>JABSTQ010011288.1:0-647500 GCA_013358835.2 Ixodes persulcatus
TTGGAGAGTAAAAGAAGTGGTACATAAATAACACAAAAAAAAGATAAATAGAGATAAACAAAACCGTCTAGAGTGGCGAATTCTAGTCTAATTAGAATTCGCAAAACTTGGTGTTCGCGAATGCGACCCCGCTTCTCGATTCGCGAAAAATTCGGGTTGCGAAAGTAAAGGGTTTTACGATTGCAATGTATAACCCGCTGTCCTTTGTTTGTTTGTTTTCTCGTGCAATTTGTGCGTTTTACCAACATTTACGAGGAACAAACGGCAGAGCATCCACAAATGGCCCTCTCTGCCGGGGCATATATATTGTGATTACAATACACCTATCAATCAATCGATCTATCAGTTCAGCTTCACCGTGCCGACCGTACAAATAAATGCAATTTATACTACAAAAAAAGGATTTTGTGTGTGTGTGTGTTTGTGTTTGAAAGTAGCTGTTTATACGGGGGTGCGACTGGCCGGAAAATACGCTACTTGTTCGGGGTGCTTCCGTCACGGACTAAGAGTTTCAAGGAAACTGAAACTGTTCCGGTTAATTCCGCTTATCTTAATTATTGATAACGTGGTAAAAAAAAAAGTAATTGAAAAAGAAAATAAGCTCTTCTTGGTACGGCCTTCGGGTTCTCTATCTGAGCGCTCTTCCTTTCGAGAAGCCATTACACTACCCGCGCTTGTTAATCTGCAGCGAACGCGGAGCGACCTTTATTACGCAACATTTATCTTTCCTCCGGAGTGGCTCTAACCCTCTTAACACGCACTTGAGTGGAAAGGTCGCGTTTGTATGCCTGTGTATGTCTCTCTCAGCTGTTGTCTGAGCACGCGATCTTCGCTATTCGCGACTCCAGCGACCTATAGGGGGCGCCACCACCAAACAAACATGGCGGCTGAGTCCAGGTCGCGTCGGCTCGGCCCGGCCGCCGTCAGGGTGGCGCATTCAATTTAACAGATTTTCTTTTGTTTAATGCCCAATTTTATAGGTATTTGAACTGAGACGATTAAGTGTAGCCGGTGTGCATAAACTTGCAGAGCATAGTTTTGTTTTTCCCTTTTTTTTTGTTATTTTCATGTCAAACTTTTGTTTCGGAAATTTCGTTCAAAACCGAAACTATGGGCTCTGGAGAGACGGTAATAAACTCTAATCAGTTTTGATTAACTAAGGAAAGCGGCGATGACTACAGAATTGTTCCACCGAGAGTAATTTTCAGCTAACTCGCATGCCTCGACCATGCGACCATCTGACCGTGAAATCGAGCTTTTGTGCGCATCCGCTTTTAAGAATCAGCTCCAATCGTCTGCTCGGGCAACAATACAGGCTGCAGGAAAGTTACGAAAATTAAGCAAGCGCTTCTTGAGCCAAGGCATGTTAACCCGCTGGCGCCCCCCTAAGCAGCTGATACTCGTATTTCAATTGATTTTAGTAGCAATCGAGAAGTCATTTTGACGAGCGGGACATAGTGCGTATATTGCGCACTATGTCCCACTAAAGCGATATTAGTATATTATTCTTGTTGAAATAGGAGCTTAGTTGACTATCTATTAGGTGAGCTGCTGAATAAAAGTATATTTGACAGAGAGAGAGCTACTTGTTAAAGTTAGCCAAATGGTTCTAGACGGTAGCACGGAGACGAATGCGGACAAAGTGAAGAGTGTCTTCATCGAAGATTCACGCAGAACCTCTCTGCATTGAACTTGACTTCGAATCCTGAACGGATAAAATGAGTATTTTTTTGTGGCCGTCAACCTGAGCAATGTAGACTTATATTGCTGCTAATTTCGACGGGGGTATAATATAAATATTAAAGGCACGATAGATCATAATAATGTCGTGACAGTTTCTAACTTTGCGAGACGCATCCCCCACCTGTTGAAAGCAGATAATTTCCCTCATTAATCATATGCAGCAAGCAGGTTTTCCTGAACCAAGTAATTGCGAAATCAGCCCAACTCCTTCAGTGTGGTTCGGAGGCTTTTTTGGCGAAAAGCAGTCAAGATGAATAGCCAACGCACCGACCGGCGTGGGTGGCTCAAACTTGAACCTAATCGAACACAACCAAACTCAAGAAAAGCAGCTATCGAACCTTCCCATTCACTTGATTGCAACATTGGTGTTCCCTCCAGTGAAACACCTCGCCTGTCGTCCTTAGTTCACTGTTCTACATCCTTATAAAGAAACCATTTATGAGTTACCAAGTAGTCGTCACTTTGAATGTGATTCGAGACAGACAAGAAATCGAAAGCACGCGACCGTGTGTTGTGGAGGGAACGGGCTTTCAAACACGTGATAGAAGGAAACAATCTCTGAGGCTTCACCACACTAATGAACACTCAGGCAAACTTAAGAAATTTTCGGAACTTTGTCAAATTACATTGTTCGTCACCGCGCCGACAACACGTCCGCCGCGAAAGCCACCCGAGACGCGGAGGGGCGCGGAGCGACCTGGACCGGCTCGTTCCCGGTTTTCCCCGCTTGGTGGCGTCCGTTTTGCTGGAGTCGCGAATAGGGTGTCACGCGACTTGGCCGGGCGTTATACGCGAAGACGCGTCACTCTGTCCGACGCGTCTGGCCGCGGCGTTGGCTGCTTCGACATACGTATACGAGTATGCGTGCGAGCGGTTGATTTGAACTGGCGTGTTAGCCGACACGCGAGTTCGTAAGATGCGGAGCGCAACTTCGTCTGCTTTTTGCATGGGGTTTGCGGTGATGTCAGACCGCCAAGCTCTTATTGGCTGATTGAAAAAAAAAAAAAATAGTGGTATAAACGGTCGAGGCATATAGCATTGAGGTCTACCCCCTATCCTTCCAATCAAAGCCAATCAGGACTGGGCGTCGTTCTGTAGTCACCGCAACCCCCGCGCAAGAAGGAGACGACTTGCTCTCCGCGTAGTCGCAGGCGGTTCCGACGCAGTTGGTTCCACAGACACGCGAATGTGTGAACCGCGGTCTCAATTTGCATGGAGCTGCAAGCCCACAACACTGGGTGAGGGCAAGAGCAGTCTTGCTTTTTACTTACACAGACTCCTGCATTCCCATTAGGCATTATTGCAAGGGGTGTGTGTTCATCAATATAATTGAAATTCTACAAAAACAATATGTGTAAACACGGTTTTAAAATTATCATGATCTATATAGAAACGCTTGGTTTATGAAATGAGATAGAGTCGGTTTTTTCGGTAGCATTCGTTGTAATATGATGCTTCCAAGAGCGGCCGCTAGTTTTCCTCAAATTTTTTACACTTAAGTGCGTTCTAAAGCTGGCAAAAGAAAATGCCGAGAACTATCTTCCGCAAAAGAAATAAACAAACAAACAACAAATTAAGGAGTTCATAGAACAGCTTGGGCACGCGTGTTCCCGCTACGTAACCAAACGTAGACAGTTAATGGCCCTTAATGGTTGAAATGCCCGAGGCTAGCGAGGGAACAATAATATTTGTAAGAAGACGTGACAGGACTCGGAAAAACACATGCCCCCCCCCCCCCCCCCCCCCTTTGTTTTCCGGGGTTTTTTTTTTTTTTCGTGATATTTTTACATTTTTGGACTTGTACACCGCGATGTTTTGCTTGTCTAGGAACTTGTCTAGAAACTAGGCGCTTCAAAGTGAGAGCACTTTTTTTTTTTTCCTCTGTTGCTTTGTTGTTTGGAAGGCTTTCTCAGGCGGAGTGGGAAACACAAACTGCTGGCGATAGGCCAGGGAACGTGTCGCTTTACTGACACGTGGGCGGAGGTCCCGCGTGTGCCAAGCGGCCGCCTCGGTAGACATGGGGCAACCCGGGGCAAGTCATCATCGTCAACGACATCGCGACCGGCCCGCATGTTTCTGTTCGGGGCGATAATGAAGAAACGTAGTTGGCACGCAGTGACGACCGCTACGGTATGCGTTTCAAGCAAATGTAGCTTCCTTCCGAAAACAAATTCCTAAAAAAAAATGGATTTTACAGATTGACAAATTATTAGCGTTTACTAGAGCTACGCCTCGAGCATCGGCACTCATTCCCCGATTTTCTCGTTGGCGTCGCCGTTTTGGTGCCTGGCGGGCACAGTCTGGGGATGGTTACGATTTCAAAATGTGACTTCCTGAGAGCTTTGCGAGGAAGTTCGGGCGTCGCAGACTGTTTTAACATTTCCGGAGGCCGGAAACGCGTCTCCTGCGATTTCAGACGCATGCCTCATACGACTGGCCAGCATGATTTTTAAGTACCAAAATGGCCTTTACTCTGAAGCGTAACTTATAATGGAGCTCTGTCTATAGAGACTAAAGGCGCATTCCCACCGGCGATGTAAGCAGTCGCGCGATGCCACTAGATCGCATCGCAAACAAATTCGATGGTCACACCAGCGTGCGCGATGAGCGAGTCCAACGCCTTCGTTGGCGAGTCGTTTCTCAAAAACTATCGCACCGAACGCCGTTGATTGGCTCAGCCGCTCCGCGACCAAATCGCATCGCAAAAAGTCGGGTCGAGTAGCGACTGCTCAAATCGCGTCGCTTTTTGCCCGCGATGGTCGCTTTTGCGATGAAAGTTATCGCGCGACTAGATCGCATCGCCGGTGGGAACGCGCCTTAAGGATGTCGCGAACCTATCGGTAAAAAATCAACCAAGTTCGACTTTATTTTTTTTTTTTTACTTTTAACGTGAAATTTAATCAAAGTTCGACTATTACGCGCATGCGCGTACTTTGAAAGCGAGCTGGCGCCTCCTGGCGGAGGAAAGGTGCAGCGTTTTAACGAACTAACTGCGTCACTAAAACTTTATACGATTACTTTTGGGTTGTGTACACACGTGTAGTCATTGTTCAGAAGTTAAAACACGGAATTGAAACAATATTTTTGTAGCGTGAGCTACACTGGCCGAGGTTGAGCAGTTTCGCGTGGCTCCTGGAGAGCCGTGCTGCGCATGCACTAGGAGCAGTGACGTCACACGGCGCACAGCTGGCGCGCCGGAGCCGCCGCCGCCGCGCGCGCCTCGCCGGTCTGCGCATTCCAGAGGAGTGACCTCATAGCCGCGTCAGACGCACTGGCTCCGCCGTGTGCACCGAGCCGTCTTTGTGGCAATAGAGAAGCAACCAGACGTTGAGCAAAACAAAATAAATATACATGTGTCATATAATGCGTATACCGTGTGTGTGTCATTGAAGCAACAGTAAGCATGATAATCAAGCTAATCCTAGACAACCAGGAAAGCTAAGAATAACCAGCTGAACCTAAGCTCACGCTACGTATATCCTGGCATAGCCGAGCTAAGCCACTGCACTTTTTTTTCTTCAGTTTCAAAATATTTCCGTAGAAATCGGGCAACACTGTCCAAGAAAACGATTTTTTTTTTCGGTGAATTTTTGCCAGGAGTTTGAAGGATCGACGTCGAACCTCAATCACGACAAAAGTTCGCGACATGTCTAGACAGTGTTTGGCGCTTGTCCGAAAAATGATCCGGCTGCCGTGCCTTCGTTGGCTGCTCTTCAAGTCCCTGTCCGCTCGACGTATAGTACTTATATTTTTTAAACATTTCATTGGATGCGATTCGATCCTTACGCAATTCCACAAGCACCCACCGTCAAGACACACGACAACTGATGGCTGTTGTCTAACAGTAGAAGTGTGCAGTGTACCCGTTTCGCCGTTCTCTCATTTTTCCGACGTGTGCCGCTGTGCGCCTCCAAGGCGCGCATATACACCTTTTCCCACAAGGGCGCAGCCATCTTGGATGTCGTCACTTTTGGCACGCGTTAAAACGTCGTTTTGATCTCTGCACGCCGCTGGAAGGTGTTCGCAAAAAATACGTGATTGTCACACCTTCTTTTGTGGCCTCACCCGCATTTTCTCGCACATTCCAGGTTGAAACGTCTTATTATTTGTTTCGTCCCGCATACCAGATATCGAACCCACGTGACAGAGAACGAAAGCAAACGAAAAACGTCTATAGGTGGTGCGCATATGCAGGCATCAGCACGAGATGTGGGAACCAACTTATCGTTTGCTACGAAGAGCGTATCTTTTACGGTGCGTAATAAATCTGGCGAAAGCTTTCTGTGAACATGCAACAAGTTTTGTACTTGGCGCAAATACCGCTTAGAACGGATCCCTGACGTTAATGACCTATGAAACACGCGTTCGTTTTTCACCCCACGCAATAGGAGTCCCAGTAAAAAATTAAAGAAAAACGAGCAGCGTTCACCCCCTCAACTCGCAGCCAGAACAAGCGGCCACGTGATCTGGAGCCGATTATATGCCGCCAATGTTGATCATAGCCACGCGCTGGGGTTGGCAAAGCACAGGACACGCGCTGAGTTCCAGACATTGTTATGGCTCGGCTATTGTCGTCGTTGCAGCGATTGGACACGGGCCACTACCCGAATGCTTCTCGAGCTAGTAATTATCACGAGCCCAAATCGAGTGTCCACGCAATGCTCGGGTCCAATCTATGAACAGCATTCGAATATCGTCATATGGGTGTACTGCGATCCCCACTTAACGTCATCAAATTTTGCAAAGGAGAGATTGAATGAAAATGATCGCTTTTGTCTCTGAAATTACACCGTGTTCGAGGCGGAGATTAGGCCGCACGTCCGGAGGCTTCCTGGCTCCTGACGACGACCATTCCCCGAAGTGAAGAACCCAGGGGTCCAGTGGAGGTGGGAGAATTGGTAACGTAACGAACGGTTTAATTACATGGTTGCGATACAGTCGTCAAATCCAAGAGAACAACTGGAGCCGTATCACGCCCCGCCTTATATAGGGTCCGTTTTCTCCCTCACTCTCCGCCAGGGCAGCAGGTGCGACCGCCGAGTGCGTAGCAGAAAACTCCGCCGCGTCGTAGCCAGAAATGAGTCATAGCCATGGTTCTCCGCAGTTAGGCCAGGCCTCTCTCCCCTTCCGGAGCGCACGAACCCACACGCACACACACACACGTCTCGTTGACGTCACGGACGCGTTGAGACACGTTTTGGGCAGGCTTCGACAGGTGGCCGGCAGTCCTGACACGTCGGGACTCGTTTCGGGACTCGTTTCCGCAGCGTTGAAACTCGGAAAAGGTTGCCGAAGGTTCCATTCTTAACAGCCCCTCCGGGGCCAGGGAAACCTCGAATGGCCGGTGGTACAATCGCTGGCCTGAAGAGGTGGGCTTGGAGTAGGCCTTGAGAAGACGCTGCAAGCACCAAACAAACTCCCAAACCTCTCAACGGAGGCATCAGCGGAAACGTCCCCCACAACACCACGCCACACCGCAGTCAAACGCTCGGAATTCGCCAAAGACCCGCCAGACTGGATTACGGATTACCAAAATTTGGTACAACCCCTGTCGCCAAAAAAACTCATTTTTCCAACGAGGTCACTAAGAACAAAATACAAAAGACAAAACCCTTCGCAATTTGTGAGGTCATTTTGGGCAAAGTGCCCCCACTTTGATCCTCATTCCCGTGGATGACGAAAACCTCTGAGATCATCCCTACTGTTTTGGTGATATCAGAAAAATCTGCTCAACCCATCGGCATTGCCGTTAAATTTGCCTTTCCTTTTTCTTACGCGGAAGTCGTAGTAATCGATTTTCACGTGATTTCTAGACGTGAAAATGCGGTCCTTATAGCGCCGATAAAACAATCCGCCTTTTTCATGCCGCGTCACATTGGTCCTATAGCAATCTCCTGAGCTGTATCGCGAAACCCTGACACACTAGGGTCGCTCTTCTGCTCGACTCTGTCTACTCGTAGCAGAGGACCAAAGTTACGCGACGCCGGAGCTACGAGAGATCTTTCACTGATCCCCTCTTCCTCCGCCTTTTCCGCCGGCGCGTTGGGACGGCGTACGCTTCCTAGTGCTACGAGATCAGGCTGTTCTACAACCTGGTCCCTCTCATCCCTGTTTTCTGCCTCCAACTCTGGGAGTGCTTGCTCCCCGTCAGCTGCCTCTGGCTCTGGATCACTCGTCAACAAAGGGGCGACCTGACGCGATTTGGACCTCGTACACGACTGAACTAGCCCTTTTCCCAGTTGTTGACCCCTTTCGCGCAGCAGGAAATCTGACCGGTTAGAAAACAAATAAGGATATTTCAACGGGACTGTTTGCGAGACAGCCGCCTCTGTCACTAGCTCTCCGAACGGGCCAGTTATCCTTACCGTCGCCATAGGCAGACAGACACTGTGCTTTTCGAGCAGCTGCTTGATCCAAACTACCTTTCCAGTAAAATCGGATGGCGTTACATACGACGGATGAACAACGTCCATCGTCGCTGCACTGTCACGTAGCACCCTGCACGGCTTTCCGTTTACCTGGAGCTCGTGAAGATAGGGACGAAGGAGCTTCAGGTCCTCGTCACTACCGTTCACGTACGAGAACACCACCCGCGGTTTCTTACATCTGGCCGCTGTGTGTCCCGGCTCCTGACAGTTGTAGCACAGGAACGGCTTCCTTGCCTCGAACTGCCCTGTTGGGCTTTTCCGCGCCTCGTCTCCGTTCGAGTGTTCTGCGCTCTTTTCTGGGACCTTTTGTCCTGCTTCGGGCTTCTCGGGCCCGTTTTCTCGCGAGCCGTTACCCTGTCGGAAGGTCTTGCGCTGATCGCTTCGGCCGGATTCGCTTTCCTCTCCGCTCAGCTTTCTACGCGTTGCGTACTCTTCGGCTAGCTCAGCGGCCCTTTCGATAGAGTCGACTCCCACCCTGTCCTGCACCCAGAGCTTGACTGACTGCGGAATGCTACGAAAGAACTGTTCGAGGCACACACACTCGACTACCTTGTCTCGGCTTTCGTACACTTTCTCGCTCTTCAACCATTCTATCAAATTGGTTTTAAGCCCGTACGCGAATTCCGAGTAGCCCTCGCTGCTCTTTTTGGATGCGTTTCTAAACCTTTGACGGAACGCCTCGGCAGAAAGGCGGTACCGCTTCAAAAGGCTGGACTTCACCTTGTCGTAGTCGTCCGCGTCTCCAGCACTAAGGCGCGCGACAACCTCTGCAGCCTCACAGGGCAACAGAGTCAAAAGCCGTTGCGGCCACGTTTCTGGGGCGAAGCTCAACTTCTCACATGTCCTCTCAAAGTTAACTAAGAATAGGCCCACGTCTTCCCCAACTTTAAACGGCTGCATGAGCTTCTTCATTTGATACGACTCGGTCTCACTTGCTCGTACCGGAGCCCCAACTCTACTGTTCTGCGAGTTTAATCGCTGTTGTTCCATTTCGAGCTCTAGCCTTTTCAGCGCTCGCTCCTCTGTCGCTGCAGCCCGCTCCTGTTCTCGTTCCTCTTTCGCTGCAGTCTGTGCTCGTTCCTCTCTAGCTGCAGCCTGCTCCTGCTCTCGTTCCTCTTTCGCTGCAGCCTGTTCTCGCTCTCGTTCCTCTCTTGCTGCAGCTTCACTCTTAGCGTTCTGAAGCAGTTCCCACGCAATTTTAATTTCCTCTGCTTCCGCGCTCTCTGAAATCGCTTTACTGATCTCAGATTTCTTCATCTTTTGCTCCACCTCCACACCCAATTCTTCACATAAACAGAGTAAATCTGTTCTCAGTAACCTCATTAGATCCATGATTGCTGCTTTTTAGCTTTGGCTTTGTTCTAAAACGTGTCGCGAGGTTATACCAAAACCTAGCGCACGAGTCAAACACTAAGGATTCCCAGCAGTTCAAAATTAATTACCCATAATCTGAAGCCTGGCGAATCTCAAAGCAAAGTCCAAACGCTCACCCGCAGATGTAGCACGATGTCGCATGGTCCGATCCCAACCGCTGCCAACCAGTTGTTCGAGGCGGAGATTAGGCCGCACGTCCGGAGGCTTCCTGGCTCCTGACGACGACCATTCCCCGAAGTGAAGAACCCAGGGGTCCAGTGGAGGTGGGAGAATTGGTAACGTAACGAACGGTTTAATTACATGGTTGCGATACAGTCGTCAAATCCGAGAGAACAACTGGAGCCGTCTCACGCCCCGCCTTATATAGGGTCCGTTTTCTCCCTCACTCTCCGCCAGGGCAGCAGGTGCGACCGCCGAGTGCGTAGCAGAAATGTCCGCCGCGTCGTAGCCAGAAATGAGTCATAGCCATGGTTCTCCGCAGTTAGGCCAGGCCTCTCTCCCCTTCCGGAGCGCACGAACCCACACGCACACACACACACGTCTCGTTGACGTCGCGGACGCGTTGAGACACGTTTTGGGCAGGCTTCGACAGGTGGCCGGCAGTCCTGACACGTCGGGACTCGTTTCGGGACTCGTTTCCGCAGCGTTAAAACTCGGAAAAGGTTGCCGAAGGTTCCATTCTTAACAACCGCAACAAAGGAGTTTCTTGGCCAGTGGCGTTGCGTGCGAGTAACCTTGAGTCCCACTAGTGCCAGTAAGCTCGTGTAAAGTGAAAAACATTCCAATTCAATATCGTTGCACCGCCCCTTTAATAACCGCAAAGAGTAAATGCTCCTTCACGCTGTTCACAAACATGCCCCGGGAACGCTAGCGCTAACCTCCCTCAAGATAAAGATTGCCGAGTCGCTATAGGCTGGGGAGGCATGCGCGGTGCCGCAAAAGAGAGAGGTTCTGCGCACACTCAGAAGGCGTTCCACAGCTTATTTAACAAAGATGGCGGCGTGCAGAAGGCGCTCATTGGAATGGTATGTACAGGTTGCAGCATCCAGCCAATACTCTGCGCGTCCAATGTACCGTCGAAAATGTAGCACATGGGTCTTCCAATAGCGGGGCCACCTGTGCGCATGCGTCCAAGTTACGAGAGAAAAGCACCTTACAGGGAGACTACAGATAACGTTGACTACATGCACCCATCCATCCAAGTTTCAATAGACCGATCTTACTAAGCGTTCCACCTTAACGTCCCCTATACTCACAAAGCCTGGCAGTTCGACGACGGAGCCATGCCCGGTCGCAGATTTGGAGCGTGAGGATCTGGTAGCACAGAGCATTGCTCGGGGAACCCTTTAGGGGAACCTGGACGTCAGCGCACAGCTTTTGCAGCGGCGAGGACCCGACACATGGTTTTCAAACCCGACGAGAAAAGAAGCGTTAGCGCGAGGAACGCGAGGAGCACGAGCGGACATTCCATCGCTCAGGAGAGGTGTGTTTCGGCGTCTCGCCGCAGCGGGGCGCCCGTCATCTGGCTCTCTAAAACAGCGTGGAGTAGGTAGGCTGGCTTTGGGGGCACATTGCAAAACACCGAACCAGGGAGTACAAGGAGACATGGGATGGGCGTCGTTTGAGGGCAGGGAAGCTGTGAGCAAGATAGAATTTGAGGATCGCTTGAGGCAAATGGGTGGGGAGCAATGGGCACGAAAGGTTTTCAGCTATTTATACATGAGGAGTATAGACACAAAATGGAGACAGCGCACTAGGAAATTAAGAGGAAAGTTTTTAGGCTATAGTGGGGTTACGGAAGAGCAGGTCTCAGTTAAGAAGAAAGTTAAAGCCACAGAAAGAGATCGGTGGTTAGAGGGAATGCAGACAAAGAAGGCTCTGGAAGGCTATAGATTAAACAAAACAGTTATTGCCAAAGAAAGCATTTATGACAATTCTAGGGGAAGCTCATTGTTGTTTGAGGCAAGGACAGGTGTTTTGCGAACCAGAACATACAGAGCGAAGTACCAGGAAATGGACACAGTGTGCGCTGCTTGTGGAGAGGAGGACGAGACGGCTGAGCACTTGATACTCTACTGTAAAGGGCTTCACCCTATGCATACCGAAGACAACATAGATTTAATAAGGTCATTGGGTTTTAGAGACAGCGAAGGAAAAGTGGATTTCAAGACAGTAGAGATTACCAAGCAAAGATTAAGTGAATGGTGGCAGAAAGCGACAGAAAACTAGGCATTTTCTTATTAACTGATGGCAAGGGGGATTTATAGCCTCACTTTCTTTTCAGTACAGAGTGAATATAGTTTTCACATTTAAATATTCTAAGCTTAAAGGGTAAGACAAAATGGCTAGGTGGCGTAAGCTACCGCCCGATCCAAAGGGCTCAGCCGTATTCATCCATCCATCCATCCATCCTCTCATCCGTTGTCTGCCGCACTACCTTTTCAATGTCGGCGGCCGCTTCTCGTGGCGATCTGCCGGGCTTTGTCAGCATAGAGGAGTCCACTGATCTCTATGACAATTGCTGGATCGCGCTTCCCCGCTTCGAGCCCATTGCGCGATTGAAGCCACCGGTCGGCCATCTTACCGGTTCCGCGGAAGCGTTGTCAAGGCGGCGGTTGCCTCTGTTGTCACGTGACCTACACACGGTAACCATGGTAACTGTCTAGGCTTGACAGCGCTAGAGCATATCTCGTAAGATGGCCGACGGTGGCTTCATTTTCGGTGCGGGGAAGCGCGATCCAGCAATTGTCATAGAGATCAGTGGAGGAGTCTATGGTTTTACCCGTGCGTGACTTCGCCATAACTGCATAGTCCGCAGGAGGGAGGCGGCTATGCATGAGACAGCTTATGCCGTCTCGTGCTCTGCTCGTGCAGACTCGCGGCGGGTTCTTCGCGCGTGCCGAAAGACTACAGCTCCCACGATGCATTCCAGCAACGGCGACGTAACGAAACTGGCTGGTGATATCGGTCTATAAGGAGTATTCGCCATATTTGTGGGTGCTGTCTATAAGGAGTATTCACTGGGCGCCATATTTGTGGGTGCTGTCTAGAGCGCATGCTCAGAACGAGCCCAGATTAATAGGCTGCTAAGACCGGCAATCTTGAGGGTGCGGAATGCACGTTACAAAAAAACTGTGGAAGCTCGCCATCAGCACGCGCTCAGCATTCGCGCACACAGTTATGGCCGCCAGTGAATACTTCCTATAGGAAGTATTCACTGGCGGCCATATCCGTGTGCGCGACTGCTGAGCGCGTGCTGATGGCGAGCTTCCACAGTTCTTTTGTAACGGGCATTTCGCACCCTCAAGATTGCCGATTTTTGCAGCCTATTAATGTGGGCTCGTTCAGAGCATGCGCTCTAGACATCACCCACAAATATGGCGCCCAGTGAATACTCCTTATAGGGAGTATTCACTGGCGGCCATAGCTGTGTGCGCGACTGCTGAGCGCGTGCTGATGAGAAGCTTCCACAGTTATTTTTCAACGTGCATTCCACACCATGAAGATTGCCTGTCTTAGCAACCGATTAATAGTGAGCTCTTTCTGAGCATGCGCTCTAAACAGCACCCACAAATATGGCATCCAGTGAATAGCCTCTGTTGTGCGTTCAATTTTTGCCCGATGGCTTTGCGTTTATAGATATCGGCGCACGTGGAGCAGTTGGAGCGCGGCGACCTCAAAATACTCGGGCGTGAGCAAGGTTCTTTGTGGGTATTTCAGTCGCAATGGACTCCCCATTTATTAACGCCGCTCCGATCAAGAGACGGCATAGCGACCTTCCTCGCTTCGTTTTCTTCTATACCTATAACATAATTCTTACACTGGAAATAACCGCAGCTGTTAATATGTTTTCGTTTTCGGGTTTCTCGTCTTTGTGCTTTCTTTTTATCTTTTTTTTTATCGGTACAGACGCCAAGTTTACAGACTGGACGAATGAAGAATCTTGTGTGTACGTACAGGTGGATGTGTGCAGCGCGTGCCAGCAGGGATTTCCGCTTTTCGTTCTCGCCTCTTGGGAAGTCGATGCGGCACCGGATGAGTCAGGGCCGGAACGGCACTGGAGGCATCGCGGGAATTTCCAGGCTTACGCAATGGAACCTCCTGCTTTTTCTCCGGTCCGTGTCGCGTTCCAGCCGACCTCGCTTTATTTTTATCTATCCGTCCCATAAATTTAAAAAAAAAAAAACTTTGTTTTTTGCGCAGTGCACGGTTTGTTGAGGCGTACACCAGTCGAATGCGTGTGTACTAGTTCAACACTTTAATTTGGAGGAGGGCTTGCCTTATTTAGTGAGCACCGAATGTCAGTCACACTCTTCCCTGTGAAAACTAGACCTCCCAGCGAAAAAAAAAAGAACAGGGCGAGTTGGTGTTTGCCAATTAAATGGGTCCATTATAGGAAACTGCGAAGCGCTCAGGACTATCGTAAGGCATTTACACTGATGGGATTGCTGAGCGAAAATACTTAGCCTGCTTCTTCCTGCTGCATTTCAACGAGATATGTGAGGAACTTCCTCCAACATTGCGCCCAAAAGTTAATTTCACCTTCTCATTTCTGAAACGAATAGCTCAGATCCTTAGACCCTGCCTGCTACACATTGCATTGTTACGGTAGGTTCGCGGGAATTTTCAAAACTTCCGATTATCGATAGGAATAACCTACATTTTGATTTGACATTTGTGTCGATCAGCATAGGTGCTGAAAAGTTCCGCAATATTCCTCAAGGTTCGTAGTCGCGGTTTTAGGCGGCTAGTTAGCTTCGTTGAGTTCTCTTCTCACCGCGCACGCGTGCTGCGCGGAGAAGCGACATCCGCGAGGTAGATATGGGCAATCCTGCGAAGCTCGCTTCGCCGCAGCGCACTGTGTGCGTAGTGGAAAAGCGCTCTTCCAAAGCGGGATGATTTAAAGCGCGCACTCTGAACCTGACCCTCACTCAAGCTTTCGCGGGACTTCAGTTTGTACATATTTGTCTTCTGCGTTTTCTTGCGTGGCAGTGACGCCTTTAAGACCTTGGAGAACGTGTTTGCGTGAGTACATGCAATACAATCTAGAAGAGGTGTCGCCTGCCCGGCAAAGTGGCTCTTCCGGTCTTGAGCGTCAGCGTCAAGAGAACGTTTTCGAAGTTGAGGTTATGTAACAGAAAGCACCGCGGTCAGTTGAGCGACGAAAAGTAACGAACATGCTCGTAAATGCCACAACAAGAAGAGTGGTACAAGTTTGAGTATGTCTTGTTCTTTATGATTCCGAGCATGTGCGGGATAGCGAATGAAATTGTGGGCGTATTTAGTGCCCAATTCTTCCATTTTGTGTTCGTTTCTATTGAGCGAAGCTCTATCCTTTTTCACAGGTACCGAAATACACTTCAACAAGTTATATTCCACCAAAACATAAACGCCGACCTTGTGCCGAATACATTAATCAAAATAAATGACGAAAATCACCCCCCATTTCGTGAAAATGGCGCGTCCAAATCGGGTATTATTTCAGAATGCCAAAAGAAGCAATTTCTATCCTTTAGATCCCTTTAAAGTCACCGATTTAGTGGTTCTCGATCATGTCCAGCAGGTTTATGATACGACCGTTAATTATAAACCAGCAGGTTTACAATTGGCAACTAGTACTCGAAATGCTGCGTACTTCATTTAAAGGATCAGTGACTAAAGCGGCGCCAATATTTTTCTCTGCTCGATGCATTGCTTTAGCAGGGAAAATTTGTCCGGCGTTCTGTGAACGACCTGTAGTATATATACACGCTATCACAAATTTGCGCTTCTAATGTTTTACATGATTTTGTGATTTTGTGTCGGTGATGTTTAAAGTGCTCGATGTTGCAACGCAAGTTGGGGAAACACTGAACTGTAAACTTTGACGATCAGCATGACCGGCATACCGCGGTAGTATACCCGCGGCGGAACTCAGTAAAAACATGATATGACGGACAGTCTTGCGACATTAGATGTCCGCCAACTTCCGACGCAAGATGACAGCGATCGTCCCTGCTCTGCGAACTTATCTAGTGCCTCCCTGCAACTGTTGTACCTCTGCGCGGATGTGACAACTGGTATTCCGTCCGGTTCGCTTGCTTACGGAAAAGGCGTAGTTTCAAGGGCAAGGTCGGCGTGGGACTTTCGCACTCCGCAATGTAATAAGCAACAAAACCGGTAGTCTCGAGTTTTTTAATGCGTTTGTAGCTTTTATATGCTCGACCTTGCAAGTTACGTGCTTCGCCATAAAGTCTGTAGGTGCGAAAGCATACTTGGTCTGCAGAATGTGTTGTTTGCATGAACACTTGAGCAAGAAAAGCGCTTTCGAAATCTCTCGTCGTAGTATCTGAACTTTATATCTCGAACATTCGCAAACCATTTACGGGTGCAGTGTATGTCACGTGCAACTTGCCAGTGCAACCGCGTTCATTGTCGTCGTACGTAACTGAACGGTGACAAAGATACAGAACGCGAACGAGCGATCACTATACTTCGTTTCACCTTATGTGCGAGCGAAGGCAAAACTGGAAGCGCGAGCACGGAAGCTCCGTGCTTTCAGGCTTTGCTCGAGCGTGCGAGCTGGGGAGAAATGCAAAAAGCGCTGGTCTCGCGCTTCTAGCTTTGGCTTCGCTCGCAGATAAAGTGAAACGAAGTATGGTTTTACTTATACTGGACGCCATATTTGTGGGTGCTGTTTAAAGCGCATGCTCAGAACGAGCTCACATCAATAGGCTGCTAAGACCGGCACTCTCGATGGTGCGGAATGCACGTTGCAAAAGAACTGTGGAAGCTCGCCATCAGCACGCGCTCACAATTCGCGCACACAGATATGGCCGCGAGTGAATACTCCCTGTAGACGCTTTGGACAGATGCCGAACCAGTGAAGAGGGTGTTGACGAGCTTCCACAAAGCCCAATGTTGGGGAAAACACCGTAGAATCTAAAATGGCAATAACCTTCCCTCCTGTGATCATGATGAAGTGAAGTGAACGTAATAAGTGGAAACAAAAATTAAAGGTTGGTTATGACGGCGCCTATCGCAGCTGCTGCAAATGGTCTATATTCCGTTTGTCGCTATATTTTGCACTAGTAACCGGAAGAAAAAATAAATAAAAGTCCGATATTGTGTTTGCAGTAACTGTGTCGCGTAACGTAAGTACAGAACACATGCATGGCACAAACAATTGACAGGCGACTTTTTTTCTCTCTCTCTCTCTCTTACAATTTTAAGAGTGTAATAAAACCTACAGCCGTCGTGGAAAGTTCTCAACCGGGACATTAGGCAAAGAGTGAAAATGGGTACAAGTCAATACCCAATCCTAGTCAAATGCAGGGACCCGATGTCGTGTTCGCACTAACGGAGTCGTGCGTGCATGCAGTCAGTTTTGGTACGTGTTTCCAGACTTACGACGGATTTTTGAATCGAATACATCATCCTAGCTTTTTCTCGGACTTTCTGTCGTACGAGCCAGTTTCGCTTTTCCTTTCCTTAATTAGCTTTCTCATTAAGTTGCAAGTAAGGAAACCAGACAAAGACACGAAACAACTTTCGCCGAAATGTACGCGACATATAGCGCGTTACAAAACTCTCTTCGAGAGCATTTTGTATACTAATGCGAGACACACACAGTTGCGAGTGCAACAACTACACACTGGGAAGTTATATAGACGCTTTTAAGCGGCTGTGCATGTGCGCCGCCATAATTATCCGACCTTCAGTTCCTTGTTTCCTCTTCTTTCGTTTACTTCACCTAATCATTACCGTAGCAGGTCAGGTTATTGCCATTTTCGATTCTACTGTGTCCTTCTCCCCACCATTGGCCTTTGTGTAGGCTCGTCAACGCCCGTCTCGGTGGCTCGGTATGTCGATAAGACAAAAGATGTTCAGCAATGGCGGCTAAAATCTGGCGCATGGTTTACGCGTCTATACAGATCTCAAGAATATAGGAGATCGTGGGTATCGCCGTTGCGTTAGCCCCAATTTGGAGTTCCCTTAGTGTTACATGTGTGGCTAAGTGGCGTCTGCTGCGAGGGGGACCTTTCCGCAACTTGGGTGTGGTAACCTAGCTCAGTAGTGTTATTTTTCCTTCCTCTTAACTGTCGAACGGGCTCTGCACTTAGTGTCGTTAATCACCCCCTCATTTTCAGCGCCGCTGTTGTTGCGTGTGTAAATTATATTTAAGCGTCGTCCCCCCCATCGCCCTTCTTGCGGCCGACTGGCGCAATTCGGCGTTTTCGTCGAATCTTCTACGAAGGAATGCTGTAATTCACCCTTGTTAAGCTGACAGTACGGTGGAGGCTACATACGTGGTCCTTGGACTGATGGTACGTTTCTCTCTTTTGCTCTCTTGCCACGTGATCACGCTCCCTGCCCATGGCTACGCGCAGGGAGTGGGTCAGGTGATGAGAGGGAAGCGTTTGAGGGTCCAGCGAGCGCGTAGCTCTTATACTGCCCTTTCAAGGACCTTAAAATGCCTTCCAGGAAATGCTCATACACCCTTGGGAAGATTGCCTACCTGTTCTTGTCAAGCGTGTCTTCCTTTTATTTTTACTTTGAACTTTATTTAGTTTTTTTTTTTTTTTTTTTTTGGTTCGTCAAGAGAGCAGTTGCTGGCAGGACACTGCGACAGCGGTCTGTCGTCGGTGCGACCCTGATGTCAGTTGCGGAAACACGGGAGTTGACGTTTGATAAAAAGAGTATACGCAGAAAGCCTACGGCATTGGCGTCTGACGCTTCCGCTTCCCTAATGAGGGCGTCCTCGTGGTTGGTGTATTGGTTCGGATACTTGAGCGAACGGATCCGTCGAACTGTGCCCGTTGCTTCGCTGTGATGCGCCTTTTCAGTTATTGAGGCACCGCACTTCCCGGTCGGGATAGGTCTGTTGTTTGTATGCGCAGTATGCCCATATTCCAACTCATTGTTTATAAGCAAGTGCAGTGCCCACGGGAGCCTCGGGCATGCGGCATGTATACATGCGCAGGAACATGGTATTTGGAATAACAAAACGTCCGCGCATATCCGTCCTTCCAAAACCAGTGCCACCGCCTTGCATCAGGGGCACGCGTTGGTGCTCTACAATTTAGGAAATATTGCGTGATCACCTCGTGAGTTATACTCGTACGCCGCTCTGTTTTGTGTCTGTTTCAGTGTTTTCGCATTTGTCCCACAATGCTCCAGCCCGCTTTTTTTTTTCCTTTTTTTTTTAGGACGGAAGTGTTAGGAATGCAGTTGTTGCCTTACCGCCGCTGCGTGACGTAAGATTCGTTGCACCGCTGTCGGAAACTCGCTTGTTGTGGGCTGTTACGCAAACTTTATTAGTCGCTTATACAAATGCCATGATCGAAAGTCTGCTACATCTTGCGCCAAAATGTCATTTTTGCTAAGAATTGTGCCACCACCTGCGCCGAGTGAGCTTCAACAAATAAAAAAAAAATATTGGTCGACCCTAATAGTTAAGAGAAGTAAGAGGAAAGGAAAATGGTGCAAATATATATCAGCGTCTCTACTTACCGTATAGTTTTTCTCATCTTGGGTCCGACCAAAGTTGAAAGCATGACAGCCACGAACACACACACTGCTAAACTTGATTGTTCTAGGCGAAGGGTGGCCAAACCGCGGCTCGCAAACCTCGTGTGGCTCTTCGGAGGCCCAAGTACGGCTCGCAGCTCCCTAACAAACCTACGCCCCCCCCCCCCCCCCCCAAAAAAAAAAAAAAGTATAGTAAAATAAAATAAAGCAAAGGGAAAGGCAGCGCATGCGTTTTGTCACCTTTTTGCCATCATACGCACATCGGGCAAGGTCTGTGCCTTGCGACTGGAAACGCACAATAAAGAAACACATATTTCTGAGTGCAATTCGCCGTAGCCAACAAATTCAACCCCCCCCCCCCCCCCCCAAAAAAAAAAAAAAAAAAAAAGATTTTACGTCTGAATCCTTACTCTGCTCAACGTAAGCCCCGATAAACGCCGAATTTCGCCTGAACACAAAACATTGACACAAAAAAAAAACCACCAAATCGGTGAGGAAAAAAAAAAATGTGACTCGGAATTCGAAGAATAATAAACCCCCGAAAACATGGAACCCTTTAGCTCTGGGTGACATTTTGTCGAAGATTGCGCGTAGATTTCATCACGCAAATATACTTCAAAACCCGCCGCCTAAAGTTTAGAAGTCAACTCACGTATAGAAAGAGCGAATAACCGGCGCGCTTCCGGCTAGCGACCGTTTGATTTGGCGAATGCTTCCAGCGCTTCATAATTAATATCACCCACGCGATGCTATCAACCTCAACGCAAACATTTTTTTTTTTTTTTTAACCGCGCGCGCTTGTTTTTTGTTGACAGCATCCGCGCTTTCCCGAATCCTTGAAAACGTCGCGTGCGAGCATTCCTCCTCCTTTGGCTCGAACGATCGGGACCATAGATCGGAACCCATTGGTGAAGCAAATCAGCCGTCCGTCGTCGTCGATGTCGTCGCGCCTCTCTCTCACGGCCGCGTACGGGACAAGGCCTTCCCCCAAACGTCATCACCAGTAGATCTCGACGTGAGCGATCGAAAGCGTCGCTGTGGTCGACCTGCCACGATTGGCCGAATGCTGACAATGACGTCAGCAAAGGATTTCTTATCGACGGAAATAAGAGGAATGTAAGAACTTCAATTTTGACGGTGTTGGCAGTGTTGCTTTAAGGCTCGGCGTGTGTGTGCCACCTGGGGCGGGTCGCGGGGGTCCACTAAGGATGACGTCATGCCCAGGACTTGTCTTTTGGGCCGCAGGATGCCGGGCCCCCCTCTATTTTGGAACGCCTGCCTGAGCGTTCACGTTTGACAGCTGGGTGGGTCCACGGGGAAGCCCCCTTCCCAGCCTTGGCGTCCACCCTCGCAGTTTAGGATCTTGACGCGCAACATCAGTCTTCTCCGAACGATTGGATTCTGATTTAAAACCTTCGCTTTTCCTTTTTTTTATGTGAAACGTTATTGGGTTTGGCGTTCGGCATTTTGTTGCAGCCTGGATAAAAGCGTGGCCGCGATGCTCAAGACTCGTGGCTTTTGAGAAAAGGTGAGAGGAAAAAAAAAAAAAAAACTATCGCAGTAAAAAAAAAAATATATATATATATATTTAGGCGGGCACTGAACTTCGATCAGGACACATCGCCGTGACTTGAGGTGCTATTTGGCAGGAAAGCCCGGCGGGGCATCCGCTCTGCGTCCGGCTGTTAGCAACTTGACGCTCTGTCACACGTTTTTCAAATCCGGGTTAGCGCTGGTATCTCCATTCCAGGAATTGCTATCGAGCGTACTACATGCCACGCGCTAAGCCAGTCGCTAAACTAACCAAGGAAGAGCGCCAAGAGCGTAGACGCCACACGTTTAGCGTGCAACACAATTGCCCACCAATTCGCTACGCTTTTTTTTTTTCCTCGTTGCTGTAGCTGTCTTTTTTTTATATATTTTTTTTTCTCGACCGCTACACCTCGTTCCTCTAAGCCAGACTTATAATTTACTACCTTAACCTTTGAACGGCCAAGTTTTTTTTCTTTCTTTTCTTCCAAAAGATGTTTTTCAGTGGTCGCGTTTTGTTACCAAAGAAGTCAATGCCATCAGTGATGTGATTGCTGCGCCAATTGCGCCAAACTGCGCCAAGGGGCTAACCCTGTTGCATCCTGCTACATTTTGCCAAAATATGGGTAATCTGCGCCAAGCCTGCGCCAAAAAAAAACCATTTCGGCCGCCTTTCAAAACCGAAACTAAACTGAGTACCGTAATTGAGCGCGCGTGTGTTATGTGGCGCAAGCGGTCGCCCGACACAAAGTACCCTGCATCAATCGTCTATCCGGTCTTGCATGGTTTTCGCGCCGTCTCGCGTTTCGCGCTCTCGTCGTCTTGTGGGTCTCGTCTCGTGTCGCGTCTTCTTTTTAAATATTTTCAACGATAGACGTGGGTGTGTGCGGACGCTCCGACGCTGTTGCGTGCCGGGTAGCAGCCATGCCGTCATGCTGTGAAACAACCACATTTTTGCGCCGCGGGAGTTATTTCGTGAGCTGAAGCACTCGCTCCTGAAAGCAATGGCCGCAGGAAAATCACATTTGGTCCCTGCCTTCCAGTCACCGTGGTCGCCCGACGTCGGGTGTTGCCGTCCCCACGTCGTTGCGGATATGGCGCTTTCTAAAATGAAACTAAGTACCGCCGCATGTTCGCCAACATTCCTGTTCTTGTTTAAATCATACGTTACTACAAAAATCCCTCTTTACCTCAACGACTGCTGTGTCGAAGTATCGATTACCTAGGTTTCCCTCGGTGGGCTTTCTTTCGAGAGGGACCCCGGTACGTGAAAAATATGCCGCGAAAGAAAGTCGGTGAAGTGAGCTAAAGCAAAGAAGGCAATGCCTGCACGCTGAACCCGCACAGCGCGCTTGTTCGTCTCCAGCGCACTCGTTGCACAAAGCGCTCCAAGAACTTTTTGGACCCTGGCTCGCGATGTCTTGCTTCGATGCGCTCAGGTTTTTTTCTTTTGTGTGTGATTAGCTTGTGCCTTGTTTGCCGGCCTGGCAAGCACGCGCCGGTGGGCTGTTCTTTATTGCATGCTCGACAGTTACATTTTGCATACAATTTCGGAAATCAGTTGGCGACGGAGCGGAGTGGCATGGTTTCGGTTTCAATTGAACAACCGTTGTCTCCGCTCGCGCGACGAAGCACGCGCAACTGTAAGCCTGCTGAAGTTGCCTTCACGTGCATGCAAACATGATTGCACGACAGAGGCACCAGCCGGGACGCTTGCAATTTATTGTTTTACATTTGGTTACTTTTGACGAATATCTGGCATGTCGGGAACCAGTAAAATGGTGGTAAGCGTTTTCTTTTTTTTTGTTTTAATTGCTTGGCAACACCTAAAGCACTGTACACTTGTGGGATGTCTCGGCAGTTGAAACACAAGCAGCGAGTTACGTCACAACACGTCACATCAGAACACAACACTACACAAAGTGCCCTTCATTTGTACAGCACTTAGAACAAATATTTTTATTTTTCTAATATATGCTCCAAAAGCCACTTTTGCTGCTCCAAAACACTGTTTTGGTTGCTCCAAAGGCCACATTTGCTTCTCCAAAACAGTGTTTCGGCTACTCCGAAAGGTGCTCCAAAATGGCTTAGGCCAATCACATCACTGCAATGCTGATAATCATTAATGCAATTAATGCAAAGGTGCAGGCCAGCTGGACAAGAAAGACGATAACAAACCCTGGAGAAGGGGAACAAGGGGGACAAAGGACAAACACAAATCTCCAAACACAGCTATAGGTTACTGATGCGCGACTGAAAAAAATCCGCCTGGTATTATTATTATTATTATTATTATTATTATTATTATTATTATTATTATTATTATTATTATTATTATTATTATTATTATCTAGCGGAAGCACGTACTGCGCATGCATGCTGTTTAGGTTTAGAAGCATCAAATAAAAATAGTGAAGGCGAGAAGTTGTCACATTTCTTCCATTTTGTTTCACTTTGGCGCGTTCGCTTCCGCGACATTCCAGCTGCTTCAGATTCCTAACTGGAGGTACTTTATCGGAAGAGCCATTGCCACTATTGCGGCCGGTATGTGAAGTGAGCATCACGTGCGCGAAGCGTCCGATTTGGAAACTATAAATAGCTCGGCAAAACGAAACACCGTGCGAATATAACCTTTATAGTTCGCCAAAGACATACCAAATAACAACACCTTTTGCGGTGCGCCCAGTTTCGCATTTAGGCCGTCACTTTCAACTTTCAAGTGTGTAATCATTGCGGTACATGTACGGCGACGACCGTCCAATGGTTAAATAAGCTCTGGTGCGCGGCGGTAACCGGAAAACAAGCGTGCAGAAGGTCGGCGTGTCTTGCCGGGAAGCACTCGCGCAGGCGTGTCGTGGATTGCGGCTTTTGGAAGATGGAATAGGCGATAGTAGTCGTCTCGTTTACTCGACGCAGTGGATAAAACGAGTTCCGTAATATCCCGACAGATAGCCCCCCTAAAATCGAGAGCAAATCGGGTGATCATAAGGCGTGGGCTAACTTTCGGTGTACAATCAAGAAAAGCTGGAAAAAAAAAAAATGCGCTATTTTTTCATCACGTTTTTCAACGAAACTTGTTATCGCGGTGTATGAAGCAAGGATGACATGTACTTCCCAGTCAGCAATATAGCTAACTGGACGCATTTACGTGGAGGTTATCATTGACCTGAACACGGATTACTGGGAGTGGGCTATCTTTCGGTGTTCAAAAGAAAATAGCAAACAAGCCAAAAATAGGGGGCTGGTTATGTATTGGGGGTGGGGTATTTCTCGGGATAGTACGTAGTGGTTTCGGGACGTATACAGATTAATTGATTGATTGATTAAATAGAAGATAGAAAGATAAAGAGATTCTTGGGTACGGGTCTAAAACCGTTTTCTTTCTTTCTTTTTTTTATCCTTCAACACTTAGCGGGAAAGGGGGAAAAATGGACTCTGGGGTGGGGGTGGGGGGAGTGTTGTATGGCCAAGCTCAGCAAAATACAAAATCTTCGGCTCGAGCATGTTCAGCACACCTCGTCAGCGGCGAAACCAAGCTCATAACTCGCAATAAAAAAAAAAAAATATCGGTGATGGTTGATAGCGCGCCCCAATATTCACTTCCTTCGCGAAACTTTTTGTTTAAAAATAAAGGAGGAAGGTTGACACCCTCTTTTTGTTGTTGTTGTTGTTGTTTTCCCCCCGAAGTCGCGTAACCTACCTCCGATGACGTCGCACCAACTCTCCATTCCGCATCGAAACCTGTCGACGCGTGTCGGTGCAAGTGCACGCAGCAACGTCGCAATCGCTCGTGTTTCGTGCTGCCGTCCCTCGCTAGCTCGCGCGCGCGTGCCTTCTGCGGTTTGGTGCACCGCCGCGGCGCGCACTCTGGCGTGACCATGACCAGACCAACCCGCAATTGTTTGTTTCCTCGTGCGTGGGCCGTGGAGCGTGGCAGCCGAGTTTCCGTTTGGGCACCCCCTCCTCGCGATTGTTAATGGAGCCTTGGAATGCTCCGTTTTCAGCCCTCGGCGGACCAATCGAACCCCTTCCCTTTCGTCACCTGACCCCCTCTCTCTCTGTTAATGGGCATGGGTGGGATCGTGATCACGTGTCGAAAGATGGACGCATGACTGGTCCAAAGGAGCACGTAGCTTCCACCGCACTGTCTGCTTGGGAAGCCGTACGGCTGCGCCCGGTGACGCACCACCCTATAGAGTCTATTCAGATGCTGAGTCATCACCCACAAACATGGCCGCCAACAAAACGTTTATTTGTGAGCTCTGCGGAAAACAAGATAAGGCAGAACAAACTCGCCAATTAGATAACCGCATTTGCTTTTGGCGGCCATGCTTGTGTGTAGTGACTCGACATTAAAAAAGAGTCTGACGTCATATGAATAGACCTTATATTTCGTGGCGTCGTAGAGGCGATCGATCGAGTGATGTATGTAGAGGGAATTTTTCCCATACAAAGATGAAAAGAGCAAAAGTTCAGTTTCCTTCCTCAGCAAATCACCACCAAGTAGCTCAAAAAAAAAAAAAATGTGAACGACGTTACGATTATACTTCGTTTCAGCCTCGGTCCGAGCGCGGCCGATGTTATGAGCCGAAGGGCCCATCAAACAGCGCTAAAAGCGCAACGTCATGGTGGGCTCTCTGCGCTTGATAGGACTAGCCGGCGGACGAGCACGCACAGAGAGACGGCGAATACCGGCTGGTCCTATCAACTGCAGACAGAAAGCCATGACGTTGTGCCTCTTTCGCTGTTTGATTGGCCATTCGGCTCATAACATCGGCCGCGCTCGGACCGAAGCTGAAACGAAGTATAGGTGTTCGCATGTGCATAGCGCGACACTGTTATCGCGAAAGGCTGATCGCCGTATTATTTTTCTTTTGTCTCCCTCTTAGAACTTAGAGGCTTCCATCTAAAGTACTATACTTCGTTTCAGCTTAAGTCCAGACGCAGCCGACACTGCGAGGTAGTGGACCAATCAAGTAGCATGTTAAGCGCAAGTCACTATATAGGCCCCTACTGATTCTGATTGGTTCAGCGATGATAGAACACGTACAGAAACATGACGAAACACCATGATGGTGCGCTTTAGACGCTCTCCGATTGGTATACACCATGCATCAGCTCGCAGCGTTGGCAGCTGCGTCTGCATTCAAGCTGAAACGAAGAATAATGTGACGTGAAGTGCTCTTTGGGGCCCTTACTCGTGTTCGCAGTAACAGTGCCGTGCACTGTACGACACCCTTGGACAGCGTAAGCTAAAGCGGCCCCAGCAATACCAGTTCATGCGCATGCATGCAGACGAAGGACTAAGCTCGTCCGCTTGCAGCTAGCTAGAGCTATTCGCGACTCGAAGTTCGTCGACGCCTCCCAGCGTGAAAGACGTGAAGGAGAGAAGCGGCGGGGTAGCTATAGATCGCATCTCCAAACGTGCAGCGAAAATTGGCGCTGACTAGCGACCGAAAGGAGAAACAGAGGAATGGCGATGAAGTAAATACGCGAGGTTGGAGTTTCGATGCAGCCTCGTTCGTCCCTCGGTCGTTCCGGTGGAACAGGGAAACAAGGGTGGCACGAACGCGCTAATCGAGTTAACCTTCCGTTCGCACACAGATATACGTCCCTCATCGTGTACATACATGCTTTTTTTTTTCTTTCTTTTTTTGCTAATTAAGGACGCTTCCCCTTCAGCGGAGTAGGCTTGGCTGCCTGCCAGATGACAGGTCTAGGAATCATTTGATCGATTGCGTAGGTAAGCGAGACTCCAGAAACTGCGATAATTATACGCGACGTCAGATGGAATTGACCTATCACTTTGGGCATTTACTCCTTTCTCCCATCCATTGAATCGTTTCCGACGTCAGTCAACACCTCTTGGATAACGAGGCCGTCTAGTGTCGGGGGTTCTACGTCACCCATCGAAGGCCGCGGGTGCACAGATTCAACGCGAGTGTTGCGTCGACGTTCGGGAGCGCCTCCTCCTCCTATTGCGCTCTCTTTGGTGACAGCCGGCGTATCGGTTTTCTTTGGTGGCTACACAATCGAGATGGGGGCCAGCGAATCCCGTGGTTCGATCTGTCGTGCATCGTCGCGTTTGTTGTTGTCGGCGGCGCACTTGGGCGAACCGCGACGAACGGCTTTCCCTCGCGTGGTGTGCTCCTAAGTTCGAACCAGTGTATCGTATACTTTGTTCCTTGGTAGATGGCGCATTTCGTGCTTCTTACAAGTATATAGCGACATCTTTTGATGCGACGCCGACACGACGGTGCAGCTTTTAGAAATAAAAGAAAATGAGCTGGAAGGCGCCGTGCTTTATTCGCAAAATGTGCGTGTTTCACATGCGTTTTGGTTGCATCGCTGCTTATAAAAGATCGGTCACCGAGATGCCTTAGCTGGTTTGGATGTCCTTCAAGCGACACCGCTAACTGAACCGTGTATAAATATTGATTGATCGATTTCCATCTTGTAGCGCATATGAAAAATATACATATACCCCCTTCAATTTAGGTCGACGAAGTGTCAAGGTCACGGCCTCAGTGAGCCAGTGAATGGGTCGAAGCGAGGCACGTTACGACACATTGCCCGAGCGCACTCCTGTGTAGAGCTGTGATCACGTGCGCCGCTGCGTCACTCTAATTTGCTCACGGGGCCCGTAGCTTTCGTCCTTTGCCAAGCTAGGCTAAAACTAATTATAAAGCTCCACCGTTACAAAATGACTATTAAAAAAAATCTAAGCGATTACAAAACGTATTTAACGCTCCGATGTCATCCGTTGACTCCAAACCACGGTGTAAGATAGTACTCTTCAGGTGAGGACAGCGCGCTCCTCGCGCAGTGCAGATAAAGTTCGCTTTTCTCTCTCTCTCTCTCTCTCTCTCTCACTATGCTTTCAAGCGGCGCCGGCAGATGACTCGTCGACCCGTGGGCACGGCAAAGACGGCTCGTGCCGCCTCATGCTCCACACGCGCAGAGCTCCAGCGAGATTGTCGCACGTGCAGAAAGACCACGGTGTACAGGGGTGTCATGGCAACGAGATCTTTTTTTTTTTTTTTTTCGCTTTCACACAGTTTCGCCGTTTGGCCGCCGGTGACACTGTCAGCCGCGGGCACGGTGGCCGCGGAATAATGCAGCCTTTCGGATGCCCGTCGAACGAACACTATCTGATTCCTCGCTCCGCGCTTTCAGACCCGCCGTGTCCTCACCTAAAGAGCGTATCTCACACCGTGCTCCAAACTCGACCCGATGAGTTCTGCGTAACGGTGCAAGGGGCACGGGATCGAACACGTGGCTCTATGTATCGAACGCTTTCCGGGTCTTCGCGCGAAGCATTCCGCAGAGCTACGCACCCGCGCTCCCGTACCTTTCACGACGCTGCACGCAAATAACGCGGTGGAGGCACACCTATATATCTTGAGAGTAGAACAGCTGAGCGTGCCGATTGTCACGGTTGCTGGACGGTGTCTTTTGTGTTGTTGTGTGCAGTTCGCCGAGAAGCGGAAGCGACTCCAGCGGCGCTCCCAGCAACAGCTGTCGTCGCCGGTCGCCGAGGGAGCTTCGCTGACGCCGTCTGCGGACGACGTTCAGGGCGACGGAGGAGGGCCCGGCCAGCGCGGCGCCTCGACGCCGGCCCTGTCGCTCAGTCCCAACAGCGACGCTAACGTGAGTGCCTCCGGTCGTCAATCGTCATGTGTATTCGACGCGCGCGGTTGCTGCAGCCAGCGCTATAATCCGACGTAGACAGTCGAGCAGCTCCAAGAGTGAGTCATCACGACCCTGTCTGAAACGAAGTACAGACAAAAAGGTCGAGGGGACGTCACTATAGCACTCACTATGAACACACCAATTTTCTTTTTTCTAATTGTTTCGCGGCAATAAAAAAAAAAAATCCTTCTGTCCTTTTTTTTTTTAAAGATTGGCGTGTACAAAGCTCACGCCTAAAATGCAAATCATGCCTCGTTCCAGCGGCGACGGTGGACAAGCCGTTAGCTTTGCGGTATCGAGTAATTTAAACGAATCCTTGTCGTCGCTGAGGTCGAGAACGCTGATATATCCTCTATTGGCAGCTTATCCTTCTCTTCTCGCTCAGTTTCTACCCGTATAGTTACTGACAAGGTGAGAACTGCGAAGAGGAGTCAGTGACAATACATAGCTTGTATTGACGTCACATCAGCCGCCATTGCTTCGTACCATATTCCTATGTCCGCGCCTTCTCCAGCATACATTTGGCACCACCGAATTTGTTGTCCCAGCGCCATCTCTTCGACTATACGCTTGGGCGTTTCGTGCACCTCGATCGCGCGCGCTCAGCCAAAGCACGACGGAAGGCGCGGACGCGTGCCGGACGGAGGTCGAGCGTTCGAAAGACGCGCCCATCCTTTCTCATTCCGTCGGTGAGGATCGATCATTTCGAGGAATGCCGATTGCACCAAGGTTGGTACAGCGAAAGCGATATACCTATAGTCCACCTTTCCGTCATGCTGTCTACGCAAAATTCTCCAAAGGCTTCGTTTCGAGAAGCCTTTGGACAATTCAAGAAGGTAGGAGAAGCTCCTCCCACAAGCGTGATGCGCCCATTTCAAATCCCTCCGCAGTCGAAAGAAGATTTCACTGGAAACGCTCCTTGTTCCGCTTCAATGAATAGACCAAAATGAGTTGCTGGGCGAGTTGGATATACATAATGACTTAAACAGCGCAAATAAGGCACGGAAAGGAAGAGACAACAGGAAGGAAAGAGCGCTGTATCAATGAATAGATACTGGCTGCATAGTGATGCCAACTTGTCTCCGATCCCACTTTAAGAAAGCGGACCTTTGTATTCATCGGAGGGGGAACCGAGCCCCTGAAAGCAGCCTTTTTGTCCATCGGAGGGGAAACCTAATCCCCGAAAGTCGTATTTGTTTCCATCGGAGGGGGAAAACCCTAATCTCCCTCTCGTGGCTTCCGCAATGCTAAATCAAAGTCGAAAGATAAAAGCAAATATGTACGGGAAGGCAAGACCCTCCTCGCGCGTTGGCCGCGACGTCACGGAAACTACGGGGCGCTATTGGATGCGGAGGTGGCGGAGGGATATATGATTCCCTTTGAGGGGCATTTGCCGCTACCTTCTTGACCTGTAACTTACTATAGCCCATTTTAATGCTGCCTCGTTTTTTTATTTTTTATTTTTTTTATTTTCGCATTGAAGGGTTTTTGAAAAGGGCAAAAATGTTTTTTTTTTTTTTAACAGTTTGGTTAGGACACGCGTGTCAAAAAACTAATTTTACGCGAAAAAAAAAAAAGAAAAATTAGAGCAATATTGACGGCGCGAGGCGCGATTTAGTCGGCAGTCAGCTCTTTTCCACTCGTTTTCTCTCTCGGCATTTCGGGCGCGTGAAGGAGAGTTGGATCGGCTTCGCCTTCACGACCGAGATGGTCATTCCGGAATGACCCGTGACGTCATGGACTTCGCGCGCAGAATTTAAAATAAATCTCTCGCCGTCAATATTGTTCTACTTTTTTTTTTTCGCTAAACATTTATTTTTTAACTCGCGTGTCTCAACCAAACCGTGAAAAAAAAAAAAATATTTTCTTTTTAGGGGCCCTTTAAGATCCGTTGACCCGCTCTTCCGACACCCCGCTTCTCGTGTAAACTTGGCCCCCCGTAAGGTGTTCAGTGGCGCGTGTCTCCCGCTAGCTCATCCTCCCCGCATCACATGGGCGTGCTGTTGGCCGGTCGGCGTCGTCGTCGCGCGGCACTGTCTCCGGAAATAGCTTCCCCCGAACACCGGAACGACCAAGACGACGAGAAGGGGGAAGGCACTGTCAAGTCCCTCCGTTCCCCGCTCGGTGCTCGGGTGCACTAATAATAACGGACCCTCGAAAGCTGGGCGCTTCTCGAGGAAAAAAAAAAAACAAAAAAAAACGTCGACGATGTGGCCCCCAGCCCCGACAGTGGGCGCTTCGGGCCCGAACGAAAGGGACGTGCGTGGATATTCGACTCCGGCGCTGTTGACAGTCGACGCTGGTGCTTTATGTTTTCCCCCGCCGAAGACGAACCTTTGACGACCCGCGTGGATCCCGATTTAGGGAACGGAGGAAACGTGTGTATAATGGCCAGCTGATGTGGCGCAGGCGTCGAGAGGCACCTCTGCTCCTGACGGGTAAGCCGTCTTGTAGCGCGTGTCCGCGCTGGCGTGCCCGTCTATTTCCCCCGTGCCCGGGGTGCGTACGTCGTTTCCTGGAGTGAATAACGGTCGTCACGCCAACTTACTACGGGGAAGGCTTTAACGGCCCACGGTGCGGTGTTGATGGCCACACAGCCCGTGGAGTACCTTCCTTGTTGTTTTTTTATGTTATTAGTGTTATTTTTGTTCTCTGCTTCGAGCGATCATTCTCATTTGCAGTATGCTTTATTTGTCCTGTTGCGAGCTAGGGAGTGGTTCGTGTACGAATTTGACGTATTTGAAGGTACGTTGAAAACGGCTTAAAGGCCGACGACCAGTTCGCGCTTTCCACTTTTCCCCCGCTTCCTCCTCTCCCACTTCTACCCTGTCCACCGTTACCTGTTTTCTCCTCCCCCATGGTGAGGAGGATCTTCTGCCTTGCAGAATCTCGGGTCTGGTCGTCGGCCCTTAAAGAATACTTTTTTTTTTATCGTGCTGTAACAGTCTTTTTTTTTCTTTTTCTTTTTTTTTTTCTTTTTTTTTACCACCAGGCGCGCGTGCTGTCTCTGAAGGACTGTCGTGTGACCGCTTGGATGCCGCTAGTCCTCAGGCTGCAGTTACAAACACACTGCAGGACTTGAGGTTCGGTGCAGAGGGTTATATTTAGGGTTCTTCGTTTTCGGGTAAAACCCGATATTACCCGATTTTTGCACCCCGAACAGTTTTTATGAAGATCGGGTTAAACCCGATTTTTGCCCCGAATACCGGTCTTGAAATCAGCTGAATTTATAGAAAATAAGGAGAATTCTGGATCTCTTTCATAACTGCTTCCTCGGTCACTCGTTTGATGGTAACAAACTTCTTCGATTTGCGTTACCCCCGCATATATTTGCTTCAGAATGAGTCAGAAGGCGGAAATATATTGTAATATCGAGCACCATTGCTATATCATATAGTTTGTTGACTTTTGTTCGTGTAAATAACACATTTCAGGTACTTGTCCTTCATAAATAAGACCCGAGAAAACCCGATTTCCTAATGGCATCAGAAAGACCCGATTTCTCCCCGATTATCAATCTGAAAAAAAAAAAAAAAAAAAAAATAGCGCCCTATTTTTACCCCCCGATTTTCGAAAAATATCGAACCCGAAAACAAAGAACCCTAGTTGTATTTTATGTAAAGTACGGCATTTTATGAACCAGTCGCGGACATATCGCTTAGGCCTTGGTTGCGTAACTTTGTTTTCCTCGTCGTCAGTGTCTAGACAGATTTGCCCATAGCTTCTGCCATGGGCGAGACCGGGAAAACCTCTCCGCGGAGCCTAAACAAACGAGGCAGGCGTAATTTGGCTATGAGCCTTCGATGAAGAGTGACGCCAAAGATTAAAGCAACCAAAGGCAAGGACAGGTGATGCAAGGCTTGGTCGACGGATCCGGGTTGCATATTATTTTCTTTTCTCTCATCTCATCTCCGTCTTTCAAAGGTACTCTCCTAAACTCGACTGTCTTTTTTTTTTATTAGTGGGCGCGTTCATGGCCGCATCGGAACGCAGTTGTGGTTAGACGGCGCGAGGTCGACCTGCCTTTGAGGTTTGGCGATACTAGTTTACGCTGTAGAATAGGAATCCGGCCAGTGCAGTAAACCTCTGCTAGCCTGGAGTCTTTCGCTTGCATCACGTGGTAGTGATGCACGACCGCGCGCCGGCACGATGCTCATCCAGATCGAAACGGGCAAGGGTGGCAATTGTAGGCCCATTCGCGCACTTGCGACTTCGTGAGACCGTGCGCCTCGAAGCCTCTTAAAATCTTTTACGACGAGATCACACACTGGTGCCACCTACCGGGTGAGCGTGGAACGCTTGACGGTCTCGCATACTTATTCCCTATTTTTTTGCGCATTATTCTTTTTCTCCTGGCTCGAAAAACCTTTGTCAGTGTTATAAACGACTATTTTTCATAGGTCGTACGTATACATTTGACCTCTTGCCCCCTCCCTCTTTATACAGTTCTTGGCGTCGGACTTCATGACCACGCAGTGAGCTTCCGCGAAGTGCGTTTGACCACGCTCGGGTCCCTTCCAAAGTGGACTGCAGGAGCATGACTCTGTGGGCCAACCCAGTCAATACATGACTGCCCGGAGCCTGGCACGCGTGTTCTGGTATCGACATGTCTTGGCTGTCACGTGACGCTTTTGCAGTGGTGTCATTGGTGCGCCATTTGTGCCAAAGCGGTTACCCTGCCACTTCCTGCTATATTTTGCCAAAATATAAGAAATGTGCACCAACTTTGCGTGAAATCTTATATTCCTTTATTAATGTTAAATATATAATAAATCAGGCCCCCAGACACGGCCGGATCGTTACGGTAGGCTTGTGCGAATTTCCAAAACTTTCGATTCTCGTTTCAAATAACATCATATTCGACTTGATCTCTGCATCAAATATGGGCAGTACTCCGAAAGTTTCGCAATATTTCTCGTGTTCGTTGTCTTTTCTGACTTGGTAGCTAGCATCGATGAGTACTCACTGCAGTGGTGTACTGCAGTGAAGCGACAACCGCGTAGTAGACGTCGCAATTTTGCGTATCTAGCTTCGCCGCAGCGCACGCGCGTGCTAAGGAGAAAACACTCCTCCAGGGTTGGACGTTACAAGTTTTTGAATAACTGCGATATCCTGACGATATCTTTTTTTCATATTTGAGATTCATCAAGGATACTGGTGTAATGCGAGAAAACTTTTATGGACTGCTCTATGTGTTTATTTTTTAATGTCAGCTCTAGTTTAATTATTACTTTTGTATTGGTTCATCCGTTCGATGGCTCTGAATACAATAAATTTAAACTAAATTAGCCGGAGTAGTAAACGCAAGCCTGGGAATAACCTGAATGAGTTCGTTTTAAGAGACATTTTTATCGTTCACACGCCGATTTTGGTTATCGTGAAGTTCTGCTTATAAAATGTCATTGATGTTCATAACCAAATGACAAAACCTTCGTTCGTTTTTCTATCTAAATTAGGAACTGCGGTTTTATTACAAACTTTAGAACTTAATGGAAACGTCACTTTGGGTGCTCGAATTTATTATATTCTAACGTTATTTCTGTGGGATATACTATTTGGTTTATGTTTGGTTTCATACCTAAAATAACCACGCGCAACAGTTCGTACTGCCATTCGTCAATCAGCATCTTGTTATCCTGCTTTGTGTTTCTACGCGCAATGGCACCGCTAGCTAGGGAATCGAACCTGCCGTGCTGTTGATGCCATCGAAAGATCGCACAATAGCAGAAAGGAAAAGTAGACATAAACGCATAACTCCTAACATGAGATTCGCACTGGTATGAATGAAAATTAAATGTGTGCTTGTGCTCCAAAAGTACTTTTTGCTGCTCCAAAGTGGACTTTTATCTGCTCCAAAAGGTGCTTTTTTGACTCGGATCAGTCGCATCCTCGTCTCGTGAATCGGGTCTGCGATGATCCACTTTGGGGCGCACTTGTTCCGAACTAAAATGTAACCCTAATTGAAGAAGATCCTGGCCGTCAAAACTCCGACTCCCTTCCAGATGGTGTCCCTTTTTGTGACGTATGCGTGCTTTAGTCGTATCTTTTGCGTGCGGGCGTCAGAGAATTCGGTCGCCCTTGTCTGTGGCGTTTTTGCCACTGTCCTTGACCTCTGGAAGCCCTGAAGTCGAGAGTAGTGTTGGCTTTTAACGGTAAAAACACGGCGTAATCAATCACGGGTTCTCGGTCGCGTACAACACGCCTTCGTGCATTTAAACCCTATTTTATATCATAACTGTTCTTGTTCGTCAGAATCCTCGGTTTGCGCTGAAATTCCTTCTTGCAATGTGTACACTCGTTGACTCTAACGAGATGCGCGCAAGAGCCGCGCGCATCTCGTTAGAGGAGCCGCTTGCAACGTGGTTGCAAGCGGCTCCTCTAAAGTAAGCACGAACGCTCTCGAGCTCTATTGCGAAGAATAGGGAGTTGTAGTAGACCTTTTTTCTCCTCCGCTACGGGATCCGCAAAGAAAACGCCGCAGCTGCGCATGCGCGCCGCTAGCCTTGTCTGCATAGTTCAAGGTCTTGTGGCGGATTACGGAGCGCTATCCGGGTGCTTAGCGGGCTGCGGAAACGGTCTACTGCACCTCCCTAATACTCGAGAAAGTCTGGAAGGTTTGCGAAATCTTTCTCTCGTCGTTCTTTATAAGTTGACCTCTACATTACGGTATTGGCGTCGCCGCGTGGCACTCGATGTCCCTCGAGGGATTTATTTGTTTAACCTCGATATTGTGGAAAGGATCATCTCTCGTCCACGGATTTGTTGCCCTTGCGCTGCTGGCGACTTTGCGCGTGCATCGCATTGTTATCCGAGGTGTCGTAACAGTCCATTAAATATCTCAATAGGAAGTTTCAGCATAATTGTTCGTATAAGGAGTTCACTGGGCGCCATATTTGTGGGTGATGTCTAGAGCGCATGCTCTGAACGAGCCCACATTAATAGGCTGCTAAGACCGGCAATCTTGAGGGTGCGGAATGCACGTTACAAAAGAACTGTGGAAGCTCGCCATCAGCGCGCGCTCAGCAGTCGTGCACACAGCTATGGCCGCCAGTGAATACTTCCTATAAACGGCGCTATAAACGCTATAACGGCGCCGCGGTCATGATACGATGCACGAGCAAAGAGCTGGCGGAGTATCGGATATAGTTATCGGAGCGATCTCCTAAAACTCCCTAATTAACTGATCGTACCGGTGACACCGCCTGCGACAACAGGAGATAAAAAATCACGCGCGTGAGGTCACTATCGCGGAAAATGACGATTACGTTCCATCTTTTTTCTTTCTTTTTGTTTTCTTTTTTTTTTTTTTGTTTCGGAGGCGGAAGCGTGTCAACGGGCCTAAATAAACGAACGAGGAACGCAACCTATACTCTGTTTCATACTTAGTGTGCAACGCTGTCAAAGTTACTGGCGCGAGCGCTTGGCTTCATGTGTTGTTTTGTTTGCGCGAGAGCACGTGCAAATGATCAACGAGATCAAGCCCCATGCTCGCGCCAGTAGCTTTGACAGCGTTGCACACTAAGTATGAAACAGAGTATAGTGCTCGCAAATAAACGCACGCGCTTGCTTGCACACGTCTGCAAGCACCCGAATTTTATTCCTCGTTCGCGTAACGCCTCTGCCTGCCTTTCCGGTTATTTACGTGCTTTGAACATGCGCGCGCGTTCCGCCGACGCGTCACTTTCGTATATATGCCAAGTTCCCGGCGTCTGTCGCCTGTACAAACGGTGGATCCGCCCGGTATTAAAAACATCGTAAAAAGCCGGGGGGGGGGGGGGGGGGGGGGGGGGGTGTGTTATCTTGTGATGTACGCGAAAAAAAAAAAAAAAAAGAAGACTGTTTTCGTTAGCGTTTTTGAGCAAAACCACCTGTTGAAGTTTGCTCCCTCAATGCAAAACAGGAAATTGCTGGAGGAGCACAAAAAGATTAATATGAAAAAGTATATATATATATATATAGGGCGCTTGAGGCGGCACCCAGAAGATGAATAGAGGACGGTGGTTCAGCCGTCACCAAGTCACGCTGCCTAAATATATATATATATATATATGTGTGTGTGTTTTTTTTTATGCTTAAGTTACTCTGAAAAAAACGCAAAATGCAGTCGCGGCTTGGAGTTAGGCCGCGTGACTTGGTGACGGCTGAACCACCGTCCTCTATTCATCTTCTGGGTGCCGCCTCAAGCGCCCTCCTGTACTTGAATGTAGCCCCATTGCGTCCATCGCCACGGTGCGGCACTTTACGTGCCGTTGAGCCGTGGTACTGCCCGTGGCCACCTGGCAGGGTGCCGTTGCTAAACACTGTCAAAACTGCAGCTTAGCAACTGGTGAAGTGGAGGAGCTCGGTGGCGCCATCTACCGCCTGATACTAAGGGTTTGACTACTACCATCCACCCATTCGGGGACTTCATCCCCGCTTAGCTCCTTTCTAGGAGACATGACAGGGAGCAATAAACTCGACTGCCATAAAAACGAAAGAATTATATATGCGTGGCATATTGCGGTGAATGGGAACCTTGGAATTAATTACGCATACCGCAAACTCTTGGAAGCGCTGTCAAATTCATAACCTTCGCTAAGTTGATCCGCTAAATCACCCAATTCAAAACAACTGGGAAGGCGGGTTCCTTTGAGCTTTTTACGATTTAACGACAGGTTATCTCGCTCAGTTTAGTGCAGGCGCCAATCAAATTGATTGGCATTCGAGTTGGCGGGAAAACCTGGCGAAAGATGCAACGCCGAAGAAGTTTGACATGCATTTCTCGACGTCCCTTGAAATGAGAACTTCGTTAGTTACTTGTTTTGTTTTTAGTATTTATTGCCCGCATCTTTTACTGGTGGACTCTGAATCACGATGAGAGCGATCTGTTAGCTGAGTGGATACTAAGCACTAACTATCAAAACTGAGTTGATAGTCAGCACTGAGTGAGTTATTAATTTTTACTGGTGTGCGTGTTTGAGTGTGAATGGTTCTTGTGCGCTGTAGATTACAAGTTGGCTGCATGTCTCGATTATGCCCACTTTTCTTACCAACCTCAATCAAGGACAGTGTGCGCCTTCACCCGCAATCTGCTCTGTTCTGCCTCTTCACTGCAATGTGCCAGAGTGCTGTGGGAAAAGTTCACCCCCAGAGCGTGTTTGCAGCTCTTATTCAACAATTTTACGCTTTTTAGGCTATGCAACGCAAGATTTTGTTGACCGTGATCTGGTACCTATCGAATGTTAGTACATCAAACTAAAAGTGCACTGGCCCATGGGTGCTGCACTCCATCAACCTCTCCAAAGCTTTTTTTTTTTTTTGCAGATGTTTTAGTTATGCTCTGTTTATCTTATACAGTATACTTAGTAAACCGAATTTCTACATTGCAGAACAATTCTACTTAAAAGAGAACATCTATAGTTGCCACCTTTTGAACATGACAAAATTTACCAACTTAGGCTTGCGGTTCAGTATCAGAATCCTGTTGGCTGAATGGTAATGTTTGAATAATGTTCTAAACTTTTACATCGAAACTTTTTTTTTTTTTTTGGAATTGAGCTGTTAAACCCGGATATATCGAATTCAAAGGGGATCGTAAAATAGTTCATATATCAATAATTTGATATACAAAAGTATGTTAAATTAAGCTCGAGTTGAAATTTCCTGGCGTCTCTGCTAATACCGGATGCGGCGACAAACGGGAGCTTACCAAATAGAGCATCCAAGAGCCGCTAAATACAGTAGAACGTAGTTGGCGGAAAACGGAAACACTTCTGTGCTTACACGCGCTCCTGGCCGGGGCCTCCGCACAGCATAAACGATGAAACACGAAAATAATTTTTAAAAAATGAAAGAAAAACAAGAAACAAGACGCATAAAAAAAAGTTAAGCAACAAAAAAGAAAGCACACTAAATTCAGGCAACAAAAAAAAGAAAGAAAAAAAACCCGGCAAAGCATGTAACGGCAAAAGGAAAAGGTAAACTCGTTCGAAGTGCGATTGCACAACCGTTGTTGTCGACATTCAACTTGCCGAAGAACTTTTTTTTTTTTTTTCTCATTTTATATTGGGGTTTGGGAGGCGCGCTTCATCAGCAGTGTTCGGGCAGTGTTGCCATTTTAGCGATTTTGTCGCTAGATTTAGCGATTTTCTATACATTTAACGACGGAATTTTTTAATTTAGCGGCTAGCGACTTTTTTAGCGACTTTGGTGTTCAACCGTAATCTTGTTATTTTGAACAATTTTAGAGATGCTCGCGGGCTAAACCCTTTTGCTTCTCTAGCCGAGTTTGCTTTGGATATATGCTCAATTTAGCGGCGCGCTTAAAAAAAATGTCAACACTGTCAGCACTGCAGACCTGCAGAACATCTCTCCCGCACCCACATACCCACGTGCTCTCCGCCAAACGTTGAGAAGATTGTTGAACTGTTTAGGAAGGTGTCAGGTGGACTTAAAGGGGCGATGCAACGATTTTTGTATTTTTCGCAAATACCGCTTAGAGCGGATCCCTGACGTTAATGACCTGTGAAATGCCCGTTGGTTTTTCACCACACGCAATCGAAGTCGCAGAAAAAAAATAAAGAAAAACGAGCAGAGTTCACCCCCTCAACTCGCAGCCAGAACAAGCGGCCACGTGATCTGGAGCCTATTATATGCCGCCAATCTTGATCATAGCCATGCGCTGGGGTTGGCAAGGCACAGGACACGCGCTGAGTTCCAGACATTGTTATGGTTCGGCTGTTGTCGTCATTGCGGCGATTGGACACAGGACACTACCTAAATTCTTCTCGAGCTATAGATTATCACGAGCCCAAATCGAGTGCCCACTCAATGCTCGGGTCCAATCTATGAGCCGCATTCAAATATCGTCACTGGGCGGTACTGCTACCGCCCAGCTACGTCATCAGGTTTTGCGAAGGAGAGATTGAATGAAAACGCTCGGTTTTGTCCTCGAAATTACAGCGCAACAAAGGAGTTTCTTGGTCAGTGGCATTGCTTGCGAGTATCCTTGAGTCCCACTAGTGCCAGTAAGCTTGTGTAAAGTGAAAAACATTCGAATTGAATATCGTTGCACCGCCCCTTTAAGTTTACATGGGCATTGCTTGTGAATAACTGCGTTCAGTTTTTAGACATTTTGATCCTTTTTTTTTTTTAAGAACATGTCTGTTGGCAGTATTGTCCGCGCACTAAGAAAAGCCTGGTTTTGTTTGAAAGTGCTCACTCTAAACTGGTAAAGGGGGGTATAGCCTTGACATGTCAAGTGCGGCTCTGGAAAAAAAGTTGCAATCATCAGATGAAAATCAGACTTGAACGACAATCAAAAAGGTTAAGAGACATTACAAATATTATTACAAATAAAAACCGTCCTAGTTGTTTTTCAGTGTAAGTTTAACCTCTGAAAATACCTGAGATATGATTATTTGAGGTTCACTTTCTTTAAAAGGGTTTAATAAGCTTTTGGAATTCAGCGAATATTTTAGCGACTTCCTGGCGAATCTAGCGACTGTTTAGTGACTTCCTGGTCTCAATTTAGCGGCGCGCGCAAGAAAAGGATGGCAACACTGTGTTCGGGGAAAGGGCGCAGGCTACCGTTCCGACACAAGGGTGTCGCGAACCGGCCGAGGTTCGAGTTCGACGAGGTTCGACTTTTTCTAACTTTTAGTGGAAAGTTCGACGAACCTTGTATTGAGGTTCGACTCGTGTGCGCATGCGCGACAGGCTGGCCAGTTGGCTTCGGATTGGATGCTGATGGCTAAATGTTGAATTAAGGGCAGCGTTGATTAGTTATTTCAGCTAATACAGTACAAAAAAATTAAGTTACTAACTTTATCAGTGATTGGAATTGGTTTCCTTTAATTGCAATTGTTCATAAAATAAAATAACCCTTTGCATAAAAAGCAATGCTCCAAACCTAGACATGCTTGTATCATGATCTGGCCACACTGTCCACAAAGTCGAACCCACTGATCTCAATGGTCGAACCGGTCGAATCTGGTGAAAAGTTCGAAGGTTCGTCGAACCCGAAAGTTCGACCTAAAAATCTGGTTCGACAAAAGTTTGCGACACCCTTAGACACAACACCACAGCGGGCAGGTACTGCCTGCGCGGGCGTGCGTGCCCTTCCCCTTGCTTTTGCCATCCTCCACTTTTTTCCTTTTTTTACGGTTTTATTGTTTTGTTTTTTTACTGCGTATGCTGGCTTGGCGGCCTGCCAGCCCCGCAATTTAAGCGATGTGCTCGCCACCGGCGCAATCGGACAATCGGATCGCGCAAAAAACAACGGGTGGCCGGTCTTCGTTCGCTATATCGAGTGTCCCCGCCATGGGAGTTCGATACAAAAAGACAATGCTTTATAGTATTACACGTGATTTTCAAGGGGATGTTTGGGCTGCTTGATTTAAGCATTCATTTGAAATACCCGAGTGTGATATAACTGGGCTCGAGTGTAGTTAAAGTTCAATATGCTTTGTGTTATATTTCTTAGAATATCAAATCTTGTTGTTAGTTGGAGTACATGCTTGTGTCTTATATCTTTTCTGTCTAGGTGTCTCAGCCTGCATCGAGCGAGAGCGTGAGCTTCAACACTAGTCAGTCCAGTGCCACATCTTCTGCCTCACCCAATTACTGCCAAAAGGTAGGGCTATTCGATTCATTCTTCATGTTGTGGGCCTAATTATCAGTGACCTAGCAACAATACGTAAGACAGGCTCATGAAGGCTTTATGAGGCACCTGTTTAAACAAACATGATAGTCAACCACTCCGGGCAAACTTTCTGCACCCAATTGTTTATGTGACACAATCTGTCAAGGTCATTACTATTGTGCGAGAAACGTTTTAGTGTGATTACATAGTTGCCAATTCCTTTGGATACTGCGCAGCCATTAAAACTTGCCGAATTTGACTATTTAACTTGGTTGCAAGCTTTGGAGTTTTATTAGCATACTTCAACATACCATGTGGGTATTCATTTCAGTGTTTCAATATTAATGGTAATGTATGGAACTAAGGCCATCTGATATGTATTTGATGCTTTATCACAGCTTTAGTCAAATTATGAAGTAACTCTTAAAATATTTCCAAGATAGAAGTATTTTTGCAAACATTTATTGTTTCTTTTCTTACCAGCGAGCTTTTCTCTTTTCTTCTTTATTTGTACTAGGTGTAATAGTGCAAATTCAGTATAGGTAATTGACAGTACAATGGTCATGGAAAGAGACCTTTCATATAAAAAAAGGAGCTTGATCTTCTCATAAGTTGTCGTTTGCACCTTTGTTTCTATCTTCGAGCCTGCTTCAAATGAGAGCATCAGCAATGGGATGGATGCCGGCCTGAACAACAGCTATGGCAGCTCGGAGGTTTCTTTCTCGTCAGACCTCCCCAAAAAGGTGATGCATGTTTGGTAATGGACATATAATTGGTAGGCAAAAACACTTTTGAATTGTATCAGCAGTCCCCCTATCGTGTAAAAAGTGTTGTCGGGTGACTGGCAGATGTTTAAGCGATAGGCTCATAGAGCATAATTACTATCTTTTTGCCACAGTAGGAGGGCACCTCCCATTACACTGCCAAGTGTGCAAGTGTAGACCGTCCTTTGGTGATGCTACAATTTTAGGAAGAAACAAAGAATGACGAGAGAAGTGCTCGAGGCTTTTCACATTGTCGCTCTGGGGGGATCAGCGCGTAAGTGAAACATCAAAAGCGCTTTCGGAAAAAGAAATGAAAATTTTGCGCACGAGAGAGAGAGGTGGTCACATGGTGATGCGACGGCTATGGGGGTGATAGGGCAAGAGGATTCACACGTGTCTGACTGATAGTGCCTGTTTGGTTTCTTCCTTCCTTTTATGGGCTTTTTGTTTTAAGTAGTAAAAACTTCAGTTGCGACAGCATTCGTCCTGTTTGCGTGTTTCTTCTACTCAGTCTGTGTTTTTTGTGCTATTTCTACATTATGATCAGGAGCCATAGTTCTTCAGCGAACACCCACAAATAAGGTATAATTTTCTGCCTTTCCACTTAGGCTGGTTACGAATGACTGTTTGGTATTTTTGAGAAAGTGATCATACGCAATTGATGCCTAAAAAATTAGTCCACCAAACGTGCTGAATAGGTAAGTCTAGGAGAAAATAGACAGTTGATTTTTTTTTTTTTTTTTTGTAATTTTCCTTTATACCCAAACCAGTGACCTATAGATTTACCCTTGTAACAACAAGACGAGGGTTTTTTGCCTTTGCTCTCATATCTCACTCCGTTCTTTTTCCTTCTAGGACCGAATGCCATCGGCCAAATCAAGCGATACCTCCGTCAATGAAGCACTTAGCAAGCACAAAAGAAAGGTAAAAGGCTCACACATCCTGTTACTCCCGTGCTCTGAACAAACTGCTACTATTTGTTTGGCCTCGAAGTAGGAGGGAAACCAACGCTATGGACGGTCGCTCTAGCTCTGACCGATTTTCAGTCTTCACTCCACCATAACCCTAACAATGCAACAAAGTGCAGCCAATGTCTCGATGTACGAGTTGAAGCTTCCAGCATCAAACCGAGATAAATATTGGATCGTCGCATCTGGCGACTCCTCGTCAGAAAGTATAATTTCAGTAGGCAAAAATAGTGTGTCGACGGCAGATGGCCTGACGACTGCCTCTATAATCGGTTCAATCTGCGGCTGGCAGGACCACCGTGGTCCGCAGCTTTGCACCATTGTGACCTCGCAAGCCCGAAATCGAGGGTACAGAAATAAATGCATGGTCAACACAGCAGTCAGAAGTAGGGATGCCGCGAACTTTTTTCGAACCGAAGGTTCGATGATCGAATCAAGCGGTTCGAAAGGTTTGAAATATTTCAAATTTTCGAACTTTTCATATCGAGAAATTCGACGGAAGTCGAATTTTCGAACTTATTAAACTAAGAAGTTAGACGCTTTTCGAAATTTCGAACTTATTACGCTGCAAAATTCGATGTTGTCGAACTTTCGAACTTGATAGACTAAAAAATTTGATGATTTTTGAACTTTCGAATTTCCTACGCTAAGAAATTCGATAAGTTTCGAACTTTCGAACTTATTAATCTAAAGAATTCGAAAATTGTCGAACTTTCGATTCCTGAAAAATCTAAATTTCGACGAACTTCGAACTTTTAGGGTAGAAGTTCGAGTTCGTCGAACTTCAAAAGACCGACAGGCGGTTTCATTTGGATTCAAGCAGTGAGGTACATTCGTAATTTTTTTTTTTTTTTTTTTTTCAATTTTACATGCGGTGTCGCATTCCTTGCGAAAAACAATGCCGTTTATTTCAATCATCTGGCATGCTTGGTTTTAAAGAAATAGATTCCCGAAGGAGTGAGGAAGGACGACGGATTTTTGACAATTGTCGTTTGCGCCATATTTGAAGCGTGCTATAGCCGAAGCTATTTATGGTAGAGATGTTAAACTTTTTAAGAATGATCTATGCATAGCCTAGGTCAGTGTCGTCTTAAGATATGATTATTGTTATTCAAGACGAGTTTCGAAGAAATATCCAAACATGTATCTACGGGCAATTATGTCCTAAACTTCGTAATTTTTTTCGTCTACATTGTTTAAGGTATCGCAAGTAATTTTTTTCGTCTACATTGTTTAAGGTATCGCATTTAAATTAACACCACAGACAGTACATATCATTACCATCTGCAGATGTATTTATTGTTTTTTTCACGTTGAGGAATAAATTAACTCATGGGAGAAGATTTCTAAAATTGTTCAAGCTCAGCATGTCATAAAAAAAAAAAAAAAAAAAAAATTCTCATTTTATGTTTCTGTGTGTGTTTCTTTTAACCTGTACACATTTTGGTAGGAGAAACTTGTTTCATAGTTTTGGGCCTCTGAATATGTAAGAATACAACACTTCCGGCAAGTTCTTAATAGTTTTTTTTTTTCTCCAGCTTTTCATTTTTGCATTTATTGTTATGTTTAATTATTTATTATTTTTTACCAATGGCACAGTTATTTAGGTCGAAAAGACATAGCTTTGAACTTCCGAGCCACCGAGCACTTGACGAGTAGTGCCATCTGACGAGTTTCTAACAATTACCATTTACGCAATCTTTTTGCAGAAGAGCGACAGTAGCTATACATATGCCTATATAATTTCGGATTAAAATAAGCTCGACCATGCCCTCTTTCCCCGCATTGTTTACTTTAACAGTCCGAAATATCCGGGGGGGGGGGGGGGAGAGACTGGAGCCCCCCGTTTTTCCTCTTCCGACGCCACTGGTATCGTAGAACGCTCCTCGACCTCAAGTTGTATCAGCTTCTGTGCTGTTTTCTCGGCGTTTCTTCCGTCCCGGAAAATAAACCTCCAAAGGTATATTTTCCTCGCCTGCACCTTGACAAAAAAAATTGTCAAGGTGCAGGCGAGCTGATATATGTTCATCATGATGCAAAATCCCGAGACTGGGAATTAAATTCGCAAGAAATAGTGTAAGAAGAAAGAAAAAAGGGGACAGGATAACGTTTTGAACTCAGTTGAGTTGAGTTTGAGACGTTTTCCTGAGCTGACTTTTCAGCTGAGTTGAGTTTGAGACGTTGTCCTGCCCCCTTTTTTCTGTCTTCTTACACTTTTTCTTTCAAATTTCATTCCCAGAGCTGCGTTTGAGGCGTTATCCTGTCCCCTTTTTTCTGTCTACTTACGCTTTTTCTTTCAAATTTCATTCCCAGTCTCAGGGTTTTGCATCATGTAGTACAAACTAAACTTAGTATATGCCAGCGTCACTTGGGCGGCGTCCGATCGGATTACTACCAGCCTGCAAGGGGGTAGGGAAGCAGTTTGCCAGATCGCTTCAAGGTTTTTCTGAGCCTCAACCACCTGCCTGCCCCTGGCCGTTTCAAACTGGATGAGTATCGTTAAACAGTGCGTTTGTGTGATCACTACTTCGTGATGCACGTTAATGACCACCCCGGGCTGGCGGTCACAATTACTGATCTATGGTCAAACGTCACTCTGGACTGGCAAATATTCCAACACATCCGGGAAACTCGTCGTCTCATTTAATTGCCTGACCAACTTCGCGCAGTCGAAATATTACACCCGAACCTTTCTATACCTGATTTCGTGAAAACCAGTGAGGCGTGAAAACGTTATTTGAAACTGAAACTGTGGCGGAACATTAAAATCGGACCTCGAACTTTGCGCACTTGGACTTCAAAGAAATTTTAAACCTTCGAAGTTGTTCTGTTTTTTTTTTTTTTTCAAAATTAGCCCTGAAAGAGAATCGAAACTTTCGAACTTTCCGAACTTTATGTAGAAAGAAATTCGAAATCTTCGAATTCATCAAACTTTACGTTTATAATAATTCGAAACGTTCGAATTTTTCGAATTTCAGATCCAAAGAAATTCGAAACATTCTAATCTCTCAAATTTTCAAGTTAGGAAAGTTCGAAATCTTCGAATTTCTCGAACCTCAAGTAAAACAATATTCGAAATAATTGAACCCGAACTTTTAGAAACCATGAAAGCTTCGAACTTTTCGAATTCGAAACTCTACGATTTTTGAAAGTTGCAAATTTTTCGAATTCGAACCTCGGTACGGTCGAAAATATCGAACCTTTCGATTTCGAACATCAGTTCGGTTAGAAAATATTGAAACCTTTCGAATTCGAACCTAGGGTGGTTTGCGGCATCCCTAGTCAGAAGCATGCTCTTCGTGCCACAAAAAAAGTTTAAATTATGCTTATAAAAAAAAATACAAAGAAAAAACTTCAGTTGCGTGTGGGGACGATAAATGGAATTTGGGTGCTCCGGAAACCCCTGGGCCCCCTCTGAGGAGCCCCGTTCCAGTGGTAACTCGTTTAACTTCCACCTGCGAGGAAAAGAAAGCGGCACAAAAAAGTCGCGGGGACAAGTAGAAGAGATGCACGGTCACGGCACAGTGTCCATTAGTTCCTTCTACTTGTCATTTTTGTGCCATTTTATTTTCCTCGAAGCATGCAGGACGGCGTTTGGAGCCCGTCTGCAAGTGGCGTGTGAACCGTCCTATCCCCCCACGCGTCAAAAGTGTACCCAAAGCGGCAGCAAATGACGTCGCAGAGCCGGTACGGCACGCTGTTAGACGTCGTGATACTGGCAGTTGGGCGTTGGAGTTCTGGCAAAAAAGCGAGCGAAAGAAGGTGTCGCAGCTTCCTAACTCGCCGCCGAACAAGCTTCCGTCGTCCATTGAACCGAGTGCGAGCCACGGCAGAATAGGCATCTGCCGTATCGGCCTCCGCCGATCTGCCGTGTCCAGGATGGTGGCAGGCACCAGTCGGAGACGCGCTGCAGGTACTGTACGTGCACCGACTCGCCCGACTGCAGTCGTTGCATCCGTCACGCAGATCGGCGAGATGCAGCGGGAGCTGGCCCGGCGGGAGGACCTGATCCGCCTGCTGTCGGGGCGCCTGGAGGAGGCACTGCGCAGCCGGGAGCAGGTGCAGAAGGAGGCGTCGGTGCAGGAGCAACAGCTGGCCACCGAGATCTCGTCCCTCAAGCTGGAGCTCACCACGTGTATGCAGCTACTCGCAGGACAGCAGGCGGCCACGGTGGGCACGGCCGCGGACCAGCAGGTGGCATCATTGCAGCAGGTGGGCCGTAGTGCGTCTAGATTGCACGTCTATATCATTTGTTGCCTTAAGGGCCAGGAGATCCACGCAGCACCGCCTACCTTGTGTCGGTGTCGCTGCCTGCGTGTCTTGCAGTATTTCATAACATGCACGACGTTAGCACGCGGGTCAGGAATCTGCTGACGACGTCATGATGCGCAGGTCTTGTCTTTTAGGAGGTATTGCACGAGTGCATGTCTAAGTGAGCGTACAAATTAACTTTGGGTAGTAAAGTGGCACTGAAGCAGTATACTTCGTGTCACGCATAAGTCGAAACGCAGTCAAATTCTAGATGACATACAAGTACAGAAGCACAGGCTGAATGAGCATTCACTGTGCTCAATTGGTTTAGCTGCTCATAGCTCACATACAGAAAGATGGACAACATTGCACTTTTGATGCTTCTCAATTGGCCCTGATGGCTCGTAGCGTCGGCTGCGCTCTGACCTGAAGTGAAACGAAGTTCTGTAAGCAGAGCTATCTGCTTGCCTCGCGAGGTGCCAGAGTGTGTGTGCTCTTGCAAGAAACATAAAATAAATTTGGAGATAAGATTGTAAAGATGACTTGATTCTACACCCTCGCATGCGTGTGAATGCTCTCCTGGCTAGGCCCTTCCCATGCTCTGGGCGCTGATCTGTTAAAAAGGCTCAGTCGCCAATTGAATACAGGTCAGTAGCAGTGATGCATTTCGTAATGTCTGCCAGGGGACAAAAGCAGAATGTGTGCTGTAGTTCTTTTGCATTCACACTGTTAAGTCAGTTCAGCTTAAAAAGCCGCAGATGTTATAGTGCAGGGGTGGCCAAGCTGCGGCTCGCGAGCCGCATGCGGCTCTTCCCATGTTACAGTGCGGCTCGCGGCTCCCTCCCCAGCCTTCCCCATCCCTCCCCCACCTCCCTGCCTTTTACACGAGCACTTCCCCAAAAATAGAAATAGAACGCGTTTTAAATCGAAAGGCAGGTTGCTGTTTGGTAGTTTTGTGCTACTGCCTTAAAGGGGCGATGCAACGATTTTTGTATTTTGCGCAAATACCGCTTAGAACGGATCCCTGGCGTTAATGACCTGTGAAATACCCGTTCGTTTTTCACCACACGCAATCGAAGCCGCAGAACAAAATAAAGAAAAACGAGCAGAATTCACCCCCTCAACTCGCAGCCAGAACAAGCGGCCACGTGATCTGGAGCCGATTATATGCCGCCAATGTTGATCATAGCCATGCGCTGGGGTTGGCAAGGGACAGGACACGCGCTGAGTTCCAGACATTGTTATGGTTCGGCTGTTGTCGTCATTGCAGCGATTGGACACGGGCCACTACCCGAGTGCTTCTCGAGCTATCGATTATCACGAGCCCAAATCAAGTGTCCACACCATGCTCGGGTCCAATCTATGAGCCGCATTCAAATATCGTCACTGGGCGGTACTGCTACCGCCGAGCTACGTCATCAGGTTTTGCGAAGGAGAGATTGAATGAAAATACTCGGTTTTGTCCTCGAAATTACACCGGATCAAAGGAGTTTCTTGGCCAGTGGCGTTGCGTGCGAGTATCCTTGAGTCCCACTAGTGCCAGTAAGCTCGTGTAAAGTGAAAAAGATTCCAATTGAATATCGTTGCACCGCCCCTTTAAGTACAGTTGGACTGCTTTCGACTCGAATAGTCTGAAAGTAGTTTGAGTTTTGTTTTTTGCTATTTACAAAAATGTGCCCCCCCCCCCCCTCCCCCCCGCCGTGGCTCTTGGAGGTTTCGTGGGTTTGTTTGCGGCTTTTAGGCCGGGTCAGCGTGGTCACCCCTGTTATAGTATGTATACCCTTCTCTTAATCTTAATGTGCCCAGTGAAGTTTTGAAGCAATGCACATTGAGAAGCGAACAATATCATCTGCTACCTTTTACTCTATTTTAATACGAGGAAAAAAATTGTCAGTTACCAATGGAAAGAAAAAATGAAAGACGTTTACAATTCTCTGTGATGCCGAATTGGAGCGCAGCTCTTAAGGAGGAGGAGGAGACAATATGCTTCTCCTCCTTCTCCGTACCCTCCACTCCTCCTCCCCCTCCTTCATCCTTCTTCCCTCCCCCTTCCTCGTGAACGCCTTGTGAAGGTCCCGACCTTCATGACGTCACTCATGACCCTTGTTACGTCACATGTGACATCACGTGTGATGTCACTGTGGGAAACGCCCCATAATGCAACGTGCGGTTACACTGATGGCGACGCCGCTCGAGCCGGAAGCGGGCACCTAAGAGCTGAGCTCTAAAAGATTTTATGACCCTGAAAACCAAGCTAATGTAATGTGCCGCCGTGTGTTCTTTGTGAGCTTGCATTATTACATTTGGTGCTTCTGGTTTTGTTGTGCCAGTGAACCATGAAAGGCCAGCGTAGAGCATTTGTATTGACGTGTATTATCAAGATATTCTTTTCCTGAGGCGCAGCAGCATCTTTGTACACAGCCTTCAGCCTCGGGGCTGTTTGTGTGATGGCACACTTTTGGAGTTTCATAATTGCTATGCAGGGAACCCAACGCTCTTATTTGCAATTTCCTCGTCATTTAAGCTTGACCCCAGCGGTACATACCTTTAGCATTCTTGTTTGAATTGGCCGCCACGCAGGCACTTCAGTGTCGGGACGAGCTGGTGGCGCAGCTTCAGCAACAGTTGGAGGCTCAGGAACAGCAGATCACAGTCCTGCAGGACATCCGGGCAGACCTCCTGGGCCGCCTGACCACAGTGCCTGTCTCCACAGAGCAGAGCAACGTAAGGGAGCAAGGGCTGAACCTGATGTTTGCGCCAAGTGTCCCTGCATGCTTACCTCGAAAGTTCAATTGACTTGCGTAATATTAGTCAACCTTCTAATAATGATGTATATTTTGCCTACACGCACGCTTGTTCCCTGCATAAAGTGGAATGAGCGAGCTCCTCGGTTCTCTTTGTGTCAGATCAAGGAAGGTCTGCCACACAGACAGAACTTACAAAGAACACGGAGAGCTTGAAACGCACAAATATTATGGCGCACCGTGCGTTCACGAGGGCGCCCATCAAACCACTTTGGCATCATTGTCGTGAGGCGGCTATGCAGTTGCCTCGCCTCAGACATGATCACATGGTCGTGTCGCCGCATGGTCGATTGGGATCCCGAATCCGGCTCCCGCTTACCGCTTTCTCTCCTAGCCACTGTATGGCACTGCAGGCGCCACAGGGAGGGCGAGGAGAAACCTCCTCGCCCATCGATATAAGCAAGGAAACCGGGGGGCGAAAAGCCTCTTCGGACTCCGGGGGGCTCGAGAACAGGCAAGTGCGAGAAACTGCTCTCAGGTAAATGCGGGGCACGAGGCCTGGGGGCCCTCTTTGTGCTTAGCTTTGGCTTTCCGTGCGAGTGTGAATCTTTGTGTAATGTCATGTGCATTTGTAGTTTTGATTGAGTGTTTTGAGCGTTTTGTTTTATGAACCAATAAAAGGGAGCGGAACCCCACTCCCGTGACAGAACCAGGCTGGACTCGGGTTGTTCACAGACCATTTGTAGGAATTCGCGTACCGCTGCCGATATGCCAGTTCCCACATGGTCCGTTAATAACACGAGTCCAGCCGGGTTCTTTCACAGGAGCGGGGTTCCGCTCTCTTTTATTGGTTTATAAAACAAAACGCTCAAAACACTCAATCTAAACTACAAACACACGCGACATTACACAAAGATTCACACTCGCACGGAAAAGCCAAAGCTAAGCACAAAGAGGGCCCCCAGGCCTCATGTCCCGCAATTACGGGGAGCAGTTGCTTGCACTTGCCTGTTCTCAAGCCCTTCGGAGTCCTAAGAGGCCTTTCACCCCTTGGTTCCCCGTCTTAAATTGATGGGTGAGGAGGTTTCTCCTCGCCCGCCCTGGGGCGCCTGCAGCACCATCCAGTCGCTAGGAGAGAAAGCAGCACATTGGGAGCTGAATTCGGGATCCCAATCGACCCCGCGGCGACATGACCATGTGATCGTGTCTGAGGCGAGGCAACTGCATAGCCGCTTCACGACAATGATGCCAAAGTGGTTTGATGGGCGCCCTCGTGAATGTACGGTGCGCCATAATATATATAGCAGTGGTATACGAATGCCCAAATTTAATCATAGAGGTCATGCCTCCAAAGTATTGGGAGATTTAAAGAGCTTTATGAATTGGGGGATAGCTCTATGGTTTGTAGTTAAAGTACCTTGATCTTTTCTAGTCATTCACAGCCGTTGGTCAGTCTTTCATATTAGCAGCTGGGCTGACACAAAGAACTTTCCGCTTTCAGCTCTCTCATGGCAGCGAGCATCTCGAAGGAAACAGCCACACATGCACCGACCTGTCCAGAGATGCGCCCCAGCTTCCGTCGGGCGTGAGCTGCGGAGGCGATGCGCCGTCGGGGCTCGGTCCGCTCTATCTCGACCTCGGCGGTGGAACCATGAACCACTCAAGTCCCGAACCGGCGTTCCGCCATCCAGACACGCTCCAAGAACTGCCGTCGCCATTCCTCTCCCCGATTCGAAAGTCGGAGAAGGCGGAAGACTGGCAGCACGCCGACGAAAACCTGCTCCTCGGCTGCAAGGAGGTCATCTGCAGGCAGCTCTCTGACTGGATCACTGCCCGGTCCCTGTCTATCGACAACTATCGGGACATCGTCGCAGTCTTCAATGACATCAAGCAGTTTGCAGTGCGGGGGCTCCACTACTGTGCCGCATGCGAGAGCGCCGGCGTTGCCGCCCTCGATCCGTCCAGCTTGCTCAACGAGGTGGCCGCGCTCCAGTTCAAGGTTGCCCAGCTGGAAGAAGAGGTGCGCAAGTCAGCAGACGAGGTCGAGAGTGTGAGGATCGAGAATGCATCCCTGCGAAAAGGGTCGCTGGAAGCGGAGGAGGCACTCAAGGTGCTCCGACGCGAGCACAGTCTGGTGGACAGCCTCAGCTGCATCAAAGAGAGCGAGTACAAGCGTGCCAAGGAAGAGCTGGAGGGGGAGAGCCTACTGGAGGTGTACGAGCTGCAGACGGAATGCATCCGGCTGGAGCAGGAGAAGAAGGCGCTGCAACAGCGGACGCGCCTCTTGTCCGGCAGCGATCGGTCACCCACCATTTCGCCCGTTCCTCCCCTCCTGCCCACCGACAGAGTCCGTCACAACTCTGCGGTTCAGACGGACGCGGTTCAAGAGTTGCCGCTGGCACCGTCTCCGCTCGTAGACGCAGCAGAAGCTGCCATCTGCAAAGCGGCAGACGAGAAGTCAGTTAGCAAAGCGGTAAACGAGAAGTTGTCAGCGCAGTCAGATGCAAAGCTGATGGCGGCCGAACTTGAGCATGCTCTCAACGAGCTGCGGAGGCTGGGAGAAGAGAAGGGAGCATACGACGCGCTTGTCGTCGAGAACATCCGCATCTCGGCGGAGAAGGAGAGGGCGGAGAAGGACCTGGCAATTGTGGAGGAGCGGCTGAAGGGTGCGGAGGATCTCATAGAGAAGCTGAGGCACGAGCTGGACGTCGAGCACAGTGGCCTCGCAGTGCTCGTGGCACGAACGGAGGAGCTTCTTGGTGGTGGCGACGCAGTGAGCGACGAGCGGCGAACCTTGCTCGAGAACCAGAGCCTTAAATGCCAGGTGGCACTTTTGAGTGGCAAGCTTGAAAGGGAGCAGGACTTCTCGTCAGCGCTCAAGAGCCACGTGCAGTGCCTAGTGTCGAGGGACAAGGTCTTGCAGAAGACCGTGAAGGATCTCACCAACCGTCTGCTGAGCAGCGGGGAGAAGCTCAGGAAGTCGCTGGACAAGTGCAGGGAGACTAACCTGGCTCTCATGAAGTCGTCGGCTCAAGCGGAGTGCCTAGAGGCAGAACTCAAAAGGTTGAAGGAGGGTCTGCTAGGTTCCTCTTTCGCTTTAAAAGAGGATCACAGGGAAGGGCCTTTCGAAAGTGAAGGGGTACCAGGCCCCTTCGACGAGAAAACACCGGTGTGTGAACATGGCGACTCTTTTGCATCTTACCCGAACAGTGTTGTCGACAGCTATAACTTGGAAGGTTCTGTGCAAGAAGCATGCAGCGTGGAACTGGTTGAGCGGCTTCAAGTTGAGCTCGACGTTAAAGGGGTAAGCTTGGCCCCTTGTTTTTTTGCAAGCCCTTTAATCTCTATAAACTTTGGAAGTAGTGAGAAAGCTGCGAGTTTAATAGCATAGCGAATGTCCTGCAATCCAAGGTAAAAACTTTAATAAAATTAAACCGGCCTACACCCTCTGTAAAGAAAACATACAAATTACAGTTTAAGTTCAAGCTTCTAATCAGTCGTGCTAGCCAAAACTGTCTGTGAGCCTTAAGGGGCACTGACACGTCAAAATCATTTTTTTTTTTTTGTTATCCGAAATGATTGAAAACGATGCTTAGATTCTTGGACATTACCCTCAAATTTTGAACCTTGCGAATTCAGTATTTGTGAAGTAATTTGAATTCGAAGTTCCCGCGCGATCCGCGCCAGTGCGGTGACGTCAAATATTGAGCTGTCCTGCGACTCGAGTTTCTTCCACGCCTCCGCTCCTAACCGCCATTGCCACCGGCGTACCGGGAACAACCGGTTTCCTCGGTGCGTGCCATGCCACCTATCGCTGCGAGCAGACGACGCTTGACTTTCGAGTTTGAAGTTCTTTTAGGGCCCTTTCAGCGATCTCAAATTCTTCGAAACGGCCGGTGTGAGATCGAAGAGAATGTGCAGTGGACTTTTGTGAGCGACGCGAGGGGCCACGTCGGGCTGGTTTTGCGTGACAGGCTGCCTTGGCGGAGTCACAACCGAAACTACGATGCACAGACACCAAACCCAGTTGTTTTGACCGTTTGACGATTTCCTTTTCGAAGTCTGAGAGGTCGTCGGGCACCTAAAAAAGACCACTTCGTCCGATTCCCCGACTCACCGATAATCCTCTGCCACTTGCGTCGAGCGCCGCAATGTTTTTTGAGGGAGGATAAAAAGCCAGGAGGCGACATCACACCGGACTCCGATTTTCGGTATTTCAAAAAGAAGAGCCGTACTGCGTTCGCGATTGCGTTGAAAAACATGTTTTACGATTTTCATTATTAAATGTTATAGAAATGTCGCCTTCAAAGCTTCTAAACCTTTTGATATTTGACGACACAAATCAAAAGAAGCATGGAGGTGGGTAGCGGGAGAGAAAAACACCAAGAATAAAAAGGCGCGCGCGCGTAATGAAATTTTTTTACGCGTTGTGGTATTTTTTTGCGTGTCTATGACTATAACTTGCATCATTTTAGACAATTTAAAAAATACAACATTTGGGGTGTCAGTGCCCCTTTAAGGCAAGTTCAGTCATTTGCACTGACTGCTTGGCATTGCATGGAGTTGCATTGTACGACGACACATTGTGCGGCCCTCCGTTCCCACGATGACCTGTAGTAAGCGATCGTGATGCAGTCAATTGTGTGCAGAATGCAAATGTCTAAACTAGCCTCCCGCCCTTAGCGGTATCTTGCTGATACCCGAATCATTTCCCGACCAGATGCAGCTAAGGAGTCAAGAGTTGGAGCTGCGATCACTGCAGCAGTTGGAGCTGTGTGACCTGCGGGTGCAGTTGCACCGAGAGCACTGCCTGCGCCTGGCAGACGTGCTGTCCTCTGTGAGGGCCTCCTGCCACCAGGAGCTGCTGGCCTTCCAGCGGTCTGCCTCTAGGAACGCCGCTCTGGAAGTGCTCAAGCTGAAGGAGAGCCATCAAGGCGACATCGCGGCACTCAAACGACAACAAAAGGAGCAAGTGAGGAAAACGGGTTGTGGTTTCATTGCCACGCAATTCTATTAAGATCTGACCGCCTTTCGGAAGGTAATTTTTATGCCCATGTTCTGTTTTCTTCCATATAAGCTCCGAAAAACTGGTATTATTTTCCTCTAATACCAAAAATAGACAAGGAAAGCACTGAATGTGTGGGGAAAAGTAAGCCCCATAAAAAATACTCCTTCATTTGAAGAAAAATAAACCCCAAAGACTTGGAACCTTAGCCACGAACGACGCAGCCCTATTCGACTCAAATCACGAATCGCTCGCCCCCTACCTCGAGATGCACAAAATGATGAAGCGCTTGTAAGAGGCGAAGCACCAGCCATTTGCTTGTGTCAAGTTCCCTCAAACATCTTTATATTCCTTTTTTTTTTCCCTGCTCCTGGGTTGGAATGTCTATCCTAAACCAGGGGGGGCTCGTCTCTACTTTCCACTGTAGTTCTAACACCCTTTGTCTTGTTTCTTTATTGGCAGCTGGAGCAGCTGAGGAGCAGGCTGCATGCTCCCGAGGTCCCAGCCCTGGGAAAGGAGGAAGAGGTGCTGGAGGAGCTGAGGCTGAGGCAGCAGCGCGACTACGAGCAACTGCTTCCTCGGCTGGACCCCGAGCTCCAGGTTCAGCTCCAGGGGCTGGTGGCCCTCACCCTCAAAATACACCACGTAGAGACCGAGCAGGCCATGGCCAGGACACAGGTTAGTGTCGGCGGGAATGGACCATGGCAGCGCCGATCCTCATAAGTGGAAAGCACATGCCAAACGCCGGCCAACGCGCGCGGAAAGGAATGCGTTGGTTTTAACCCAATCTTCGCATCGTGTGGTTTCATTCTTCTTCTTCGTCCACACATTGGTGACCCGTACGTGATACGAACACGCAGCCTTCTGCTTTTGCTGAGTTACCCAAGCACCAAGGGGCATGCTAAGAGTGTACGGAAGTTGCACGCGCTCCATGTGCTGGTGTCGGCGACAGCAACTCTTCTGAAGCAAAAACCTAAAACAAATGGCACTTTGCACGTGCATTTTCAGCACCTTTGATTATTTTGAATCTCTTATATGGATCAGGCAAGCACATGCAGCACATGTACCTACGTTCTCGTTGGTGCTTGGGTAATTTAGTGCATTAACACTGTAGGTACCTCACTCTCGTCATCCAAAGTTCCCCATCAGTAAAGCAGTATTGTAGAGAGTTCTGGTGAATTTGTTTCCTCAGAAAAAAAAAACAAAGCAAATGAGACGTTGAGTGTCTAGGCAAAGCAAAATTGGTCCACTTTTGAGATATGGTGACACTGGTTTACACCATAGATGAGAAATTTAGGCAGTGCAGTATGGCTTCTAACTTGGGAACTTTAAGGTGCATTACAAAGTAGTGATTGCAGAAACACACTTTGGTAGAGTGCCCGTCTGGATAAAAATAGGTGGGAACGGTGATTGAACGGGTTTTCACTTCATGTCCTCTGAGCTGCGATGCACTATCGCAGTCTCCTGCTGGTCTCCCTCTGATCATGCAGTTTGGTTCTGAAAGCAGTTCAAAACAGACAAAGCTAGTAAATCACAGCCCCGTGTGTACTTACGAGCCCATTGCAGTGAAAGCATCCCTAGGATGAAGTGGTTAAAATCAAAGTTTTCGGCGCATTTGGCACTAGAGAATGCTGTGGTCTTATCAGAACTGGGAACCGGAACAAGACACTCCCCTCTATGATCGCTGTCTTGGAACCGCGGACGGCTCCTCCTATGTCTACGATTCAGACCTGCAAACTTTGTTGTTTTTCACGAGCTAGCGGGTCTCACTCTATTGCTGATCATTGACGAACCTCTTCTCACTCGTCTCGTGCAGGAAAGGATGACGAGCGAAAAGAACCGTCTGGTGGACCTGCTTTCGACCTGTAACCAGGTGGACCGGGAAGCGCTGGAGGCTAAATTGGAGCACGACCAAAAGTTGGCCCTCAGGGATCAGTACCAGGCATTCCTGGATACCCAGGAGAGGACTTCGACGGGGACCGTGGAAGCTGTTGAAGAGCCGCCGGCGTTTGTGAGCCTCCTGGAGAGTGACAATACAGTGGAGGGGCTGTTGGCTCTGCTAAGGGACCGACTCAACAAGCAGTTCTACACCAGCATCAGCGTGAGATTGAGTTTTCGAGTTTTACCTAAATCAAATAGCGTTTCTTTTGGATTCAATCGGCGAAACGTGGCCTTTGCAGAAGAAACGTTGAAATGCGGTAGCCTGCAGCGAAGCGCCGCAGAAACGCAGCCCTGTTTCTAATACAGATTGTGTAATGCGGCCGATTTTTAGCCACTCCTGTAAGGCACGCTTCTAGTGGAAGACTGTCACACGAGCGCTTCGTCGGTGTTCAGCTGGTGCCTGTGCCCTCACTGGTTCAACACGAGTCCAAGCCAAATGGTGACGCAACGCTCGCGTCCAGTCAGTGTCCCGCGCTGGTCCCCCCCCCCCCCCCCCGGTAGGCGATGTAAAAATCCAGCACTACTGCCTTTTCATCCAGGAGGTGCCGAGCGAGCGTGCTCGCACGTGTGGTGGGAGAGTTCGTAGGAGGCGAAGGGGAAGGAATGTGCGCGTGCTTCGGAGAGAACGGGAGGATGCAAAATATCAGGGTCAAATCTAAGGTGCGCGATCGCATGAAACTCGAACTTCAAGTTCTACTCCCACCCGAGCGCTAGCGTTGGCAGGGCTTTCTTTCAGAGACTCTATGCACGAAGGCGCTCGCGCCGTCTGTTGCCGCCAACGTGTCGAGAACGGCGGGGCATTTCTTTTGGGGTGCCCGACCTCCGGCAGACGCTCGTTACCTTTCACTGTGTGTCCGCCTGCTCATGCACGCTCGAGGCTCGCGAGCCTTTACTTAAGATTGGAAGCTCGCGCTGGAGACTGAACAGCCGAAGGGTTTCCCCACCGTTCACATCTCGTCGTGACTACAGTCACAAAATGTGTTTTTTAGTTCCTCTGTGCGACGTCACCACGAAGCAGCACGCAATGCATTCTGCGTTACCGCTGCCTTTGCCACTATAGAGCGGGAAAAAAGGGCGACATTTTGAAGCATGTTTTGTTGGGACGCTTGAATGTTGACACCCATCTGCCAGTGATGCTACTCTCGTACAGAACAGGACAGTGGCTCTTATTGTATAATTGCTGCTCTGCTCTGGCTGCCACACTTGTTCCTTTTTATGGAGTGGGTAAACAAGAAGCCTGATTTTACGATAGCCTTCTCGGTAGTTATTAACTTGTTGCTTGAGTCTCGCCCTCTCTCACCCTTCTACTCTGCCACAGTGCCTGTTGTAAGGTGCACTTCTCTACAATAAGGGGTAAACTCTAGAACTGCGTAAGCTAGAAGGATCATGTTTTTGGACAGATGGGGGAGAGTGTAAGGGGACATGCTCCAGGGAAAAACTTTTTTTTTAATATTTGATATAGCTTAATTAATGAAAATTTCACTGACTATAGGACTTGATCTCCTCTTTCTAAATCTTGTTTTAGTTTCAACATACTAGCTTCTGGCAATGTTCTGCATGCAGTACATATATGAAAGATACTGCATTATTGTGCAATCGTGGGGCATTGCAACAAGTATGAAAGAGTATTGTAAAATAGGCCAATTTGTTCCCTGGGAACCACTGATTGCAAGTAACAACAAGAATAACGTGTGTGAAATCTCCTTTATTGAGAAAAAATTGGAGATCACAAAAATGCCTTGTTTAAAGGGCAGACAAATATTTTTTGCAACTTGTATGACTATAGTGATATGCATTGTAACAGAACCTTGACAGTTGCATTCTACACACTTCAGAGCATAAGCATGCCAAATTCGGTTGGGATGGGACTATGGTAAGTACAAAATTCCTTGCACACAAACTTTGGACATGATTTAAAACAACAAAAGCAGAAAAACATCTTTGAATATTATCATGGATGTGCACCAGTAAAAAAGCAGCCTAGTTGACATGAAATTTGACCAGACTTGTGCCTATCTCAAATACTCTACTCAAGATACTGTATCTTAAATACTTTTTGGAGTATCTTGGTATCTTGCAAATACCTTTGATGGAGAGTATTTAATACTCTATTTTAATTACCATTCCGAGTATCTTGTACTCATTATCTTAAATACATTTTTGACATTCCGCCATTTCCCGAGTTTTTCAGTATGAAGTGGCGTGGGCGTGGCACGAGCAAACGTGAACATTCTTTCGAGCAACCGAATCCTGTTGCTAGCTCCGATTAGCTACGGTGACTTTAACTGAGCTCGTGAAAATATCGCTTTTTTGCCGACTGTGACTCATATTTCAGCCCAAAGTTCGTACAATGAAGGTTCTCCCCTCGCCTTCCCAAAGGCGCCTTTTGTTTCTATAAAGTTTCCTCCCGAAAAATCCTCAAACAAAAGATGTGGTTTTACGGAAGTAAAGATGCCACCCTGAGACGCAAGCAGACCGGGAAGCGACCAACGAGAACAATGCAGACTTGAGTGTCAAGAAAATAAGAAATGGAAGAAAATGAGAAGTGGACACACACAAAAAAGTAGACATTTTTGTTTCGCTTTTTGTATATTTGGCCCTGCTAAGGCAAAACGTCAAGGTTTTTTTTTTTTTTTTTTTTTTTTTTTTTTTTTTTTTTTTTTGTCAGTCCGGCACTTATTGCTCTCGCGAACACTGTCTGTAAGCGAACATTGATAAGCAGAGAACAGTACAGGAAACGAACTAGGAGCTGGATGATCTCTCAAAATGCCAACAAAGTGTCCCCCGACGTTGAGTGCTTTTCTGAACGCAACCTAATTGGAGAAGGTGCGACCACTGCCGTGGCTATTATGTGGGTTCTCTTTGTTATCCATTCACTCATATCCGTGTTCCAAGTTCGATTGTAGTTAAACGATGCGTCTAACGTGCGCCGCAGGATGTGATAATCAGCGATGTCACTATTGGCGAAGCGCTCTGACCTGTTTGTCACCCCCACACCTCGGTGTTTACCCAACACAAGGCCTGTGCACATGCCCACAGGCCTTGTGGACATGTTCGTGTCATCTTTTTTAATAGAGCGCAAGGCACAGTATTGAAAAAATATCAACAATTAGTGAAGTGACTTTGAGTGCCGGATCTCCCCCGAAAGCAGTCGTCAGAGGATGCGAACTTGACCCACTTGGGCTTTTGTGCTGAGCTGGGCACTGTGCATGCTGCATTGTTCATGCAGGCCGGAGTGGTAACGAAAGAGCCCCTCCTCCCCCTCACCGGAGAACACGAACTCCAGCCGAACGCTGACGCCACGTTCGGTTAAGTCAGCCGAGAGCTCAGCCATTGTATTTGTTGTCCCCATCCATCTAGTTCTAAAGTTAACCGCTTGGGGCGCCACGGTATGATCTCCTCCCCAATAGCTAAAGCGACCTCTTTCTTATTTTCCCAGAAATGTTTTGTAATATCTATCAGTGATATTGCCACGCGCGTTGCCCAGCAAGCGCATTTCCGAATGGTTACCGCGCTTGGCTCTCGCGCTTGGCTCTCGCGCGGAGGCTCTCGCGCGGAGGCGGCTCTCGCGTGGAGGCTCTCGCGCGGAGGCTCCGGGTTCGATACCAGAAAGCGGACTTCTCTTTTATTTATTCCTTCAACTTGACATTCTGTTAAGTTCGAGAATTTTGTCGTCTGATCGAGTTACGAATGTTCTACGCGCCGAACTTTCTACGTCGAATGTTCCAGAAACCCACGCGGGTACAAAACGTGCTCCGAGTGGCGGTCCGCAGTCAGTCTCGCCCCAGCTGTCGATCTTGCTGTTTCACCGGCATCGACGCCTGCGACGGTAGCCTTTTTCTATTTTGTTTTGGGTACAAGTTCGCCCCCTTAAACGTTTAGTTTCTTTAGTTATTCGCCGCCTCATCATTTATCATTCGTGACAATATTTTGGTCTTTATAGTCGGACTACATAAAATAGCCCTACGATACTTTTTTCCCCGTTTTGTGTTGCGTACTAATAAACCACTCTGGTAACCCAGATTTGCGTAGCTGCATAATTGTCGTTGTCAATGACGTCGATACAAATTAAGCAATGCGGAAGTATCTTCAAAAGTAACTGAAATACATTTCTAAGTATTTGTACTCTACTCAAGATACTTTACAGTGAAAGTAACTTGAGTAGTATTTTAAATACTTTATGAAGCAGGTATTTAGTAACTTAACTTAAATACTTTTATCGAGTATTTTGTCCAACACTGAATTTGACCACAATGCATGCCAGGGCTTTGCAAGATGGTGCACAAGTTTAGAACTGTCCCGCGCCATATGTGGCTCCTTCACAGTCCATGCGAGCAGTGTTCTGAATCAGAGCCCGCTTCACCATTCGGTGGCGATGGGATTATGCTTCGGCAGTCTTCTGGTGGTTATGCTGGCAATGCGTTTCTTGTCCTACTTATTGCTAAGCATGATGGGTTCCTGAGATGGGAGGATGCCAAGCTCCTGTAGCACCTGCTCGAAGCCCGTGTGTCCCTTGTTGAACCATAAGGTTGCGATGGCAGTGGCCATCTCCATGACAGTGTGCAAGGCAAACCTCGTCTTGGGGCACAGCACCCAGATTTTTCTATTGAGTGACGCAGCAGCATTCTGAGTCTTCCCTTGTACGCAGTGGGACAGCAGCTTTTCCTCCGTCAGCCTCTTGTAGATGGGTAGTATGGTCTTGGCCTGAGCAGTTGCAAGGATCGGTGTGTGGCGGTGCTGGTTCACCCAGGGCTTGTGCTCTCTAGTACTTGCACCAGGAAGATTCCCTGTCTAGGGCAGAACTTCTGGCTGCTGGCAAGATCAGTGGAGCAGGAGTGAAAGTAAGATGCCCAGATAGCACAATACATTCCCCGGACACTTCCTCTGTTATTGGTTACGGCGATCTGAAAGTGGCTCCGCAGCTTCTGGATAGTTCCATCCTTGAGCTTTTGTCCCCGTGGCAGTGGCGTTTTGATCTTCCGGAGTCCAGTGCCCAATCGCTTTGCAACGTGGTTTGTGCAGTCTTCTTTCACAATGGGGGCAGTCCCATAGAAGTTTGCCTCAAGCACAGCAGCATATGCCTTGCTGTCTCCGTCACTGAGGAATATTGTGAATTGGAGAGGCGTCGCATACAATGAGGTCCTCAATGCAACTTTTGTTTCCATGGCATGGGATGAGCCGTCAGTGTTTTTCTCACACACCAACTTGTGGAAGGCTTGCCAGACCTCCGCCTCTCCTTCATCCTCGAAAGCCTCGTGCCTGCTGCAGCTCAAACAGTAGTTTGAGAGAACTTTGTTGTCTAAGCCGAGTCCTGTGTCAATAGATATTGCTGTGCCAACGCCATTATTGATCTTGTGTCCTCTCTTTTGCCATGCACCGTCAAACATAACGGCTAGCTGAGTAGCTTCCACCACTTCTGCTGTCATCTTCCTGGTCAATTCCATGTTCACGGCAGCAGCTTTCGTTGCGGCGAGGTGCGCTTTTTTTGTGATCCCAGCAAAGGTCTTGTGGTGCATGGGCTTTGGCAGACCAAGGAGTACACAAAACCGTGAAAATTGTTTGTGTCCAACTCTGATGGCGCGTGCAGCAACCACTGCCTTGACGTTCACAGCATAACTGTCCTGGGAGCTGCCGTTTCTACCCTCGCCCGCGGCTCCCACTGACGTTCTCAGCCACAGAGGCACGCGTTGAAGAATAGGTTGACGAAAGCATGGATGTAGGGCACGCATCATTCTCGCAGCACAGCTCCAGAAAAGATGCCAGTCCCTTTTGCTTAGTGGCCGATTCCTGGACGGCGAGTTCGCACTTTCCGCAAGTCGAGCGTGCCGCGCCACTGACGAGAGATTTCATCGCACCGATCTCGCAGATCACAGTACTTGCACACTCATCTCCAGCTCTCTCTCCGTTTTCAAACATCCTGATCTTCTTTTCCGATGCACTAACGAACTTGTCGCCGCTGCCGATGAAACTCGAGCGATCGGACTTGGAAGTGTCGCCCTGATCGAGGTTGGGGTTAGCTGCCGCGGATGAACTTTTCTTTGAAGCTTTCCGCTTGCCTTTTAGGCGACTTCCTTTGAACTTGTGTGTCGCCCAAAACTTCCAAGCTTGAAAGTCGCGTTTTCGGTCGACGTCTATCGCGAAGAAAGCAGAACGATCGAACAAGTCGTTGGTTCTGGTTTCAGGAGCAGTGCGACGCTAAAACAGCAAGCAAGCTTCACCACACAGCACGTTGCTCTCGGGCAATGCCGGGGCCACTATCGCATAATTGATTGGTGATTTAAAAGTCCAGTGGCAACGTGCATTTGCAGCGGCAAAAAACATTTATTTCGTATTATTTGCAACCAGAATAGGAAACTATCGACAACAGTTTCAGAGTGAAAATGCCTAGACCTACGCGCTGAAATAAATGCAATGGCGGGCGACCTAAAGAATCACGCGCTCGAAAATGGCTCATATTTTCACTGTTTTCCACCGCGAGAAGGGCTTCAAACTTGTAACGGACTAATTTAACGATGATATCCTCTCTTGATTTTTTTTTTATAGGCAAACGACAAAGATTCAAAGATAATAGAACGCTAAAAACCGAAAAATCACTTTTTTCCGAAAAAGTCACTGGTTTTTTTTTTTTGCATTTTCTCTTAATGAATATTTTGAGGATTCAAACTTGTCTGGAAAATCGAAGATTTTCGCAGTTTGAATTTTTTAATAAATGCACCGGTGGGGCTACTATAATTGATCCCAGGTTGGCATTTTCACGATACAGTTGCCATGAATGTGATAACACTTTACATATTTTACGCATAAGGTCTAGTGTTGGTTGGAGAACAAATGTTTTGCTGCTCAAATTTAACCCTTTATGAGCACATTCCAGTGCACTATAGTGTTCTTATGGCAGCTTTTCAGTTCTGTGGAGAAAAATAGGTAAAAGCTGGTTGCATGTTTGTGCTAGCAGTGTTGTTTTTTATGTCTAGACTAACTGACTTAATTGTCCTGTTTGACGGTTACGAAATTGCGGTGGCTTAGCTCGGCTATGCCAGGATATACGTAGAGTGAGCTTATGCGCACAAAATGAGAGGCGCTATCAAGCGGCTCCGGTGTAGCGTCAGACTTGGCTATTGCGCAACGGAGGCGCACAGCTGGGCACGCGGCGGCACCAGTGCGTCTGCCGCGGCTATGACGTCACTCCTCTGGAATGCGCAGACCAGCGAGGCGTGTGGCGGCGGCGGCGCGCCAGCTGTGCGCCGTGTGACAGTCACTGCTCCTCGTGCATGCGCAGCACGGCTCTTTGGGAGCCACGTGAAACTGCTCAACCTCGGCCAGTGTAGCTCACGCTACAAAACATTTTTGGCTAAGCTGCACTCACATGTCAGGGAGAGGCTGTCATGATATGTCTATACATAGCCTCCTCTATACTCACGGAGCCTAGCAGTTCCACGACAGAGCCATAGGGTGCCTGGTTGCAGATTTGGAGCGCGAGGATGTGGTAGCACAGAGCATCAAAGAGCCATTTCTCGGGGAACCTGGACATCAGCACACAGCTTTTGTAGCGGCCAGGACCCGAAACATACTTGTTCGCTTGGGAGAAGTGTGTTTCGGCATCTCGCAGCAGCGGGGCGACAGTCACGTCGCTCTCTTCTCATCCGTTGTCTGCCGCTCCATATTTTCCATTTTGGCGGCCGCTTCTCGTGGTGATCTGCCAGTCTTTGTTAGTATATAGGAGGCTATGGTCTGTAGCCTCTGGTTGTCTGACAGTGATCAGCAGCTGTTAAGAGTCAGCTGTGAATGATAAGTAGATTGTTTCTGAAACCTTAGCCAATGTTTTTTTTTTCATACTTGCATTTTGTTGGTCTCTGGTTCTTTTGCAATATTTGTATGAATCTTAATAGATTTTTGGAGTGGCTTGTCAGGACCGGAGCAAGTTTTGCTGAATGCTGGGGGCTAGGCATGCCTAGAGAGAAACTGGAAGAGTATTAATACAGTTCAATGGTGAATCACGTAATAAGTGTACAATGTTTTTTTTTTATATTTTCATTTTATAGGAAGAGTTTTTTTTTTGCAAGCTTGGTGTATAATATATGTGAGGAGATCCAACCACGATTTTGCGAGAAAGTTTGTGGATTTGAAACTAGGCAGGGAAAATTATAAAATTTATAAATTGAAAAAAAAAGAAAAACGACTGGAATGTTTTAAAACTTTTTGTCTGTAAGAACTCTTGAAGTACAGATTTTTAGTTATAGTGTGTATTCACATATATACATCTTCTATGTGGTAATGACAACTAGGTTTTCATTCCCAATTGTTAACTTTGTTTTCACAAATGGCATACTCTTACTGTAGAATACCGGGGGAGCATTCACCTCACTTTCACAGGAAAACTGGGTTAATCTTGTAGACATGGGCACTTCTCCCAAGTTTGAAAAATGTTAATAGTGCATGCTCGAACGAAGTAAGCACTTCTGTGGTATTTTACAGTATACTTTTCTGAATACTGTTTAGTTTGGACTAGTGCTTGTGTGCCAAACATTTATTTCTGCATTTTTATAGCGGAGCTATTAAGGGCTAGTTTCCCCAGTATTGTGTCTGCAGACAAACAAATGTTGACACAAAACTCCAGACAGCTATCGCCATCTATGAGTGACGGCAGCAGCCAGACAACCGGCTTGCTGGTTGCCGCTGTCGCTTATAGATGGCGGCAACCTTTCCGCTCTGTTTTTCACCAGAGTGGAAAGGCTGAATTTCTCTAGGTGTCTTCCTCGAGGTCGTCCTAGAAGTCGTCCTCTAGGTCATCCTAGAAGTCGTCCTCGAGGTCGTCCTAGACGTTGCCCTCAATGTCATCCTAGAAGTCGTCCTCTAGGCATTGCCCTAGACGTCGTAAAGATAACAGCTTCGCTGGTCCTCCATCTTCACGTGAAGTGGAAGGGCTCTACATTTTCTTGGCCATGTACTGGGGTCACTCGGTTAAAAAAGGATGTGCAAACGTGAGTCAGATAAAAGGGAAAGCATTGGAGGTAACCCTGAGACTGCAGGCAACAAAGATAGTCAAATGTGATGCAGTCAAAGTACAGTAGTCTAGAAAGAGTATACACCGGACACAATATTTTTAAAGCCTTTAATGTTTTTCATTTTCAAGCACCTTACTGACTAGGCAATTCTAATCATCATAGCCTACATTCTACACACAAAGCTGCAATGGTGTCAGCAGTGATCTTCGGCATGTGCAAATATATCATGCAGTGCACAGCGTGGTTAGGGTGACTAGGCACGATAGACTTAAGGCCCGTTCACACACTTGCAACCGAGGAGGACCGACCGAGACAAGACCGCGTTTTAGGCCTCTTCGAACGCATAGGACTGGATGCGCTGCCGCAGAGCAGGTCCTAAGTCGTCGCAAGAGGCTTAAAAACCGGTCTTGTCTCAGCCGGTCCCACTCGGTTGCAAGGGTGTGCATGGGCTTTTATAGATGCTGTGCAAGGAACAGCGTTTGTACAATATAGTAGTCTTCACAACCACATCTGTCACCAAGATTAGCCAACACTGTAGTCATACTTTGGCTACCACACAAACAGTACTGTCACAACAGATTGAGTGAGTGATTGGGCTTATTCGCTAGTGGCACTGATATTCCTTCACATCACAAATGCCATCGTATCGTAAAATGTGCTATCTTGTTTGCAATGAGCAAATCAAGTCATCTCTTTTATGCTACTTAAACTTTGACTTAGAATATGATAGCAAAGTAAATTGGCACTAAAGAAACTAATTTGAAAAAAGGTACATAAAAAAAGTATAAAGAGCACTTCCCATGTGCGACATAAGTTGTTTTTTTAATAATTACATTATTACCGAAACCAAGAAGCCAAAATCGCACCTCACTCTAACTAACTGCATGTACACTGGCTCAGCGTGGCAGAAAGACATTCAAATTGCTGCATGCACAATGGCTCAGCATTGCTGAAAAGAGTCTGTCTTGTCCCACTGAAAAAGACACACAAAGAAGAGGAAACCAGAAACAAAGCAAGCAGAAAAATGTCTCATACCAACAGAACACCGATCCTCGGCATCCTCGGAAGATTATCACTTGAGGCATACGCCTGACCCTTCAGAACCGACACGGGCTGAGCAGACCAGCAGGACTGGGCGCGACGCGTCGCCCGCGCCCCGAACACGCGCGACAGCAGCACCAGAACTTGCGCAGCACGTGCACCGAGCCCCCTGCCACCACAGGGTCGCTACACACGTTCACGAGCGGCAGCACGACGCCCAGCACGACGGTACAGAGCAGGGTCCACAGCGGCAGGGAGTCCCTGAACGTTGGACAGGACGCCTCGGGCAGCGTCACCATGTGGTACGCCATGGTGGTGACAAGTGGCAGGGTGCCCAGGAGCAGCAACGCGAACTTGGACCACAGCGGCGCGAGGTCCACTCGGTTCCGCGGATTAACACTGTCTTCGTCTTCGTCGTCCCGGTTGTTGTTATTGCCGTCTTCTTGAGCGGCGGCGTGGGCGTCGGGACTAGCCGGAGGCCCACGGCGGGCGTTCCTCTTGCCCGACGACGACGCCGCGCTGAGGTCCACAAGGACCACGAGGTCGACTACGACGTGCAGCGTGTAGAGAGCGCAGACGAACGTGGAGAAGGCGGACGACCAGAGCCGCGGGATGGCGCAGGGTGCCTTGGTGCCGTCACGCGCCCTTGTCGGCGACGGCCAGTCGGACAAGACCGGAACTGCCAAGAGCACCGTCTCGCACCATGCGAAGCCACTGAGGAGCACGCAGAGGCCCCGGTTGCGGGCGCGGCCCGAGAAGGACCTCGGCCACGTGTCGGCGATGCAGCGATGCACGACCGGCGCCGTGACGTGGGCGACGTAGCCGACCAGAACGGCCACCGAGAGGGCCGAGGGTCCGGCGCCGCAGCTGGACGTGGACTGAGGAAGGCGCAGGGCGACCACGTGCCAGAGGAGTGCGGCTGCGGCCAGGAGACCGCAGAGGGACAGCGCCAGGTGGTAGGCGGACTTCCAGGAACGCGCCACACAGAGGACCACGAGGACTTGGGTCAGGTTGAGACCCAGGGCGAGGGTGGCGGCCGCGGCCGAGAGTACCACGAAGGCGTCCGAGTTGCTGGCGAGGGCGGCGTAGCGGTGGAGGTCCCCCGCGGGACACGGGACCGCCGCCGCGGCTTCTGGATCCATGCCCTGCGGGACTGGCGGGTTTCCTGGCTCTGGTGGTTTTGATTCGGTCTCTGGCTGTACTGACTGGGGAGGGAGGGAGAACAATGGATGAGAGTCGGGCATCCATAATTAAGCGGGGGCATCATCTCTCTGATTGGGGAAAAGTTAGTTTGCAGAAAGAGTTAAATGCTTGAGCATTTATTGCCTTGGTGCATGTAGCCGTCTTTCGTTTGGCCGGTCGTGGTTTGGACTGGACTGTTTTCGTGAATCCCGCCTTGCTCTTTCGCTCTGTTCGTACGCCCGGTATGTCCGCTTTCCCTCTTACAAGAGGAAAAGTCTTCTGGCACGCTTCAAATGACTCGCCGCGGGAGAGGATGCGATGGGGCGGCCCTTGCGGTGGCACAACGTACGCGACAACGTAAAACCGAGGCGTGAGGACGCCGTCTGCGCGAAACCGCCGACACCCGGGAGGAAATAGGGAGTTCTTGTAGACCGTTTTTGCCATTCCGCAACGCCCTCCGCAACCGATACCCGGAACTCTGCAGTCGAGGCTGCAGAGTTGCGGAGGGCTTAGCGGAGGGGGAAACGCGGTCTACGAAAACTCCCTAATATTGGATCTTCGAAGTCAACAGTATGCGGACCGTTGCGATGCTGGAATTCCCAACCTCCGCTGAGCCGGAACCCCTGCAAACACTACCTGCGCTAAGTGCTACGGATTTCGGCGAGAATCAGCGTAACGACAAGAATAATCCCAAAATTATTACTTTTATTTTATTTTTTTAGGGTAAGTATATGGTTTGGGCGATCAGGAAAAAATGTCATCTTTCCTGTTGTGGGTGTAGGTTTTCTGAAACCAGGAGATTCGGAGACGCGGTTAGGCCAGAGGCAAAAGAAACTGCTTGGCTTTGAAGTTTATAGTATGCATCGCGAAACTGTCACTTGGCCGACCTTCGTCAAGGGACTGAGTGATTGACAGCGTCACGTGGTAGGCAGGCACCCGAAATTATAAAATTCTCACACGTCCCCGATCGCCGCTGATTTTGCCACTTGTATGGGTGTCGTGAGCTAGCTATTTTCTTGCGCCTTTGTCCAGGCGCACAGGGTCGCAAAAGGCAGTGATGCCCATACCACGGAGGCTTGCGGTCCCAACTTGGGGTTCACAGGCGATTGCAACTCGCCCAAAATCCCACGCCTATGACGTCTTCAGTTGCTGCGGGAGCGGAACGATCTACCATAAACTCCCTTTTGGGGGGAGTTTTTTTTTTAGTAACGTTACGATACCCGATTCTCCACTGCGCGTGCATGATGTCGTTACGATACCCCATACTCCGCTGCGCATGCATCATATCGTTATCGCCAGCTTGTCGGTAGCGGCGCGATATCTCGGGGTCACGTGGTCGTTGCAAACCCACGCCACGCGCAGTGAATTTTTCACACACCCTTGGGGGAAGGGGGGGCGGCCTTGTTTTTCTGAAAGCACCTCCTTAATTCTGTATCCTCAATGCCCCCCCCCCCCCTAAAAATTTAGACACCCCCCTTAATTTTAATTCCTGGGGACCTGGTCACGCCGCGTCGCCGGCACACACTGAAGTCTCTACCAATCACGTATCCAGGTTTAGCTTTTGTTTCAATCAAAGACGCGGGGCTTTTGCGCTTGTTTCGGTATGGCGGACTGCCTAAATTCACCACTAAATAGGATCAAGGTATTTTGACGCCGGGCATACGATTAGAACGCGCCAGCCAAGATTAAAGCTATTTTTGTTTTTTTTTTACTTTAACACTCCCGTCCTGACGTCCGCCGTGGTCGATAATAGTAGTTTTCTTTTATTTCAAATGCTTTTATTATTATGATTATTAGAGATACAGTCGAAAGGTGAAAAGGACGGGCACGAGCTAGCTTTGAGGAGATCGTCATCTGGCCCCCCTCTCTGCGCGTGATCACTTGGCGAAAGACAGAGGTATGATTGGACCAACGAGCACGTAGGTTCCACCGCACTGTCGGCTTGGAGGTGAACGTACTACGTATAAAACCAAAATCCGACTTAATCGTTACAGTATAGACCCTTTTCATGTTTACAAACATGAACTGCCTCCTGCGTCCCAAGCAACTTCCGGTCGCTCCGTCTTTGAAAGTATGTCGAGCTTGCCTATGTCGCCAGTGCTAGAAAGCATAAACGCTACACGCACATCAAAGTTGGAGATTTAACGAGGGCCCTCGGCTGGTCAATTTAACGTCTTGGAGGAGGCAAGTTGGTTTACAAGAGTATTCGAAAATATTTATCATATCTGGGGGTTCTGCGTTCTTTTGGCGTTCACCTGGAGAATTGGTGGTTAAACGTTTCATCAACATTTCAAACAGCGGTGTTGGTGGGCTTTGTTCATACTTTTTATGAACCGGAAGTTCTCTGGGACGTCAAAGACTAGAACAACTCCTGGTGGCGTTTGCCATGAAAAGGGTCTATAGGAAGTGTTATGAAAGTACTAGACGCGCGATAAAGCGAATGACGTGGGAATTTTGCTTCTATTTGGTGAAATCCGGCAGTAAGGTCGAAGTTCGAACGAACTCCCGGCCGAAACTAGCGGCGCGCATGATTCTCGTTCCCCTCGCGTACGTAAAGTAATGGAGCACACAACTGGTACAGCTTTCGAAATTTCATCTTCCATACTTGCCCCCTTTTTTAATCCCTCTGGAATTTGCACGGTTATAAGCGAAAGTTCCAACCGAAAAGCTTTTGCGTGGCGTCTTATTACGATTAGTTTGTCGGGCTTGCTGAAGTCGTTCAAGTAACGACCACATTCGACATTTTTTTTTTTTTTTTTTTTTTTAAACGAACGCTTCGATTGTATTTTCTGCAAAAGCATTAAATTGTATTTTTCTTTTGAATTGCGATAATCCTGGTTGGCAATAAAATATAAAAGAAAACTCCTTCCGGCAGATCTCCCAACGTGAAACACTTTTGCAGCTCAGATTCGATTAATTGTTTCAACACGACTCACTTTTCGCGGTGTTTCACGCGGAAGGTCAGTCAGAAAACGTTTATTGCCATAAAAAGAAGAAAGGCAAAGGGGAGTGAAGTGGGAGGGAGTGAATCTTGATATCACCGGCGCACTCCCTCATACTCCAGTCTCTTTTATTTTTTTCTTTGATAGGTGAGTTACGTTGAAACCTGATCGAATCTGAGCTGCTAAAGCGTTTCACGTAGATTTCGCCTGATGTCTTGGGTATTGCAACAAAACGCGTAATTTTTTTCTTTTTCTATTTTTGCAATTTTAGTAACAACTAAACGCCTCGTGGACGAAATGTCGACACGCCTGCATCGTTAAAAGGAACGAGAGGTAGAGAAGGAGACACGGGTTCAGGGTCGCGACGTTTCGGGTGAGCACTTCGTTCTCCGCGGTTGGTCGCCGCGCAAAACTGTCCGATCGCCTTGGGCCGATTGACGACGCCTTCGAGCTCCGTTTCCCAATAAAAAAAGAGCCACAATACTCACTCGATGCTTCGTCCCCCTGTCATGGACGCTGTCGGCGCGTCTGGTAACTCTGCGGCATGACTCAGTCCCACATCGATTTCCAAACGGGCGGCCGCCGATCCCGAGCAGGGGTCTTCGCGTTGTCCCCCCTCCGTCGGTTTTGGCGGCGCGCGTTTTGGTGTTCGTCCCCCCACCCCCCTCTCCGCCTCCTCGGTGGCGCGTGCCTCGTCTCCCTCCTCTCCCAACGTTCGTCGGTCCTCGCAGTCCTCCTCCCTTCCCCGTGTAACACCCTTCCTCTCTTACGTTGGTGGTGCGGCTGCTTGTTTTTTTTTTTTTTTTTTTTTTGTTTGTTTTGAGGGGGGCTGGCGGCTTCTTGTTTGAATCGGGAGCAGCCGCACTACTACTATGTGCCTGTATGCGCGATAGGGTTGCTGTTGGTGTGGTAGTACGTGGTCTCGTACTACTACCGGCCGTCCGTTGTGAATGGAGAGGGGGTCGGTATTAGAGGGAGAGGGGCTGTAAAGATGAAGGAGTGTGAGGAGAAAGGGAGCGATCGTGTGGCAAACTGAAGTTGGTGAGATGTGGGAGAAAGGTGAGTAGGTGAGAGCGAAGGAGGGGTGTGATTTGTGATTACGGAGGAAAGAGAGGAAGAGGGTGAGAGTAATTTCGCTTAATGTGGAGAGAAGGTGAAGCAAAAAAGAAAAAAACACCTGGCACTTCTCCCGTGGTTAGCCCGAGGCCTGCTGCCCGCAGTCTGCGGGGTTTGTGATGATGGGGCAGATGGTGTATCGGGGTCGCCCGGTTTTCGCGTTTCTATTTAGTTATTACTTATTTCTCTCGGGTTCTCTCCTCGTAGTCTGGTTCGTTGCTGGGGGGGCCCTTTTAAAACGACGCCTGTCCCGGCCGCGTGCGTTGGGCATCTGCTTTTCAGGCCGCCGCGGCCGCCAACTGACGAAATTCGTCCCACCACCACCGGTCTCTTCTGCTGCTCTACCGGTCGTCGTCGGTCTACCGGCTTTCGGCTTTTCGCTTTCTTTTTTTTTTTTTTTTTTACGTTTTTGTAAGAAGCGTCGCTATGCTGCCGCGAGAACACAAAAGATGCGCTCCCGATTATATTGTGAAAGTGGAAAACTGGTGCCTTTTGTTCGGTACGTAAGGGTGATGATGAAAAATAAGTTTTTTTTATTTTTTTTTTTATATTCGCTCGTTTAATGTTTTTTTTTGTGTTTTTTTTTTCCCTGCACACATTCATTCAAGTTACCTGTTCATAACATTTTTTAAAGGGTCGAGTGAAAGAAAAAAAAAATTACAATGTTGCGGAAGTGATAGTTGAATGGAACGTTCAGAGACACACTGGTCTAAAATTGTCCTTCCTTCCGCTGTTTAGACTTTTGCTGTGAGCGAGGAATTTGTGTCGTAATTGAGGAAAGGTTTCAGGAGCTACAGAAGCTCACACATACAGTGTGTTTCATAAATTGTGACTTAAATATACATGACAGTGTTTGTGCGTACAGGCCCATAGTTTTGTGGTGGCACCATTTTTGGAGCCTCCTAATCCATGCTGGTTTCCCCTGTTTTGTATTTGGATGTTTGGGGTCACTTTTGCAGTCATTATAAGGCCGAAATGACATCCATTGCCACATTCCACCAGATCTTGTTAACAGCAGACCACAGTGCAAAGGCCCGAGACGATTGGACACTTGGATGAAACTTGCCAGAGCATTGTTTTACTAACATTGAAGGTGGACTTTGCCAGAAATTTCAATTCAAAATTTCATCCGAAAGATTTAGAACTTCACTTTTCGGTATTTATGTTTTCTTCAGCAGCTCTGTTTGTCCTAGCAAATACAAGGTCATTTTTTGGTTTGGAATTCTCCTATACTTCACTTCAGCATATCTGGGCAAATGACAAATGTTACAAGCTTTATAAGCCAATCAGTGCAGCAGAGCAAAGCACATGGTAGCCTACTGTCAGAGTGTGCTCCTCACGTGATTTGCACTGTCACTTTGACTTGCACACGGGAGTCGTAGTATCCGCCCTGTGCAAAGCTGTGCTGAAACGGAGTATAGGGTATTTCCTTAAGGGGAATGCCGAACTTTATGGCACATTTCTTATTCTGCCCACAGAAACTGAGCGGTGAATGGAGAGACAAGTACATGTCCGTCTTCATGTCGGAAACCGACCCACAAGAATTGCCCGCAGAGAACATATCCCATGAAGTGATTCAGGGCTTGAAGAAGCATCTCGAGTGTGCCAGTGGTGAGAATTTGTATCTGCAAATAATCTATTTGCCTCGTTTCTGTTTAATTTTTGTTTTATTACTGCTTATAGTCTCTTTACTAGGCTATGTGCCTATAGTCAGGGACAAGTTAAGAATGCAGTAGAAGCTCTGTCCGCGATATTGGCTCCATGCCAATATCGCGAAGATGGCGTAAAGGGAGCGGAGTTTGCTGCTGATTGAGTGGGAGGACTTCATTTTATGGCACCTTCATTCCAGGTGGGACGAGGCAATCATTGCTTACCTGGCTTAGCGGCAATACATGGCAAAATTGTGCTATGTTTCGCAGATTAATAAATACTACTTTGAAGGCATCATTTTGATAAGTGGAAAACAATTGGTGGCAAAGTGATATTAATCCCTTGAGGAGTGTGCATTTAAGGGAGGTCACCACCTAAAAGGGTCAACCTTTGGCTTAATATGAATGAAATTTACAGTATATACTGGCAGTTGCGAGGCAGGTGTAGTGTAAAGTTTCATTTGCATACATGAATTGTGTAAGAAATTATAGTCATTTTTATCAGGAACACACTGACATTGTTTAGGAAGACTTTTGTTAGATAACTGTAGTGATTCACAACATTTTCCTTCGCTAGAAACACAGCAGAATGCCTAGAGTGTGTAACTGTGAAAACAAAATTTAAAAAAAAATTTATTCTATGCCAACCTGTGCTAAAAAATCAAATATATTTTTTGCCTTTAATGTTGTCGACAATATCTTAATGTTTTTTTTTTATAAAAGACATCTACAAAGTAAAAAAACAATGCCACAGTTGCATTGCCCATTAAATTCCAGTTATGAAAAACGATGAGTGAGCCTTTCCTTTTGTCCCGTTACCAAACGATACAAACAATAGTCTTCCTAAAGGGAAATTAATGCCAAAAAATGAAACGGAGAAAAACGTTTTCAAAGTGTTCGAACCTTTACCTTCTCTTTAGCATTGGTGGACCGAAAATAATGTATAGAAAAAATAACCGTGCAGTGTAAACAAATGAAACTTTCTGGGGATGATCTCTAGATCAGTGGTCTCTTTAGATTTGATTTGTTTATATGACTACTTTGGACCCTGACCAGATGTGATAACAAGAATTAAAGTGACACCTCTCTGCCAATGTGCTGCATTTTTAATAAAACAGGAGAGCAAGTACACTGTTGTTCCTGATGCTCAATTCACTTAGGAATAAACCAAGCTAAATGTGCCCCTAAAAAAAAAAAAACAATTAATTAATTATGCAGTTCTTGCTTCCCTGACGATTTTTTTTACAGCACTCTGGGCAAATGCTTGTCTTTTAATGGTGATACTTTTTCGAAGGCAAGAATCCCGAGCTCGTAGCTTTATCTTCGGCAGTTGCACCTGCTGATCGAGAGTTCACGCAGCCGAGATGCATCCTTCAACGAAGAGCTCGCGCTTGCTGCCTAGTAGTGGAATTATTGTACATGACAAAAAGCTGGGAAGAAGAAATAAAGCGAAACAAAGGGCAAAGAAACACAGATAAATATAAACTATGTGAATATGTTAAAAGAGCAGAGCTACTTTTTGAGCAAAAATGAATCGGCGAGATGAGATCACTATGGCGCATGCCATTTCTAGCGCTCGAGACGTGGGAACCGGGGCTCGTAGCCGGTGGCCTGTGTGCCGCATCCCTGCGAGTCGCGAGCCTCATGCAGCCTTCGGGCCACGCGCTAGAGACCCCTGCTCTAGATGTTGAAGGATGTAAATGTGTAATTTGTTCAAATCAACTTGTTTTGCAGCATTTTATTTTTTTGGGTAGCATCCTTTTCTAACTTGTCACCGACTATAGCCACTTGCAAAGAGCACTTTGAATTCCTTCCGGCTTGCTTGAAATTGATGAATATGTGCAGTAACAATTGTTATTTGAAGGGAAAAAAATTTACCTTATGAAGGTGTTGCCTGGGGTTTTGGTTGACAAAAGCTGGCTTGCGGCTTTCAAAATGGGTGTTTAGGTGGGCATTAAAAATATTAAATTTTTTTGGATGTTGGTTTTCATTAGACAAAGAGAAAGTGGGTTATATTTTTCATTCGCACCTTGTTTATTTCTTTAAAGATCAAAACATGGCCCCAGTCTCCTCATTACTTAGCTGTTAATCATCCTCATTCTTTAAAGTGGGACAAAAAAAGGAGCCAATCTTGTAGAATTAGAAAATGCAGAAATTGCATTGTCTTTGCGCATCAGAATGGGGGTGCATGAAAAACTTGTCTTAAAGTGTACACGTACATGCGCTAACATGCTATTCTCATTCCCTGCAGAGGCAGAGCAGCTGATCAACTCTTTTCACAACCTGAGCGACGGCATGCGCAAGGAGATCCTGTCGAGTTTGGAAGAGACTCTGCACCTCTACCACAAGCTCTCGAAGGAGACCAACGCAGCATCTGAGTTGGAGCGCTATCGAAGCCTCTATGAGCAGCTGTCTTCCGACACACCCCTTGACCTGGAGTCCTTGCATCAGAAGCAAGATTTGCAACTGAAGACCCTGAGAGCGAGTCTAGAAGAACGCTTCTCTCAAGAGAAGACACTCCTGCTCTCGGAACAGGTCACAAGGACAAAGGAGCTGTTGAATCGTCACGAAGCGGACCTGAAGGCAGCCGAAGAATCCGCTGAAGCACGGATGGCCGCGGAGCGTCGTAGGTGGATGGAGGAGCTGGACGTGCTCCGCAGCTGCTTCCTCGAAAAGGAAGAAGAGGGCAGGAAGCGCGAGGCCAAGATGGCAGACGACATGGCAGCCATCGTCAACAGGCATGGCGAGGAGCTGCGAAAGCGGGACGCCAAGATGGCGGACGACGTGGCGGCCATTGCTGACAGGCACGGTGAGGAGTTGCAGAAGCTGTGTGCGGCGTTGGAGGAAGAGCGGCGAAAGGCAGAATCGTTGCGAGACACCTTGGGTGTCATCGAGCACGAACGTGAGCAACTGGCTTCTCTCACAGAGGACATTCAGACGAGTTCGGGTGAGGAAGACCTTGTGGCGATTGTTCAAAGCGTGCTGGAAGAGAACAAGAGACTGAAAGATGATGTGAAGTCAGTTCGGGCCGAATACGAAGGTAGAGCGCTGAAGATTCAGCAAAGAGTGGACGAGGTCGAGGCGCAGTACAAGCAGAAAGTCGAAGAGTTGGTGCTGGCACAATCGCATCAGGAGGAGGTCTTGAAGGCGAAGGATGAGGACATGCAGCTGCTGAGGCACGAGCTCGAGCATTACGCAGATTCCGTGGAAGCGTTGAAGCAGGAACACGAGGCTCAGTTGCAAGAGTTGAAGGAGAGGCTACGGGCTGAGTACGCTGAGCTTGCAGGCTCGCTGAATGTCGAAGGCAGCGACATCGGGTCATTGAAGGACGCACTTCATACCGCGATGGAGAGTGTGAGGTGCGACCACGAGACGGAGATACGGCAGATCAGGCGTAACCTCGACACCGAGCACAATCTTATTGCAAACTCCATCAGGGCGCAATACGACCTCGACCTAGAGGCACTGAAGAACCGGTACGAAGGTCAGCTCAGTGCCTTGAGGGAGCAGCACTCAGCGGAGCTGCAGAGGCTCGTTTCCGAACGTGTGTGCGCGGTCGATCAGCTTAGCACGAAGCACGCCCTGGACATGCAGCAGCTGAAGCTTGACCTGGAGGGGTACTACAACGAAGTGGTGGCGTCTCTAAGAGAGGAGGGTGCTGCGAAGGTGAAGGAACTCGAGGAGAAGCTGCAGAATGGGGGAGGGCAGAAGGCCGTGACAATGTGTGATAAAGAGACCGAAACATCAAAGGCAGAAGCGACCACGGCAGAGGATGCCAGCGAGAAAGAAGGCCGCAATGTTTTGAATGCGGCAGATCCGAAATGGGACGTCGAGGACTCTATAGATGTTAGGAGCAGGTGAGGGTTCTTTTCCTGTTTCCATTTCCTTTTTGCATGACTTCTTACTTCACTTGAATTTGCGATAGGTTCTGTGGGGCTGGTGGCAGTCGTTAAGTTTTTGTCTCTTTTTCTTTTTGTCCCTAGAAAGGCTGGTTTAGTGTTTATACTAATCTGCCTTTCTCCTCAAGCCGTTTATGGCTGACAATTCATTTGTATTAAATTTTAAGGATATTTTTCTTCTTGCTGACAAGTGTTGCATCTTCAGAGTTTTCTTAGAGGACCTCTGTGAAATCTTTTTTTTTGTTTTCACCTTTGTGCATTATGTTATTATCGAACTACCTGTCTGACGAGGAACATAAAAGTTAATCTTTAAGCCGAAACTTGTGTTTTTGTTGTCTTTACTTTTTATTGAAATAAATGTTTCAGATATGCAGCAAACTGATCACGAAAGACTGGACAAGTAGAAAAAGACAACATACACAACTCTTTTTGTCACCTTTTTTTACTTGGCCAGTGGTTGTGTGCACTGTTTGTTATGGGATCATATTATCAACAGGTTAAACAGGGTGTCTAGCGACCGGGAAAACCGGGAATTGTCAGGGAAATTTTAATTACCGGGAAAAATCAGGGAATTGTCAGGGATATTGTCAAAAAGCGAGCCCAGTCGGGGAAAATTAGCCGGAAACTGCCCTTGAGTGCCCTGAGCAAAGACTTGAGGACTGAGGGGCAGAAAAATAGGCAATAAATTCTGCTTAGAGTGAGGTGCGGGCTCTGCTCCCCTAATGTACAGTGTGCTACCCGATGCAAAGAGAACAGACAAATCCAGTCGAAGTCATGGATTGGATTGGATTGAGGGCACGACACTAGGCTAGATCCAGTTAGAGCCTCCTTGTACTAGATATAGACCTTTTCACTTCAGTAGTTGCCTGACCGGCGGGTAGAGGGCGCCAGGCGCACTCGCCGCCATTAGGTTGCTTCAATTTAGTTGGTTTTGGTTTCGACGTGCACGCGATTGTGTTGCCGTTTCGTGCCGTTTTCGCTTAGTTTTGCGATATAACTTTCTTTGTTGTAGCGCACGGCGAATGAAACAATAGTACTAAGCCACTTGGCGAACCACTCAGTGGTTTCGAGCCTAAATTGCAATCTTTTTTACGAAGACCATATGCGCCTGATTACGTCCATCGTTATTTTCGGCCAGGTTCGGCGGTGAAACAACTGCTTGATGCACAGAAAGGATTACCATTGTCCACGGCCGTACCCGCGGACACTATTTTTCAGAAGATAAAAAAAATAAAGAGCAAGACGAGCTCCGCCTGCAGCACGCGCTCGTTGCCTGCTGCCGTACATTGGCTGCGCGTGCACCTAGTGGTACGGAATTTAAATAGTTCGCTCTCAAGTCAGAGCTGCTACTGCTAACCTTATATTGCAACAGACTAAAATGCAGGAGTGCTTAGGGAAGAAGCAGGTCGACAACATGACTAACATTCTGCTGAATCACCAAAAACAGTTGAACTGACAAGTTAAGGGGATACACCCCCTGGGAGGGTCAACTTTTGAACCCTTGGCTTAAAATTAATGAAATTTACAGGGTAGGCTGGTGGTCATGCTATAGGGTGCATGACAAACTTTCAGGTCTGTCGGTTAAGTGGGAAGGAAATTAGGGCAGCTTCTATCAGCAACACCCCTACATTGTTTAGTTAATCTATCGTCGGAAAACTATCACAATATTCAAGATTTTTATTCGCTAGATATGTAGCAGAATGCCTAGGAGGTGCGCCTATGGAAAGTTTTTTGTAAAATGTCATTGATTTCTATCAATTTTCTCTTCTGCGAAATTGGTCAACTTTTTGGTCTTCTGTGTCTCCGACAAAATGTCAACATTTTTTATAAAAGACATCCGTAAAGTGACAAACAAACTGCATAGGCGCATTCCTTATTAATTTTAGTCAGGAAAAGTGGAGAACGAGCCTTCCCTGTATTGCCATTATCAAACGATAGATTGACTAAAATGGAATTTATACCAAAAAGTGGAACGGAGAAAAATGTGTTCAAAGTGCTCCAAACCCTACCTTTTCTTTAGCTTCGGTGGACAGAAAATAATTTATAAAAAATTAACTATGCGGTGTAAACTAGTAAATATTTCTGGGAATACTCTCTGGATGTAGATGGATGTAAATATGTAATTTTTTAAAATCAATGTTTTTTGTAGAATTGTTTTTTCTTTGGGTAGTGTCCCCCCTTAACGGCTCGATATTTGGTTTTCCTGCTCCAACTTTTTCTGAACTTCGGAGACTGGAAACGTCTCCTATAATGGCGTAGACAATATAAAAAAGAAGTGATACTGTCTCGGCCTGTTTTATTTAAAGAAATTAAGCTTTCGAGAAATATTTCTGATAGACCAACCTGGGCTGACTAGAAAATTTATTTAACTAAACTACTCATTAGCAGCTTTTCAAAGTATTAGTCTTATGAAATAGACTATTTGTTATATGGACATTTGCTTAGGACGTTCTCAAAGTATGAGAATGGTGAGATAAGTGAATATCAGACTTCAAATGAAGTCTGATATTTATCTTCCGTATAACTTGCCAAAAGAAGTTAAAGATCGCAAAAGGATTGATCCCTGGCAAATTTGGCTGAAGTCGAACCTCAGGCGCAACCCTGAGGACCTGTGTTTTTAAAGCTGTTTACCGGTTTGAACCGATCCGCTTTGCACATTTTGGCATCGCCAGCTACTGAAAGTAAATCCCTATTCACCGTCGACAACGCTGCAGTCGGGTTATTTTCATGCAGGATTCTTTTCGGCGTCGCATATTGTGAACCCCAGGCACTATCAAGCTGTCTGTGACCGTTTCTTATGCGGGGAGTCCCAATCTTTGTGTTGAAATGAATTAATTGAAACTGCATGGTTATCCCCAAAAATAAATCACTTAAGCATCTGAAAGTCTATGGACATGGGACCAAGCGCGGTATACAATTTCGTGGAATTCATAAATAAACTGATCAAGCGAATGCTTATATCGCACACGCAATTAAGAACGTCAAACAGATATAGGTGTGATATTGTGAACAAACAAGTTGCCTAATGTTGACGTACCATTATTTCTAGCATAAAAAATAATTCAAGTTAAACGTTCGTTCCCGCATCTTGTCTACAATTTTCCCGATGCAATCAAAAGAAACTGTTTTCGATATGTTATCACTACAAAAAACTATGCTTTCAGGAAAAGCATGTGGCTAATTACGCTGAGTATTTCTGTATCCTTCCTTGAGACCCTAAAAGCGCACTTTTATATATATCATTACATTTTGCTTCCTATTGCGAATGTTCCGCCCTTATTTGTAAGCAAACCTGAGTTTTCATACGTTATTTGTATTTGAACTGTCGGGCTCTCTTAAAGTCATATATGTACTCAATGTGCGCACGCGCTAACGCTGATTCCTGTTCCCATATAACCTTTTCACACGTATACCTCACACGTCGACGGTAAAACGTAGTCAAAACGTGTTACAAAATTAATTACAGAAGTTGCGCACATAATCATGTAATGCAATTACATGGTAAGTATAAGTATCAGGAGACACTTTACGGAGTAAGGCAAGAGTCTTCGTGAAACGCGACGAAAAACACGAATTCAATGCATCCGCAAAGGCGCCGATGGGAGTGAGGAGCGACGAGTTGAAGCAACCTAATGGCGGCCGCACCACGTGATTACAAGATGGCAGCGCCCATGCGGCGGAGGGTGAAAAGGTCTATAGTAACAAATGGGAAAGCCGCAGACTCCAATCCAATCTAAGCCTTCAGCCGAAAGTATCCGAAAGTGCATCTGGCGGCCATGTTGCCATTCGGCTATTGACGTGTGTGGTTGAGCGTCATGTTTTCATCGTGCTTCCAGAAGTGGCCTCTTCACTGACGATGTCAGCGGCAAGAAAGTGCTCGTTTAATCCGGAGTGGACGAACCGAAATATTTCGGAATATGCAAGTTAGTTTAGGCCCACGCAAAATAATCCTCATTGTGCTCAATGCTCAATGCCTTGTGTTGTAATGGTCTTATATATTTAACCACCTCTAGAGTGGTCAGGGAATTTCATTTGAAATTGTCAGGGAAAACCTGGAAAAGTCAAGGAATTTCAAAAGAATAATTTGCTAGACACCCTGTTAAAGTTTTATATCAATTCAATTTAGTGGCTGCAACATCTAATTTTGGAGAGAGAAGAACTCTTAATATAATTACGGTATCTTTGCCTTACATGGCTCCTATTGTCTTTCTGCATGCATTTTTTTGTTTTGTTTTCACTATGCTCAGAGCGAAGGAGGTTTCCCCAGAATGGTCGGATGTGTCCGTTGAAGACATCCTGTACGAACGCACCGAGCTCACTCGAAGGCTTCGGAGCCTCACTGCAGTTGTTGACCAAGTAAGCCAATGTATTTGCTTTAATAAATTGTTGTCTTTGCTTCAAACAAGCACTTTTCAAAAGTTGTTAAACTCTTACTTTGCAAATTCCAGTGGTAACAAGCTAGTATAGCTCCAGAAAATTCTTCTGTTAATTAGAGTAGCTTGCTGAAAGGCTCTTGTACCTGCTCATCTTATCTAAGAACTAACACCCAATTTCGCGAGCCTACTGTTAGTTCACTTTCAGTATACAGTTCAGATTGTGTTAAAAGGATGCTGAACCGAAATCTGGATTCCACAAAACACGGTGGCAGAAGCATGCAACGAGATGCTACAAACATCAAAACATCACTCATACAGCGATATCTCGAACGGATGACCATATTTTTCTAAAAAAAGGAGGCGCATTTGACAGATATGTTGATGTTTTGTTTCTCCGAGAAGAGTCGAGAAGGAGAGGAAACGGCCTGGCGTCTTCTCCGCCTCGTCGCTTTGAGGGGGCGAAGCGTCGAGAGGAGAAAATGAGATATATTGACGTCGCGTGCCTCGTCGGCCTTGTTCAATTTCAACCTCTTTTTCCAAAAAATGCGGCCGTCCATTCGAGATATCGCCTTACGAGTGGTGTTGTAGGGATTGTAGTGTCCCGCCTACCGCTCCTGTATTGTTTTCTGAAATTCAAATTTCGGTTCACTATCCCTTTAAGGACACAGGAACCAGTAAAAATGGATTCGTGTTGTTTCTTTCTTGTGCGGTAGCTGCAGGCCGAGAACAGAGACCTCAAAGAGCAGCTCAACAAGGCCAACGAACTGTCCGTAAAAGAAGCAAGGGCATCGTCACGATCACCCAGGTATGCGCTGCTCTTTTCTTGTTTTCAGGTATCTTCCTGTGATGCTTGTAGTGATGGTGCATTATCTGTCTGATGCATGATAGTTTCCATCTGATAGCTTCGGTGGACAGAAAATAATTTATAAAAAATTAACTATGCGGTGTAAACTAGTAATATTTCTGGGAATACTCTCTGGATGTAGATGGATGTAAATATGTAATTTTTTAAAATCAATGTTTTTTGTAGAATTGTTTTTTCTTTGGGTAGTGTCCCCCCTTAACGGCTCGATATTTGGTTTTCCTGCTCCAACTTTTTCTGAACTTCGGAGACTGGAAACGTCTCCTATAATGGCGTAGACAATATAAAAAAGAAGTGATACTGTCTCGGCCTGTTTTATTTAAAGAAATTAAGCTTTCGAGAATATTTCTGATAGACCAACCGGGGCTGACTAGAAAATTTATTTAACTAAACTACTCATTAGCAGCTTTTCAAAGTATTAGTCTTATGAAATAGACTATTTGTTATATGGACATTTGCTTAGGACGTTCTCAAAGTATGAGAATGGTGAGATAAGTGAATATCAGACTTCAAATGGTCTGATATTTATCTTCCGTATAAACTTGCCAAAGAAGTTAAAGATCGCAAAAGGATTGATCCCTGGCAAATTTGGCTGAAGTCGAACCTCAGGCGCAACCCTGAGGACCTGTGTTTTTAAAGCTGTTTACCGGTTTGAACCGATCCGCTTTGCACATTTTGGCATCGCCAGCTACTGAAAGTAAATCCCTATTCACCGTCGACAACGCTGCAGTCGGGTTATTTTCATGCAGGATTCTTTTCGGCGTCGCATATTGTGAACCCCAGGCACTATCAAGCTGTCTGTGACCGTTTCTTATGCGGGGAGTCCCAATCTTTGTGTTGAAATGAATTAATTGAAACTGCATGGTTATCCCCAAAAATAAATCACTTAAGCATCTGAAAGTCTATGGACATGGGACCAAGCGCGGTATACAATTTCGTGGAATTCATAAATAAACTGATCAAGCGAATGCTTATATCGCACACGCAATTAAGAACGTCAAACAGATATAGGTGTGATATTGTGAACAAACAAGTTGCCTAATGTTGACGTACCATTATTTCTAGCATAAAAAATAATTCAAGTTAAACGTTCGTTCCCGCATCTTGTCTACAATTTTCCCGATGCAATCAAAAGAAACTGTTTTCGATATGTTATCACTACAAAAAACTATGCTTTCAGGAAAAGCACGTGGCTAATTACGCTGAGTATTTCTGTATCCTTCCTTGAGACCCTAAAAGCGCACTTTTATATATATCATTACATTTTGCTTCCTATTGCGAATGTTCCGCCCTTATTTGTAAGCAAACCTGAGTTTTCATACGTTATTTGTATTTGAACTGTCGGGCTCTCTTAAAGTCAAATATGTACTCAATGTGCGCACGCGCTAACGCTGATTCCTGTTCCCATATAACCTTTTCACACGTATACCTCACACGCGGACGGTAAAACGTAGTCAAAACGTGTTACAAAATTAATTACAGAAGTTGCGCACATAATCATGTAATGCAATTACATGGTAAGTATAAGTATCAGGAGACACTTTACGGAGTAAGGCAAGAGTCTTCGTGAAACGCGACGAAAAACACGAATTCAACGCATCCGCAAAGGCGCCGATGGGAGTGAGGAGCGACGAGTTGAAGCAACCTAATGGCGGCCGCACCACGTGATTACAAGATGGCAGCGCCCATGCGGCGGAGGGTGAAAAGGTCTATAGTAACAAATGGGAAAGCCGCAGACTCCAATCCAATCTAAGCCTTCAGCCGAAAGTATCCGAAAGTGCATCTGGCGGCCATGTTGCCATTCGGCTATTGACGTGTGTGGTTGAGCGTCATGTTTTCATCGTGCTTCCAGAAGTGGCCTCTTCACTGACGATGTCAGCGGCAAGAAAGTGCTCGTTTAATCCGGACGTGGACGAACCGAAATATTTCGGAATATGCAAGTTAGTTTAGGCCCACGCAAAATAATCCTCATTGTGCTCAATGCTCAATGCCTTGTGTTGTAATGGTCTTATATATTTAACCACCTCTAGAGTGGTCAGGGAATTTCATTTGAAATTGTCAGGGAAAACCTGGAAAAGTCAGGAATTTCAAAAGAATAATTTGCTAGACACCCTGTTAAAGTTTTATATCAATTCAATTTAGTGGCTGCAACATCTAATTTTGGAGAGAGAAGAACTCTTAATATAATTACGGTATCTTTGCCTTACATGGCTCCTATTGTCTTTCTACATGCATTTTTTTGTTTTGTTTTCACTATGCTCAGAGCGAAGGAGGTTTCCCCAGAATGGTCGGATGTGTCCGTTGAAGACATCCTGTACGAACGCACCGAGCTCACTCGAAGGGTTCGGAGCCTCACTGCAGTTGTTGACCAAGTAAGCCAATGTATTTGCTTTAATAAATTGTTGTCTTTGCTTCAAACAAGCACTTTTCAAAAGTTGTTAAACTCTTACTTTGCAAATTCCAGTGGTAACAAGCTAGTATAGCTCCAGAAAATTCTTCTGTTAATTAGAGTAGCTTGCTGAAAGGCTCTTGTACCTGCTCATCTTATCTAAGAACTAACACCCAATTTCGCGAGCCTACTGTTAGTTCACTTTCAGTATACAGTTCAGATTGTGTTAAAAGGATGCTGAACCGAAATCTGGATTCCACAAAACACGGTGGCAGAAGCATGCAACGAGATGCTACAAACTCCAAACATCACTCATACAGCGATATCTCGAACGGATGACCATATTTTTCTAAAAAAAGGAGGCGCATTTGACAGATATGTTGATGTTTTGTTTCTCCGAGAAGAGTCGAGAAGGAGAGGAAACGGCCTGGCGTCTTCTCCGCCTCGTCGCTTTGAGGGGGCGAAGCGTCGAGAGGAGAAAATGAGATATATTGACGTCGCGTGCCTCGTCGGCCTTGTTCAATTTCAACCTCTTTTTCCAAAAAATGCGGCCGTCCATTCGAGATATCGCCTTACGAGTGGTGTTGTAGGGATTGTAGCGTCCCGCCTACCGCTCCTGTATTGTTTTCTGAAATTCAAATTTCGGTTCACTATCCCTTTAAGGACACAGGAACCAGTAAAAATGGATTTGTGTTGTTTCTTTCTTGTGCGGTAGCTGCAGGCCGAGAACAGAGACCTCAAAGAGCAGCTCAACAAGGCCAACGAACTGTCCGTAAAAGAAGCAAGGGCATCGTCACGATCACCCAGGTATGCGCTGCTCTTTTCTTGTTTTCAGGTATCTTCCTGTGATGCTTGTAGTGATGGTGCATTATCTGTCTGATGCATGATAGTTTCCATCTGATAGTCCCTTTGCAAGGGTAGGAGTCTTACCACAGTTTAGTTTGCTACAGTAACGACGGTACAAACAATATCTTTTCATTGCAGCTTAGTGAGTATGGCAGCATACAACTTGCTTGCTGATAGCAAATTTATGCAGATTGTTCGGGGTGGGTAGTGCGGCATGTTGTTTCTGCGCTTTGTATGGTAAGGTTTTCATATTTGTGGCAGCTTCTGGATGGCTCTCATTTTTGAAAGGAGTCCCCATGTTCTAGCAAATGGTTAGCACTGAATGGAGGTGTTAGTTTTGATGCCCAGCAGAAATCTTGTTGCGCTGGCTACACTAGGCACTACACTGGCTCGATGCCATCGTAGTAACAGTCGAAAAACATAACTCTTCGTCTACGGAGAGTATCTGCCATAAAACAAATGTACTGAAAAAAAAAAAAAATTAAATGTTGCTTTAATTGCATTTTAGAAGCTTAGCACTCTGTATGTATTTAAAGTGAAGCTGAAACACTTTTTTAAAATAAATGAGATAGAGGTTGATTCTAGTGTACTTTTATCCCATGAATCTGAATATCATGTTTGTTTTCGAAAATGTAACTAAACATGTTTTCTCAAATACAAAACTGCTTGAGCTTTCCTTTAAAAAATATGAAAAAAAAATGTTTGTGTTCATGGTTACACTCTTCACTAGTCTTTTCATCATCAATGTTTCAATGCATGCTTTTCAAATGCGCTCCCAGGAGGTATAGATTTGTTACCCTGTCCATTTCGGATATTTTACTAACCCATGTTGGTAGCTTTGTCCACATCTTGTTTTGCTTGAGCAATTTCTAAACTACTCATAACCAAGTCGGGAGAGCATAACTGGGTACTAACCTCACTCTTTTGTGATCAAAGCTCCACCTTTTGCTATTGTCAGCAATGTGAATTGTGGTGACAAAATCTATGACCGAAAGATCTATTAAATAGCACAGTCTCTACTTGCCCATTGCTGCTCCGACCATACAACTGCCTAACATCAACCAAAGCTAGGTTTTAACTGCAGCCAGCCCTCTTTTATGACAAACCTTGTGTGAAGAGGAGAGCCAGGTCGCAAATCGCTATCATACTAATAGGTATCGTTTTAACAGTACCTGACTTTATAATAGATGCACATTTGTGACTGGGGAGCTACAGATACCGTTGTGACTAAAGAATAGTGGCTGTACTCGGGAAATTGACGAATTTATTTAATAACTTTATTTATGATTCTATTTAAACTTTCCAAAACCTAAACAATGGTCTGTTCCCTACACATTGTTTTTGAGGTTTAGCATTATACAGAGCGTTAGTTTTCATTAGAGTAAATAATATTATTCATGTAGAAGCACACCACACCTCACGCATCTTGTTGTATGTTCAGTCGAAACAGCAAGCGCACCTTATTTCAACAAATGCTGGAGGCTTTTTTTTTTTTTTTTTTTGGTTGCTCCTCATTTTGCTTTCTAAAAAATTTTGAAAATAATTTGCATGAGGCCTTAAAGACAGTTTTGTGTTATATCCTCACAGTAGAGCGCTGCTCTTCAAAATGTGAGTATAGCCTTATCTGTTTTAAGATCTTGAGATCATCCTTCCCTCCTTCCTAGTGCTGTCTGTAGTTGCCCTCAGTCTCTGCTTGTCACTCCTTGGCTTTGCAACATTGTTGCCAACAGCACCCCCACATTCTCCTTTAAACCCATGAGTTTCTTGCACTTTTTTGTTTGTTCCGTTTTTGAGCACTTTTGACACTTGGCATGTCTTATCTTGGGTTTCAGTGAAGTGGCACATCTGTTTTTAATTTCATTTGAAAATACTATGTACTGTAGTAGACACAGTATGTAATGCGGTACTTTGTGTTTTGAAGTTGAGGCATTCTTAGTTATCGTTAAGACGTAAGGTCCCAAAGGGGTAGCAAAGGAAAGTGGATTTTTGATGATCGGCATCTGCACCACATCTGAAATGCTGTCAATTCTAAGTTAGGTAAAATCCAAATATTTTTTATTGTAGTTTGTATATAATTAGAAAAAATATTGTTTTGAAAGATAAAAATACATCAACACATCATTTCTCACAATACAGTGTATGAAGTGCCACATTGTAATTGGTGCCACTTGAACTACATGTCATTGCCCGAGAAACGATATCAAGTTTATATTTTCAATACCATTCGACATGAAGAAATTAATAGTGGAAAATTAAATGTTTTCTAAATGTGTTTAAGTTTGCCACTATGTCAGTCAAAAAGAAAATTATTTTGTTTTTGTATGTTGTAAAAGCACAGGTATTTTCGAATTTGCGAGCATCTGACTTTATCACAAAACACCTTTTACATTTTTATTTTTTCCCTGATGGCCGTCTGCCCTATGCTCGACACACTACAAATCCTACACTCAAGTTGATACAGATGGCATACTTTTTGATGGAAATCTAGGTGTAATCAAGCTAAAAATATGCCTAAAAGGTTACACTCGTAGCTTGGTTAGATACCCACTATTGCAAACACTTGGGCTAGAGACTCACAAAAATATTTTACTTGTTAAATATAGGTGTGGGTCATTTTGGTACTGCATAAACCACATTGAATTGCCAAATAAACGGGTTGCTCTTTTGAAATTATGCCAACACATGAGATGGAAAGACTTTGCCAGCTCTCGCAAAATGCCCGGTCACTCTTGTTCTAGGCAGCATCAAGGGGTGGAATGCTACTTTCCGGAATTGCTTGCTCCCTCTCTATGCGAGCCCATTTTATTTATTTTTTCCCTCAGCCTTATTTGTGTTGTGGCACTTTGCCCCTCCCCTTTTTTATTGTTTTGAAGCTAGCCCACACGTAGTTCCCCGCCTGTCTTTTGTTCTAGGGAGTGGCTTGCAGGCTCAGGGCTGACAGCCAATGAGATTCAGTCTTGGCAGCTGTAAGTGCTCAAATGCTGAGGCGAGGGTCCAAAGACCCCCTCTCCCTTACCTCATCCCAGTGTCTCTGTGCATAGGCCACAAAGTCCTTGCAGCTATTGGAGCTTCCCTAGGTCGCATTCGAGTTTCAGGGGTATTCAATTTAATTTTCTCGAAGCGTACAAAATATGTCTGCATATATTCGGACCTCACTCGTCGTAGAAAAACAGTGTATGGCAAACCGAGGAAGCACAGTATTTTTCTTAGTCACACATTTCTTCTCTGCATGCCACTTTGGCTCTTCAGATATCCAATGCTATGTTTCTCTAAAATTCCTTTTAATGCATCATTTTTTTGTTTTTTTTAATGACCATTAATTTTTTTTAACAAAATATTACATGTTTTTTTCACTTTTAAATGTCAAAATGTTAATTGGTGATAAATGGTTTTAAATATTAGGTTACTAGGTGGGCAAGACATTGCAAAAGCTGGTTTTGACATGGAGGTATTTGTGTCCCCTTTGGTTTATGAGCCTATCAGCTGGCGCTTGTCTTAAAAAAATACCGACAATGTCGTTTTACAAGTGCTACAGATGTACCGGAAAGCCTGATGCAGCAAGGGTTTTGTGGCCTTACAATGAAACTAGCTTCACCACCATTTTTTATCCTTTTGTTTCCTTTTTGCCAGTGCTCTTTCTTCCGTCTTTCGTTTTCCTTTCCTCTCTTTCATCCTCTCTCTCTTTTGGTTGACGGTACCTTGGCTTGCCTTCCTCCCAACAACGGCATGCCTTTTTTGCTTAGGAAGTTTTGGCTTCTGCAATATTTTTACACCACTCATTTGCACTTCTTTATGGGTAGCATGTTCACTTTAACAACCCGCACTAATTTTTTGTTTGTTTGAAGTGGAAGAAGATATTTCTACTAGAACTGAAGCTTTTGTAAAGGATTTATGAGCTTTTTGCTAGGCGAGGAATTGGAATGTGAGGATCAATTCGAGGCGCTCAGTGTAATTAAATGTAGCTTTCCCTCAACAAAGCATTAAGTTTCTAACTACTTGTGCTGCAAGTGTTAGTATTTTGTTAATGCCAAGTACTGCACTGAGTGTGCAAGTTATCATTCTCTTGTATACCGAGCAAGCCCATAACCATTACCACACAATATGAAATAAGCTTTTTGGTGAGCCTAGACAGGAATGCTTCTGTCTATAATATAACCTTTTAATTTAACTAGAACGAGAGTCTACGCCCGTCAAACTTGATGACAGCGACAATTGTTTTTCTTTTTTGGTGGAATTCCGACTAACACCTTTTATTTTGCCCTTATTTTGTGCGAAAACTAACTGACCTCTTTCGTTATATTTTCTTTTAATTTTTGTGTGTGAGGTGCAGCTAATTTCATGTGCACAGATACCAGGTGTGACTGATTGTGACGAGAGGAAAACGTGAGCAACCAAAATCTGCATGTACAACTGAGCCTGCGGGTTACTGCACTTGTCTATTTCCTCCATTTTGCTATACACCGGGTGTTTGTTTTTAATTTAAATATAATTTTTCAAGTTGGGGGAGGTGAAGGTCACTTGAATCTTCACTGCGTGTTTATGTCGATTAACCTCCTAATTAATGGTTTTACAGTTTACATTCTCGTGGCACTTTTAAAGGCTAAACCAATTCAAACAATTTGCAAAAGGCCAATGCATTTTTAGGTATTCGTTGAACAGCTTTTGTGTTCTCGTTGCACGATTTCGTAACTGGTTGCAGAGAGAGTGCCAGACGTCCTGTTCAGGATGATGGACAGAAGTGTGGTGTGACATAGTCGGTTCTGGCGCCTCGCGACTCCCTCTCCTGTGTGTCCTCGGTGGATGCGCTGGCAGCGCGCTGCTGAGGTTGCGATGCAGTGTCTTGAAACAAGCGTCACTCTTCTACGCGTTATATCTGGCAGAGCTCGTGGTGCTTATTCTGCATCTAGTTTTGGAATCAGGCAACAAAATCGCGAAAACTGGTCTAGGAATATTTCAAAGCCCGTTGCCTTTTTTGCAAAAAGCTTGAATCGCTTTAACCTCTAATAGCAGTTGCGATACGACCGACGATTAAACCATTTATTAAAAAGTTAACAAACATCTTCTTTTCGCGGCTATCTTTCCATCGAATGCCTACTGGGCCGACAAAGGTGTGGTGAAGACGGCATCCATTTTCAGTCATCCCATTTTTTTTTTTTTAAGTAGAATTTTGTAAATTAAAAACAAACACCCTTTATTTTATTTTTTTTTGTGCTTCTTGCGGTGATGTTGTGACCATCACCAGCGAGCATTCTCAAAAGTGGGCAATATTGTCTTCTGTCGCTTGCGCATCTGCGTGTGAATGTTGGAAGGTTACAATCGTTTTGTCATTTTTTGTGTGTGTGGACAAGTTTGAGAGAGCTTCAGGGTCTGCTGTTTGTTTATGTGGATAACATCAAGCCAGCTGCTTCCATCAAATAACCTGCATGCTCGTTTTGATCTCGTCTTGGGGCAATTTTTTGCGCACACCTGGCAGTCAATAGGTTAGTCTTGGTGGCTTCTGTGCTTGGTGTCATGTGGAAACTAATACCTCCTTTCTATGTCCTTCTGTTTCCTCCTCGTTCCTTTCTGTTGACCTAGTTTTTTTTTGTTTTTTTTAGCTTGGTATTTAAAATTATGTGCAGTAGAGTCTCATCAAGTGCAACTTGCATAATCAAGACGTTCTGAATAACTGCTACTTTGCAGATTTTAGTTATGTTGCCTATACAACTGTCGTACAAACCCCATCTTCTAACCACTGAATAATATTAGTGGTCATGCATCCCGCATTGTTGTAGCTGCAAACTTGTCAAGCAGCTTTGCGTTAAGTGTCATCCGCAATATTTTGTTAATTGCTTTTGTGGTGGCTGACCAAATATTTGTATGTATTCTTTTGTAATGTTGACAAGCTAGGTCAGATGTGAGTTATGAGCAGTCCCTACCAATCACGTGGTGAAAGACTCAACACTGAGCACAAAGATCGAGGACAATGCAGAAAGTGTGTGGTCAAGATCTTGGAAAAGGAGTTTTACCTGGCCGCATTTTTACACTTTGATTGCTGCTCCGAGCCTTTGTATACTTCAGTCTCGAGGTTTGAACCATGTAAGCACACTTATCAGTCATAGCTCACATCTGAGTATGCTCACAAAAGGAATGTCTAGCCTCTCTCTTTTGTCAGATTGTGATTTGGTTCCAAGTGCCCTCAGCTGTACACTAAAACCCACACTTAAGGAAATTATAACTGAGAGCACTGGACATTTTGGATCTAATAGCATCACTTCATTTTCCTTTTGAGTTATTTAGCTCAAAGCCATTTGACTGGCGATTAAAGAAAGACTTAAACATGATGTTTTAAGAGACTCTCTAAATCACTGTATTGAAGAAATATGTTGTTTCAGCATCCACAGTTAGTGTTTCATCTTCCCTATCGCTTTGATATTTGTGGGGTCATTGATTAAATATATTTGGCAGTGCTATTGCTTCAAAAAGAATAGTACTCTCCACTACCCAGCGATTTTTTGGATACACTGTCAGCAAAGTATCTCCCAGGGCCATTGAAGTTCCCTTGTAACTCTGCCTAAGATAATCTTTTATATACCCAAGGTGTATCTAGATAGTCATTGAAAAATGTGTTTAGCTACAGGTCGACACTTTAAATATACATGCTTTCTATTTTGCACATCCTTAAAAAAATGCACGTATAAATCTACTTCCAACAAAGCATGCAATAATAAATGCACTTAAAAAAAAATTATTCCTGCTGTTAGGGGTTGGCTAATGGTATGAATTCACTGAGCTTCTGAAGATTGCTAGGCCCTCCACTTGTTTATTGAGAAAAAATATAGATGTGCAGTTTCTCTTTTTCGAGATTGCAGCATACCTCTTCCTAGTTTATTAGAGAATAGTACTAACCAATTTGATGACAGTTATTGTATGCCTTTTGTACCAGTTCAGTTTTCGAATGAGAAGTAAGAAAACAGCAATGGTACAGATTGCACTGCCAAACTTGGGAATATAAAATATGTGAAGTATCTTGCCCCTAAATTTTGTTGGGAAGCTTTTGTCCTATTAAAGTGATCACATCTCATAGCTGGAAAGCCGAATGCCAGATGTAGGCCCACAGACATTGTTAATCACCTTCAAATTAAGTTTACCAACAATGCAGCGAGTTAAGCTCTCATTATGCCATTTTCACATATGAGGAACAAACATAAATCTCCAGCACCATGCTTTATCTTCTATTAGGTTGTGCCACATTACAGACAAATGTTGATCATGGACACAGAAATAAAAAGATAATGATAATGGTAATTGAGTCAAGAAATAACTGCAGCCATTCTTTGTATAACTCCAATGAGAGACAGATAGATTAGAGATGATGAAAAGACGAAGAGGTTAACACTCATTTTTCATTATTCCTAATATTTTTCTCTCTCACACTGTCTCTTTGGAGTCAGAAATATTGCTGGGCACTAAACATGATCTTAAATTAACTTGAGCTTTCCAGCATGCCAATATTGCCATCGCTGAGGGTTGCTATGATCTTTTCTGTTAGTGCCCGTTCCGGGCTAAAAATGCTCATGTATGAGTGCAAAACCAAGTCTACAGCAGGGGCACTGCCCTCCCTATTCCTGTCATTTCTCATACAGGAGGGCTTTCTCTCACTCCCTCTCACCCCCCCCTCTCCCCTTCTCCCCTGTGGGCCTCTGCTGTTCCGAAAAACCCATCTGATCATAGGGAGAGCACTCTTCGCATCCCCATCTTTCCTGCTACATCCACATACCTTCCGGTGATATCCTCCCCCTCCCCCACCACTCCGGCAGCAGCCGTTACGAAATGCCCACATGGTCGCGCTGTGCGGACATGCTCTCTCTCCTCCCCACTGCCACTGCCTAGGTTCCATTCTCGTGTCTCCCTGTGCCTCTGCAGAGTTTGCGCACATACTTCTGCTTCCACCGCAAATGTGGGAACGGGCGCCGCCATTTTGAAAAGGCGTTTCAGCAAAAAAGAAATAAACATGTCTCTGTGTCCTTCTTCAACACATGCAACATCTCCCACAATCGTTCCACCAAAGCACATATCTCCTTACACATGTCTTTTACATCAATGCCACATAAAGCAAAGAACCCATTGCAAACATTGTACAGTACTGGCTGGAGGCAAATCTCTTTCAATGTGCCTTAAATTCCACAATGCAGCAGCTACCGCTGTCAATCGCAGCGCACTGTGAGGTCGTTTGCAATTTTTTGTACGTAATCAGGCGGGAAAAGCACTGGGGAGTCGCCACCTGTCGCTCATATCACTGCTCGTTTTGAAGGTTCCCGGCTGACTTTTTGTTTGCCGTCACGTGTGCGCTTGCGTAGGCACACGGCGCAGACCAACACGCGTCTGCTGAATGTGCTGTCTGACCTGGTGAAGACCTATGTGGACACAGAGCAGGACATCCAGGATGCACTGGCACAGCTGGGGCTATCCCGGGTGGACTCTCCCGACTCCACCGCCGTGCTCGACGAAGACTACTCCAGCCTCGGCGGTGAGGCTCAGCGTCTTTGGACGTCCTTGAATATCCTGACTGATAAATGCACCCATAGACACTTTTGAAAATGAAAACAGCAGCTGCGGCTCTAGTTGTCAGACGTTCATGAAAGGGACCTTCAGTAGTTCCTTGGGTGGCCACTAAGTGTAGCACTTGTCTGATTCAGTTAGTGCTGACTTGACATTATTTTTTGTGAATGTCTTCGAGTGAGGGTGTCTCGCCCAACTTGATTGGAATCGCACAACCTTGCTCTTAACAGCCTGAAGAGGGTCCAAATGATGTTACCTGTCCTTGTGCTGAGAAGGCTGGAAATAACATATGGCACTATCTACCCTATTTACTCGCACAAGGAATGCACCCCCCACAACAAGCATAAATATTTTTATTTTATTTTTTTTTTGCGTAATGAACACATTTTTAATTTTCGACTCCGCGAGTCTTGAGCTGCGTCCAACTTAGCTAGCCACCAAGCCCACCAAGCCAATTTTTTTTTGCCGCCAAGCGGCCAGGCGAAGTCAAGCCAAGCCATGCCGCTCTCGTAATGGCTGCAGTTGCATGGTTGCAGAAGTGATCAACCGTGAAATTGTGCGGCGCACACGCCTAGCGAAGCTGGGGTCAAGAAATTGCCCAGCCCAAAACGTGCTTCGTCCATCGGATGCATTGATGTCAGCAAACACGCCGTCGTCTGTGATCCGCTTTCGGACAGTGATATCGTGAAAGTGGTTAGGCCCAAGAGCGGTCGCGTCGCTCTCTGTGCTAAGTGAGCTTCGTAGGGCGCTTTTTTTTCGGCAAAAGGCACGCCAAAAGCTCCCTAAAAAGGGTTTGTAATTTATGGAGCATGGTTACGGTGGCATGCCCCCGACCAGCCATGGGTGCGCCTCCATCAGTGGAGACGTGCCACAGTACCCTGCCATGTCAAAATTGGCACCTAAAATGACATTTGCGCAAAGTGTGTTAATGCAAAACTTTTACCCCACGTAACGAACGCACTCCCCAAATATGTGTTAATTTTTCGGAAGAAAAAGTGTGTTCTTTATGCGAGTAAATATGGTAAATCAATCTTTGGCTAATTTTGCTTGAAGGCACTACAGAAGTGGAGAGTGTTTCCCCAGATGGGAAGTGTGAAGACAGATGACTTTCTGGACGCCACCACACAATGATAGTTTGGCCTCCGTATAGCCCATGCAGAGCTGGTATATTCCGCTCGCTGAAGTCTCTGTCGCCCGTGGCCCCTCTGCTCATTCCCCAGCCGTGAGCAGCCAGACCCACGGGTCCAAGGAGGACTTTGCCGAGGGCTTCCTGTCGGAGCTGTGCGAGGACGGCCCAGACCTGACCCCCCGGACGTGGGACATGTTTGCCTCGGCCATTGGGATGCAGGAGACAGCAGAGATGGAGGGGGAGGATGTCGTGCTGGGTAACGCTCACCGCGGTCTCTCTTGCCATCTGCAGTGTGGGGGTTGTCAGTTGGGGCATAGCATGCTGTGTACAGTGTTTGAGCTTTCCTTTTAATGTAGAGTTTCTATTAAGGCTAAAACATTAGAGAAATCTGTCTTACAAAAATTGGTGCATACTTGTGCATCGATTGAGTGTAACATCACGGGCAGAATGTACATTCGTGACAGTTACAGTATCAGGTGGTGTTACATGCCTTAACTTCACATGGTCACGTGACCACGTGACTCATAGTTGCACCAAACGTGCCCCATAGTCATTGATATTTTCCATCTAAAAACATTTTGTGTACAATGATTTTGGCACGTGTGACTGAAGTATTTTTTTCTGTGTTGGCAATTAACTCTACTCACACTAGGAACTTTTGCAAAACAAATGGTAGGTGGTCATGCCCTTGTCAATTGACACACCTGAACACCTGTAGTCAGAAAGACTTTGCAGACGTGTCTGGAGTTGGCATAATGATGTTAGAATGGGCAGAAATTATGAAGTTACCTGCGTATTGCTTTTCTCAAGACTCGTGGTTGCCGCAAGCATGTGTGGCTTTCGTGAAGAGACAGTTGTGCATCGCCGTGCGTAATGGAATGCAGGGGCGAGCCGCCGCCTGCGCACAGCCGTAGACCGCGTGCTGAAGTTGCTGGGGGAGGTGGCGGAGCACCGGGGAGAAGACTTCCGCAGCCTGGTGCAACGCAACAGAGACCTCTGCCAGGAGCTTCGGCAGGAGAGCCAGCTGCACAACCAGCTGTGCATGGACCTCATCAATGCACAGGGTTGGCTCCTCTTCTCCTCTTTGTGTTTTAACATACAGGCTACTGCGGTCATACTGCCACCATAGACACGTGACAATTGGCATATTTTACATCCGATTTTGGTCCCAGGGGACAGCGAGAGCTTTCTTGGCTGCTGATTGGACATGGCAGCACACCTTTCTGCTGGGCTATGTTATCAACGAATGGGAAACTTTTTACCCGTTCGCGAGTTCACGATTGGGCAGTATTTTAATGAAAAGTTCTCACTTACAGACTAATGGCCAGAGCGTACTCACAGCCTCTGATGTGCTTGTCTTTGGTGCTCCTTCATGCACAAGTCACCGCCAGCTTGTGAGCAGCTGCAGAACAACTAGTGATCTGCAAGAGGAAGCACCGGTTGACGATCGCTTCTAACGTGAAATCGTGAAACGGCAGATTATCACAATTTCAGACCACATTCTATTCACTCTTCCATGGCACCTGGTTCAAAGCAGAGGATCTTTTTATTTATTTGTTTGTTAACAGGAGACGTACGGTGTTTTTCTATTTTATTTCTATCTGAATGACACTTTGTAGCAGACAAACCCCATCCTTTGCTCGCGTTCACAGAAAAACCTTCTGTGAACGACATCTTAGCTCTCTCCGTGAGAGGCAGACGAGATGCTGAGGTGATTAACAGAGCTTTGGCATGCCCTCTGTGCAGGGACGGTGCGCAGCCTTGAGCTTGAGAAGCAGAAGCTGGAGGAGACGGTGTTTGCGCTGGAAGAGAGCAGGGCCCAGCTGGAGCGGGAGCTGAGGTTTGCCAAGGCCAAGGTCCAGCGGCTGGAGGACGCCCAGGATGACCTGGCCGAGGAGCGGCTGCTGCTCAGGGAGCAGCGCAGCCTCCTCCAGGAAGGTCTGCAGGAGCCGCAGCTCAGTGAGTGCAGCCTGCCTTCTCTGTTCTGTGCTGGCCCGCCGGTCTCTCGCTTTTTCTTTCTAGGGCCCGCTCTTAGGCTTTTCGTGTGCTCAGGCATAGCCTCAGTGATGTCACGTGACACTGCGATGTCATCCCAAAGGTTCTCTGATGATGTATTCGCACGACATACCCTTATCTCCAGATAAAACCTAGTATGTCATGGGTCTGCAAGGAGGAAATGCCGTGAGGAGGAGCTGGTGCAGAAAATCCGAGCGAGCATTCGCACATAGCTGAATCGGCGGCGTCTTTCTTTTCGTGAATGTGTTGGCGACCTTCGGGGGCTCATCAAGCAAAAAGCTGAGAAAGAGGAAACACAAACATCATGAGGCATTCCACTCTGTGAAGGTGAATGACCAGCGAAGCGGTTTAGCACACAACACAGACGTGACACAGAATTTTGAACAAATATGTATGAACATGTTTATTGTCTTGATTGGTGGTCATCGTTACGAAAGGATATGCGCACACGGTTATTGTTGTCTTGATCGGTGGTCATTATTTGTCTTGATCGGTGGGTCATTATTTGTATTGATCGTTGGATCATTTGGTTGTGATGGTGGTGACTATGGCCTTGTGGTTGCTTTGTTTACACTGATCGGCTCAGGTACAACCTTGGACACATTCTTAGCCAGAGTCAAATCCATGCACCATCGGTGGTGAGTGGTGGGGTTTGCGCAATTTGTGTGGCACATGAAACCAAAGCACTCCAACACGAAGAGAAAGGAAAAAGGAGAATGCAAAGAATGGTGTTCCACGTGCCGCACGTGCCGACGTCTGCAGCAGTAACTGTTCTTAAGCAAAAGCCTAAAACAAATGGCATCTTGCATGCACATCCCCCAATGCTTTATTTTGGTTATTTACTTCGAATCTTTTACACGGGGAAGGCGTGCGCATGCGACGGTGCAAGTGTAGAGGTTTTGATCGCGCACAAGAAACATACACAAAACCCTAGCCATAAGCAGCTTTGCTGTAAAAAGCACCTCACAGCTCAATGGCTCAATTCTGCTGGCCGTAATCCTTCCCCCAAAAGGAGGGGGAGCAGTCACTCTGACGGGATGACGGGCATTTTGTTAGGTGGTCACAAGTTATTCGCCACTCCCTGTGCAATCGGGGAATTAGCGAACATCTGCGACGCAGCGTGCAGGACCTCAAAACTCTGTGACGTTTAATCCCCTTCTAAAATAAAAAGAATAGAAACAAAAAGACATTTATGACAACCACGCTCTTTCAAGTGTGGTTATCTGTGAACATCCTCCTTGTTTTTATTTTGTAGCGTAAGCTACACTGGCCGAGGTTGAGCAGTTTCGCGTGGCTCCTGGAGAGCCATGCTGCGCATGCGCGAGGAGCAGTGACGGAACGGGCAGGACTGGTATGGCGCCTAGGTCAGTCCCCAATGCACGCGCCGCGCGCATGCACCCGCTCGAGATCATGGCTCGCGCTGTCTGGTTGTTCTGAGCGGCAGCTTGGTTGCTTGATACATAACAACACGGCGCACAGCTGGCCAAACCAACGACGGGCATCTGGCACGCCCCAGCGGAGGACTGAGGATTAATTTGGACCACCTGGGGATCTTTTGACGTGCAACCGAAAGCTCGGTTACACGGCGCCTCCTCCGCAATAAGAAGAGCGGAGAAGCTTAACTCATTGGATCCCGAAGTAGTCACATAATGCGTATACCGTGTGTGTGTCATTGAAGCAGCAGTAAGCATGATAATCAAGCTAATCCTAGACAACCAGGAAAGCTAAGAATAACCAGCTGAACCTAAGCTTACGCTACAAATATCCTGGCATAGCCGAGCTAAGCCACTGCAATTTTTTTACAGCGGAGCTGTTAAGGGCTAGTTTCCCCAGTTTCGTGTCCGTCACCAAATAAATGTTGACACAAAACTCTGGACAGGTACCGCCATCTATGAGCGACGGCAACAACCAGATAACCAGCTTGCCGGTTGTCTGGGTGCCGCCGTCGCTCATAGATGGCGGCAACCTTTACAGCCTTTCCACTCTGGATTTCACCAGAGTGTAAAGGCTGAATTTCTCTGGGCGTCGTCCTCGAGGTCATCCTAGAAGTCATCCTTAAGGTCGTCCTAGACGTCTTCCTCAAGGTCGTCCTTGATGTCGTCTGAGAGCTCGTCCTAGGTGTTGTCCTAGAAGTCGTCCTTAAAGTCGTTCTAGACGTCCTGGACGTCGTCCTTGAGGTTGTCCAATAAGTCGTCCTTGAGGTCGTCCCACCATAGTACAGCTTCACTGGTCTTCCTTCTTCACCTGAGTGGAAAGGCTGAAAGTTTTTTCTATTTCAAGTATTCATAATCGCAATGCAGTCGCTTTAACCAGTCCAATTAGTAATCCCCTCCTCAGAGGTAATCCCCTCCATCGTCCGAATGCATCATAAATGCGTAGCATTTCCGGGTTTTTTGTGATGTCTCATGACATTGTGATGTCATGTCGCATAATGTCGGGTGACACCATCATGTGACATTGTCATGTCATGTTACGTGATACTGTGACGGTTTCCTCACTGTGCCTGCAAAAAGAGGTTTGCAAAGAGGCCGTATAATTGCTATGCATTTAGAATGCCTTTGGGAAATGCCAAGGGGACAGGCAATATTTAAATTCTAGTTGTCATTTGGCTTGGTCGCGGGGATGGCTGGGGTCTCAGACAAGAATGTTTTGCTCTGAGTGGGATAGTTGGAAGTCTGTACGCTCTTTTCGGGTGTCATTGGTGCTGACTTTCTCTACCTAGTTTTGCTTTATACATTTAGCAGTGTAATACAGTCAAACCCGTTTATAACGAACAGCAGGAAACGCTACAATCAGTTCGATATAGCAAAAACCATTTACGACAAATTTTCACGTTGCGTTCGTTGTAAGGAGAGAGCTTCTCTTTTTAGGGGCGAAGCTCCTTAGGGGCTAGCCATGTCCGTATGTCCGTCCGCCGTAGGCCGGCGTTGGGTGCTCGTGCTTCTGCTCGTGAGATCACGTGCTCACGAGCACGTGAGCACATGCTCACGTGCTGGTGTAGGGCAAAAAAAAAATTGGAAAAAAAAAGATGAAAGAAAATTATGAAAAAAGAAAAAGAAGAAAAAAAAGAGTTGGGGGTTCTGAGATGCCATCCCATCTGTCTGCTTAAAAAAAGAAAAAGAAGAAAACCACACATTATCCTACTGCCATGAATGAAAAGGACCGAAAAGCTCGGCATGCAGCGCCTCAGCGTCTATGTAGACAGCAAGCTGCTCCGGAGACCAGGGCGCGAGAAGCTGCTGCACAGCGTCAAAAACGCCAAGCGGACTCGGAGTTGAGAGCTCTGGAAGCAGGCGGCAAAGCGTCAACGCCGACAGCAAACAGCAATACCTATGACCAAAATCAGTATCATCAGCACCACCCGAGCTTCGCCCCAATCAACATCATTCACCACGTGGAGATGCGGTCATTTTTTCTTATCTCTTCGCTTCCGCCTTGTAACAACGCGCTAAAAAGCTTTTCTTTTTTTTTTTTTTTTTTTTTTTGCATGCGTGCAGAGTTTTTTCTTTTAGCTTATCTCCCCTTGTGAATCGCTTCTCTTCGTGGGCAACCGTTTTGGGATGGAAAGTTTTTTGTTTTTTTTCTGTGCGTGTGTGCAGGGGGTATTTTTTAGCTTTCTCCCCTTCTGCATCGCTTCTCGTAACTTGAGCTTTTAAAATTTTTTTTTCCCACTTTTGTTTTTGGGGGTGGGGGGTGGGGGGCGGGTGGGAAAGGGACAGGCGGGAAAGCGACAGGCTAGAAGACGACTGTTTGCGCGTTTTTGGAAGCCTTCCTGGGGGAAAAGTTTGATATAGCCAATCTGTTGTTATAAAAAGTACTTTTTACATGCATTATGTAGCGTGGCTACACTGGCCGAGGTTGAGCAGTTTCGCGTGGCTTGCTGCGCATGCGCGAGGAGCAGTGACGTCACACGGCACACAGCTGGCGCGCCAGAGGAGTGACGTCATAGCCGCGGCAGACGCACTGGCGCCGGCGCGTGCTCAGCTGTGCGCCTCCGTTGCGCAGTAGCCAAGTCTGACGCTGCACCGGGGCCGCTTGATAGCGCCTCTCATTTTGTGCGCATGCGCAGAGGTATCAGTGGGGGTATACATATAGCGGGGCGTTTGCCACTGTGGTATAGCCATAGAGAAGAAGAGCGAAATTGCTGCTCAGCGGCGCAGAAGAGCGGAGAAGCTTAACTCATCGGATCCCGAAGTAGTTGCCTGTGACCACCGAGCCGTCTTTGTGGCAATAGAGAAGCAACCAGACGTTGCGAAAAAAATATATATATACATGTGTCACATACCATGTATACCATACATGGTATACGTATACCGTGTGTGTGCCATTGAAGCAGCAGTAAGCACGATAATCAAGCTAATCCTAGACAACCAGGAAAGCTAAGAATAACCAGCTGAACCTTAGCTCACGCTACGTATATCCTAGCATAGCCGAGCTAAGCCACTGCAATTGTTTTCTAGAGCGCAGCTCTTAGGCGCCCGTTTCCGGCTTGAGCGGCATCGCCATCGCTGTCGGCGTCGCCGTCACTGTCGGCATAACCGCACGGTGCATGATGGGTAAATTTCCCCGCTAAATCTAGCGGAAAATTTTCCCTGCTAAATGTAGCGGAAAACTTTCCCCGCTAAATCTATTTGAAAATTTTTCCCGCTAAATCTAGCGGAAAAGTTTTTCCGCTAAATCTAGCAAAAAATTTTCCGCGCTAAATCTAGCGGAAAATTTTCCGTGTTATATCTAGCAGAAAATTTTTCCCGCTAGATTTAGCGGGGAAACCTTCCCCTAAATGGGGGCGAGCAGGAGAGGAGGAGGGGCATAGCCCCCTCTCCGTACCTTCCCCCCTCCTCCTCAAGAGCTGCGCTCTAATTCGGCGTTACAGGGAGCTGTAAACGGCTTTCATTTTTTATTTAAATTTTTCGTGAGTTTGTTATCGACAATAATTCGCTGTACAAGGGTTTGTTCTAAATGGGTTTCACTGTATTATACTTGCACAGATGTCTTGGCCTCACTGCCCTCTGTTCCGAATAAGGAAAAGCACAACGACCGATTCTTTCATTTTTCAAGAAGGGCCATGTTTATCTTGACGTGGAACAGACATGAAAGTTTGGTTCTGTGATTGACTTCATTTCTGCTTTCAGTACCCTTTGGGGCATGTTTTGAGTTGCTTCAGACTCAAGAAGCACTTGAGAAATAACAGACATTTACAGATTATCTTTCTTTATTCAACTTTTAGTGATAGTACCCCGTCATTGTTTAGGATCTCGCATGAGCACTCTATTTTATGACGTAGGTTCTATGCATCTCCTTATACAGTAATACCTCGTTAACTCGAATACGGCTATCTCGAAGTAGTGGTTAAGTCGTAGCATTTCCTTGTCATGGAATGAGCTCCCATAGGCACAATGCATTTTGTCCTTGATTATCTCGAAAAAACACAATAAATAACAAAAAACTGACGCAAAAAAAAAGATATGCGTGCGAAGATAAAACATATATAAACAAACGCATGGGCGAAAAACAAAATTGCCAGTGTGGTGCACTGAAACGCGGAAAGACCTGCGACTCAAAAACGTTTGTCGCCATACGAGCAAGGGTGAAGTGTTCAATGCGGTCGTCGGTTGTGAATTCTCTGACGTTCTTGCCGCGTGACTCAATTGACCATGAAGATGGCACGGCCCAAACAGTGCAAATCATTGACGCTTGAGAGGAAAGTTGCTCTCATCAGAGAAGTTGATGTTGCCGCGATTGTTAGAAGTTTTATTTAGAACATTGCACGATCAGAGGTAAACAATTCCGGTACTTCGCTTATCTCAAAATTCACGGTTTTTACGACTTCGAGTTAACGAGGTATTACTGTATACGATAGATGTTCTAGGATTAGCATTTTGTTGGAAACCGTTTGAATGTCTCGTATCTTCCTACTTAATCCCTTCTCTTCTCTCCTTCTCTGGGCCCTAAGCTCCCCGCCCTTCTTCCGAGCAAGCAGCGTCCGACGCGCCTGAAGGTTGGTGCGACTAAGAGCAGACTGCTGCTGCGCGGCGCTGGGTGCCTTGTGCGTCTCCTGCGTTTGCATGCACCTAACAGTTGTTTGCCATGCTGCGGGATTGCTTTGTTTTCACTAACCCTGTGTGTGTGGCGACTGACCGAAATAAAATTTCGGTCAGTTCTGTTTTCCTGGCAACTTGCTTTGGTTTAGGTACGAAGAAGTGTGTTTTCTGGGGATGTCGTCTGCCGTGCAAGTTATGCAACATAAGCTGCACAAACAGCCTGGCTGTGCAAAGTTTAGCTCGTGCTGTGCTTATCTTTTAGAACAATGTCCTGTGGGCACTTGCCTTGCTAGGCAATTTTAGCGCCTATGCGCTTTTCGGGCTGATGTATATCTGGCATTGTTGCATGGCTTCCACTTGCTGGAAGCATCTGAACTAGAACGCATATGACTAGATTATCAGAATTTGAATGTTACTGAGCACATTCTATTTCCTCGATCCTAACACACACTACTGTATTTACTCGCATAATGAACGCATCCCCCACAACAGGTGCCAATATTTTTACTTTTTTTTCCCTTCGGATTTGAACACACCTCCAATTTTCGGCTCCGTGAGTCTCGAATTGTGTCCAACTCACCAAGCCAATTTTCTTTTGCCGCCAAGCGGTCAGGCCAAGTCAAGCCAAGCCAAGTCGCTCTCGTAATGGCTGCAAGTGCTTTGTTGCGGAAGTGATCAACCGTGAAACCGAGCGGCGTATACACTTGACGAAGCTTAGGTCGAGGAATTGCCCAGCCCCGGACATTCTTTGCCTATCGGATGCATTGCTGTCAACAAACACGCCGTCGTCTGTGGTTCGCTTTCGAGCAGTGAAATCGTGAAAGTGGTTAGGCCTAAGAACAGTCACGTCGGTCTCCGTGCTGAATGATCTTCAAAGGGCGCTTTTCCTTCGGCAAAAGGCACTCCAAAAGCGCCCTAACAAGGTTCGCGATTTATAAAGCAGGGTCACTGTGGCACGCCCCCGACCAGTTGTGGGTGCGCCTCCATCGGTGGAGACGTGCCACAGTACTTGCCGCAGTCGGGAAAAAAGTGTGTTCATTATGCGAGTAAATCCGGTATTTGAAAAAATATCCCGGACTTCTGCAGTCCTGTAATTCGGGCTGAGAACAAATCATTGAAACCCTTGGGTAGAACTTATGAAAGGATGTAGCCCAGAAGTTTAATAGAAATAACAGAGAAGACAGAGGCAAGCTGGTAAACTTTTAGCGTCTTGAAAACAAGAGGCCTGTGTGTGTGTTGCCCCCTTTTTGTTCCTCGGTTTTGGGTTTTCAGGGTGTCCACAGAAGCTTGTCCCAAATTTACAACCTGCGCTGAACTTTGGACAATGCAATGTCATGATCAGTCCTGCAGCATGGGTATGGAGACCTAATTGCTGCTCATCATTTCTTGACCTCTTTTATAGATTGCAGTGGTTGGATGTTCACATGCCCTTTGGGAAAGTAAATGCACAGGACTTGCATATGTGAACCGTGCATTAGAACCAAGGAGAGACAATATTCGATGACAGGATGACAAATTAACCTGGGCATGTCATTGTGAGCATTTATATAATGCTAACTTCGTAAAGTTTGCAGCCACTGTCTTGATCTCTTGCATTAAGGCGGGGTGGTTGCTACACAGGATGCCCAAACTAATACTAGCTGCAAACGCTTAAAAATGTGATTAATCAGAAGGTACTGCAGAACCCTTCTTGAGTAAACGGCAGCTCTATCAGATAATGTGTTATTGCTGTCATTTTGGTATCTCGCAGCACAGAATCGGAGTTATAATTCCTGAGCACTAACCCTATTTAAATAATTCTAAAAACCCTCCTTTTTTTGTGATGGTTTTTAAAAAGGAAGGTGCTTATGTTCATTCGAAGCAGGCCTACATTTTTGTTACACCCCTTGTTGTTTTTTTCAGTGAATCTTCTCTTGCTGAATCTTCTCTTAATGTGAAATACCAAACAAGTGCCCACCCAAAAGTTGGAGATGATCATAAAAAAAAAAATAGAGGTGGGTACTTGTTAGGTGCAAGAGCAGAAGAGCAGAAAAGGCACACAGTAGTGTAGGGGTTTGCTGGGTCCTTGTTAGACCCCACACAACAGTATAGTAGAAGTATTGATCCCGTAAGTGATGACATCACAGCATGGCGCTGTTCTCCAAACAAACCATCGCTAATGCCGTTGCCATGGACAAATACCCAGTGGCTCGACGTGAGGTTAGATAGAAGTTGTCTGATAAGAAAGTGTATAATATTTTGTAAGCATTGTGTCTTCTCAATATCTGCAGTAGACTCTCAATAATTAAAGCTCCAAGAAGCCACGAATTTTGTTTGAATTATCTGAAATTCATCTAAATATGATGCAGGATAAAATTATGATTTGCCATATGAATGGCTACACATACAAAGCAGATATTTGATCATTTCCTCTACATAGGCCTACTAATCATAAGCAGGTATGCCACACATGAAATCTTTGTGAAATGAATGTCAGGTTTATTTATTCCTCAAATATGTTGTTTATCGTGGACTGTTTAGACACTACATGACAACTCAAAACAAAATTTTGTTCATCAGGCCAAGAAGTTGTCTAATGTGAACTATTAAGCAGGGGACATATGGGCAATGAAAACGGGTACCTTGCGGCAGTTTTCATAGCAAGTTGCGCGGACCCTGTGACGTGGACCTATGCTATACCGCTACATCACAGTGTCCTCGCAAGTTGCTATAGAAATTCCCGTGTGGTGCCGTTTTCGTAGCTCATGGTGCCCTGCTTGTCCCCCGATGAGTGAGCTTCTCACCAAGCACCGCTGCACTGCGGAGAAGTAACACCCGCGGAAGCCAGCTCTACAGGTGTTGCTTCTCTGCAGTTCACCAGTGCTCGGAAAGAAGCGCACTCAACGGGGCCGCAAGAACGAAAAGTTTGAATTACACAAAAACGCCGGTCGAATTAAGCAGCTTATGAATACATTAAAAACGTAGCGGGACAACCAATATTCGGAAATTTGTGTGAATTAACCAGAAGTATGAAATATGCGAGTGAATTATCGCGAGCCTACTGTAGTCATGAAGACTTTTTCTATCGTCTCAGTGCCATAATGCAATGATAAAAGCAGATAATAAAGTTTCCCAACTGGTTTTTCTTTGCTAGCAGGCGACTCCATGGCTTCGCAGGTTCAGTGGTTCTTTCTGATGGAGTATGCGACTTGTTAGTTGGTGATGAGTGACGACACTTTTATCTTTGGGGTCAACTTTGTGTGGGATTTTGGAAGCGAAAAGTGCCCGTGCACAGCTTTGATAGATGCTCGAGGTGCGCAAGCGCGCAAACGGCTGCCTGTGGAGGCTTGCGCAATATTTGAAAAGGACGAAGACACTGAAGCCAAATGACGTATATGACGATGACGAATTTTATCAACGTCAAAGTGCAGGCCAGCAGATGTTTCAACAAGTTCTGATGGTACCGAAGTTGCTTCAGTGCACATTCATGTGATCAAACAAACTGTTTGTAACAAATGTATAACTTACCTGATGTTTTTACCCAGCTCTCGCTTTGGAATCTTACTGAAAACAGAATAATTAGCAGGATTCTTTCTCAGTGTGATGGTTACAAGCAGGGATGAAACGCACACCCATAGTGCGAGCCTTAAAAACAAAATTTGGAGTCGCCAACCATTCAAAATACATTCAAAATAATTTTTCTTTCATTACAATGCATGTCAACTGCGAAGTAAAAATGAGGGCCTGACGCCGTTTTGATATCATGTACTAAACAAGTGCTTCTCTCGCTGAATTCTAAGAAGATCTTCATTCATGTGATGATTTTCGTCAGACAGTATCCCGTATCCCACGCAAATACAATTAGTTTTTATAAACCCGTTGAGTTTTCTTAGACCTACCATGTTCCCAATATATACATGAAAATCGTATCATTATGCAAACAATTCAAACTTGTATACGGCATACCTCAGTCATTCTGTATGCATTCGTCTGCAGCAGGCATCTCAAGACATCTCGAGGACCAGAAGTTGCCGTCGGAAATATTTCAGAAACAGCCGATATTCTGCAAACTTCTGTCACGGTTTGTGTGAAATCTAGGCTTCCATCTTAGACATTTAAACTCCACTTCCGCTTTTTGAACGATGGTTCTTTCGAAGCGAAATCCACTCTTATGTACTCTTTCATTGCAACACCCCTGGCAACTGTTTGTTTGGAGCAGTGGCGTCACACTTACGGGGTCAATAGCGGTCTGGCGAAACCCTTAACTTATAAAACAACCACGCTGCTCTCGTCAAGTTTGCTTTGCACTGGTGCTCTCGCATCAAGCTTCACAACATTGCACCAGCTTATTGGGGAATAAGCTGAAGCAGAAGAGTGCCTCGATTAGCTCGGAAGTTTGCTGGGGTTGGCGCATAATATATGTCCTTCGGGCGCTTGTTGCAATACGGGCTCACGCTCGGTATTTTGTGGTAGCTCTTTAGCTGTAGTCGTCACATTTTAGCTCTTTTTTATGCCTAACGAGATTGACATGTTGCGGTGTCTTATTGGTGACTAACAAAAGCGTGTCTCGTTCTCCCTATCGTGCGTAAGGACCCGAAAAGACGTCGCGTGATTGAGCGGGCGTCCGGTCGCGTGTGTTTTCAGGACTCTTAGAGGAGCACACACGGCTGAGCGAAGAGAAGCGGCAGTTGCAGCGCAGCCAGGACCAGGAGAAGCAGGGGCTGCTGTGCCGCGTCGGGGAGCTGGAGGCAGCCCTGGAGGAGGCCTGCCTGCAGCGGGAGGAGGTGCTCGAGATGCGCAGGCAGGAGATGGCCGACCTCCAGGCGCAGATCGACGCCATGGACAAGCAGCTGCTCTCGCACAAGAAGTTCATTGAGGTGAGGGGCCGGAAAGGGCGTCAGAATTCCACTCGGGCTTCGCTCATCTACCGGCAGGGGCACCATCGGGTTGGGGCCCCTCGTGCAGGCGCGCCGCACACCTCGCAGCCTCGAAAATGCGTCAACGAACGAGGACGGTTCCTCGAGCTCCTGTCGTTCTGCGCCATCTCGTGGCGTTTGTCAGAAATGGGAGCGAACCTTCGACACATTTGCTCCGTGGTGAGGCAGGGCCGTTTAGACACCTCTTTCTTTTTCCATTGCGGCCCAGGCGCTCGGCCCGGCCAACATCACTTACGCTAAAAAAAAGTGCAAATAAATTTTGATTCTACTGATGAAGCCGATATATGCAGAATGTGTTTTCATGCCATTCTTTAAGGTTTTTTATAGACATTGTTGTTACTTCCTTTTTGGACGTTGGGGGAGGGGGGCGGTTTATAGCGTGTTATTTTTTTTCCAAAGTCAGTCTTTTTTTATGCGATGGGAGGCCTGTCCTGGATTTCTTGTTTCTTCCCGTTCCTCGTAATCCCTCCCTTGCAATGGCTAAAGTATAGTTTACACAAGTTACAACGTACATGCTTCCTGTTTTTGCATAAATCTTTTTTTTTTTTTTTTTTCGCCAGTTTTCCTCTTGGCGCAGCAGCAGAATGTCAAGCTTACGATCTTGGGGTCGCGAGTTTGATTCCCGTCGGGACGCGTTTAGAATTTCATTCTTTCTTATGAATTTACTATTCTTCTGTACAGACATCTCTTCGAAGTATGTTTCGTATCATGGTCCGTGGCTTTCTGTCACGCTTTCTTTGAGGATCCCAGTCTTTTGAAGCATTCTTTGTTAAAAAAAAACAACTGAAATAGGTGGATTTGTTTTTCTTACCGCATAATTAAACAGGATTGAAGTGGGACAGTCGGCTACTTTAGTGCATGCCTTCTTACACGCATGGGTGTAAGAGGCTTGACCCACCCTCTATGATGACGCAATTTTCCCTCTTTTACTGGTATAGAGCCGCACTTAGTGTGTAATAATTGTTTGTCATATTGCCTCCCACAGTTCTGAGTACTTAGCCTGTGTGCATGCGTGTGGCCCAAACAGGAGCAGACTCATGAGCGTGAGCAGGAGCGAGAGGAGTCTGCCCAGGAGATCTGCCAGCTGCAGGAGGCCCTCAGGGACAAGGAGAAGATTCAGAACTGCGAGCAGAGGCTCTCAAAGGAGGCAAGTACTCTCAACAGACAAACTGTTCCTTCTGGTGTTTTACGGATATTTTCAATTTTTACATTGGAGTCAATACAAATGCTCTTGATACCTTTACTTAGCAGATAATAGCCAATTCATATGCATATAACCTCTTTGAAAGGAGTTTGTTTGGAGAACAGTGCATGAGACCTTTCCAACTTAGACACTTATTGTGAGCTTCTTGGCTGTCCATCTTCAGCACATGTTGGAGTAGAGAGACATCCTTGTGCTGACCGTTGTATTTTATTGCCAAAGATTAAAGCACTTTGTTGACGAAGAGCCAAGATACTGACCATCATGCAGGGAGAACTTGTAGTGTTTGCCGTGTTTGCTTGAACAGAGGCAGGAGTCTCCTTTCTCACATACCATTTGAAAAAGCCAGTCACTGTAATTTACAAAAAAAAGCTAACAAATGAGAAACCCAGAAAAATGTTTTATCATTAAAGTGGGATCTGCTTCGGCATCCCAGGCATGTGAACAGCATTATCAACATTCTAGCGCAGGACGCTATTCTTAGGCCTAAACATATTTTCTTCTATTTTACGTATTTTCGCGTGTATTACCCGTCCCTGCGTATAACCCGCACCCCCAACTTGCTACTCTCAGAAAAAACAAAAAAGTTCCCCGCATATTATCCGCACTCGCCACTCAAAGCAATGTCCAGATCTTGCTAGAAACCATACCTTTATTTTGAAAACACTCATTGCTGGCGACTTAAATGTTGCAAATAGCGTCGTCAAAGCAAAGACGGCTACCCACAAAAAGGAGGAGAAGGTGGGGGAGAAGAATGTCCCTAGGAGAGACCAGAGAAGAGAGACTCTGGGGAACCTATCCCTACGACTTTGCGCACATTGCCGTGAAACCGCACTGTCCTCCGAAATTTGCGTATTACCCGCACTCCTACTTTGCCTTTGATATTTCATAAATTTGGATGCGAGTATTTCACGAGAAAATGCAGTAGTTACTGGGTTGCTTCAATCGATAGCATTGATTTGTAAAAACTGTATGTGGACATGTTCTGCAAGAGCTACACACACGAGGGGTTGTTTATAAGGAACTCACTTTCTGTACGGATCAATATGGCAAATTGCTGGGTAGTAGTGTCTTGCTTGTGAGTTTCTGGAAGACCTGGCTAAGCTTTGAACTTCCTTTAGACGACCTCGGGAACTGCAAACAAAGCATACAGCTTGGTCACATGTATCTTTGTGTGTCCTCTCCCAGATTGAGTGCCTAGAGCAGCAACTGAAGATGCGGCTGGAAGACCACGCCTTAGTGCAGCGCAAGCGGGATCAGCTGGAGGACGAAGTGCGCTCAAGGGACGACAAGATACATGACCTCCGAGACATCATTCGAGACCTGGAGTCGGAACTGGCTACCAGGTCGCGTGCAGGGCACGAATTGACTCAGGCAAGGCTCTTCGTCTGCTGGGACAAATTTATTCACTGCTTTCAGACTACACCGAGTGCAAAACCTGCCTGCTTTTAATTGGAGATCCATACGGTCTTAGATTGTCTCCCCAATGACTGTGAAACATCATGACATCAGATGAGCCAGTCTGTGTGCAGCATAGGCTACATAGAATGACAAAACATGTCTTTGGTGTTGCAAATCAGTTGGGTGATGATACAGTTAATGTTGTCAATCTTATGTTGGCTGTATGTAAAGGCCTTTTTAAAGGGGAAACAAAGAAAAAAGGAATCCTAGTGGAAAAATCATTTTTCGTAACCTGAAGGAGGCAGGTCATTGGATTCAGAAGCATACTAGAGCTGTGAAGAATAGCTGAACCTTGTAAGTTCAGTATTTTCAGGAAAGTAGCTAAGCAAAAAGCAAATTAAACATTGAATGTTTATACAGTAAAAATTGACCGCATCTCCACGTGGTGAATGATGTTGCTTGGGGCGAAGCTCTGGTGGTGCTTGTCTGCGTAGACGCCGAGCCGCAGCATGCCGAGCCTTTTCATTCATGTCAGTAGGAGAATGTGTGGTTTTCTTCTTTTTCTTTTTTTAAGCAGACAGATGGGATGGCATCTCAGGACCCCCTACTCTTTTTTTTTCTTCTTTTTCTTTGAGCCTTTTCATTCATGTCAGTAGGAGAATGTGTGGTTTTCTTCTTTTTCTTTTTTTAAGCAGACAGATGGGTTGGCATCTCGGAACCCCCTACTCTTTTTTTTCTTCTTTTTCTTTTTCATAGTTTTTTTCATCTTTTTTTTCTAACTTTTTTTTGCCCCACACGAGCACGTGAGCATGTGCTCACGTGCTCGTGAGCACGTGATCTCACGAGCAGAAGCACAAGCACCCGACGCCGGACCTACGGCGGACGGCGGACGGACATGGCTAGCCCCTAAGGAGCTTCGCCCCTAAAAGTTATCTAGGGAAAAAGCAAATTAGGCATTGAATGTTTGGACAGTGAGAAGTCACTCTGCCTTTGAAAAGTGGCCACTCTGGCTCTCCCTATGGATGAGAAATTTAGCCAGCGCACTACGACAGCTAACCTGAGGTCTTTAACGGGCATCGGGCCAATACTAATTACTAAAGCAAAAGCAAGTGTGCAGGCGAGCTGGTTTGATGCTGACATGATAAACCAGGAGCGGAGGAAAAAAATGGACAAACAAACACAAAGCTTTGTGTTGGTGTTTGCTTCATGTTTGTTCGTCCCGTTTTTTCTCTGCTCCTGGGTGACCATGTCACTAATTACTAGTCATGTGCGAATAATAGATTTTGAGTTGAAGCGAATTCGAAGCAGATAGTGGTTTTGGTTGAATACTGTAGAGACCGGTTATAACAAAGTCAACGGGAATCGGAAATCACTTCGCTATATCCGCTATTTCGTTATAACCGACTTCGGTTATAACAAAGTGCAAAATGGAATGGGAAATCGTGATCGCTTTGCTGTAGCCTCTATTTCGTTATAACCAACTTCGTTATAACCGGTCTCGGCAGTATTTTTTAATCAAACATAGAAGAGTTTCTCCAAGCCTTTCACTACTGTTGGTTGTTCCCAAGCTTGCACTTGTCCATTTGTACGCAAATTTTAATCTACCGTAATATCACAAGTCATCGATCAGCCCCCCGGCCTCCTGAAATTCATAAAAACAGTGGGGTGGGCCATGTCTTAATGGGTAAGCACAAAGAATTTTGAAAAAAACTAAAAAACACCCTTTTTTTTGCGTATCTAGTGCAGCTGCACGAGAGATACATTAAACTCAAAACTCGAATTAGATTGATTGCTTTATGCGAGAAATACTCATGAAAGAATGTCTTACTATCGCAAAGTTTGTACTTTGCATGCGCGCGATGAACACCACCAATCGGCTTTCAGCGTGATTGTTTGCTTTGTGAAAGCACGTTTCTAACTGATACATTATCTTTGTTAGTAGTTCATACTCTGTACATATAATAACCTCATTCACAGCACACTTTGATAAATTCCTACAAATAAAATTACTATTCGATATTCGATTCAATATTTGGCTTTTTTTTCTTAATTCGATTCGATATTCGATTCGAAAACTACTATTCGGTATTCGCACACCCCTAACGAAAAGTAATGCTTGAGAAACGGGAAAGCCCGCGATCGCATTGGAAACTTCTTTGGCGTCGGCTCAAGTCGCGCGCCTTGTCAATCGCAAGGAGCAGGCTCTTGTGCAACTTGTTTGCTGCGTAGATGTGTGCGTCCGTGCACGGCGTGCTATCGACGCAGGTTGAGGCAGCGTTGCTGTGGCGTGGACAGCACCACGAACACGGAGCTTGAAATGGGGCACTCTACAAATGTCTGTGTGCAGTATTCCGGCAAATCTTCATTTACCCGCTGACTTTGTCTTAAACATCGCACAACCTTACCAACCACGGTCGCGACGTTCCGGGAGAAGGAGCGGGTTTGCGGTGACCTTATTTCGGTGGAAACGGACTTTGACCTTACACTCCGCGGTTCCATTCCAGGATATGGGGCGTTTGCTGACCTCGCGATCCCTGAATGCTTGTTCTTTCTAACACAAGCTGAATACTGCCTGTGTTATCTTTCCGACCTTGCTTTTTTTTTTTGTCCGAACAAACTTTTTAGTAAGCAAAACAAAGTTTCATTTTGTTATCTCCATCGTTTTCCTTTCACATGAATATACTACGACTTCAGGGTCGCAGAAATCGGGGAGGAAATGCATAAACAAAGAGAAGTGTCTTTCCCTCTTTCGTTTTACTTTGTCACGGACGTCTTCCAACTGTAATGTCCGTGGCCTCGGGGATGGGTGATGACTCTGGGTATTACGTAACTACCGATATATCCCGGGAGGTGCGCCACCCCCGAAAGATAGCCCACCCCCTATTTTTGGCATGATTTGCTATTTTTCAGAAACACCGAAAGATCACTTCCAGTAGTTGGAGGGCCCTGGCCAATGGTGGCCTCGATAAGCGACCATTGCTGACTGGGAATGACAGTCATCTTTGGTTCAACGCCCGTTCCTGCGATCACAAGTTTCGAGGGTCACAAAATCTAAAGCTAGCATTTTTTCAACTTTCTTTATGGCACACCGAAAGTTAGCCCACCCTTTACTTTGATCTCATTTGCTATCGATTTTAGGTGGGCTAATTCTCGGGATGTTACAGTATATTTATTGACTGTGACCTCAGAAAGTGCAATGCCTTGGGATGGCAGTAAGTGACGAATTTTGACGAAATTTGACATAAAATTAAACCTAAGTATATAGATGCCTAGCTATACCTAATGGAGTGGATTTACAAATCTTGCTATATGCAAAGATTCTTTCTGAAGTCTCGAATATGACAACAAAAAAAAAGGATTCTTGAATAATGAACGCAGGTTCTCGGGCATCTCTGCCTAACATATACTCTTTTGGCATAAGAGCCAGTTTAATTTTGAAAATTTTACTGCAATGTAAATCTCAACATTCACAACATTGGTTTTTTTTTATTACTACCATAATATCCCGAGTCATCGCCCACCCCACTTTTTGGGCCAATATCAATTTCCAAAAAAACATTGAGTCATTGCCCACCCCTTCAAATATCCTAACGCTGGCTCCGCGATCCCAGACATTCATTCTACCCAAATGACGCGGCCGCGAACCTTACAGTTAAAGGACATCTGTGACAAAGTAAAACAAAGGCGACAAAGACACTTCTCTTTGTTTACGCATTTCCTCCGCGAGCGACCTGGAAGTCGTAGTGTATCCGTGAGAAAAAGGAAACGATGGGATAACAAAACAAAAGTTTGTTTTGCTTGCAAAAAAATCGCCTCTACAAAAAAAATTAAAAAAAAAAAAGTTACAAAGATAACACAAGCAGTAACCCATTCAGGAATCACGAGGTAAGCAAATGCCCCATATCCTGGAATGTAATTGCGGAGTGTAAAGTCAAAGTCTATCTCCGCCGAAGTAAGATTGCCGCAAACCTGCTTCTTCTCCTGGCACATTGCGACGGCGGTTTCGCAGTGTTTAAGACAAAGCCAACGGGTAAATAATGCTTTGCTGGAACGACGCACAAAGACGTTTGTAGAGCGTCCATTTCGAGCTCCGTGTTCGTGGTGCCGTCCACGCCACGCAGCAACACCGCCTTAACCCGCGTTGATAGCACGCCGTGCATGGACGCACACATGTATGCACCAAACAAGGTTGAGCAAAAGCTTGCGATTGACAAGGCGCCCGACTTGGCCCGATGCCAAAGTTTTTGCCAACGCGATCGCCGGCTTTTCCGCTTTCCCAGCATCGCTCGCTCGTTGCGCCTAGTTGGTTTTTCTATTATCTTGTAAACTCTTTTTTTTTTTTTAACTAACGAGGAGGGCATAGTGTATGCACTTGCTTTCACGGAACAAACGTTCGCGCTGTATGCCACTCGGCAGTGTTCATGGCGCATATGCAAGCGACGGACTTCGCGATAGTAAGACATTCTTTCATGGGCATTTTTTGTATAAAACAATAAAACTAATTCGAGTTTTGAGTTTAATGTATCTCTTCTGCAGCCGCGCTAGATGCGCACAAAAAATGGGCGTTTTTTCCAATTTCATTTTAACTTTTTGGGCTTACCCATTGAGACATGGCCCACCCCTCTTTTTTTATGAATTTCAGGCAGCAGGGGGGTGGGCAATGACTCGGGATATTACGGGTATTTTTTTTTAATACACTAGGCACATGCATGCACCATCTCGCTTTGGAAGTGTGCTTTTCTCTCAAGCAGGCAATTGTGATATTCATACATTTCAAAGCATCAATTACGGCTGGTTACCCCGTTAAGTGCGCTTCTTATTGAGCACCAGTGCACTGCGGAGGAGCAACACCTGCAGGGCTCGCTTTTGCAGGGGTTGCTTCTCTGCAGTGCACCCGTGCTCGGTAAGAAGCGCACTCATTGGGCTAACCTGCCGCAATCAACACTTAGAAGATTTATTATCGCAGTTCACCTCAAAGTAATAGTAGTAGGAACATTTATTTTACTTTTTTGCAAAGCGAATATTGAATAATGTGTTATTCTAAACTACTATTCAAAATTTTGAATATTTGCACACCACTAATAATTACACGACTGTACACCGATACAATGCTCACCCAGATCAAAACGGCAGGAGCTATCTTAATATTGGTACCTTAAACACCTGTAAAAGTACTATAAGTGTACATAAACTTTGCTTTACTCTATCAATATCTTTACTATACAGCACCTTTTAATACTGAGAGACTCTTGCTCTGCTATGTTTCTATTTACATATTTGCCTCTCTCTGAGGTTATATATATACTGTTTCATGCATAGTGTACAATGCGGTCAATGCTGTCAAAGTGGTTCATCTGCACATTCTCTTGTGCAACTGAGACGCTAGATGAAGGCACACGCTTGCACCAGGAGCATTCACGGCATTGTTCACTAAGTATGAAACATAGTGCAAGCACACCCATCCAACGAGAGCTTGGTTCTTGCTCCGACGTCCAGAAGGTGTCCAGCCTGCAGGAGGCACTAGCCGAAGCGGAGAGAGCGCAGGCAGCTACTCAGTCCGAGCTGGAACGGATGAAGGGGGGCAGCCTGACCCGCCCCGACCTACACCGCCACGTGCAGCAGCTCGAAGAACAGCTCGAGTCTCGCTCCCTGGAGCTCGAGAAGATGGCCCAGTTCCAGTCCCTGCTGCTGGAGTTCAGAACACAGGTGAGTGCACCCAGGTCCCCCATGTTGGGAGGCCACTGTGGTGGAGTGAAAACTTAAGCCTGCTTTAGAGATTTGCGTGCAAGTGCAACTGACCGAAAACTCCTTGCGTATCGCTGTGACATGTTGCATGAACCCTGGTTGCCATGGCAAGCATCCCGTCGTAAGCAGTCACGAGCGTTCGTAACGTGCTGCAATGGTGCAAGTCGACTTGTGTCGCTTCCTATAGTTAAGATGCAAATCCATTTTAGGCCCAAAGCTCCTTAGGGGCTAGCCATGTCCGTATGTCCGTTTGCCGTCCGGCGTCGGGTGCTCGTGCTCCTGCTCGTGAGCTCACGTGCTCGTGTAGGGAAAAAAAAAAATGAAACAATTATGAAAAAAGAAAAAGAAGAAAAAAAAATTACACCATCTTCCCGAGGGGAACCATGGGGTGATGCGGAGCATCGTGTTGGTTCCGAGGAAAGAGTCAGTTGCGTGCTGACGTCGAGAGATGGCGCCACCGACTGCCCTAGCGTTAACCCCTACGCGAGCCTTCGTCGCGGCTCGCGGCAGAGAAACTTGGAACGCTCGCCGCTCGCCGTTTATTTTTTTTCACACTTTAGGAGAGGAGACTAGAGGAGGAGAGTTGCGCGTGCGCGCGCGGTGTGAGGAGAAGCGAACGCACGCGCAGTGCACGCAGCTGGTAGAGAGAGAGAGCGGAGAGAGTAACGCGCAGCTGTTGGAGAGAGGGAAGGAGGAGAGTTGCGCGTGCGTAGTTCGAGTGCCGACTACAACGCCGACGCCGCGGGACATAGACTCGAGCAAGAGATGCTCCGCATCTAAAAGAGTAGGGGGTTCTGAGATGCCATCCCATCTGTCTTCTTAAAAAAAGAAAAAGAAGAAAACCACACATTCTCCTACTGACATGAATGAAAACGACCGAAAAGCTCGGCATGCAGCGCCTCAGCGTCTACGCAGACAGCAAGCTGCTCCGGAGACCAGGGCGCGAGAAGCTGCTGGGCAGCGTCAAAAAAAATCAGCACCATCAGCACTACCTATGACCAAAATCAGTATCATCAGCACCACCCCAGCTTCGCCCCAATCAACATCATTCACCACGTGGAGATGCGGTCATTTTTTTTATGTGCCGGTATTATATTCTAGGTATTCATTCCGCGAACGTTGAGTAGAAACGTAAATCTAGAACACATCATGCATTAAGGGAGAGCTTTGGAAGCTACACTTTTGAGCCCCTGCCACTAATATGCGCAGCTTCTCAAATGGTGTCATCCTTTTGTAACATGCTTTGACAGCATATGTCGCAATTGCGATGAAAACCTCTAATATGTTCTATTTGAGGCTTGCCTTGCTCTTTCTTGTGTATTTTATATTTCAATGCCCGATTGATGTTTCTTTAGCTTTTCCTTGGACTGAAGTATACTTTTTTCCCCCTTCTGATAAATTGCAGCGAACACTAAAAGCTGTCTGAGCTAATCCAGTGCCATCCGAGTGGCGGTGACCTTTCGGAGTGGTGCAGCAACGCTTGGGGTTTTATGTCTTGTGATACGCTCACAGCAACGCTGGACTGGCTGGGATAGCTTGTAGCGTGCGCTGCAGTCCAGCACGTAAGGTGAAACAAAGTATGTAGTCTCCAGACGCGAGTAACAAGTTCCGGATCAGAGAACAAGGGCAGCAGATCGAGCCGAGACAAGGAAGCTGACCGTCGCCGCCGCCGAAGTGCGTTGCCAGCTACAATGTGGGCATGTGGCTCGCAGGTGCGCTCCCTGGAAGACAAGGTCCAGAGCAAGATCGCACAGCACCAGGACCTGCACGGCTCCCAGCGTAAATTCCTGGAAGCCCCTGGCCCCCTGGTGGGGCCCGGCCGGGACGGGGCCCTGTCGGGCACCAGCGAGGAAGGGGAGGGCCCCAGGCCCCTGTCAGCAGACGACATCCGGGACCTGTCCCCCAGCGCCCTCCAGTGGCAGGAGCTGAGGGGCCTGGAGGAAAAGGTGGACACCCTGTCGAGGGCAGCCGAGGAGCTCTTCCGCGAGCGGAACAACCTCCGCGACCAGCTCAGGGCGGCGGCGAGGGAAAGGGAGGTACGTTGCCGCGTACCCGACTTCCCGATTTTCTGTCTTAGCGACTACATGCTTTCTTTTTCTTTAGTTTTTTTGGGGGGAATTAGGACGTGCAGCGAAATGTAAGGAACGGAAAACTTTGGGGAAACATTGAGATATAGTCGGGGTGTTTGTCCAAGAATTTGTTGAAATTGTCGAAGTCTCGGCACTCTATTTCACCTTTTGATGTACCGTAACGGATGCTATGAACCATCCGGGCCAATCAGGCGCTCTACGTCTGCCACATGACTTCACGTTTTGCACGTTGCTCCCCCCAACCGGAAGGTCATGTGACACGCTCCGAGCTATGGACTGACTCCGGTGGCTTGTGGCATATGCCAGTGGCATCGAAGGGGGGCAAGGGGGGCGACAACCCCTCCAGACAGTTCAGAAATTTAATGGAAACAATACGGGGGAGGAAACTCAAAATCGCCGTCGCCCCCCCCCCCCCCCACGACCACCTTCGCCCCCCCATCTCCTGAATAGTTTCAACGCCTCTGGCGTATGCTGTGGTACATCGTGAAACGAAACGGATTGTAATGAGGAGCAAACTGAATTGCATTCTTTTCAGTAGAAAGTGTGCCCCAGCATTCTTGATGCCGATTCATTCGAGGTATGGGATGCCTGTTCAACATGGATGGCTTATGATCCTGCATTTGAATGTCAACTTTTAGGCTACACATTTCCTTGGAGGCAGTGGCATACCAACTACCGTAAAATAGCGAGCAAGTGCCCCCCCCCCCCCTTCAAATTTAGGGATTATCCAATCAAAATAGGGAGGAGGCCTTTACTCGGTTCGGGAATAACATTCAAGATGGCGGCCATAAAAAGATTACATTTTTATAAAAAGGGAGGGGGCGCTTACGCGATGCTCACATGCTCGGTATTTTACGCTAGCTTTTAAGTGAAGGGGCAAAACACCGTGGAACTGCCCAATTTAAAGGGAAGAGCTGCAAATCGTCATCATCATCATCCATAAGGTGGCTTCAATTTGGTCGGTTTAGATTTCAGTGGACTAGCGACTGTAATGGTGCGTTACGCCGTTTTCACTTAGTTTTGTGATATAAACATATCCCTTGTGGTACAAAACCAATGATACAGTGGTAGTGGGCCACCTTGAGAACTATGACGTAGTTATGAGCCTAAATTGTGTACATTTTTACGAGCACCTTCATCTGATCATGTGCTTTGTTCAGCCAGGTTCGGCGGCAAAACGACTGATATGATGCCAGGAGAGAATTACGGATGTCTGTGGCCTCACTGGACGTACCCGCTGATACTAGTTTCTATAAGAATAAACTAACAAAGAGACTAATGCATAGACGCAGTGAAAAAGCAGGTTGACGATCTGACTAACAATGTGCTGAATCACAAAGAACAGGTGAACTCGCAAGTTTAGTGCTCACTGTTTGGTTTTCGATGGCACCAAACGTTTTGTGAAAATTGATGACCGGGAAACCCCCTTGTAATTACGCATGGAATGCCAAAAAAAGAAGCGATATTGTCTCTGTCGATTTCTTTAAAGAAATTAAGTTCTCGAGAGATGTTTCGATAGTCCACACTAGGCCGAGTAGAACTATCAGCGTCGAGAGTAAATCCGGCATTGACAATGTTGCACTCGAGTGATTTCCATGCAGACGGCTTTTCGGCGTCACATATTGCATACCCTGGGCGCTTTTGTCAGTCACTCACAAGCTGTCTTTGGCACGTTTTTCAACCGGGGAGCCAAACCCTTTGTGTCTAAATAAATTAATTGAATTGTATATCTTAAGAACATTGAATGACTGCAGACATGAGACTGAGCACAATGTATAGTATTTTCAAATTCGTAAATAAACTAATCAGGTGAATGTTTATACCGCAAAAATAAGTCCCTCATATAATCAAAAGCAACTGTCTTAGATTTGTTATGAAGGCAGAGCATGACGCTTTCAAGAGAGAGACATAGTGGCTCCTTGCGTTGACTGTATTTGCCTTCATCTTTAAGGTCATAAATGTGTGATCCTAAATAGACCTTGCGCTTCTTATTGCGCCACTATCACTTTAAACAAATTTGTGCTGTCATAATAATAATTGGCCTGTCAACCCTCGTGTGTTTTAAAGTCGTCTACATACTCAATGTGCACCAGAGCTAATGCAGATTCCTTTCCTCACACGTATGGTATGCAGTTAGGTAGTAAAAACAAGTATCAGACGACACTTCACAAAGCAAGGCAGAAAGGCAAGGTATAACACGAATAAGAAAACGAATACAACTCCTTTGCCAAGGCGCGGAGGGGAGAGAGGAGCGACGATTTGAAGCCACCTTATGGCGGCCACATCACGTGATTCCAAGATGGCAGCGCCCATGCGACGGAGGGTGGACCACAGCAGACGCTACGAGCCATTCCAATTAATACAATGCCGTGTGAGTGTCACGTGACCTCCGAGAGGAGTGCAGCAGTGACGCCCGGGGAACGAAGTCACGAGATACGTTCACTGCGCTGGATTGGCTGGAATGGCTCGTAGAGTCTGCTGCCGTCAAACGCAAAGTAAAACGGAGCTCAGCTAAAAAAAGGGAAGTCGGGAGTGTAAACGAGGGAAGGAAAAGATGGATAAAATAGCCCTGGGCTTCTGAGCTTTCTTTTTTTTTTTCCTTCTTGCCAGTTTTTTGTGCCTTTTCTAGGGGGGCCATTCTCCTTTTTAATGTATAGCCGTGTTTTCATAGTTTCTTTTTTTTTTTAAGTGGTGTTGTAGTGAGATTTTCGCACTTCTTTTTTCATTTTCTTCAAACCTGAACGATGAAGGCGTTAGCATTTTCTCCACATTTTAGAAAATGTGCCATTAAAGGCGTCAGACACCATGCTGTTGTCTCTGGCCACCTCCCCCCCCCCCCCCCCCCCCCCATACACAAATAAAAACTGAAAAAAAAAAGGAGATATTGCAGCAAATACAAGTTTTGCCCCATCACCTTAGAAAGAGGGGGGGGGAGGGGGGAGCAAGCGACCTCCCTTCCTCCCCCAACCCAGGTTGGCTTGCCCATGCATGGAGGCATGCCAAGTGTGCTCGGCTCCTTATTGTAGTTAGTAATACTCTAGGTATGAAGGTGTCTCTTTGTCGTGGACATGTTTGGCACAGGCCTGTAAGACCCGCTGTTGAGTGTTTAAGTGTCTCCCGATTTCTGTCAGCCATCTAGGAATCGTTCAAATCTCGGTGAAAGTTTTGAGAACTTGCACTTGAATTATTTAACTAAAAAAAATAAAAGTTTGTTTTCTCCTTTAAGAAGTAAAAGTGCCCGTTAGCTTGACTTGTCATCGTCATTCTTGTCTGCAGATATGTGAGCATTTCAGTTCTCCCAAGAAGCTTGTTTGATCGGAAGTGCAGTGTGTGCCCTCCTTTCTCCTGTGCTAGGAACTGGAGCAGGAGCGTCAGACACTCCAGGAGCACAGTCAGCGCCAGCTGCTCCAAATGTCTGCACTGAAAGCACACGTGGAAGACTGCCGCCTAGGGCTGTCCCCCGCCGTTGAGAATGGAGGCCCCGTGGTGAAGCAGCTCCGGCAGCTCAGGCACGACCTGCTCATCGAGAAGGAGGCCCGCGAGGACGCCGAACAGAAGGTGGGACGCACCACGACCCTCTGTCTTTCAGTGAGGTCTTCAAATTGAAGGGATTGCGTAATAGAAGCTGGTGATGGGGAACCGTGTGTAACCGACCAGTGATTCCTGTTTAGCGTTTTAGGGGCGAAGCTCCTTAGGGGCTGGCCATGTCCGTCCGCCGTCCGTTGTCCGCCATAGGCCGGCGTCGGGTGCTCGTGCTTCTGCTCGTGAGATCACGTGCTCACGAGCACGTGAGCACATGCTCACGTGCTCGTGTAGGGCAAAAAAAAATTGGAAAAAAAAAGATGAAAAAAATTATGAAAAAAGGAAAAGAAAAAAAAGAAAAAGAAGAAAACCACACATTCTCCTACTGACATGAATGAAAAGGCTCGGCATGCTGCGGCTCGGCGTCTACGCAGACAAGCACCACCAGAGCTTTTTATGAGTGTGGTGTGTTTACTCTGAGCATTAGTAGTTAGTCAAAGTAAAAGAATGGTTCCCTGAGCTCCTTTAAATTTGTTCACGAGCAGGCAGCAGTGTCGTGCTTTGATTGTTCTGGTAGAAGCGTTGTGCTGGTCGCTGTGTTGTACCAGAGTTGCAACCTTCAGCTGTTTATAAATGCAGAGAGTGAGTACAGTCGCCGACCGATTTTTCGGACGCCGATAATTCAGGCTTGTTCAATATTTCGGACATAAAGGAGGAACCGTGATCCACACGATAGAAATAGTGCGACCGATGTTCGGACAGCTTGAAGTTCAAAAGTTCGATTTTTCAGATAAAATCGTCGCGAGTGACCGGCAGGAAACACCACCGAGAAGCCGCCATTTTAGATTTTATGTTTGCAGCTGCTCATGGATTGGCTTGGTTTGGCAGCGCTACTCGAGCACTGCCAAGTCCTTCTCCTAGGTGACGCTATACGGATTTTTTTTTTTTTTCTCGAGCTGTGCGTTATCATCATCATTGTTACCATTTTGTTCATTCTGCAGTCGTGAACTTGCACCTTGCGCCTCTCGTCTCGTCTCGGTGAATCATGCTTTTGGACGTCCATGGCCCTGTCTATTTTTTCGCCGCCGCAAAGTGTGGCTAAGAAGCACGGAAAGTACTCGACCATAGTTCTAGAAATGAAGGCAGCGATTCTCAAGCTGATAGAAAGTGGCCGAACGTAAACGGGGGCGTAACCTGAAGCAAGGCGCGCAGGAGTAACCTGAAGCAAGGCACTATTTACAACTTTTTTAAGCCCGCTTAGACGTAATAAAAGCAAGTGTTCTAATCTGCTGATTTTTCGAACTGTTCTATTATTCGGATGCTTTTTTCGGTCTCTGCAAAGTCCAAAAGATTGGTCGGCGACTGTATAGAAACTTGGTGTTTTCTATTCTTTGTTGGGAGGCAGTAGCTATCCCAAGTAAAATTAATAGCAACCATGCTTTTGTTTGCCTTTGAGACAGGCCACCATACTTGTCAATAACTGGGAGGGGATTGGCAATCATACATTCAAACCCGTTTATAACGAACAGCAGGAAACACTATGATCAGTTCGATATAGCAAGTAATTCGATATAGCAAAAACCATTTACAACGAACTTCCACGTTGCATTCGTTGTAAGGCGAGAGCTTCTCTTTCCTTCTCATCTCTTCGCTTCGTGCCTTGTAACAACGCGCTAAAAAGATTTTTTTTTTTTGCATGAGTGCAATGCTTTTCTTTTACCTTCTTTTTATTTCTGAATCGCTTCTCTTCGTAAGCAACCGTTTTGGAATAAAAATTTTTTTTTTTTTTTTTGCTTGCGTTTAGAGGGTATTTTTAGCTTTTTCTTCTTCTGAATCTCCTCTCTTCACTCAATTTTGTTCGCAACTTGAGCTTCTGAAATTTTCTTTCTTTCACACTTTTTTTTTTTTTTTTGGGGGGGGGGGGGGGGGAGGGGGGGGAGGGGAGGGGAGAGGGACAGGCTAGAAGACGACTGTTTGCGCGTTTTTGGAAGCCTTCCCGGGGGGAAAAGTTCAATATAGACAATATGTTGTTCGTTTTAAAAAGTACATTTTACATGCATTTTTATTTAAATTTTCCGTGAGTTCGATATCGACAATAATTCGCTGTATGTAGGTTCGTTCTAAACGGGTTTCACTGTATTACAAATCCTAAAAGATGACTCGGCCTAATTTTTCTGTACAAGGTTATGTTGTCTTTAAGAAGTACCTGTATCAAACTGTTTCTGTGCATTTGCCCTTGTGTGGAATTAGCCTTTCTTCCAGATGTAGTCTGTGTCTCTTACCCATTACGACAGGCTGATGAAAACGGCTGCCATTGTGGGGAGTTGAATCGAAACACGACCGCCACGCAAATTACTGCAGAGGAATCAATGCAGATTGTTGGGCTAGTTGGTACTGGGAATTTGACGTCATGATGGCGCTTAAGACGAGGACAAAAGGGAGACTAGACAACACGGAGCGAGGGTTTGGAGCTTTGGCAGCAGACGAGTCGACAGCACCGACACAAACAGCGAGGGCAGCAGCTTTGGTGGCGGGCCTTGACACTTGCTTTCCTTTTCCCTCCCCCTCTCTCTGCACTGCTCAGCTGCAGCTGAGCAATGATCAGGTGTCCCACCTGCAGAGAAAACTGAGCGCTCAGTCGGAGAGGGCGGCCAGGCAGCGCGAGGCAGTCAGGCCGTGTCGGCACGTGGCCACACTCACCAGTGATCACGGGGAAGCCCATAAGCACCAGGTCCTTTGTTTCCCTTTGCCTCAGTTTCCGGGACAGGGGCTGGACAACGTCTCGCAGTTCCCTACCTAAATGTTTAGCTTCACTCTAGTCTGTTACGAGTTTAGAGTAGCAGGGCAGGACACTTCCACAAAGCTCTCTGCTCCCCATGATTGGTCATTATCTCCTTTAAAAATCGCCTCTTCAGGGTTTGCTGTGCTAAAGTGGAAAGAGTGGAGAGCCTTTTAGGAGGAGCTTCTTCTGCTGTTCTTAACTTTCAGCAGGCTATAATTAAGCGCCCAGTTTATCGGGTCACATCTGTGTAACATTCCGCACGTTGGCTCCGTACAGAAACCGGACTGCCTTGCCAGATGCTGGGTTAGGAAAACTTGATGAAGGCGGCAAAAAAGATGTGGGCAAGGCATTTTTGGGAAGGCCATAGTGCAAAATTCTGCGTCTTATCATGGATAAGACCAAGTATGAGTGCTACAGGAGGTCCCAGGTTGTGGCTCTTATATTTGATCCTCAGCAGCCTCTTGCAGTTGATGCAGGGCTTTCTGTTCTGCCTCAATGGTGTGCGATAAATGAGGTGCTTGGGTGAAGCCAGACCATCATTTGGGTAATTCGCCATATATCAGGCTCGTAAGCTTGCCTGCTTGTGCAGCATCGCAAAGCTAGATGGGCCATGGCCCTTGATTTGAAAAAGCCATTAGAAGTCTTAGGGTCCTGGCCTTTTCAGAGCCCATAAGCATATTTGTCCAGCCCTTGTTTTCTTTATGCTTTGTTTGCTTAGCCTTTTGTTTAGTTTGTTCCATCAAATTTTTTGTCAATGTCAGAATTTTTTTTATTCCTTTTTTTTTGCAAAGATTGAAATTATTGGTGAAGAGATTTGTAGACAGGCAATGAAACCAATTGGGTGTAGAGCTAAAAAATTAAACTTCAGCACAGATGGTTGTTCTTTCTTTATTTATATATGGAGTCAAATAGTAGATGGCAGGATACTGCTAGTGCTTCTGCTCAGACATAAGGTATATGGCACGTGGTTCCCATAACATAAGTATGACATTTTATGATAATACAATAAAATGACATCATATGGTCTTGCATGATACCAAATAAGTTATTACTAGGATTCTGTGTTTTTGGAGTTAATTTTTTTTAATAAATTCGAAGGGTGTTTTTTGGAGTTTATTTTTCGCTGAAAATGTGGGGTTTATCGGAGTATATTTTTTTAGATTTCCAATTGAGCATGATTCCAGCTGTTTACAGGACAGCGATAAAGTCTTTGTGAGAAAATGCCATCTGTGAAAATTGCATTTGTATAGACAATTGTGTTCTCGATCTGGTTATTCACTATGTTATTTATGCGCAACGCAATGATTGGCTGTAAATGTGTTCCGTGGGAAAGTAGATGCAAGGGACGCATTCATAAATAGTGTGGCTATTACTCGAGTAAATATGGTATATTGAATTCATATAGAACTCACTTGTATCAAAAATTTTATGTCTGTTGCTGCATGGGGCATTGGGGCCCTTGCCATTGTCAATGCTAACTGTCCCACGACAAACATTGCAAAGAAGCGTTACTTTAATTAACATTATTCCTTTGAAATAACAAAATACCTGAACGTAGTTGCTGGGAAGCTCCAGCTGCCCTGCCCGTTCTATGAAATCTGCAGGTTCATTGTATTGTTCTTCAGGTTCACTCTAAAAGCACAATCCCTCCTCCCTCTGAGAAGCACAAATAGTATGCTCCAACAGGAAACCGGAATAATGGCTTTTGTCGTGGTCCAGAAATGCTATGGTCCCTTGTTCTGAATGAATATCGACAAGACGAACGCTAAACTCTCCTTTGGCAATACAGTTGAACCTCGATTTAACGAAATCACCGGGACCCGCTAATTATTTTGTTAAATCGGGAACTTCGTAAAATCGAGGAAGGGAGACCTCGCGCATAGGCTGCGCAGGGAATCCGAATTTGTTTGTTAAATCGGGAAATTCATAAAATCGGGTTTCGTTATATCGAGGTTCAACTGTAGTATGATAGATATTTCAGAGGAAACTGAAGGGGCCTCTTCTCAGGACCAGCAATGCTGTACTCTCAAGTAACTTATTCATAAAACAATTTTTTTTTTTTTTTTTTGCCATTGGGATTTTAGAAATTCTGAGTTTTTCGGGTAAATTCAAGTTGGCAAACATTTTACCGGCAAGTGTTTTTCGGGGTTACTCAAATTTATCTGAAAACACGGAACCCTAGTTATAACACTCGATAAGGCAGTTGCTACTGGCTTCTAGATTCTTGAACTAGAAGCTTATTTGTAGCTCAAACTTGCTCAAATAAAAAAACTAGAGGGATCATTCGACTTATTACTTCGTATTTTATTTAGACAACGACTTATCCTTTCGGGAAGCTTGAAAATATTTTATCTTTAAGATTGTGATGGTGCAGTCTCGGGTGGTTCAAGAAAATGATTTTATCTTTTGTTTCCAAAACCAATTTCCTCTGCTGATTTCTGGGGATTTCAAGGTTCGCTGTTGAGACGCAGCGCATGCCCCGCTTTGCGGCGCCTGCCGTTCGCAGAATTTCTCTTGGTCGTTTTTTACACTCTGCTCTGCTACACCACCCCCATTTGCCTTCCTAATGCCTTATCTAAAAGCCTTAACCTCTGCAAGCGGCCTTAACAAATATTAGTCATACAACGACGATGTGGAACGCGACGGTAACGGTTAGTTTTAGCCGCCGACGTTCACCGCAATCGCCGCAGACTACGTCGACTTCGACGGGAGTGGAGACGGAGTTGACGCTGGAACAGGTGGGCAGGCTGGAGGAGGCCCTCTTCAGAGTGGACCAGCTCCGCGAGGAAGCCAGGGAGACGACCGCGGAATTGGAGGACCTCCGGGCCACATGCAAGATCCACAAGAACGACATCCAGAACCTAAACGCAGCCCAGGTGAGGAAATGGTCCCATGTTGACAGCACTTAAACGACAAGATCATGCGAGTGTTTCTAGGCTAATGCCTGAGCTTTCACTGCGTCTGGACACCTCCTCTGAATTGCTGAGTGCCTGGTTACGTAACTTACGATACTTACGTGGCTTACATAACTGGTGCCTGCTTACATAACTTGTTACATAATGGCTAAACAGCCGTTTCATGCATGAATGTTGTTTTTATAATAATTGAATTTAAAGTGATGTGGGCAGATTAATGGTGCTTTGATATGTTGCAACCCAGAACTGTGTTCCTTAGTGTCTAAGAAAATTTCAAACTCTATTTATGTTTTCGGTTGCTGTTGTGTTTTGTTTCATATTGTATGTGTTTTTTATATATCCTTTTACATCTCTTTGTAAGGAATGATCAAAACAGATTAACTAGAAACATGTTGGCTTTCGCGAGGAATTGGACAAAAGATTATCAATAAAAAGTTGGCACTCTATTTCCAGCTTGTGGAGCGGTACAATGGAAATCTGACCATGTACAATGTTAAGTCTCCCCAAACCAAGCTGCTGATACCACAGACAAGCAGCACATCTTGCCCCATTGTGCAGACCTTATTTCCTGCATGCTGATGTTAGCAGAATACGTGTTTCTTAGTCTCCACCTTCACCTCGGGAAAAAAGAGGAGTGGGTTAGAGCCTAGTTGGGGAACGCCGCTAAACTTAAACTTCAGCTAGCAGAGGGGCCGATGTCGCCGGAAATAGCCACGCGTCCCAGCCTCCTCGCCTGACACTGACCGCCGTCTTTTGTGCGCCACGTGGAATTGAAGAGCACGAGTTAGTTACTTTCTGTTGTGCGGGAAGAGCAGTTGTATATCCCCTTCAATCATTGTCCTTCGCAACGATGTGGTGCGATTGGTGGAAGGCAGTCCAGAGGCGGAGGCGGCAGGCCGGAAAAACGGTTAGCAAAGAAGAACCTAGTTCATCTTTGTTTTCGCTCTTATTGTTTCCTGTTTTTTCAGCATAATGTGGAAGGTTTGGAGGGGGAGCAGTTATTTCAGGCACCGCTATTTTTAGCCGTCTTCAGATGCGGGGTGGGTGGGCCATGCCTTCTCTGTGGAAAGCGGCGAAACTGGAGCAGTCACGATTTGAAAATGTTTGCTGTGTCACTGAAGGAGGTGGTTATCTTTGCTTGGTTTCTTCCTCGTCCTTTACTGTTTTAGTTTTTGGTGCTTGTGGTTTTTGTTTCGAGGGATGGAGTGGTAGTTTCTTTGTTCTGTAGCTACACGAAAATCAGAGATGTTTGTGCTTATTGCTTGGGGTGGACTTAACTGTTAAACATCTCTGTTGTTGGAAAATAATTTCAGATGGCACTGTAATTTATAATGCAAATTACAACAAGCACTTTTGCCTATTGAAATGAATTATGTAATTAAACATACCTTGTTCATTAACTCATTTCCTATTTATGGTACTTAATATGTTTGCTTCATTACATGTCTGCTTTATTTTATAGCCTTTTTATTGAATTATAGCTATATTGTACTTAATTATTATGTGGCAATCATAATTATGAATGTTAACTGTTACTGGCCTAGGCCCTCAAAGTTGTTCGATCAGACGATCGTGTTTGATTGCTCCGAGTGTTCGTTCAGCTGTTGCCATGCCAACTGGAAGCACAACATAGGGAGCGTTGTTTATCGGCTTGTTGGCATGGTAACTTGGGTATGGGGACGCAAACAGCTCTAACAAAACCCTCAGCCTGAGAAGCATTTCGTTTACATTCTAGTATGTAGAATTAGATTGTATCATTTTTATGTGTTAGCTGTCTACACAGACAACTCTTTTGGTAATTTCAGCACCTTTTGAATTCAAGCTCAAATCTTCATTTTAACTTATTTTTCTTATTTTTTTTTTCAGACATGTGTTGCTTGAAACTGCCATCCATTTGTGCTGTCACAAATTTAGGCTCGCTTGACTTTATGTAGCAGTGCTATATTTGACCGGTTGGAACCTGAAATGACTCTGCGTCTTTAAGAACAAATTTGAGACTGTCCTTGATCTGTTGAGAACCCCGGTTTCGGCAGTACTGCGCAACTGCATGTAATGTAACACTGGGACCAGTTAATGACAATGTATGTAATGCCCCCAACCTCTGCCGCAAGCCGTGCGTCTTTTATGGGGCTTCAGCATAAACTGTGCATTCACCACTGAATGATCACTGACACCATTTAGCTCATGCTGGAGGGAGGGCAGCTTATGAAGATTCCCTCATCATTCCTGAACCTTTCAGCAGCTGTAGATGCCCAGCTGCCCATTCGGGCACATAGTTTCCTAGCGTACACCGACATCGGACATCCCACCGTGCCGAGGTTGGCTTGTTGTCTGGCCGACCTGCATGGCTTGTGTGGTGCGCTAACACCGCTGCCGCTTCCGAGCACAATTCTGGCTGTTTCCGTCCAAGTACAGCTCCCCCATCTTCCCATTGCCTCTATTGTTTTTTTCTGCCACCACCCCCCTCCCCACCCCCAGGACCAGAGGCTAACGGGAGCTGCAAAGACTGCCACTGCGGAAGGGGTAAGATATCGCGCATCTCGGACATTGTCATTGGGATACATTGTCTCAAAGGAGCGTTTCTGTCTGTCTTTCTCTCGAGTCTTCCTTCTGCTCCCTCTTGGTTTCCAATGCCCGCTTATCTTGCTTGCATGGCTTCTTGGTCCTCCTACCTCACTTTTGCGGAATGTCCGCTCTCTTGCTTCATTGTTTATTTCTCCGCTGTGACTCGTCCGTTCTTCTCTGTCAACAGATGCCAGCTCTTCTGTCTTTCTTACAAGCGTAGCTCTGAGCACTTTTTCATGTCACTTTAGAAGAGAGGCCAAAAGGCTTCTCGAAGCAAGTTTGCGTTACTTGTCACTGTGGATAACCAAATGCCTGCGACTTTCTACATGTTGGGATTAAACGCAAAAATGGAGAGTGGATGTGGAATCTCGGGTATGATGATATCAACATTGTGTTTAGTAAGTGGCACAAAATGTCAGCTTGAGACTGGGTGCATGTTGTTTTAGCTTTGCTGCATCGTGTTTTTTTACCTTTTTCACGACGCATGCTGCACTGACCAACAGGAGCATGAAGAACAGAATGGTGTGGGGTGAATTTTTGGCGCTTTGTGGGAGCCAAGTTAGTTTCTTGAAAAAGTCAATACTGTCAGCTTTTATCATTTTTTCTTTTTAGTGTATTTTGACCTCTCCTTCTTCTCTTATGCTCTTTTTTCCTGTTGTGTGTCTCTCTCTTTTTTTTAGTTGCATATCTACTGCATAACATCTTGGTTTGTGAATAGACAGAGTTGACATGAATAAAATTGATAAAATCTCTTCTCAGAAGGGTTGTGTTTAGGAGAAAAAACTAAAATGAAAACAAGATGACAATGGTTACTGTGGGATAAAAACAAAACAGGATTGATCAACAGCTCTCTTATCATTTGTTCGACCTAACGTCTTTCGAGTTATTTTAATACTTTGCAATATTTCCCCTTAATTCTGAGAACAGTCGAAACCCATAAGATGGTAGTATTCTTAGATTCTGGTAATAGCTTGTATGCATTTAGTAGTAGCCATGATGCAGGGCAGGAGAACTTAAAAGTTCATGTGCAGCTCGGTTTGGAATGAAACATGGTGAATAAGTTTTGGGCATGAACATTTGACAGAAATATATCTGGTTCTAATTGGAGGAAACAGTAATGTTAACAACCATAGCCATAGTCACCTCTGAAGGGTCCATGTATGTCTCGAAATGTCGGGTTCTTGAGAAAACAACAAGTTAGCTAACAATTAATTTATTGTAAACTTTCATAAGTGTGAGAAATGGTACTTACCAGGTAGAACTGTGACCATATATTTGATGAATAGCACGTTCAAACCTGTCGGAGATTAAGCATTTCCTGAGGTTTTGTTGCCCTGTCCGCACAGGCAAAGCTGGCAGAGGACTTTGAGGAGGTGCACGGCATCCTAGAGGAGAGGGAGCAGGAAATCCTCGAGCTGCAGCAGGAGGCAGAGACGCAGGTAACGACACACCCATAGTTCCTCAAGAACTTTGATGCACAGTCAGGATGCGGAAGGAACTGACAAAATTCTTCCTAATTTCAACATTTAAAAAAAAAAAAAAAAAAAAGGCTGCCGTGGAGCCATTTTTGCTGACGAGTGTCTGTTCCCCCCATGCACGCAGGTGGTGCTGGAGGCAGAGGTGCAGTCCCTGAGGGACTCCCTCGCACAGTGCCGGCAGGCGCACACCGAGGAGCTGGCAATGCTGCAGCGGGAGCTTCAGCGCTGCCAGCAGGCCCACGAGGCGGACGTGCACAGGCTGCACCAGCATATGGAGGAGGTGCAGTGCCTGCACGCTCAGGTGCAGGAGACACTCCGGCAGGAAGTCGTGGCCCTCAGGGACCGCCTGGTCAGTGCCCCCCTGTCCTTACTGCCTAAAGGCCTGTTCCCAGATACATTGCAGTGCTACAGGGCTGTCCAAATGGGACACAGCAGATGCCGTGTTTTCTTAATTCTGGCATTTGCCATACTCCGGTCCGCTTTCATACGTCATTTTTTGCCAAAACGAAAGTTTCTCTCCGCTTACGTCCTTGGACAGAGGCTTAGAGTGGGATCCTCGCGTGGGTCCGGACAGCCACTCACACACACTGCTGGCCGTCGGTGAGGCCTCCACCGTTGTCGTCACTCCCCAATCTCCCAGAAACAAGAAAGGGGAAGAGACAACAGCCGAAAGGCAAGAAGAAAAGCTGTGCCGGTTGCGTGGTTGATGTTCAGGCTGAAAACGGATGCACGTGCTGCAACTTTTATGTCTTTTGAGAGAAGCATAAATTTTTTGCCACGCACGGCTTCTGTTGTGTCTTGTTTGGACAGCCCTTAACTTGGCACTACAGGCACAGGACTGACTTTGTGCTGTATCAATTGTTTGTCAGCACTCTGCTGCATGTGACCCTGGCTTTTCCTTCTTATACACACAATGCAGCACTAACTTACTTCTGAGCCAATGCTGAAATGAACTACCTCAGTACTGCACTGCATCTTGGAAGTGGCCTTAAATGTGGAGTTCTGTGTTCTTGGCCTGTTTTTGTGTCAGGAAAAATTGGAGCACTGTTTTGCAGGCCTTACTTCGATTATATTCGAAGTTAGTGGAGGCTTTTGAACTGGGAGGTACAAGACTGAGACGCATTTCTCAAACTTTTACATATAAACGAGAAAAGGCAGTCTCGTTTATGTCCTTGAAACATAGCCTTGCGTGAGAGTTGTTTTGAGTTAAAAAAAGCTATTGAGACGATTAAAGATCCTTTAATGGTTTATTGTTGAATGCAATGCAGCATAAATTGTGTCTCACTGCTGAGTGCTTTTCAGCTAGTGATTCTGCTCTACACTGCATCTAATGAGGAATATAAGTCAACCCACATGGTAATATTAAGGTGTGGAGGACTATCATGATGGCATCAGTCTGAACTTTAGATGGGTCTCCTATTTCAGATATAATACTACTTTTGTGTAATCATTGTAGAAGTGATTATTATCTATCAGTTTGCAATTTGGGCTGCAGCCACCACCAAAGTCTAAAGTGTAGCCATTGCATAAAACAGGGGTGGCCAAGCTGCGGCTCGCGAGCCGCATGCGGCTCTTCGCTTGTTAAAGTGAGGCTCGCGGCTCCCTCCTCTACCACCCCCCCTCCCCCACTCCCCCGCTTCCCTCCCGGTCACACAATCACTTCCCCAAAAAGACAAAAGGAACACGTTTTAAATCGAAAGACAGGTTGCGGTATGGCATTCTTGTGCTACTGCTACCTTACGTACAGTTGGACTGGTTTTGACTCGTATAGACCTTTTTTGCAAGTGCGCCGCCATCTTAAATTGTCGTCACTTCCAGTATGGGCGAAAACATTGTTTTGCCTTTGCCACGCCTATAAAAGGCATTTAGGATATAAGCGTAACCGTCACACTTTCTCGTTTTGCCTCCCCTCTATTTTTTTACTATTTGCAAGTTGAAACGTTTTAGTATTTTTTCGTCGCCCATACCGGATACGCTTATTAGGTGGCTGGGGACGAGAGTACTAGAGCACTGCACGGGCCTACTTTTTGAGGCCCGGCCCGGCCCGGGCCCGCTGGCACGCAGTCTTACCCGACCCGGGCCCGGCCCGGCGGGACTCCCCTCTAATTGGGCCCGGCCCGGGCCCGGCCCTGCTGCTGGCGCCTGACCTCAGGCCCGGCCCGGGCCCGGCCCGGCTGCTGGCGCCTGCACTCAGACCTGGCGCAGGCCCGGACGCGCCTCCTTGTCCAAACACAGGCAGAATGGGCTCGAAAAAGCCCGCGTCGGTGCCCTCGGCCTGTTCATTAAATATCTATAACATGACGAGTTCATGGCGTTTGCAAGCTGCGCGAGTGCTCGTGCTAGGAATTGAAGCAGGTTATACTTCGTTTCACCTTATGTGCGAGCGAAGGCAAAGCTGGAAACGCGAGCACGAAAGCTCCGTGCGTTCAGGCTTTGCTCGAGCGGGCGAGCTGGGGAGAAGCGCAAAAAGTGCTGGTCTCGCGCTTCTTTCTAGCTTTGGCTTCGCTCGCAGATAAAGTGAAACGAAGTATAGAAGGCTATGAGCTTGTGCATGTGACTCTGGTCAGTTAGAAGAGTACATTATTATCATATAAAACATATTACATAACGTGAAGCCATCAAGTTGGCCAACGTCATTCGCAGAGATGTTTCCGTAACGGGCGCCAATGCTAATTAGTTTGTCTGCGAGCTGAACAAAGCCGTCTCCGTGAACTACATCAAATGGCCGCATATCTTTGGCGGATACGCCAACGCAAGCCGTTGTCAACTTCTCTCTGACAATCGCAGGAATGGTGGAGTTTTTTGTAGCGAAAAAAGAAGTAACACTCGCACACTCAGAAGTGGATGACTTACATTTGTGCGGCTCCAATGCGAGTTCTCAGTCTTGGTGCCGTCGTAGGTCAAAAATGCTTTGCAGTGGCTGCATTGAACATGTACCAGCGGTGCTGACGTGCTTGCATCAACAACTTTCACAAATTTCTTCCACACATCACTTTGTTTAGATTCCTTTGTGACAAGCTTCAGCTGCCCCGATGAAAGTCCTTCCTTCAACTTGGCGACGTTCATTTTAAAATTCACGGAAGGGAAACTGAAGACCGCATATAAAATTCAATTGTCCGCTTGCGGCAAAGTCAGCTCGACGTAGCTGAAGATTAGTCATGTTGCAGTCATGTCGAAGCAATTCGTGTTAAAAAAACAAGAAGTGAAAGAAGGGTCAGTCATGTAAACTTCTTTAACCAATCAGGCGGCTTCGTTCACGCGTCCACGCAGAGAGGGCTGTCACTCGACGTAGGGTAGGGAATTCAGCTCGTTCTCGTTTCAGAATGCCGAACAATGTGTCCCCCTCGTCCCAGGCCGCGATAGCGTGTACCCGGCGAGAGTTTTCCACTGGTCTAGTTATTTTTGAAGCACCAACTTTACAGCCAGAAATACAGCAAAGATGGTTCTTGCTTTTTCTTTCTTTTTTTGCGTTGGGAAATACACAGCAGCACAAAGACGGTCCACCAGAACCGCTGACAACTTTAAGAAAAACAAAATCGCTGGCCGGGTCGCAGACTTCTTCGAAGTCAAACGATCCTCCGAGAGGAGCCCACAGCCCCACCCCACACCACGAGGTCCCCATCAACGCTCACGGCCATTGTGCTCACAGCTCGGGAACAGTACTCGTCCAGAGCCACGTGCACCTACAAATCACTTTCAACCGTCGACGGACCCGTAGGCGACCTGTTTTTGGGCACCGCAACGGACGAAAACCCCACATCGAGGGCGCCCAAACGATATGACCCCAGCAAAGGCCTCGCGTTCACCAACCCACCCGTAGAAAAAGAATGCGGGGACAGAGAGAGTAAAAGATAAACATATGTTCAAGGGGCGCGTTTCCCCGAACCTCCGGACCGCGGGCGGGTGTGGAGGTTCGGAGAAACGTCGAATTACGAAAAAAACCGAACGTCCCTCTTTTAGGGTGTCCGTCGGTTCAGTTGGTCTTCTGTATGTATATTGCCCTTCTGTTTTAGCGATTGAGTGAACTTCTATGCTTTCTATGCGGACGGCCGAGATCCGTGCCGGATCTGAGGCAGATGGCCCGAATTCGTCCCAGGTGTGGCCCGGGCCTGGCCCGGGCCGGACGGCCCGGATGCGTCCCGGGTGTGGCCCGGGCCCGGCCCTGGCCCAGCTGAAGCGTACGCTGCCCGGCCCTAGCCCGGCCCGCGGGCCGGGCCGGGCCCGGGCTTTCGGGTAGGCCCGGGCCCGTGCAGTGCTCTAGAGAGTACACAGAAAAGGTCTATAGGTTGAAAGTATTTCGAATTTTGTTTATTGCTCTGGACAAAAGTTTGACCCCTTCCTTCCCGCGGCTCTTGGACGTTTCGAGGTTTTGTCTGCGGCTCTTAGGCCGGGTCAGCCTGGCCACCTCTGGCATAAAACATTGCATTGTGGAATAACATACTCGTGGCAATGTTTAGGAATGTCTCGCAAACAATGATACTGAATAATAAATGTATCGTATTTTCTTATATAATTTATTGTTTGGGCCGAACTTCAAACTCGGAGGCTTTGTGCTAACGGTAGTCAAGTTAATTTACCCCGTCTGTCTTTTCCTTCTTAGCTCGAAAGCATGCCTCGAGATGAAGCCACCGCAGCATTGAACAAGGCAGTCGCCGTCGAACGAGAGAACCAGCAGACAAAGCACCACGAGGAGATCCGTCTGCTCGAGGAGACGTGGAGCGGCCGGCTGGATGCGGAGCGGCAGCGCCTCCAGCGCGAACAACTCCAGAAGCAGACAGACCTGGAACGCAAGTACCAACAGCACGCCCGGGCGCATTCGTGGAACAGGACCGACTTCGAGAAGGAGATGGCCGCCCAGTTAGAACATGAGATGGCGGCGCTCAACGTGCAGCACCAGGACGCGATGGAGGGTGCCCGCCGACGCTGGGACGAAGAGAAGCGAGCGCTGCGCGTGGCACACGCCGAAGAACTGCAGCGCTGCCTTGAGCAGCTGAGAGCATCGCTGGCGAAGGCCCACCAGGAGGAAGTCGCGGAGCTGAAGCGGCAGATGCGGGACGCCGCCAAGCAGCACGAAGCCGAGATGCAGCGCGCGGCCAAAAGTTGGGAAGAACGGATTGGGGAAGAACGGCGCACGGCCAACGAAGGCGCAAGGGGCCGCCCGGACGCGGAGCTGGCGGAGCTCTGGAGCCGCGGCGATGTCCGCGAGTTCCTGGGACGCCGCGTGAACGAGGAAGTGTCACGACTGCAGCAGCTGCACGTGCACGAAGTGGCCGTGCTGAGGAAAGCGCTGGAGAAGCGGGAGGCCGATGCGGGAGTTGAAGCGACCAGTTTGAGGCTGGAACAGGAGCACACGACTGAGGTGGCCAGGCTCCGGAGTGAGATGGCCGAGATGCTGAGGGAAGAAGAGCAAGCGCTGAATGCGAAGGCGGCCCAGCACGTGGCCGCTGCTGAGGCCGAGTTCCGTCTGGAGAAGGAGCGGCTGGTGGAGAAGCACGGCGAGGAGATGAGGCGGGTGCAGGCGGAGTTCGAGCGAGAGAGTTCGGCGCGGGATGCGGCGCATCGGGAGCAGCTGCAGAGGGTCGAGATGAACGTGAAGGGCATTCTGGAGGCCGAGAGGGGCAGTGCCAGGCTGCAGCGGGAGCAGCTGGTCTGGAAGCTGCAGGGCCAGCATGCCGACGAGGTGAAAGCTCTCAAGTGCGCGCATCAGCGGGAACTGGCCTCTGTCAAGGACGAACTGGATCGTGAGTGTTCGAGCTGCTCCTCTTGCTCTTCGTCATTTCTTTTTTTTAGCATTATGGAGGGTGTTACCAAGCTTTCCCGGTTCAGGTTTCTTTAGTGCCCTTCACTTCGGGAGAGAGATTACTACGGCTCTGCTGATAACTTTTAACAGCTAGGCTCTGGTGGAGTTGAGCAAATATTGAGGCATTGTGGCAAGAAGCTTGTTCGAGGTCTCGCTTTGCAAGGTGAACGTTACTTGAGTTTGTGCTAGTCTGTACATAATTCCTGTAAATTGTAAAGGTCTGTGATTTAGGATGTTGCAGATGTGCTGTGTTGGAGTAAATTGTCTTCAGAAATCTTGATGAAGTTCCGCAAAGCCCAAGTGTTTTAGGGTTTTTAAAATATGTTAATGCGGGACTGAACCACCTGATTCTTGGTGCTGGTGGATCTTGCCGTTTGCTTCTTGTATCCACTAAGGCTAGCCAAGGAAAGATATGCAGGGCTTAAAGTCTGGGGGATCTCAGGGGATCTTAGCTGATTTTAGCAGATGGTCTGGGACCCTCCACAGCCTCAGCATTAGTGAAATCAAAATCATATCTTGCAATAAAGTAGCTTGTTTTCAGGGATGTGATGTGTGGGGATTAGCAATTTGAGGGTTGCAGGTACTGCGTGGGCAGAGTCAGCAGTGGGGTTTATTTTATGTGCATGCAGTGCATCTCGTCAGAACCCCCACCCCCCTACATTCTTGTAGAGACCCCCCTCAACTTAAGGGTGACTTTAAGCCCTGAAGATATGAGAAGCTAAAGTATCAAAGCGGCCCTCTCATTGTAGTTACAATCCTTACAAACTGATTGACTAAACTTGTGACGAGGGCCAAAGTGTCAGAAAATTTCCGGACTCAGGGCGTTCAAAGCTTACAGGGTGCGCCTGACTTTTCTAGAACCCTTTGTATCGTAGCGCGACTTGGTTGCTGGTATGTCTTGTCTTCCCCCCTGAGCCCGCATGCCGGCTTCCCAGGGGCGAAGCTGAAGCTCCGGGCGCGCAAGATCTCCGCCCTGGTGCAGTCTCGTGGCGGCACACCGATCTCAGACAACGGCAGCAGCAGCGTTGGATCAGGCGGCACGCTCGAGGACGGAGGCTCCCAGGACTCTGTGCTCTCGCCTCCCCTGCGCAACCTGCTCAACAAGATCTACCGCGACCAACTCCATGTAAGGGATGCACATACCTGTTGGAATCGTGGGAAAGAAATTGGCAGTTGGCATTATTAGGAGCACATCAACATTGTCTAATCAACCTTTGTTGATAGAAAACTAATGTAATACCCAAAAGTTTTCTTCACTAGATAGAAAGCACAATGCCTGGAAGAGCACAATGCCTGGAGATGTCCATGAAATTTTTGCAGAAAGATAATTTATTTGCCTTTTGTCTTCCACAAAATATTAATATTTTTTAAAGACATACATAAAGTAAAGAAGCGATTCCACCTTGATCGTTTTATTTCATAAAGTAGATTGACTAAGACTTAATTTACGCTGAAAAGGTGGAACGGAGAAAAATGTGTTCGAAGTGTCTAGACCTTTGCCATTTATTTAGCACCCATTTTCTTTTTTTATACTAAATGTTTATTTAGCCATTTAAAAAAAATTTGGGAGGGAGTTTTGTGTCCTTTTAACACCTTAGTCATTTTTAGTTTTGGAGAATTTTTGACCCTAAAATGGTTAATTGTTGTCTTGAAAATTATTTGTTTCTTTCAAAAATCAAATTTCTAACCACAAACAAAATAGGAGAAATATTTTAAAAATTTAGTGCTGCCATCTGTTGGCATAGCCGCAAACTAAGCCATGAGCGAGCCTGGTTCTTCCAAAATGGTTGACTGTGTGAACTGCGGAGAGCAGACTAGCTATATTTGTCCTGAACGGTCTGGGAACGGCTCCATAATGATGACCTAGGCTCGTCCAAAACGGTTAAAGGGTGAAAGGGACCATGAAATGAATTCTGGGCTGAAACAAAGGATTTTAGACAGTGATTTTACTAATGACATACCAGTTAGTGGGTTAAAAGAAAACTCACGAGGGTAGAGAGCCGAAAGCCTGCTTTTTGGTACGGAAATTTGAAAATATAGCTATTTATTTCTTACCTTCTTTCCTTCGAATGCTTTCCGCCTTTTCAGTGATATAACCGCGGTACCCAAGCATGTCAGCCGAACCAAGCTCACGTTTAGGACATTACCAGTGCATCACTCGGACGTATGCTCTCGTCAGCAATCAATCCATCGACGAATATTTCAAAAATGATATGTTCATGTTTGTTAGCGTCCAGAGAATGGTTTCAGAAACTTTTATTTATAATAATGCAGAATTTATCTCTCGAATTATTTTCGGCATGCCAGCAGCCCTCCGAGTCAGCAGGGAACAAATCTTTTGCGTTTTTGATTTAGGGCTGCTTCATACTAGTTTAACATAGCCAGAACATATCACCCTCATTGGAAGCGCCATTTACTCTAGATTTAGCCCGTAGAAGCTTTTGAAGTTTAAAAGTGTTAATGGCCAGGACAACCCCATTCATCCAAACAAAAAAAGTGTGGAAAATTTGGTATGAGCAGTTTTATTGGTTGAGACCCGAAACGGGGCCTAGGATTGATCCTGCCCAGTGACGTGATATTGTGCCATCTTCATTAACACCCTTTTGACAATATCTTCCACTTCAGATCATATTGCTGCTTTGCTGTTCTTCCTTAGTATGATTAGCCGCTTAGTTCTATCTGTCAAGAAATGCCTGCTACAAACGTTAGCTCGCCTACAAACGACACAAGCTGGTAGCTATTGCCAGGGGAACAACAAAGACTCAAAGAGGGAGGTGCTAGCAATGCTTTAGTTGAATGTTCTGTGTCTGGGACTCATAGAAAATATAAAAACCGAAAGTTGAAACTTCAAATGCATTTTTCTCAGTTTCACTTTTTGGCAGAAATGTAGTATGAGGAAATGTATCATTTGACATTTTGAAAGTTTAAAGACTTCATTCAGTGGTGTCTTGGGCTGAAATTTCCTGAGAAATAAGTTAAGGTACTCACAATCTGAAAGAGCTGACTTCTTTATGATGAAAACTAAATATTTTAAAGCACGGAAATTTGTGAATTTTTTTTTTTACTTTTTGGGTGTTATTGTTTTTCTATATAACTACTACATTTTCTACGATTAAATTTTACGTTAACTTGCGCTATGGGTATTCTACTTCACATTAACATAAATATTTTTTGGATTGCAATTATTATTATTTTTGATACATCTCCTAACAAAGTCACTTTTTTCTGGAGCTTGTTAGGTGTAGTATGTTCTAGAATTGGCCTACAAGACTGAGACTTTAAATGACATCATTCCTTATGGGGTTCAATTCACCCTGAAAGTTTGAATCAATTTGAGGGAACGATTCAAAAGTTGACCCTCCCAGGCCATGTCCCCCCTTAAAAAGCACGGTGGAAGCTCGGAGTCATCGCATTTCAAAACCAACACTGTCAAAGTTGACAGTTTGACAGTAGTACTCTTATTAACGTCGATGAAAGTGAGATGAATCAGACTGGCCACTCGTGGAAGGCCGACCATGTCGGTAACAAGGCTGGGAAGGCTGTTGCCGTAGCTCAACGTTTATCGACGATTGCATCAGGTGCATGGAACACGGACGGCTGACCCCACCGACCCTCAGCCGGCTGTGAGAACTTCCGGTTTCAGTGAAATGCTACATCACGACCACATGATGTCTCCTTCCGCTTCTGAGTTGTGGAGGAAAAAGTTGAAAAATAATTTCACGGTCCCTGTAAGTAATTCCTAACTAGATAACTACACAGCGGAGTCTAATCAAATTTATGGGAATGTTCTCCAGAAGTTGGTAATTCTATGTGCCATGAAATTGTTCAAAAGGAAACTTCTTTTTAGCAATACAAATATTTTTTGGTTTGAAGTTGCGTTTTTCTTAGGCTTCTTTGAATATCTGGCACGCTTTGTGACCTTAGGTGCTCTCTATGACGGAACGCCAACTCCTCCAACGCCATCTGACACCATCTCCAGAGCGCCACAATGCACCGGAGACCGCTGCCACCGCCAACGGTGCTGTCCCCATGGTGAGATTGAAATTCATGCTGCTGCGGGCACCGTACTAAAATGGAAAGAGAAAATAAATTATGCAAACTGGAATTTCAGTAATAACATTTAAGGCCCGTTCACACTCTTGCGACCTCTTAAAACTGGGTTCCTTGAAACCTCTTACAACGAGAGGACACACTGGCGCCATCTAATTGGTAGCAGTGTAAACTTGGCTGTCCGGCATATTTTCTATTTCTCTCGCGCATTATCCTTTCTTTCTTGGCTCGAAAAACTTTCGTCAACGTTATAAACGAGCCTTTCTTATAGGTATTACGCACATTTGACCTCAGAAATACCGCAAAACCTTCGCTCTTGTGAAATGCAGTTCCCGGGTCACCGCATAGATGGCACCAGCGTACCAGTGTGTTTTCTCGTCCTAAGAAATTTTAAGAGGTTTTAACAAGTCTCGTCTCTCTCGATTGTACTCGGTTGCAAGACTGTGAACGGGCCTTAATAGTCATCACAAGGACTGCCACTGCACATACAAAATGAAAATGCAGTGTAATTATGTTTAGACTTTAAGCCGCAGAAAATTATTTGTTTGTTTACACCAAAAAGCTTTCAAAAAGCTTTCTGGTGTGCTCTGCACAACAAAATTGTTTTCATTTTGCTGGGACTGAGTATTGAGGAACCCCAACTTTTAACGCCCAAGTCGGTGCCTCTGAAGAGCACATTCCAGCACAGAAGTAGTTTGGTCGCAGCATTTTCATTCTAAGAGAAACAAATAATGGTGGCAGGTTGTTCATATGCTGTGTTGTGCTTTGTAGCTGCTGCTACTTTTTTTGCTTTTGTTAACCTGGCTCTTATCCTTTCCCCTTCCCTCCTCTCTGCTCATGCCAAAGACGACCACAGAGGCACAGCACCTGCATCAGCAGCTGCTGAGGGAGCGTGCTCAGCACATGCAGACGGTGAAGGAGCTTCAGCAGGAGATTGCCCTGCACAGGGAACAGGCTGGTCAGAAGGAACGCAAGCTCAGGGAGAGAGGTAGGCAGCATCGTCTTTTGTGGTGCACCCTTTTGGCTTTGGCAAATCAAAGCAGTGCGACTCGGTGCACAGCTTCATTACAAGGGTCCCGTGGCACACTAGTGTCTGTGTCTTATGAGGGCGACTTTTTTTCGTCATCTATACAGAAGCAGTGTTAAAAAAGGAGTGCCAGAAAATTATGCTGCCATGTGTTCATGAGGGGAGATAAGAAGGGCAAGGATTATTATTCGCTAGTGTTTTGAAAATAGTCAAAATTTCGAATAGTAGTTTAGAGTAATAATCTATTCTATATTCGCTTTGAGATGAACTGCGATAATCATATTTTTTAAAGTGTTGATTGCGGCGGGTTAGCCCTGTTGAGCACAGCACAGGTGCACTGCGAAGAAGCAACACCCGCAGAAGCGAGCTCCCCGGGTGTTGCTTCTCCACAGTGCACCCGTGCTCAATAAGAAGCATGCTCAATGGGGTAAACTGCCGTGATCAACACTTGAGAAAAAGTATGAATATTGCAATTGCATTCTTGGGAGAAAAGCACACTTTCAATGTGGGATGATGCTTGTCCGCTGTATTTAAAAAGAAATGAAAACTTTGTGAATCTTGATATCTAAACTGCAGTAAATGTTTCAAAATTAAATGGTGGCTGTTCAAAAAACGAGTAGTAGTATATGTTGGGCAGAGATGCCCTGAGAACCTGCATTCATCATTCGTTACGTTTTTTTTGCGAGTTAGCGTTAGTGTAGGTTGTTCCCAAACTTTCGTTTGTCTATTTCTAAGCTAAAATTATTTTAATCTACCGTATTTACTCGAGTAATAGCCACACTGTCTATGAGGAAAACCTGAGGATTCCCTTTTCCGTGGAGCACACGGATTGCCAATCACCGCGATCGACAGCATGGTTCGAGCGGTTTACAGGACAGAGATAACGTCTTCGCGCAAAGATACCATCTTTGAAGATTTCATTTCTATGGAGAATCGTGTGTTCGGTCTAGTCATTCGCTATGTTATTTATGTGCAACGCAATGATTGGCTGCATGTGTGTTCTGTGGGAAAGTAGACGCAAGGGCCTTGTTCATAAATAGTGCGGCTATTACTCAAGTAAATACGGTAACTATAGTTATCGACTGTGGCCTCGGAAAGCCCAATGCCCACATTGGGTTGGCAAGTAAATGACGCATTTGGCACAAATTTAAATCTATGAGATGCCCAGCTATACCTAATCGAGGGGATTTATAAATATTCTTGTTATACACAATGCCTTTTCTCCAGTCACAAATGATCAATGCAGGTTGTCAGGGCATCTCTGCCTAACATATACTGTAAACGACTTAATTTTCGCAGGGCTCAAATTTTCGCGAATCGAGCCAAAGCTGAAAATTTGAAATTATTCGCGGGTTCTCTAATTTTCGCGAATCGAGTGTAGCTTCCGTCGCGTTCACACATTGCCCGAATTGTTCGCAAGACGTATTTTTCGCGAATTGTAGGTGATTCGCGAAATTCGCGAAAATTAGGTCCTCGCGAAAATTTAGTCGTTTACAGTATGTGGTCATGCATACCGTAATAGCCAGTTTAATTTTGAAAATTTAGCTGCAATGTCGATATCAACGTTCACAAAGTTTCCGTTTCTTTTACAACCGTAGCTGTTGTAATTGTAGTTGATGCTATAGTTGGCATTGTAGGGCATCTGTTGTCGATGTTGCCAAATTCTTGGAAAAGGTCGCCCCCCAACCGCGGGAATCAAACCTGGGTCCGCTGCTTGCGAAGCAAAGGTGTTACCGCAGAGCTACACCACGGGGGTTTACAACCTGCTTTATACTTTGGGTTTCTGTAGTGCCCGATGCCCACTGCATGCACCCTCTGAAAAAAAAAAATACATAGCAATGGTCGATAACAAAATGCCGTCATAGCACTGTCACTGCCAAGGGCTTGTGCCGAGAAACATACTTTCACGTGCTCCGGAACAAAAAAGAAACAAAAGTGTTCAGAAAAAAATGGTCAGATATCTATTTTGTTTCAAACGCTTTTGTTCACGCACCTGCCGGTGCGTGAATGCAACGCCTATGCCCAACAACTTCTCTGTGACTGTACTGTGTGTAGATTTACACGGGATTGTGAAGTTTTTACATACGTCAGACGTGCGCCTGCACCATCCCGCTTTGAAATCGTGATTTTCCTTCGAAACACGTGGCTGCAGCGTTTGTACTTATAAAAGTGTTGATCGAGGCGTTTTAGTCCCATTGAGTGAGCTTCTTGCCGAGCACCAGTTCACTAGGGAGTGACAGCACCCTGCAGCGAGCTCCGCGGGTGTCACTTCTCGGCAGTGCACCAGTGCTCAATAAGAAGCGCGCTCGACGGGGCTAACCTGCCACGGTGAACACTTCAAAAAATATTAATATCGCAATTCACCTCAAAGCGAATATCGAATAGCGTATTATTTGAATATTTGTACAACACTAATAAATTTTTCTCTCCATGTTTTAGCCTTCTTTCGGGAAGATTTCAGCATGCAGCTAAGCTGTAGTGAAATGATCTGGGATGCATACTGATTTTAGTTATGCAAAATAAATTATGGTAGTGCCAAACTTCAACTCTTTACTGACCACGGGAAGCGCATCAATCTCCAAAGGAGTATGTGCGACCGCTTTTATTTTTTAAACAAATTCGCATATGCAGAAATATGACATATCAAAAAGTGGCTAATTAGTTGTTCTTTCAAAAAGAGTAGAGGTAGTATTATGTAAAAAAAAAAAATATTAAAATGCAATTTTTTTAAAATACAGTGTGTGTGGAAGGCGTATAAATGCCAAAACTTATATAGCTATGTCAAACTAAATGATGAATAAAAAAAATTCCGAATATACAAAATGTGCCCCACACCCGCGGCTATTACTTCTCGAAGTTAGTGTACTCTGACATCTATTTTTGGATTGTCGGAGAGTTAGCCTCCGTAACACGTGTGATTTTCTTTGAAGGAATGCTTTTATTGGTGAAACACAGAGAGTACACCTCACGTCCCCAGCAGAATGTTTTCTCTATGTTGTACCTTGGTCTTGTCATTGCCTTGATTGCAGTTCCTTCATATTTAGCATTTTTGTTTAGCTTGTTGATAACATAAAACATGAACGCTGGTTCAGGACAGCATTGGAAATAATAGTGATGCTTAGTGACAACCATCTGTTAAGTGATGCCTATAACATCATTCAAAGTGTCCTTAGAGCTCTTGACGTCTAAAAAATATGCCACAATACAGTTGAATTATGTGAATAATTCCATTTTTGATAGGAAGACTGACGCAAGCAGTTAGCCATGTTAGACAGTGCAACCACCTTTCCGAGGACTATTTTTGACAGCACACCAGCTTGTGATCAAGCTCAAACCTACGTTGAAACTGATACTACGGTTAGTCGGCTATCCACCAGAGTGTGGAACATAATTCTCTGCACTAAATTTAATTTTTTGACGGCGCTTAGAAACCATCGATAATCAATGGCCTATGGGCGCAGTCAGGAAAGAATTAAAGAAAATACATATTGAAACTCAAAAACCTCACATGTAGAGATAGCTCTCACAGGCAGTTTCCTTAAAAACAGCACGAGCAGCTGAGGTAGACGGTAATAATGCATAGTTCTTTTAATGCAGGGCACTTCAAAACAAGACACAAATGTAGCAGTAGCTGGTAGCAAGCACTCTAAAAAAGACAAAAAAAACTTTTTGGATGCCTTACCAAAAAACTTGGCTTTCTGAAGGCTAAGTCTTTTACTGAAACATTGTTCGACGTCCTGAGGCCCCCAACAAGACTCCTCTTTTAATGTCTTCTCAATAGCTCCTGATATTTTCTTACTTTCTTTATCTGGTGAATGCTTGGCTTGTTCAGCAGCTCACATTGTCTTGTAGAACACTCAATGTGTTCAGCAGCTCACATTGTCACGTTGAATTCTCAGCATGTTCAGCCACTTATCATGTCTTGTATGGTGCGTCTGTGCATGGCAGGCGAGTCCCAAGAGGGACAGCTGAGGCTGGAACGAGCGCGGTCAGAGGAACTTCAGCGCTGCCTGGACGCCGAGGTCTCAAAGAGCTTGGAGCTGCTCTCTCAGCTGAACGCCCAGCGCTCTTCAGCGATGGAGCTCGAGATGGCGCTGGCCAGCTCCAGGTCCGACCTGATGGACACCCGGAGGAAGATTCTGGCTGCCAAGCAGGATGCCCTGCACTTCAAGTGAGGTCATACGGTGTGCCTGGTACAGCTGAGGTCGCATGCATCCCCAGCTGTAACAGACAACTGTTACAACAAATGCAATCCAGGGAAGTTATTGAATCTGGATGAAAGCTTGTTTCATGTAAGCACTGGTCAACTTACAACTAGCGAAAGCAAAGACGTCTCCATAAAACAGTGACCTCTACATCTTTCTCCCGGACCACCCCGTGAAGAGATAGAGGCTTAAGAGTGGGCCATTAATTTAGTCTTAAACAAGGTACAGAGTGAGAGCATCTTTTTGGGGGGAGGCTTTAATTTAGTGTTTAGTGCAATAATTTTAGGACAAGATATTAGCATAAAGGCATTAAGATCCCTCGATAACATTCTTCGTGCTTGTATTTTGAGGATGCTAATGAGGTGCCCCTAACACAGTTTTCCGACATTGGACTTTCGGGACCTCGATTCAGTAGTCCACCTTTTATTATGATTTGGGTAATACACCACTTCAGCTTTGACATGTGGGACCATTTGGATGTCCGTTCATACATTTCCCAGCACTTGTTACAACATGCTACAACAGCATTAATCATTTCTCAGGACACGGGACAAGCATGGTAGTGTGAAGGAGTGCCCCCATCTCAGCTGTGCACCTGGCATGCCGTTTTGCAGGGGCCTGTATGAGGTGGAGAAAGAGAAGGCCCAGAGCATGCTGATGGCCCTGAATGCAGAGCGGGCACACTTCAACCAGCAGCAGGCCACCGCAGAGCTGGAGCGGAGGAGGACGGCCATCAACCACGAGCGGGACCTCCGGATCATCAAGGTGTGGAGCGCCGTGTACTAATGCCCTTTTCACCAATGCTGGTTCGTTGCTTGGCAAGCTTGAACGTGCTGGAGTGTGAGCGTTTTCAACAGCAGCTGATGTGATTTGTTTGGGAAGTTGTCTCATTTGCCTGTGGGGAAAGGTGGCTCCCTAGAAATAAGGACAGTTTTACAGCTTTCAAACTGCTGTTTGTTTCTGTCAGTGGTTGTAATGTTTTTTTTTAGGGGCGAAGCTCCTTAGGGGCTAGCCTTGTCTGTCCCGGCGTCCCGTGCTCGTGCTCCTGCTCGTGAGCTCACGTGCTCGTGTAAGGCACAAAAAAAAAAAAAAATTAATGAAAAAAAAAAAATGATGAAAAAAAATATGCTTGCGCAGTCGACAGGATTCGAACCTGTGCGGGGAGATCCCAATGGATTTCTAGTACATCGCCTTAACCACTCGGCCACGACTGCGGGACGAGTAGGGGGCTCTGAGATGTGGTAGTAACTCAAGAGCTGGGGGATGTCATGGATGAAGCGTTGCATGTAGCCGCTCAACGTCTATACAGGAGAGGGCGCTGCGGTCAAATGCGTATATAATCGCGTTAAACTTTGCATGCATTGGCTCAACATTTATAGACGAGAGGGCGCTGCAGTCAAATGCTCAAATGCGTATATAACCACGTTCCATACCACACATTTTCTTTCTGACATAGATGAAAACGAACGAAAGGCTCGGCATGCTGCGGCTCAGCGTCTACACAGACAAGCACCACCAGAGCTTCGCCCCAATCAACATCATTTTCCACGTGGAGATGCGGTCACTTTTTTTAATTTGTTGCACTTGTAATTTTGGGAATTTTATATAGTTTTTCTTAATGCTTTTCTTTATTGCATTTTTTGGGAGAGGAGGAGGAATGTTTTGTAATCATTAGCATGTTCCTTTTTAATGCAAAAGCATTAGCTGTCCCATGGAGCAAGCTGACATCATCAGTTTGAAGCGCTAAAACGGCTCCTAGTTTCCCCGATCCCGAAGGAGCGAAGTAAAGCTGATGGATATCGCCTTCGGTTCCATTGGCTGGCGCACGTCGACAAGGCTCCCATTGGCCGCTGCGCTCGTCGGTTTCCACGAACACGGAGCGTCCAAGGTCAGCGTGCCCAGGGGAGCACGCGCGCTGACCGGCGACGAAAAGTATGCAGCAGACGAAAATGGGAGCAGACGAGCGGCTTGCATGCTTTCGCATTCACAACTCGTAAGAAGTGCTTAGGTGTACCTCGAGCGTTTTTACCCAGCCACAACATGAAACACAGGGTAAAACAAATTGGCATACGTAGAATATGTTTTTGGTTGATAAATCTCGGCGCAATTGTTTATGTACCAAGACTCATACCACAACTTCCAACAAGGATGCCATTGGCTGTCACTATGGTCACATGATGGCTTATGCCAGCCAATTTGAGTGAGGTACCACCTAGAGTCACTGAATGTTCCCAGAGTACCGAATTCCATTCAGTCCGCTTAACGGAAGTCATTCCCCGCAGAATCCAGTTCTGATTGGCTGGTTTAGCCTGCAACAGATGTTATCAGCCGGCCATTTTGGAGATGGGCCCATAACAATGAGCCCATCTCCAGCACAACCACTCCGGTTGTGCTGGTGCTGCGTTTCAAATTCTACGCCTCAGACGATAAGCCTAACGCTCGACTTAGATGTGCTTCGGGGTGAGAGAGAGAGAGAGAGAGAGACGAGACAGTGGGGAGCAAGTCACCCGCCGCTCGAAACGAAGGAAAGAACTTTAATAAAAAATTGACCGCATCTCCACGTGGTGAATGATGTTGCTTGGGGCGAAGCTCTGGTGGTGCTTGTCTGCGTAGACGCCGAGCCGCAGCATGCGGAGCCTTTTCATTCATGTCAGTAGGAGAATGTGTGGTTTTCTTCTTTTTCTTTTTTTAAGCAGACAGATGGCATGGCATCTCAGAACCCCCTACTCTTTTTTTTCTTCTTTTTCTTTGAGCCTTTTCATTCATGTCAGTAGGAGAATGTGTGGTTTTCTTCTTTTTCTTTTTTTTCTTCTTTTTTTTTCATAATTTTTTTCATCTTTTTTTTTTCCAATTTTTTTTTTTTTGCCCTACACGAGCACTTGGGCATGTGCTCACGTGCTCGTGAGCACATGATCTCACGAGCAGAAGCACGACGCCGGCCTACGGCGACGGCGGACGGACATGGCTAGCCCCTAAGGAGCTTCGCCCCTAAAACAAACCAGTGTCGCCACAGACCAGAGAAGTGGATTGAAGAGCTCGCCGAGAACGAACGTCACACTGCACGTGCCTCGCTTCGACCGCACAGGGCAGCGCCATTTTGGAGCTGGTTTGGAGCACCACTGCTGTGCCGCAACTCTGTTCAAAAATGAAGCTTGAGAGTTTCGGTACTCTGGGAACATTCAGTAACTTTACTACTACCTGCAAGGGAGCCCTGCTACAGTGATGACACTATATTTTGTTCTCTGTCATAATGCTCATGTGTCTCACTTTTGCACGTTACGTTTTCCCAAAGTTACTCTAGCAAAAAATGTGTTCTATGTTAACATCGGCTTCTTGTTCGTGCTTGCCTCAGGAAAGGGCTGGCTTTTGCAACATGATGCTACTGACATGTCAAAACTGAGCCAATTGCACCATATTTACTTTGTTTTACGTTGCGGGTGACAGTACCGATATATTATTCATTCATTCTGGGAAGGAGACGAGACCAATACTTAAGATGACATTACTTGGCCATTAAATATTCCAAACAAAGCACAAGGCTGGTCAAGGCTGATCTGCATAACTCAGAAAGGAACCTTCCGAGCACCTCAAGAGTGGCAGCCGACATTTCGCTAAATTTGGGGAAATCTAGCATACTGCTGACATCCATCAGTAGATGGAAAGCTAACCTTAAGCGATCAAAGGTTGACGTGAACCGCGAATGGCATGCTTGTCCTCATATTCAGTTTTCCTGCGGTCCGATGAAGAGACCTCGACGAGTCTGCTGTTACACCCCTTCCAGATCAGCGCTCGGTTCATACACTCTGGTGTGCATTTTTCTGGCCTCTGGAACTTAGTCTCTGATGTCGTGTTGTATGCAGGACCTGAAAAGCTCCGTGTTCAAGCACTCTGCCACTGCAAGCCCCTGCACCGCTTCTCATTCGTGGGCCCCAAGCGAAGTAGAAAGGCTGAGAGGTGGCGACCTCACCAAGTGAGTTTCTGCAGCAGCAGCTTATTTCTGCAAAGATTCCTTTTTGTGTTGTCTCTGCGGACCGCTCACTAAGCTAAGGGTTGGGAGTGGTGTGATAGGGATAAGGGGAATAATGAAATTGGAATTCTTCTGAGCAGGCATTTGCAATTTAATCGAAGAACTTGTAGCTGCCTTGAGAGATTGCAGAGGGACATACTTGAAATGAAGGGGTGCGGAAGTTTAATAACTTTATTAAAAACTTACATATTTATTAAAAATAAACCAACCTTTTCTCTTTTTTTTTTTTTTTTGGAGATGTTGTCAAAAAATTAAAGATTGACTTATAATGGTGACCAGAAAATTTCGACCTACATTCGTGAGCAAATTTCGGAACCCCACCGAGTGCATTGAGCTATCGAGTCACCGAGCTGACGTCGTTGTAGCTCCGCACTGGTTTTTGTCTCGGAAAGCTTTTGGTGCACAAAAACAACCAAAACGGCAGCAGCCCGGCCGGCCGCCGTGGCCACCGGCATTCCTCGGGCAGTCAGGTTTTGCCTACACACACGCGACATGCCACGCACCTTGCCCCACTGCCTTGCCCCCTCCCCTCTCCCCCTCACAGATGAGCAGCAAAACAAAATACGGAGGTTACCTTCGCTTCTTGTTGCTCACGACGGCTCGCTCGCGGCGGCTTGCGGCGGTGCTCGCGTCTTTGTATGTGATCATTTCTTGTTGTCGCCATTCTGCAACGTGTCAGTGAGGTTTTGTTGCGAATTTGTGAGGATGTCGACAAAGCTGACAAAGCTTCCGACGACAATGATATGTCCGAAAGTTCTGACAATGATTAAATTTTTGGCATCTCGCTGTGATTTAGCTGAGAGTGCTGTAAATGAAGGTTTGTTTCTTTTTTCTTGCCCATACTTTCTTTTGTTGTTCTTAAAAAAAAAATAAAAAATTGGCTTATATTTTTTTTTTTATTATTATTATTCTTCGGCGAGTTTAATATAAATGCATCGACCAATATTTGTGGTCTCCTTATATTCTAGTAAATACGGTACTTAAAAATAATGCGAATGCTGAAGATGATGGCAAGTCGACTTCGTTCAAGGTGTGATTAACATAGTAAAATAATTTACTTACGGGTATGAATGATCGAGAATTTCAATACTTGGGGAATGCTCGACCAGCTCCTTATAACTTTGTTTAAAAACTCGTCACCCCCCGAAATTACCCATGAAGGATACCCCCAGAGCACCCTTCATGATACTAAAATTACCCACGATGGCCAGAATGGGTCTAGTTTTAGAAAGGGGCACTCAACTACCTGTCTATACTACTGCTGATAGAACTGGAACGATATGTCGCTCGGCGGTCTGCGCCACTTTTACAGTGCTGTGACTCTTGACGGCAGCAGTCCGGTACCAACAATGGAATCAGCTGACATTCATGTGGTAAGGGCTTTCTCATTTCTTTGCTCAAGAGAACACTTACTAAATATATTAATGGTGCCAGCTGCACCCATTCTCTTTAGAGCGAGGGGCACCTTGCTTCATTCTGCGAAAGCATTATCCCATTCAAATTTATACTCATGCAGTTTGTTTCCCACATGTTTGTTTTCTGGGCTTTTGGAAGCCCTATAAACTCTGAACATGTCCTATTAATATTTTGGGTTTCGTCATACTCACAGATAGTATTGTGACTTAAACCATGCAGTGGCACGCACCAAAGCATTGCAGAACGTGCGAGATGAGGTTCATGTTTCAGAGGTGTGACCTGATAGGGTAGGATACGAGGTATGCAATATTACAGTGGAGCTGTTAAGGGCTAGTTTCCCCAGTTTAGTGTCTGTCACCAAATAAATGTTGACACAAAACTCTAAACAGCTACCGCCACCTATGAGCGACGGTGGCAACCAGACAACCGGCTTGCCGATTGTCTGGTTGCCACCGTCGCTCATAGATGGTGGCAACCTTTCCAGCCTTTCACCAGAGTGGAAAGGCTGAATTTCTCTAAGCATTGTCCTAGATGTCATCCTTCAAGTTGTCCTAGACGTCGTCCGAGAGGTTGTCCTCGAGGTCGTCCTAAAAGTCATCCTTGAGGTCGTCCTAGACGTCCTCCTCGAAGTCGTCCCAGAAGTCGTCCTTGAGGTAGTCGTAGACGTTGTCCTCGAGGTCGTCCTAGAAGTCGTCCTTGAGGTCGTCCTAAACATACGTCGTCCTTGAGGTCGTCTTAGACATTGTCCCTGAGGTCGTCCTAGGTGTCGTCCTTGAGGTCGTCCTAGACGTCGTCCCTGAGGCCGTCCTAGGCATCGTCCTAGAAGTCGTCCTAGACATCGTCCTTGAGGTCGACCTAGACGTTGTTCTCTAGGCGTCATCCTTGAGGTCGTCCAAGAAGTCGACCTTGAGGTCGTCCCACCATAGTACAGCTTCACTGGTCTTCCTTCTTCACCAGAGTGGAAAGGCTGAAAGTTTTTTGGTACAATTTCATGTTGTATCATGTGCCACGCAACAGTACATTCCCCAAAATCGCCTCTATAAGATTACCTTTGTGGGCTTTGAAACTGGGAGACCTATAAAAACTACTAGTGTTGTGCAAATAACAGAAATTTCGAATAGTAGTTTCAAGTTGTCCGTTATTCGATATTTGCTTTGAGATGCACTGCAATGTTTGTATTTTCCGAAGAGCTGATCACGGTGGGTTGGCCCTGGTGAGTGCGCTTATAATTGAGCATAAGTGCACGGTGGAGAAGCAACACCCGCAGATGCGAGCTTCGTGGGTGTTGCTTCTCCGCAGTGCACTGGTGCTCGTTAAGAAGCGCACTCAACGGGGTACTTCGTCGCCAGAGCCATACATAAAGAGAGTTTGGTCAACGGGAGGAGCAGACACAGCCAGGGTGTGCACCATACGCAGATAGAGGGCTGGACATGCTCTCTTGGCCAACCAGCAGCCGAAAATAATCCCCAGTGGTGGTAGCGAGAAGAATTTTTGATGAGTGTGTAAGAGTTAAATATATTAACTCTTCATGGTTGATAATAAGGTGCATGTGATGTTTCGATTATGGTCATGCAAAAAGATGGAATAAACGAGTGTGCCGCCCTAACTCTGTTTTGCTCGGATGGACCACTCGAACGGCAGATGCCCGGTTCTCAACGCCTGACGTGCGGATTACGAGCTGTAATTGAAACATCACGCACACCAATTTTCAGTTACCGAGAGTTACTCCGACGCACTTATTAATCTTGTATCTCGCGACCACTGCCATTTGCAGCTTCCAATTGGCCACATTCAAAATTGTGAATGCTCCCTGGAACATGCCCAGCCCGCTTTTGGCCAATGGCACCTCCCTGTTTGCCTCCTATACTTCCTAATTAATGGCCAAACTCTCTCTATATGCGGCTTTGCCCGCCGCGATCAACACTTGGGGAAAGTATGAATATCGCAATTGCATGCTTGGGAGAAAAGCACGCTTTCAAAGCAGGGTGGGGCACGCAAGCCTGGTGTATTTAAAAAGAAACGGAAACTTTGTGAATGTTGATATCTCCATTTCAGTGAAACTTTCATAATTAAAGTGGCTGTTATGCAAGAGTATACCTGACAACCTGCGTTCATCATTCATAATTCTTTTTTTCTTTTTTTTTTTTAAATTTGAGATTGAACAAAGAATTATTTGCATATACACCGACGCGTGGGATTGAGGTCACTGAGCTGCAGCAGCGCTTCGATCATGCCGGATTAGCCAGGCAGGCGAGGTGTGGACAAAACAGCGGGTGCTCTGCATGTGCGATGCAGCATTTCAGCATGGCGCAAAGCTGCTTGGCTGTTGGTTGGGGCAAAAGGTACTGCAAAAGTAGTGGAATCAGCTTCCACAACTTTCAGGTGGACGCTGACAGACATAGAAAAGGGATGTTTGCCTCGCACTGACGATTGCTTGTGGGGTAAGCCTTCATTGAAAGTACTGAGTGTGCATCTTCCACTGCAATCGTTGTTCCAGACCACCCGGACTTCGTTCCTACAGTGTTTGCACACAAGTTGCCACCCAAGAGTTCCTCAGTTGGTCGCTACAGTCAAACCCGTTTATAGCGAACAGCAGGAAACGCTACGATCAGTTCGATATAGCAAATAGTTCGATATAGCGAAAACCATTTACAAGGAACTTCCACGATGCGTTCGTTGTAAGGCGAGAGCTTCTCTTTTTTTCTCATCTCTTCGCTTCCACCTTGTAACAACGCGCATGAATTTTTTAATTTTTTTTATTGCATGCGTGCAGATTTTGCTTTTTTTAGCTTTCTCCTCCTTCTGCATTGCTTCTCTTCGCTAAATTTTGTTCGCGGCTTGAGCTTTTGGAATTTTCTTTCTTTCCTACTTTTTGTCGGGGGGAAGGGACAGGCTTGAAGACGAGTGTTTGTGCGTTTTTGGAAGCCTTCCCGGGGGAAAAATTTCGATATAGCCAATGCGTTGTTCGTTATAAAAAGTACTTTTTACATGCATTTTTATTTAAATTTACTGTGAGTTCGATGTTGACAACAATTCGCTGTACGTGGGCTCGTTCTAAACGGGTTTCACTGTAGACCCAGGCATCGTAAGATGTAGCAGCTGCCCGCTGCGACGGCATCACCTTGGCTCGGACGACTCACAACGCGGTGCCTTAAGGCGTCCAGAGCTTGCAGTCTCGTACCAAGCTTGTGGCGTAAAAAAGAGCGGTAAAATTTTCGACACGAACGACTCTTGATATATTCGCACACAGAGCACTCAACCAGTTTTTACCAAACTCAAAGTAGTTGTAGGCCTTGAGAGACTTCTACGCTTGCACCGTGTTGGCCGTTACTTAGCTCGGCAAAAGGATCAGGCAGACGACAATGTGCACCATCGAGGTTGGCGGCAGCAACTTGGTTGATTTGGTGTCGCAGCGCCAGCGCTCCTTGCTCATGGCGCAGGGATCCTTGAAGGCAACGACGTCAATGCACAGTTTCTTGCTCTATCGCTGCTTGGCTTCTGGCAGCGAGCGCCAATAGTCGGACATAATAAATAGCAGAATACAACGCAGAAAAAATGCTAGAAACGCCACAACAGCCTCGGTTAGCAAACGTACAGCCCGCGTTGCAATGGGGAAAACACGTCGAGAGCGGCTGCTCTTGCCCACACCCCTCCTGCACATGTGCCGCTCTCCTGTCGTGTTTGTAAACAGAGCGCGCCACGCGTCGGTGTATAGCAAGATTTGTAAATCATGTCAACTAGGTACAGTTGACAATGTCTATAGATTTAATGTTATGTCAAATCCATCATTAGCTTACCATCCCAGGGCATTGCACTTTCTGATGTCAGAGTTCATGAATATAGTTAGATTAGAATTAGCTTATAAATGGACAAGTGCAAGCTTGTCCATTTATAAATAAAGTTTAGCCCTTTAATTAAGAGAGTGTTCAGCTATCCACACGCCGGCCAACAGGCCATATTTCTTTACGTATCAAGTTTCATGCTGACCTCATGGTGCAACAGTAATAAAAGGCTTTGAGAAACTATTCGACATTCGGTTCAGAAATATTTAGCCACAACCCCTATTTGCTTCGAATTTACTTCAAACTCAAAATCCTCTAATTGCACGTGACTAAGTAACTACCCAAAAAAAAAAAAGCCAATGTAATGCAAAAAAATAGTCAGAGTGCAGGCGAGCTGGTGTAAGTTGAACATGATTGTAAACCTGAGACTGGGGCAGAAAGAGAACACAACAGAAGGTAGAAAAAGAGGAGGCAACGTCTCAAACTCAGCTGCAAAGTTTATTTCGTACACGCCTTTTATACCACAATTCCAACGCCGTCTCTACGAAAAAAAAAAAAAAAATTGACAAGAGGACAATGACACTTGGGTAACCTTCTCTTATCTCCCTTGACCTCGGCTGCGAAACACTCACACAAAGGGTCACATTCTAGCATAACCACCGCCACCCGGCGAACGTAGGTGCATCACTACTGAACACAAAGAAAGGGTTTGACCTTCAAAGATGCGTTTCCTCTAACAACTCAATCAGTCCAAAGAAACAATACTAGACACTACTAACAGTCGGAACCTGGGGCCATCTCCAAAACTGAGAACGACATTGCCCTCCTACAAGGAACCACAATCGGCTAAACACTGCGACTTTCTCGAACATATCCAAGGATACACATATAAACACTGCTAAAAAAAAAAAAAAATTACAAGCGTAGAAATTGTTTACATTCGTTCCCAAACTGCAATGACGCCTGACTTATACAGTTGCCAGACGTTTTTATACAAATTGTTTCTTGTACTACACGTTTCATATCATTACGTTCTTTGTAGATTATTTCCGTTTCAGACCAGTTGGCATTACAATTATTACACTCTAGAAGGTGCCTTGCTAACTCGGAATTGGACGCATTGTTTTTCACATTCCGTTTGTGTTCCGTCAGTCTATCATTTATACATCTCGACGTCTGACCTACGTATTTAAAACCACACTCCAAAGAAATCTCATAAACCACAGAATTCTCACACGAAACCGACTTTTCGCGATGGGCCTTCTGGCAAACTTCCTGTTTCGATTCAAAAGGTGTAAGTTTGCATTACTTAAAATCGGATGTGAACACTGTTTCTACGCCAAACTTTTTCGCCGACGCTCTTATGTTATGGGAAATATCGTGAAAATACGGTATAGCAACTCGTCGGTTCCTTACACTTGGTTCATCCCGCTTTTCTCTGATTTGAATAGAAAGCTGTCGTTTTAGAAAAGTTTCCTCATACCCCGCGTCCTCCAGTCTTCCCCATTGTTTTTTTAAAGCTTGACTCATGAAATGGGTACATGATCTTTTTAGCGCATTACCAATTAATGATTTCGCAACTCCCGCCTTAACAATTTTAGAGTGACAACTTTGTTTGGGAAGCACCGGTTTAGCCATCTTCTTACCATATTCCCAACATAAACCATTTCTCACCTGAATGCGCAAGTCCAAAAACTGCAACATGTTCTCCTCTGGTTTTTCTACTGTGAAATGTAACTCCGGGGCCGTTGACCTAATAAGCTTTTCAAGATACTCCGACTTTCCTTCTTCAAACGTGCAGACACAAATATATCATCTACATATCTTCTGATGAAGCCCACGTTCGGTGACAACTCAATCATCCTGTCAAACAACGCAGCCGAGGTCAAGGGAGATAAAAGAAGGCTACCCAAGTGTCATTGTCCTCTTGTCAATTTTTTTTTTTTTTTTTTTTTTTTTTTTTTCGTAGAGACGGCGTTGGAATTGTGGTATAAAAGGCGTGTACGAAATAAACTTTGCAGCTGAGTTTGAGACGTTGCCTCCTCTTTTTCTACCTTCTGTTGTGTTCTCTTTCTGCCCCAGTCTCAGGTTTACAATCATGTCCAATGTAATGCAGTGGTCGTTTGCTCAACCCTAATAAAAACATTGTGTGCAAGATTTTTTTTTTACGTTATTTATTTGAATGTTTACTTATAACTGTTTCCTCTTTAGTCCATTCAGACATTGGAAATTAATTTCACAAATGAATGGGGTGAGTTGAAGCGTATGCCTAGCCCTGTCAAAATGTTCCGCGATGCATTCTAGTCCAACTGGGATGAGCACAGACTTTCTGCGTGTACGGCACAGGACCACCGCAAGTGCGCCGAGGAGAAGGCTAGCCCTGAGCCAGTCCCTGCTCAAGGCAGAGGAGGAGATCTCTAGGCTGCGCCGAGCTCGCCCTCTCTGCCATGGATAGCGGCAGGGGGGACAGTGGCATGTCCCCCATCGTCTGCAAACTGGTACGCAATTAACCACAGTCGGCCGGGCACCCTCCCTTCCTCTCTTTGCGCAACGTGTTGTGTCACACTCAATCTTTGTACGGGAATAACCCCTCAGCATTGCCATCAGAGTACCCAAACAAACAACATGCCATCCCACTTTTGAGGATGCTCTCTCGCTTTGCCCGAGCCTCTTGTAACCAAGGAAATTTCCGCTTACGGATAGGTCTGTCCTTGCGCTTTTTCTCATTATGTCGTGATCCACAGCACACTACCAGAAACACAGGCACAGTCATTAAAACTAGGCATTCAAACAATGTTTTTATTTGGTCAAGTATTTTGTGTGTTTATCCAGAACTGGACCAAGGGAAATCTTTATCGTTCTTGAATGGTTACATTATACTTGGTAGTGCAATTCCTGAGACCAAAGAAAAGTAAAAAGACATTTCTGTTTTTTGTTTGTGTCCAGACTGCCATTTAACCCTTTGACAGTCGTCGCCTTACATGTACGGCTGCGATTTCACATTTGAAATTTAGTGCTTAAACGCCAAACTGCATGCTCCCCGAGACGTGCTGATTTTTCGCTACGTCTGCGGGGAACTATAAACGTGATGTCCGCACAGTGTTTCCCTTTGCTGGGGCTATTTATAGTTACAAAACTAGTTGCTCCGCACTCAAGATACGCACGACATTGTCGCTTAGTGTGTTGGCTGCTCTGACAATAATGGCAATTGGAGTGCCGGCTCTTCCAATTCAGACTTTTCACACTTCTCAGAATTTAATTTGGAGGATGAGAGCTTATAAGCCGATAGGAGAAGCTCCGTGAAATATGGTACCCTCCGGTTCAAAATCAAACACCGCCAGAATGTCGCAGTAGCAGGCGCGCCGAAGTGAAACCGAACGGAAGAAGGACAACGTTTCCCTCTCAATTATTCATTCCACGCTTCCTAACCCGAACAGCTTCCAAGCACCATACGTGCTTTCGTCAAATAATGAAAAAATAAAACCTGTACATTTAATCTGTCTTTGTACTATTCCTTTGGAAACAAAACCTTACCACTGGAAAATATTTTTTTGGAAAAGCAACCCAATCGTGAAAAGGTTAATGCCAATTTCTGTTGATTGGGGCTATGTGTCTTGTTGTCTTTTTTTTTGCTATGCAGTGCAATCCACTTATAACGATAGCGAGAAAACCCGAAATTTCAATCGTTGTAACCGATTATCGTTGTATCAAGACTAGAATCTGATCGTTTCTAGACTAGAAACTCTAGAAACTGATTGTCATAAGCAGTGCATCGTTATATGTGGTATCGTTATAAGTGGATCGCACTATATTCAGTCACTGGGTTTTGTACCATGTCATTGCCAAACCAGCTCGCCTGCGCCCTTGCTTCTCTTCCGGTGTACTCTGTGGCTTCTCCTAAACTGCCAGTGTTTCCGACCCCCGACGCAGCTGCACAAGCTGTACTGGAAGTACCGCAAGACGGACAGCCTTCGCAAGGGCCTCGCCTACCAGAAGCAGTACCTGCTGGGGCTGCTGCAGGGCTTCCAGGCCACCGAGGAGCTGGCGCTGCGCATGATGGGACGGGGACGCACGCACCGCCGCCACCCGCCGGAGGACGAGAGCCTGTCGCACCCGGTTCGCAGAGGAGGGCGCCACCAGCTCACAGTCGTCCGGTTCGTGGCGGTCGCCCCGGTTTCGGTTCCGTTCGGCCGTGCTGCTGGTGGTGGCGCTGCATCGCATGCGGCACCTGGTGCACAAGTGGCGTCTGGCAACATGCGTCCCGCCGGTGCCGGTGTTGCTGCACAAGGTGGAGCTGGCAGTGCGCACTGTACCCATGGGTGAGAACAACCTTTTTTTTGTTGCGCAACGACTTTTGAATTTGCTACAGTGAGCGATTGATAAAAACAATGCAGCAGGACCTGCTATTGTCTAGTCTGTTCACAATAAGAAGGAGTTCCTTACTGTATCGGTAATGGAGACGTTCGTGCCGGCGTTATGAGCCCGTCACAGTGTTTTGTTGCCTCTGTGGAACCTTGGCTATATATGCTTTTCAGCAAACAAAAAAAAATATATATTTTTTAAGATGCGGCAATCCGCGTAGTTTTCAACAGGATAGAGCCTCCCACGTAACAGTTTTGTTTTGCATTGACATCTCTCTGGGCCTGGAGTGCCTAGATTTGCTCGAATAAGCTAGAAATAATTGCATCATTGCGTATGAATGAAAGTGATATATAGGCTGTCCACTAAGAATACTAGTGCCGTAAAACTAGCCGTAAAATTCGGCACCTGCACATAGAAAGCTCAAACTTTCACCAAATTGTCATTTAGGTGTGCACTTTACATGATAAAATTTCAGAGCATAACTTCCTTCCCTCGAAAAAGCCCTTGACCAACAGCCAAGCCAAGTACATAAACTTCTCTCTTTTCTTATTATTGATGCTGGCTGTTTTACAAAGCTAAATAGACAAAACCACGTGCCTTGAGTCAGTTGAGATGATATTCATTGTCTCAAAGCTTCAAAGTTGTTATGCATACTAGTATTAGTTTTCTTCATTTACTCCTTTTTCGTCGTAATCATCCAACACGCCCCCTCCCCCTCTGTGGATGGGGTCCCTCATCACCTCTGCGGATCCAGAAGGAATCCCCAAAACATTGCTGGTCGAGAACCCCCGGTCTAGAAGAAAAGATGATTACTCAGCATATTGTTTGTGCCACATATGGTTTGGCCAGTTCATGGATTGGCGAGTCATGGAGACAAATCCCCGGACCCCCATTGCAGCGCTGCAGTGGAGGGGAGGTGCCTCCGGTTCGGGGTTCTCGTTGGGCACTGCCCAATCTTCCCAGTCGTCGGTGCACTCGAGCGGCGCCAGCTACCAGGGGACCTCCGGTGCCGCAGCACTGCCCAGGAGGACCGCCGCCCTGCTCTCTAGGTGCCGCAACCCTTCTTTATTCCTTGGCCCGAAATAACCTTAAAACGCAGCGCGTTCAGGCGTGTCGTGCGCCGTGCAGCGGAAGCTGAGTCACACATTTCCGTTTCAGCCCGAACGACTGCGTTACGGCGGCTTGCAATCATTTACAAGAGAACACGAGAGACCCTAGATCTAAAAGAGGAAGCAGCTCAAACGGGGGGGGGGGGGGGGGGGGTGTTTGCCAAATTAATGCCGGATGCCTCCCACACGTACTGGGCGCACGTGCGCACTCGTGCTTTGCGGCACGGGGAGGAGGATAGCGGGGCCGAGCGAAGCTTGGAGATGCCCGAAGTTAATCGACGCTTGCAGACACTGAACGCTTTTGTGTTCTTCTTGCACCTCGTGTTACAGACACGGCCTGAAAACTGTGCTACCACGATCGAGCGATTGGAGGCGCTCAAATCGAGGCACACTAGAGAAAATGGTGGGACACTGGCGCCATCTGTCAGGAAATAAGAAACTAATATGAGACCGAATTCTGATTTGATGGCCCAGACATGGCAGGCACCATTTCTTCGGGCTTCCATTGTGCAGCACTGCTTGGGGAAGGGCTAGTAGTTTTTTTGTTGTTTTTTTTTTCGCTTCTTGCTACGGGTTAGGAAGTACGGATATGTCTTCTGTTCAGAATGCAGTTTTCTCTGTGCGTGTGCCGTGGCATTGCTTGACGTGTCACACTGACGTGACCAAATACTGTAAACGACTTGGTTATCGCAAGGACCTAATTTTCACGAATTGCACAGATTGCCTACATTTCGCGAAAAATAGGTCCCGCGAACAATTCCGGCAAAATGTAAACACATTGGAATCTATATTGAGATCCCACAGCGTCGCAAAAATTAGAGTATACTTGCGAAGTGCCTACCGTAAAGTTCCGAAAGAACGCCTACCCAAAATGAAGAGATAAATGGTGAAAAACATGGAGTGGGCTATCTTTGGGGACGCCACAGCAAAACTTTATCAAAAACCGGCTACAAACCAAGTGACGCGGGAACTGATACCGCAGATCGCGGATACCGCAACTTCGCGTTTCACGATGCGATAAACACGCGGGAATTCACTACGAACTCCTATGTCACGGGAAAGGATACCACAGCTTGCGGACGCAGCAGATTCACATTTAACTCTGCAAAGGACCCGCAGAAATCCGCCGAGAACTCGCATCTCACGGGAACGAATGCCGCAAATCACGGACGCAGCAGGTGCAAGTTTTATGGTGCAATAAACACGCGGGAACCCGCTACAAACTTGCCTGTCACGGGAACCGATATCGCGCACGCAGATCGCGGACAAAAAGGCAGGAATCCGCTACAAACTTGTATGTTACGGGAACAAATACCGCAGATCGCGAATGCAGCAGAATTGTATTTGACAATGCAATACACACGCGGGACCAACTCGCGTGGACTGGAGATCGCACACGCAGATCGCGGACAAAAACGCGGGAATACGCTAAAAACTTAAGGTCACGGGAACGGGCACTGCAGATTGTGGAAGCAGCAGATTCGCATCTCACAGTGCAACATACACGTGGGAACAACTCGCGTGTTACGGGAGCCGATATCGCGTGCACAGGTCGCGGACAAAAACGCAGGAACCCGCTATAAACTCGCTTGTCAGACGTGCCGGTACAGCAAATTGTGTGGTTGATGCGGAAATCGGGGGTTGGCGATGTTTGGGAATTTTAGGGGCGAAGCTCCTTAGGGGCTAGCCATGTCCGTATGTCCGTCCGCCGTCCGCCGTAGGCTGGCGTCGGGTGCTCGTGCTTCTGCTCGTGAGATCACGTGCTCGTGTAGGGCAAAAAAAAAATGGAAAAAAAATTATGAAAAAAGAAAAAGAAGAGTAGGGGGTTCTGAGATGCCATTCCATCTGTCTACTTAAAAAAAGAAAAAGAAGAAAACCACACATTCTCCTACTGCCATGAATGAAAAGGACCGAAAAGCTTGGCATGCAGCGCCTCAGCGTCTACGTAGACAGCAAGCTGCTCCAGAGACCAGGGCTCGAGAAGCTGCTGCACAGCGTCAAAAACGCCAAGCGGACCCGGAGTTGAGAGCTCGGGAAGCGGCGGCAAAGCGTCAACGCCGACAGCAAGCAGCAATACCTATGACCAAAATCAGTATCATCAGCACCACCCGAGCTTCGCCCCAATCAGCATCATTCACCACGTGGAGATGCGGTTATTTTTTTTGTGTTATAGGTATTTAGCCAGAAAAACGGGATGGACGATTTCTCGGGGGCGGGCGATCTCTCTGGGGCGGGCGTTCTCTCGGAACTTTACGGTATTAGAAAATCCTCAAATCGAATGTCAACTGAACGTTAAAAATATTCCATCTGTATTTAAAGGGATTGTCCGGTCAAATTTTGTATTCGAGAAAACAATTGAATATCATTCTTATCGCCTCGAGACGCATCGTACGTGCAATATCTTAATTCTATATGCCCCTCTGCGTGAGTAATTGAATTTATACTGCTCCAATCGTATTCTAGCGTAAACGCTGCTTTCGTTGGCAACAGTGAAGCTCTGACGTCCCAAAACACAAAGCGAACATTTTTGTCTCGTCGTTTGCCTGCGAGTGAACGCCTCAGCGTGCTTCGTTTTTTGTTGTTGTGCTCGACTTGTTTCGTGTTTGGGTGAGATTTTTGTTGCGCGGTTGGGTGCCACAACCACGGGGCAGCACATGCGAGCCAAGACATGAAGTTTCACACTTTTCCACGAGACGTGCAGAGACGTCGCCGTGCGTAGGGACTGGGCTCCCGTCAAGATCGAGATCCCACTTATGCAGCAGTCATCTCACAGAAGAGAGCTACGAGCTGAGCTCTAAGCGGACAGAAGGCTCGTAAGCTGAGGTGTGGCAACAATATTAAACTACGTCCATCCACTCCTCGCCCAAATCGGATCAATCAATTTGATTATGCAGCGAAACCGAAACCAACAGCTAGGCCATCTGGAAACGATACCAGAAGTTGTATTTAGTACGCGTGCAGCCCGATTCTGTTTGATCCGCGTGTGAAAATGGAGCGTGACTACGATTCACCAACAGGGGCGGATACAGGAATTTCCTGAGGGGGGGGGGGGGGGGGGGGTCAGGTGTTGGTCAGCATACCATATGTTTAGGAACCCCCTGTCCTTCGTTTTACGCCCTAAATTTTAGACATCAAGAGGGGGGTCAGGACATCCGGACCTCCAGACCCCCCCCCCCCCCTAAATCCATCCCTGTTCACCAAGCACATCCAAGTCAAGTGACTACATGCATTTGAATGATTCGCCGTTTGCCTTCGACCCGCGGACATCGCCTCTGAGGGAACGACCCGCAGCCTCATCACCGATCCAGTGGATCCGCCGACATGTGTACCTAGATGCCGCTTCGTGTACCTAGTTGCCGCTTCAGAGGCGAAATCTGCACCCTTTGCTTTGCAAGCGCCCCTAGTTCGATCGGTGACCGTCGCAGTTGTGTTTGCGCGAAACGGCATACGTTTGCTCGCAGGTTGTGGCTGTCTGCGAGTAATTTCTTGCTAAAAGGCGTGACTTTTTTTGCACATGCTTGGGAACTGCATTAAAAGAAACGTATTTCAGTAGGGTACAGCTTAGGAGACTATATAATTCGAAACAAAATACAAGACATCCATCAGCCAACGCTTGTTATCTCGACCATTGGACAAACCTTTGCGTTTTGTGACGTCACGCAGCACCTACGGATGTCAGCCATTGACACTGGCGAAATTCGGGGTGCAGTTTCGTACATAGGCTCATGAAAGGTTTAATTAATAACGGGAGATCATATATCAAAATAAAAATGATGTTTGTCTACATGGAGGCTCCCTCGACGTAACGAGCGCAAAAACTTGAGTACTTCCGGTTTCGACCGGACAATCCCTTTAAAATTTCAGTTTTTCACGCACCCTTAAAAATGTCTAGTAGCAACATAGTCGAATGACCGTGAAATGAAGCTCTTTGCAGTTTTTGCCCAACAAGTGAATTCTTTGTTGTTCCTGTCAGTTTCATCTTTTAGCCGAGAGCCAGTTGTGAGCCTAAGTTTGTGCCTTGTTGAGTCTTTTCAGATTGTCTGAAGCAATTGGCAGCATAACCGCTGCACTTCTCACAGAAGCGTGTCTTAGTGTTAATGATAGAGAAATTAGATTTATTTTTGGCTCACCATGAAGTCGGCCACCAAATCTTTCCCCCGTACCGTCACAAAACACACTGAGCAAAGTCCGCAAAGGTAGCTTGTGTGTTGCAGTGTTTACACCTTTGAAGCAGACTTCCAAGTTTATGTGTTGTGTTGTACAGTGGTGCCAGCATACAAGCAGCATCCATGCTAAGCATTACCAGGAAACTTCTCGGAAAACCCTAGAATTTCTCTTTTAGAGCGACGATTCTTTCCATCGAATGACGTCAAACTTTTGAATCTGACTGTGTTGCCTTCTTCTTTCATTTCAGGAACCCAAGTTCTGCATTGTCTCATCAAACAGACATGAAGGAATATGTTGTGAGGCTAGAGAGCCTGCACAAACAATTTGGACTCAGTAACCAGTGACCGGTTGATGGCATGCCAAAAAGCTAATTTATAGAATAAATCGGCTCATCGAATTATTCTGTAGATACTGACGACACGGGGATGTCGGCGAGTGTCGAAGGACATATAGGTATATTTTTCGCAACATTTTTTTACGTTGAGTGCCGAGGGCTCTACATTGCTACTTTTCTCTTTTTATAAATTTAGGAGAGTTGTCTTTTTTACAAAGTCTGCGAGGTTTTCATCGGTGTTTGTGCCTTGTGGGAAAGTAGCTTTGTAACTCGTGCCTTATGTCTCGTCTGCTTTGTATTTGCGCGGGAATGAATGTTAGTATGTGTACATAGCTACCAGCTGCCTTGACGCAAAAACATGTGCATAAGCATTGTTTGTGCTGAGGTGTGCGACGTACCTGTCGCAAATCCTCTGCCGCCGCCAGAGGGGGTCTTGTTCATATCACGAAAGCATGTAGTAGTACTTTTTTTTTATCACTGTTCGTTGGTTTTTACATTGACAGCTGCCTTACAGATAGTTAGGTCGACATTTTACAGATGTGCAAAGATTTGTTTTAGTCTTGCCTCTGCAAATGGAGGATGGGAACCTTTATTTTGCCACGGAATAAATGTACATATACTATCTTGGTTTTTGAAACAATGTCTCGTCGTTGACTCGTAAGGATACACGGGGTGGGAGCGGCGAGTTTGCAAAACAGCCGATTGCATGAATGGACCAATCTGGGATAATTCCCATCGGTGTAGCAATTTTCTCATTCGGAACAATGAAAGCCCAATGGTAACTACTCCTGGGGACGCATGGCATGCATCCGTACAAATGGGGGATTCGTGCCACATATCACAGTGCAGTGTTTTTTGCCCCTGGACGTAATCACGAGTCAGTGCATTAGTTTGTGCACAGAAGGACTTCAGTGCTCTGCCCAGCTTCAGCATGAACTGTGGAAAGGGTTATAAGCCTGGGTAGCTCCTGTAGGTGCTATGTCTGTGTGAGTCTTTGTGCAGCCGAGGTGCATTCAAAATCAAGGATCCTGCACTTGTAGCCTCCACCACAGTCCATGTTAATGTGAGACGGAGTATGGCAGTGCAAAGGTAGGTCTAAAGAGTTTGGCAGCCCGTTCGCCAAAGTTGCTTTTTCCGTTGCTTCCGTTTCCTGCTAGGTGGTGCAAGCCACCACCCATTACAGTGTGTTTATGCTCTACCTTTCCAAAGATATATGAAGTCACGCGTGTTTTGTCCTAGGACATGCGTTTTTTTGTGTCTATTCGCTTTCAATATTTTGGATGTGCGCATTTGGAAGCGATGGACTGACCAGTTAATAATGAAAAAGTAACGTGCTTGTGGCATTTTGTTTTATCGTCAAAATGCATGTTGATTGTCTCACATCAAGGCATGACCCAAAATTGTTTACACTTCTTTATTTTTAGAATGAGGGCTATCGTTAGAATTTTAGAATTGGAGCAATTGTTTTCATCCAAAAAGTATTGTCATCAAAGCTCTACAGGTCACTGTTTTGGAGGAGGGCATTTGTTTGGGGTTTTAGGGGCGAAGCTCCTTAGGGGCTAGCCATGTCCGTCCGTCCGTCCGTCCGTCCGGCCGGCCGGCGTCCCGTGCTCTCATGATGATGATGATGATGATGATGATGATGATGATGAGTGAATCTTATGATGATGATGATGATTGAATCTCATGATGATGATGATGATGAGTGAAGATGAAAAAAAATATATGTTTGCGCAGTCGACAGGATTCAAACCTGTGCGGGGAGACCCCAATGGATTTCTAGTCCATCGCCTTAACCACTCGGCCACGACTGCGGGACGAGTAGGGGGCTCTGAGATGTGGTAGTAACTCAAGAGCTGGGGATGTCATGGATGAAACGCATGTAGCCACTCAACGTCTATACAGGAGAGGGCGCTGCGGTCAAATGCGTTTTATAATCGCGTTAAACTTTGCATGCATTGGCTCAACGTTTATAGACGAGAGGGCGCTGCAATCAAATGCTCAAATGCGTATATAACCACGTTCCATACCACACATTCTCTTTCTGACATGGATGAAAACAAACGAAAGGCTCTGCATGCTGTGGCTCAGCGTCTACGCAGACAAGCACCACCAGAGCTTCGCCCCAATCAACATCATTCACCACGTGCAGATGCGGTCAATTTTTTTCAGTCGAGGAGAGATTTGAATTTGGTTAAGGGATTGGAGTAGTTTGGCTAATGTACTATAGGAAAGTTGCCCAAGATGTGTAATGGTTATCTCGACAAGCAACAGTCTGCCAAATAAAGCTCCATCCACGATTTTTGGCCAAACTATATTTTTCACGTACTGTAAGTCTGTTTGGCCATTGTTTGCGGCACAACCAACACAATCGGTTCATTATGGGAGCAGTAATTATGATAATCCATCGCGTGTGCTTGGTTGCTTGTTTCTCCTGAAGGTGGATTGTAGTCGTGCACCGCACGTGGTCTTGCGCGTTAAGCTTCACTGCTTGGCACCGGCGTGCTTAAGGCGGCGGCTGACCCGGAGGAGCACTTGGTTTCAATGTGCTGGCAAATTTTGCGCACTCTTGTCGCGCTAATGTGCACGGCACCACCAATGTGTGCAACTTAACCCTTTCGTGGGTGGTGGGAAGTATACTTCCCAATATAAAGATTGGCATAAATATGTCCGTAGGGAAGCTCGCTTCCCATCTGCAGTATGTGGTGCCCTCTGTTAGGATTTTTTCGCACTAAGAAAAAATATGTTGTATCTTTCCTGCCAGGGGGAGTACTTTTATTTTTATTTTATATCCCGCCAACTGCGTGCGCCGGACGTGCCAGGTACCGGAGGCTTTGTTCTTTTTTCGCGTTTGTCCCAGACCCCAAGTTTGCATGTCCATCGATAAAGGTAACTGTGTTTGTCAGGCATCTAGCCTTTCTGGTCTCAAAGAAACCTATATGCTACCGAGTTACAAGTGTAGTATGATTGAATGAATCAATGAACCAACGAATGGATGCGTGAACGAATGAATATGGCAAACGACATAAATTTCTTCTGTCTGAAGAATACATAAAGATGGGACGAAGACGACTGTCACCTGCCCCGAGGTTGTTGCGACCTACAACCAAATAATGGGAGGCGTCGACAAGTTCGACCAGCGGCGGGAGAGGTACGCCATCATACGCCGTGCACTCAAGTGGTGGCAGAGGATTTTTTTATTTCTTTGTGCACTTTTCAATTGGCAATGCCTTCGTTTTGTACAACACCGTGGGGTTGCAGAAAAAAGATCAGCTTTATTTTAGACTGAAGCTCGCAAGGCAGCTCATCTGTGGACACATGTCGCGCAAGAAGAGAGGGAGGACACCGTCATTCCTTTCTAAGGACATGGGTGTGCCCAAAGAGGTCAAGTTGGCCGGAGTGGGACAGCACTTTCCAATCGAAAACTCTAACTCTGAAGAACCAGTTACACATGCACTGCGTGTTCTGTACCCCTCTGCAAAGAACTATGCTTCCGAAAATTTCACGGAAAGTAGCCCACATATGGGGCAGTGGGAAGTATATATGCTTCCCACTCACGTAGAAAAAAACTATGCTTGTGATAAAAATAAACGTTTTGCTGAATTGTGATACTCTATCAATGTAATGTGTGAATTAAAAAAAATGAAGTTCCCCACTTTTTTTTATAAAATTTGCCCACGAAAGGGTTAACTTTTGCTCACTGGTACCACTGGAAACTGCAGAGAAGCTGATGCCTGGGGAGATTGGTAGTTTCTAAGATGTAGGTGTAGTCAGCCTTAGGTAGATTTGGGTGATATAATTAGTTTGAATAACCATAGACAAAATGGCACCAATAATGTGCATGTTGAGTGGACTTTCCGGAGACTATATCAGTTTAATCAAATACGATATTATCTAGGGATTTGAACTATGGGGTACGAAGGCAACTCAGGTTTGCAGAACTTTGCACTCGCGATATGTATATAAATAAAACAAACGTAATTTATTTTTATTTTTGAGGGGGGGGGGAGGATTTGGAGGTAGATTCTGAAAGTGTTTGCGCTTGTACTCTGTACGAAGTTCAGCGGGAACCCTGTCGAAACAACGGCAATAGCACTTTGTACATGTGCGTGCAGCATTATCGCCGTCAAGACGTGTACACCTTTACGGTGTTTACCACCCAGGCGAAATATGCTCAAAAAAAAAAAAAAACTGCTTCGCATGCTAAGAATGCATTCCGCAGCCTGCAGGAGGCGATTTTTAGAAGGTGTCGCGTGCTATTACTTCACTTGCACTCTGCCATATTTCATGGTCATTGCATAATGCTTCCGGTTGACTATTAGTTTGTGTCAACGTTACTAGGACCACTCAGTTGGGAAACTGCCATAGAGCCTGCTTTAAAAAAGTGGCTCCGATCCGTACTCGAGAGCCGAGCTAATGGCGATCCCAACGCCGTCATTTCTCCCGCAGCGTCTACTCCGGGAACTACAGGGCTGCACGTATTGGTTCAGGTCGAGTCGGGCAAGGCCCGGTGGTGCCATCTCGCAGGGTCATCACTCAGTAGCTATGTAAAGCACTTTTATGTTTCAACTCGTCGCTAAAGGGTGGCGCTGTTATCGTATTTAGCTCGATCACGGCGGACGCCAGCGGCCCAGGTTTCGAGGGCGAGTTTCCCAACTGAGTGTTTGGTTTGTGTCAATTAAATTAAATTCCAACCATTCATTTCCAGCAGGAAAGGTGGTTTTTGAAATTATATATATTTTAGGGGCGAAGCTCCTTAGGGGCTAGCCATGTCCGGCGTCCGATGCTCGTGCTCCTGCTCGTGAGCTCACGTGCTCGTGTAGGGCAAAAAAATATATATATATATGTTTGCGCAGTCGACAGGATTCGAACCTGTGCGGGGAGACCCCAATGGATTTCTAGTCCATCGCCTTAACCACTCGGCCACGACTGCGGGACAAGTAGGGGACTCCGAGATGTGGTAGTAACTCAAGAGCTGGTGATGTCGTGGGTGAAACGTTGCATGTAGCCGCTGCGGTCAAATGCGTACATAATCGCCTTAAACTTTGCATGCATTGGCTCAACGTTTATAGACGAGAGGGCGCTGCGGTCAAATGTGTATATAACCACGTTCCATACCACACATTCTCTTTCTCACATGGATGAAAACAAACGAAAGGCTCGGCATGCTGCGGCTCAGCGTCTACGCAGACAAACACCACCAGAGCTTCGCCCCAATCAACATCATTTACCACGTGGAGATGCGGTCAATTTTTAAATAACATAAAATTACGAAAGTATACATTCCGAGTAGTTTTAACAGCCAACACGGACGTCGGAGAGCAAATACAATACAGTCGAAAAAGGTTATTGTAGAAATAAATGAAGATGCAGATGAGCTGGTGAACTTTCAATATCTTGAACACCCGAGAGTATGAACAAAAAGTCTAAAACGCACACACAAATGTTATTGTAATAATTATATTCTAGACTCTAGAATATAACAACTACAGTAACCATTGTGTGCGTATTGCTCACAATAGAGTAGAAGTTTTCGACTAACTAAATCTGCGAACTGACCGAGATACCGAAACCGAAATTTAAACGTAGAAGAGCAATAGAATCGGTAGACGGTTTTTAACCATAGAGTTTTTAACACCGTCGCTATTAATCTATCAACGTGTTGGATGTTTTAATCCCGAAAATTTTGGTTATAGTAAATCATTTGTACTGCCTGGTAAATATCGTAGTTGTGGATGAATTCACATCGTGAGACGCTATTTAGTTGGCTTAAATGAGCCAAGTGAGCAACATCAACGACCAATCCAAAGCCGATCCGGCACATTCGAATCTCGTAAATATTGTCGTAGTGTTTTGTTCTGCGCTTTGAAGCATGGAAGCCGACGATGTTCGCTCGAAACTATGGAATAACGCCATAGAAAGGGCGAGTAAGGACCTCGAAGCTGTAGCGGCTGACCAAAGCGCAATCGAAAGGACCGTGGCAAGCGTCGACGCCCTTGTGGCCCAGGTGTCGCACTCGGTGGAGTGCCTCTTTCCAACCAACGGAAAAGAATCGCATGTGGTAGTCGAAAAAGAAGATATCCAGAACTATCTCGCGCTTGAGCGAGAACTAAACTCTACAGCACTTCCACACGCACCAGCGGTAAGCAAGAACGAACGGCCGGAAGCGCCGGCTACGACGAATTCTCGATGTAACGCTTCGCTGCTAGTGTACGACGCACTGAAAGCGGTAAGCAGCGAGAATCCACTACAATTCTTGAATGCAAGCAAAGACAGGTGCTGCGCAGAGCTGGTTAACGAGCTTATCTGTAGGGAAGAAAAGAGATTCCACTGCAAAACTTGGGCGGTTTCCACCTCAATACCTGCGAGTCCAGCAGAGAGTCTGGCTGGCCCTGGAGAACAGGAGAAGCTTCCAGCCGTCATTGCGACCACTCTGGAAAAGCTGGTGACAGAGAACCTGCGCTCCAGGCTTTTTTTCAGAACGTCAAACCTCGCGACAATGTGGCAGTGGAAAAGAAACTGCTGAAAGAATTCGGCGACCTGGCCAAACAGATGGCCAAGTCGTGTAGCCTCGACGTCATGGAAGCGCAGTACAGCCGACGAGTCGGGGAGGCGACTGCACTGTACAACAGGAGGGTGGAGCTTCTGAGGCAGCTCGCAGATCAGCACACGAGACTTCAACGTGTGAAAAGGGCGCAGGAGCGACGCGGAGCCTCCACCGAAGCAGTCTCGGACCACATCGCCGAAGCGCGTACAGTCCTCGAATCAAGACTCGACGAATGCTCAGTCATCATGGCCGCCACGCAAGACCTGCAGGTCATGCCCTTGGACACACCTCCATTCATGTTCAAGAAGTTTGTAGCTGAACCCGGGTGCGCTGAGGACTTCGATAAACTTTGCAAAGAGCTTCGCGGTAATCTGACCGTCGAGAACCGGCGTCTGGAGGCTCTTCAGAACGACCAGCGTCATGTGGACGAGCTTGTGGCGGACTTCCACCGGGAACTGTTAAAACAGTGTCAAGGCAGCATCCCAGCCTGGTGCGCGGATCAGAAGGCGGCGATGAAGGGGAACCGCAACGAAGTCATCGTGCGGGAACTCTTCAAGGAGTTCCACCGTAACCCTGATAAGTTTGTGAAGCGCATGCGCGCCTCCAAGACTCGAGGTGTCCCTGGTTCGCGAGGGGCTTCTGTGGGCTCGTAGTGCACACAACAAATTTCGTTTGACCAATAAATTGTGTAACAATTCTATTTAACATGACGGTAACCCTGAGGCTGGGAAAGAAGAGTGTTAAAACGGAGGACAGGAGAAAATGGGGACAGAGCGTCTCAAAAGAGATCATGCTTGTCCATCGTGTTCAATAATCAATATACACCAGCTCGCCTGTACAGACTCTAAAACTTCTTTCTTTCTTTTTTTTTTTTTTTTTCTTGGGCGGTGTTTGAAGATGTCAAAATGCCAAGCTCTAATTGTCTGACTGAAGAAAATAGTGGGTAGACCTCAAGGCATCTAGCATTGTGGTCTACCCACTATCCTTCCAATCAAAGCCAATCAGAACACTGCGTCGCTCTGACGTCACCGCAACCCCCTGCACAAGAAGCAGACGACTTGCTCTCGGCATTGAGTTTCGGTAGACTCGGGCTATGAAGTAGAAAAGTGAGTCTTGTTTGTTTAGATGTTTCGTGTTTTAGTAACTTTTTTTTTTTTTTTAATACAGTACGGCTGCTTAATTCACAAGACTATCAGTTATCTTTGTCAGTGGCGTCACTAGGAGGGGGCGGCGGACCTCCCCGGGTGTTGGACTCGGGGTTGTACGGCTGGGCAGGGAAATAAGGGGGGGGGGGGGGGGGGGGGGGGGGTTTCGTCGTCATGGCAAGCTACAAGAGCCTGGAGGCAGTGGCGTACCAACTTGTTTTCAAGTGGGAGGGCAAACCAGACCCCCCACCCCCAGGGCCGGGGGGCGTTGCCCTTGGTATCCTTTGGGCGCCGCCGGTTAGTGTTTGCCCTGCCCAGTGGCGGGTGTTTCGGCGGGAGGGGGGGGGGGGGGGGGCAAAACACATGCCTTGCCCCCCACTTTGAGAACTGGGGGGGGGGGGGGGGGGGGGGGCAACTATGGAACCACTCGCACACCTGAGCAAGGCATAGAAGCGCGTTGGCTCAACGATTTAAATTTAGCGCCTCTCTAACAGTCTTGACTAGTTGTCACGGGGTGGCGCTTGGAGTCAAACGAGCGCGCGAATCCGCACCCGCACAAACCCCGCGACGGGATGACGTCACCTGATTCGAGTCCCGTCGTTCCTCGCGGCTGAAAGATGGCCGATCGAGGATTTTAGGTCTCCTAGGAAGTAGTCTCTTCTCCTTTGTCCCCAGCGTTTTTATGAATGGTGTGCTCAATTCCTAGCGCGCGTCAAGGCTGACCGACATCGCCCGAGTGCGCGCCTACCGTGTTCCGTCCCAAGAACGAGGATTAGCGGCCCAGATGTTCAGCTGACGTGCATCATCGGGGCCAATCATGGAGACTGTAGCATAGGCCTAAACGCCTCGGGATCGATAGGCTGCTAGCGCCGGTCATGCGCTTTATTTAGTCCCCACAAAACTGTGCTGTATTTATACCGATCATGCAAGCCCCAAACGTCCCCGAGCCTCCGCCCGCAGAGTGCAACATCAAAGTCGTATGCCGCTTCAGGCCGCTCAACGATGCCGAGGAGCGTGCCGGCAGCAAGTTCATCGCCAAGTTCCCCTCGGGTTCCGAGGATTGTACGGCGATTGGCGTGAGTACCGCTTGCACATCACCTTTTCCACGTATGTAGACCTCTGAGCCCGACACCTGACTCCGGTTTGAATCTTGGGGGCGGTTGCACTGCCCGATAGGACGTCCTACCCGTCCTAACCTAGGCGTTGGCTCATGGACTGCCCATCCAATCGCCCCACGGTCGCCTAACCCTAGACAACTTGCCTTGAGCGCTTCCACGAATTTCGTGGGTTGAGCGTGTTTGGCGAAGCTTGCTCTCTCGTTGGTCATTCAGAAGAAAGCCATTCTACGCGACGCGCAGATCGAACGAAGCCGTTTTATTTGCGTGCGTCGGCGCTTGGCTCTCGTTGCATGCCGCAGTTTTTCGGGATGTCAGATCGCTGTCACCGCATTTGTTAGTACGGACCGACGACAGCGTGACCGTGATCCTGCAGACGGTTTTGGTCGCTACAGACGATTGCAGGACCGGTGACGCAACCGGGGAACGTGAGGTCCCCGTTTCACGCCCGCGGGTGCCGGTACACGACGCCGTCGGGTCTAGGTCGCGACGTGGAAAACAGCGCCCGCACTTTCACTCGCCGCGCTGGAGCGGAAAAAATAATCGCTCCGCTTATCTCGAGACGCGGTGACTAAGAGACAACATTGCCAGGACCTCCGATACGAAGAGGCAGACTTTTCCCTCCCGAGCCTGTGTATGATTGGCTTCGGCCGGCTGCGAAGGTCCGAACGTGTGCGTTAAAACGCCGTGGTACTACTTCGGTGCAGTGCCCCCGGGGCCTGGGCTGCTTTTACGTCCAAACGCGCCGTAGGAGCTTTAGTACACTCGTAACTATAGTCGTTGAAAGGTTAAGAACGGCAGGGCGTCTCTTTCGAATGTCCGGCTCCCAGCACACTCGAAGTTCTCCCTGTCGTTCTGCTCATCCTGCCACTAACAATAGTAGATAAGTTACTGGAATTCGCGATTGTTCCAGTGCGATAACGTCAAATCAAAAACTGACCGATTGCCCCAAGACGTTTTTGCGATGGTTTGCATTCAGGCAGCGTCCGGAGCGAGTCACGTTCGCACTCTCGACCGTTTTCTGTTCGCGTTTGCACGCGCTGAGCACACCCCACGTGGAAAGCAGCAGCAGACAGAGCGCATGCAGAGCGTCCTTGACACCCCTCCGCGAAAACGGTGCGCCGCCGATGATTATGTGGAGCGACCGCTGGCGATACAGCGGCGCGAGTAGTGACTCACGCCGACCGACCTGCAGTGATCCGTCAAGACCGGCGATTATTTCGAGCCCGTGCAGCTGCGTGAGGAACTTTGTAATTTCTGCGCTTGAAAGGAAAAGGAACGGCATTTGGGGGGCCGAGACCGCGGCTCGCTCTTTTTATCTATTTATTTTCTTATTTCGTATCTTTTACGGTGACAGGTACGACGTCGAGCATTTTTGCGACTATTTCAAGGTCTGGCTACGAAGGCTTGAGGTCTACGTTTCTTTGTTGCCCAATGCCGACGCTTGAGCATGGCGTTTGCCACCTTTTGCAATGTCCAGTCCAGCCTAGCTTGCTACGTCCAAAACGTTCAAATTACTCGGTATAATTATAAGCGATCAAATACACGTCCTTTGAACTGGATCACTCACACAAGTGCAAGGTACTTGCTGGTGATATTCAGTGAAACCTTGTGAATGGATGGATGACACTTGTGCCGCCTAGTCTAAAAAGATTTACACCCCTCCCCAACCAATTTTTCTCTACATTTCATGTCCCCTTTAGATCATCTAACCCACCAACCTCGTGTAGTATCACACTTCTTCGTTAAAATGTGCGCAGGGCAAGGTTGCTTGTCTTGTGGCAGCAGTCAGTCAGTATTTTTGTAGCTATGTTTAGGTGTATCTTCAAAATGTGTAGTCCCTTTAATGTGGATATCTGAAGTAGGGAACCTAGCCATTTGTTGGAAATCTAATCAACATCGACGTGAGAGTGGCTTTGGCTGTAGCATTACATCCTCACTAGTCAACATACATGTAGCATTGTTTGAAAATATTTGGCAAAGACTGAAGGATGCTCCCCAGAAGGACAATGGCTGTTATTGTCTTCATATCCACTTTGCAACCTTGGCACTTGTGCATCTACAATGGAGCGGACATCGTTTTCGCAAATTGCAGTTCTTCAGAGGTGGCAAGACAACAGAAGGTCTCCTAAGCATGCAGATGTGTCTAATGTCTTATTCATTGCACTATTTGCTCTACTTTGTCAGTTTGTTGAGGCTTTTATCTATCATGTGTTCATGCCCTTCCTGTTCATTTGTAGCAAACATCAGCTTACATAACCTCCTCCATGCTTTTAAGGCTGAAGGTGTGTATGCATGGCTAAATTAATGTTAATGAGATTTACTCACGTGCCATAGTAACTTCCTAACTCACGATAAACTGAACATAAGAAACTCTTAACGACTCGAGTGAGTCTCTATGAGGGATATAAATGCATTTTTCACTCAACTTTGTCATGTACAGTTCTGTCTGAAGTTCTGGAATCTTTCGGAATCCTTCGTGCACATTTAAATGACATCCTAACTTTGTCTCTTTGCTAAGCAAGCTGTTTATTTGTGCAAAAGCACTACTCGCCAAACGAAGTTATAAGGGATAACCAACTGAAAAGCAAAATATAAAGCTTGGAACCATTCATGCTGCTCATTTCTTGTGTTGTGTGATAACTTTAATAATCCTTTATTTCTTTAGTCTCCCAGAACAATCATCATGCTTTGATATGGTTGCACAGACATAAAAACGGCACTCTATAGTTTGGCGGGGATATTTATGAAAAAGTAAAATCGAAGTTCAGAGCGTGTTGGACAAGGTTGCTATCGAAGCTTGCTATATCCTTTTTATAGTGATGGGCGTAGTCCTTCTGGGTTATCTGTTGCAGCATCTGAAAACAATCTCTGCTCTCCTGGTGTTCTTATCGGGTCTGATTGTTGAGGGATAGTCTTTATGTAAGGGACGAACAGATAATAGGAGCGCGATAACAGTGACCTCAGTTCGCACGTGGAACGAACCTCCTAAAAAAAATCTATAAAACTTTTTTATTTCTTTTTTATTTTAGTAATTTGAGATTTCACGTTCGCAAAGTTGAACGCGTTTTCGGTGTTTTAGAGATAATAAGATTTGTTTCGTTGATTTTATTAGTTTTATGATTGATAGCGTGCCGCAGGCGGCTGATTACTTCTAAAATATTCCTAGTTCTATGTCGTCATTGCACGTGACCGAAAGCCGCCAAACCTCAAAACACAATTTTATTTAAAGAAATAGACACCATAGTCTAAACTTGTAAGGCCCGCTTCAGACGGAGTAATTTCACCCAGCAACTTGACGTCGCAACACCAGCAACACGGGCCGTCCGCGTTCACACGCAGCAACCGAATTGCTACGACTTGCTATCATCATCATTCACTTTGAATTTTCTTGTACTATTTAGACGTTCAGCTACGCGCTAAAAACGTGTTTTTATATCTTTGAATGGCGTTGAGAATACTAACTCATCTTTCTGAAAAGGTTTATTTCCAAAAACGATCGATTTCAAACCAGAACCAAGTCTTCAACTGTCATCATCACCACCACGGGGATGTCACGTGAAAATATCGCGTCCCTGATTGGCTGCTGCCGCTTCAAACGGCTCCGAGTTGTTCGAGTTGCTCGTCCGTTTCGAGCCGGACCCGATCTCAGCAATTTGTGTCGATCTAGGGAAAGCTAGGGAACAACCCGCCAGCAACCTCAAAATTGCTGGAAAAGTTGCCCTGTCTGAAGCGGGCCTAAAAGAACGAAGAACACAAACACACAAACAATTAGGCTGAATGAATTTTTGTGTTGTGTCGGCCGTTTTATTTTTGTTTTGGCTCGGGGTTTAGAATACGACACTTCCTAACCATGCGGATTATCAGCCGAAAATCTAGATTTGTTTATTGTTGCGTGCTTACGGTTCTTGTTTCCGTAAACATCGGGGCCTCATACATGCCTTGTTTCCTCTAACCAGCTGGCCTGCACACATTCGGTTCGTGCGAGGGATTATGTCGTCGCGATGGGTTATCGGCTTAGTCGGGCTTGTCGGATAATAGACACAGAGAACACGCGGGCCCGTACTTTTGACTGCGTTGCCATAGAAAGTTGCCCCCAAATAAGCAAAGCTGGAGAGAAAAAAAAAAAAGACGAAAAAAAAAACTGCATTTAATGGTTCTTTTGGAACATGACGCGTCTCCGTTCTCTGGAAGATTTTGAGAAAGGGAAGTGATGTTGGGAACAGGCGTGCAAAATAATGCCCCGTAGATTTTTGGTGTCCTTCCGCCAAGCGAGAGTCTAAATTCGGAAGTGCTGGCGGAAACTGCGTGGACGCCGGCCGCCACGCCGACAAGCCCCTCCAACGCAATCACCGTGTTGACGTTCGAAGTGTTTGTTTGAAGCTGGCTCTTCGTTGCTGGCCGCTGACATGTGCGGGAATGAAGCCCCTGTCGGGCAGTTGGCCACATCTGCTCTGAATCTGACCCAAACATGATGTGTAGTTGCAATTAACCCTTTACCGAAAGAGAGGCATGAAATAGACGTCATCAGCGTCGCGTGACGTGGTGCATGCACGATTTACATGCTTCGGCTATGTTGCCGCCAGACCGCGGGCGCATTTGCACGAGTCTGGGCGCGTCATCGCGAAGCTGGGGCGAACGGCCGCCTTGCCGCCGAGGTTCTTCGCTCGCGCTCTGGATCGATTCACTCGGTCTAGGTTAGGGTCTTGGTCTGGGTAGGGTCTGGCACATGGGTCTGAACTCTGGGGGAGGGGGGGGGGGGGCGTGGTTGCGACACGGCCCGCGCGAGCTCGGCTGGCACCCCCCGCGCTGGAACGGCCCGTCGACTGCCCAACGGTGCGCACAATACTGTAGGAAGCTTTTTTTTTTTTAGATTATGTGAATTGGAAGGTTTCTTTTTGGGTTAGGCATTGATTCTAGAATTGCTTAGACGTTTATTCATTTGCTTTGAGGGCCCGTTTCAGCGTGTTAGGCAATAGAAAGAGAGAGAGAGAGAGATCACATTAAAGGAACACAAGCAGGCACATAATTCGCGTGGTTCTTTCTGCGCGCTCTCGAGCGCTCTTTCCAGAGCGCTCGAAATCGGTGGTAGAAAGAGAGTGCTCTGGCCTAATCGGCTGGTTCATTCCGAGGGCGCCTCTCCCTCTCAGAGCGCTCCCTGGCACTCCGTCCGTAGCCGTCGGAGTGGGGAGCGGCGCAGGCGTCACGTGGTACTTGGACGGGGATCACGTGGTTTTGTTGACGATGGCCGGCAGTGGTCTGTGGTGGTGTGCGGGGTCCGGCATGACGGCGATTGATATGTGGTTCTACAAAGTGCTTCTGCATTCGACAGTGCGAGGATTACAACGGACGGGACATTTGTTTGTGACTGTAACAGGAAAAGTCGACGTGTGAAGTATTCCCAGTGCTTTTACGAGATCGTAAATCTCGCGGCGGTGATTTCGTTAAGCCTAACCGACGAAGAAACAGCTCGCAGAGCTCGCCACTGTTTTATCGAGTTTTTTGGTCGCTTCAAGAAATTTTCAGGTTTGGTAAAAGTGCGTTCAAAGGTCTAATGCACAGTCATTTGTGCCACATGGCGATATGTGTTATATCCTGCTTGCACAATATTTCGCCGTGAGAAAAATACGGTTTATTAACCATTTCATGTTTGCCTGCTCTGTCGTACGAATGACCGCTATCGCAGCGCGTTCACTGGTGAAAACGCGATGAGTTGACAACTCGTTCCAAGCATTGGCTTTCGTTCCGTTCTGCAAAAATCAATTCGCATACTGCTTTTTATTTTCTTTACATGCCGATGCGTAAAGCAATTTACGTCATAACCGTTATTTTATCACGTTCCGAGCTTAAATTTTGCTCAATCGCCCACCGTACGCTGTAAATTTTTTAATGCATTATTAAAATTAAAAAGTTTTACTTCCATTACTGGTCTGAGAATCTGGGGGCGCTCTGAAGCCAGCAGTTGTGATCGGCTGAAAGGGATCCCGAGTAGCTCTGGCGGCGAGGAGGGGGCGCTCCACTGAATCAAGGTCAGGAGAGAGGCGACCACCCGAATTCACCATAATAAGGATCTATAGAAATCATACAAACCGGAGCGTTATGCTGTTGTAACTCAAGGCCATAAATTGAGCGAACGCGTCCAAGAAGTCTAGTATACTATTTGGCAGTGTTGGGTAAAGTACATCTAAAAAGTACTTGAAGTAAAGTACACAGGGTGCAATGTACTTAAAGTACTATAAATACAATGTACTTTCAAAGTACAGTATTTTAACGGTATGCATTGACCAGGTAATCAAGTCTGCATGACCTATCTTCAAAAACAGCGGCAAATATTTGATAAAGTCAAATGGCCACAAGGTAGTTATTCAGAAGTCCTCTTTTGAATTTGGCGCCGCTTGCGCTGGATTGTTGTACCCAAGGAGGTTAAATGTACTAGGAGAGAGCATGACGTCAGCCCCGTAGTGTCCGCAAGCAATCCTCACATAGAGGAGTGTCCTCTTCATTAATGGGGGGAAAACAAAGTGAGTGCAAGCGAGCTGGTGATAATTAATTATAATGTGACACCTGAGATTGTGATCCGAAAAAATTAAGCAACTTTCAAGTCGAAGGAAAACACAAAAGAGAATGTCTCAAAACATTGTGATGTTCTCCTCTGTTGCCTTTTCTTCGACTTGGAAGTTTAATTTTTTTCCGCACCACAGTCTCAGGTGCTACATCACGATTAATTTTGCTCTCCTAATATTTTAAATCTCCTCGATTGCGCTGACCGACCGAGAAATAGCGAGAGTTCAAAAAGCTACGGGAAAGCCGCGCCCAGAACAAACGCAGCGATGCGTCGTCTACTCACGTTTCTGGTAAAGTAGAATATCCCTCCCTGTATTTCTTTGGAGTTAACGAAGCATCATTCCGTGATACAAATTTATCAAAACCAAGTTTGGAGAATGTACTTTGAAGTCGGTAATTGTACTTTCCTCGGAAACTACCAGAAAAAATACTTTAAAAAAAGTACATACTCTGAGAATGTACTTCAAGTAAAGTATAAATTTTCTAAACCTACTTGAAGTACTTCCCAACACTGCTATTTGGTAACGGCCCAAGAAAAATGGGGGTTAAAAAAATATGTATATATTGGTAATGAAATAGCAAAACGTAGTATTTATAGCCTTCGATTTACAATAGCAACCAGGCAACCGAAAATATAATTCGATCTGTTCATTCAACTTGTTTCTCTGTCAGTTCTTGATCCTTGCAGTCCATTAGCCTATACACCTTTTCTACGTGGGCGCCGCCATCTTCAATTGTGGAACTTCCGGTATGCGTGAAAACATCGCTTTCTTCTCGCCTTGACAATAGAACGTGTAAACATTTTAATTGCAACCGTCAGTCGTTCTTGTTATGACCCTTCTATACTTGTTTACTTGTTCGGGGTTGTAATCTCTTGCTTTTTGTTCGGAACGCATACCGGATATAGAGGGACAACGCGGCTGGGTGCGAGGCTAAACGAAAAAGGTGTATACATGGTATTCGGGCCACTTCCGGCCGCCATGACAGGGAGCCGAGAACACTTCCGGTTCGGGTATTTTTTGCATGCTTCTAAAGGGCAACATCGCCGCTGTGTTTCGCGTATTCCGTAATTAGATCGGTCTTTTGTTATGTTTTCCGCGTCCACTGGCATCTTGAAGTGCTGTAGTGTTTTGCAATTGACTGAGCAACTTTCCTGCGGCAAATCTCCGCGAAATAAAAGATGCAACGAGCCGTGGAACCCCGGCCGTCAAGCGCGGACAGTCTCGGTCACGCGCGCGTCCATTTTACGCTCGGCACTAGGATCGTTTAATTTTGAAATCAAGGATGCACACATAAAACTCTCCCGGACAGCGAAGAAACTTGATTGAACGAATCACACTTTAGCTCTTGCGCAAATAAAAAATGGATTGGAAATATTAATTAGTATTCGCCCAAATATAAATTCATATTTTAGCCTGTGCCCAGGTTTTAGTAACACAGACCACTGACACAGACCAACTTTGTACTGCGTAAAATATTTTATAATTTAAATAATAGTGTTTATCATATTTTTTTTTTAGAGCAGATTTTTTTTTTTTTTACGTAATTTTTCGGGTGCGTGCGAACTTGTGAACAGTCGGTTTATGTTAGAGTCCTGACAAACTCAAGCAAAAACCCACATACGAACTAAAAAAAAGCAAGAAAAAAAAAAGTAAAATCTGATGGAACCGAAGCTGGGATTCGGTTCCACGTCGATTTCGAAGTGGGAGCTGCAGATTTTTATTTTTCAGCATGCAATAAGTAGCATGAAGCCACTGGTGTTCCATTTTATTTCTCTCCCACGCCGTCAAACACGACAGCGCTTGTGTGCCTGCCCAAACAGAACAGTTCGAACGGATAGAATATGTCCCCAGGAGTGTCGCGTGATCGTAACAAGTCGGACGTTTTCTTACTTTACGTGAATATCATTCATGGGATCGCCGCGGTAGGTCGACGTTGTCACAGTCACATCATCTCCACTCGTCGTCGTAAACACGCTGCTTGTTTTTTTTTTTCCCCTTCCGGAGAACAAATGGCGCAATTGTACACTACACACTGCGACGGCTTTGTCCCAATCACGCTCTCCCTACTCGTCGTCGAAAACGCACCGCTCGCTTTTTCCCAAGCACGACCGAGCGCGAGTGGCACGATCCTTAGCACCTTCCTTCAACTTCAACAACTACGGACGCTCACGGCGACGACGCCGCGCAGTTTGTGAAGCGTTGTTGTGCGTGCACACGCTCTTCCGTGCACGAAAAACACGAAACAATTACACGTCTCGGATGATTTGTGGGCGTCTAACTTCGTTGGATGCCGTCGGGTATAGGGCCACGTAACTTTCGCCACGAAGGCCAAATAAAACGAGGTCCAGAAACACACATCGATCTATCTTACGTCCGGCTTTCGACGTACCTTTTCTGATTTTCTGCCTAGCAAAACTTAGAAGACGCGCTGTTTATTCCTGCTCATCGAAACATACGCAAGAAGCTGGTCAACCGGAAGTTATCTCGGCCACAGGAAGTTCCGCCATTCTTCATGTTTTCCTCGAACTACCGTGTATATACTAGTTTCGTTCGATTTGCCCGCACTTCCTGCACCGGTGCAGAAAAGTGAAGGGCGGTGTTCCATATAGTTATTATAATGTACGCTAGAGGTTCAAGTGGCGCTAGTTTGCTGCTGCAAATTGAAGCAGACAGCAACCAGTCGGGAAATTGACTTCCGGTAATGCATTTCTATGGGGAAAAGCGAGTGCATTTTCTTGCTGCGCTCGATTATAAGAGCAAATATCACTAATATTTTGTACGTACTGGCACATTGGAACATTTCTCAGTCACGCAGACGAAATAATTGGTCAGTTACGGCGTTTTTATTTGAAATTCGTGGCATGAAAAACGGTGCTAAAACCGCTTCGTACATGTATTTATGTGCACTGTCGGACACTGTTAGCGCGAACACGGCATCGACGCTTTCCACCATGGGGGATATACGTGTCAAACGAACGAAGGACACGTGGAAAACCAAGAGAGATGGCAAAAACTACGCAGTACCAATGGATAAGTAACTCCTTGTGCATGCAGGTGATCAAAATAAATTGAAAGCCACGTAATATAGTCCGATTTGCAATAAATACGTACGGCTTTATTCTTTCTGCTCATGAATATGTGCAAAGATGTATGTTCTGGGTTCAAGTCATCAACCGCACGCTCCAAATCTTTGCAAATAGGGAGAAGTCAGAGAACAGGTGCCCGATAAAAACTGCCCAACGTAGGAAATAATAAAAAGGCACACCTTTCGTAGTCCACATACTTTATTTCTTACATTCGAATGTTTTTTAACCGATCGTAAAGATGCACGACGGAGTCATTTTCATAGAGTGACAGAACGGGCATATTAGCAATATATATAAGCGCCACCGCAATGCTAGCGAACCTTGAACACACTCTACATTCTTTTCAATCGTTAGTTTTCTTAGAATCGACGCTCGTTTTTACATACCTGCCATGGAACATAGGTTTGGGCCTGAAATATAGCGAAGCTTAACATCGTTCAGTGGTAAAGAAAAATGCTGTAATTAAAGCAATTAACACTTCTACAATATTAATAAATGTACATACTATCCGGTACAACCGAAATAATAAAAGTTATTTATGTTATTTTCCGGCGAAGAGACAAAATTCACGCGCGTTTTCCCATAGGAGTGCACAGGAGCACCGCAAAAGTAGACTGGTTGCTGTCTGCTTCAATTTGCCTTCCGGAAGTCGCATAGATACTAGCGCCAGTTGAACCTCTAGCGTACATTATAATAACTCTATGCAGTGTTCTTTCGGTTTGTGTATTGAGATACGACCGGAAGTACACCGCCCTACACTTTTCTGCACCGGCGCAGGAGGTGCGGGTAAATCGAACGAGGCTACTACATGCATCGTGACCGTCATCTCGAGAGCTAATAGGGAGTTTTCGTAAACCGCGTTTCCCACTCCGCTAAGCCCTCCGCAACGAAGAAGCCGCTAATGCGCCTGCAAGCCGATGGCCTTGACTGTAGAGTTCCGGGTAGCGTAGCGTGTTGCGGAGAGCTTTGCGGGACGGCGGAAGCGATCTACGAAAACTCCCTAATGTGCCGCGCGTTTCCAACTTGAGTGTTCACCGTCGTATCCCGCCCCGTTGCGTCGACGCTGGTCCTCAAGGGGCGACAAACTGCGTCGCAGGACCCGGCGTGTCGTGCTACGGGATGTCGCGATCCTGGCGGTTGGTGGCAGAAATGCTGGCGAAAAAGGCGAGCAGACGCGAGGGTCGCGCTGTTCGTCCCGGCGTCCCATCCCGTGGTCCGCTTTGGCTTCCGTCGGTTGTCTGCAGCCGCATGAGCGGCCTGCAGCGGAACAGGCGTCTGTCTCGTGCACATCCACCGCTGTGCCACCGCTAGGATCGCGGCAGGCGACAGCGTGACAGTTTTATGACGTCATCGGGTGGAAATCGAGAGGCCACCTTTGAGGGCGCAGGAAACACACCAGTCCGAGACGCGTTCCAGGCACTTGTACCAGGGGCGTGTGTTGTTGGGCAGGTCGCGTTTCGTGACTGTCCGCGCGCTGTTACATTTCGGACTCTCTGACAGGGGTGGGAACAACATGGCGGCGGGTGCTTCCACAGCCCGCGCTCGTCGCCTTCAAACGTGCTCTAGCTGCGTGTCCACGCTCGAGGCTGACGAGAGGCCGCTATCGAGGGTAGGAAAGCTCGCGCTGGAGGTGGAACGGCTCCCGTTCTCATCCTGCCAGGGTGCGGACGCCGTGCTCCGGTCCGCGCACCGAGGTGGTCACTCGTTGAACCCAGGAAGCCGCCGGACGCCAGGAAGCCGCCAGCGAACGTCCTCGAGAAACGGCTTTTCTTTTGCACAGGAGACATAAAGACCTTTATGTCTTGTGCGCAACATTTGTAACGAAACGTCATGCGCAGGCCTTGTCTTCTAGGTGGTATTGCTCAAACTGCCACGCATGCAGAAGCGTGCCAGCTCTGGTGCCGAGCGCGAGATCACGATGAAAATACAAAGAAACAACAAAAATTCGAACGCCGTCAAAGCTAAGACGCTAAGCGCGTGAGCCAAGAACAGCCGTTCCGCGCGTTCCAAAGTAGACATGACAAAGAAAAAGAAAAATTAAAGCGTCGCTTCACAGGTGTTTTGACGTCACCACCCAGAGATAAGAGACGCGTACCCTAGCGGTGGTGTCATGAATTTGGCACTTTTGATATCTTGCGGCGTTGAGTCTGGCCGATTTCTTGCGTCCAAAGGTGTTTTTTCATTCTTCAGCACAAGACAAAATTAAAAAAAGCTCAACCAACGTGCCATAAGTAGTGCGAGGCTGAATCAGTTGAGCTTGTACTACCCAAAAGGAGGGCGCTACAGTTTGTTCGAAGCTTCAGCGCAGGAGGCCTATGTTCTTGATGGCCGCAGTGCTGGATGTCTACGTCACTTGGGTCACCATATGGCAGCGTTCCTCTGGGTGTCGAGTTCTCACCGAGCCCCGTGTTCGCCCCGGTATAGGTGACGTAGAAAGGCGCGTATCAACATGTTGGTTCTTGCCGCCTACGTTTCCCACTAAATCGTCTAATTTCAAAGACATGTGTTGCCTTTATCAAACTACCTTGCATCGCTCTCGTGGGTATTTACACCACCGAGAATACGCCTGGAAACGCGGTACCCTACGTTCCTCGCAATATCATGTTCGAAACGTCCGTCCCCGTCCCCGTCCCCAAGTTGTGCAACTTGGAATGAAAGTCCGTATCCCGAATAACTGGGCGGCGGTTGTGTTCGGTCGACGCACGGGAGGAGGGGACGCTATTCGGTTGTCTTCATTCCAACGCCTACAAAACGAAGCAACCTCTCGGGGTCACCGATTGGCCCGTCCCGATAAGTTGGGTCGTCTCGCGGCTGCCGCGCTCTCTACCGCTTGCACGGATGATGGAAGCGTGCGGTCAGCGCGGCGTCCAAGATACGGCCGCTGCCGGCCCGAGGACCGCGATCGAGCGGAGTCGGACGCGGCCGTTGTTGCGCCGACGTATCTGGGCCAGTGTCGTTACTCGGGCAACGTCCACCCCGCGCGGAATGCCGGATCTCGTTTTTTTGGGGCTACTGGACGCAATGGACGCCCAGGGCAGGTGGCCATGGCCGAGCGTGTATGTACACCCTGTATACCTAAAGTCCCTAGATAATAGAGCGTCCTACAAGTAGTGACATTCTTGGAAGCACCGACCGCGTGACGCCGTGACGGTGCAGGTTTTAGGAAGCGAATGGCGGCGCACAGTAGAGGTTTGAACTGGATGCCGCCATTTTGTTCCAGCGGAATGTGCTTTGTCATTTGTATTGGTTGTCGTTACTTGTAAAAGCAGTATCAAGTTCTCTATGTATACCAACACCACCTGGGCATTGTGGGGCCGCGGCGTCTGAATATCGGCGTCATCTAGAGGGAAAAACCAATACCACTTAGAAGACAAGGTCTGAGCCACTCGCCCCCAGCCTTACGCTGACGGAGCAGCAATCATGACGTCAGAGTTGAGTCGGCGTATATATGCTCTCGACGATGTTCGCACCACCGAGGCACAAAATGCACGCGTGCACGTGCGTGTTTTTCCGTGAAAGCAAGCGGAAAGGAAGACGCTCGTACGAATGAATGTCACGACGTTGTAGTTAATGTATACTTTTGTGCCGACGTTACGGGAGAAGGGTTATCGAAATCGCCCTCTTTTCAATCGATCACGTGGGATCTATTCTCTTTCTTTCTCGTTCCATGGTTTCGTATCCGACGCTGTGTTTTTCGTCATAATGTATCGCGAGCTTCTACGGACAACGCGTTCCGCGTCGCGGCGACAGGTCTTCCGGAATGCCGCTTTTGACGTATACGCGAGCTGCGGCGACGATGTGGAAAATGACGCCATTCCTATGCAGGAACTATGCGTGACGACGTCGTGGTCGCGCAGTTGCCGAGGTTCTAAGCGATCTCTCGCGTACGTTATTACTTTCTTCCCCGACCGGTTGCCCAAAAATAGGCTACTATATATCGGCTCGTGGTCATTCTCGTTATTGTCGTCGCGACGGTTCCAGGTCGGAGGGTGACTCTAGGCGGACTGTGACTCTAACCGGAACACATTGTACTGGGGAAGTCGGGATGTCGCGATTCTGCGGAGATTCGAGTTCTACCAGATTCGACTGTTTCGAACTTTTAACGCAAAGTTCGACAAAGATTAGACTGAAGTTCGACTATTATTCGCATGCGCGGGAATTCGCATGCGCGGGAACCAGGTGGCAGTTGCTGCCACCTGGTGGAGAAAGGTGACAAACTAAGTAATAAAAAAAGAATCATATAGTTTTCTTTTATATTGCGTAAACATTGGAAATTATTTTCTGACATTTAAAATAAACTACTTCGCGTAATTTTCCTTTTCTTCCAAGTTATGACTTTTTTTTGTGTGTGTCGGGCAACATATTGTTTAAAAGTAACATGAAAAGTGGAAGAACAGGGGAGAAAAGGCTGCAATCACAAAGAGAAACTCAGATTGGGGAGTAAAAGTGTAAAGTTTGATAATATAAAATTGGAGGGGTAGACGATTCACGATATGGAATTTAGAGCAAAATCGAAAAGGGAAGGGGTGTAAATGTTTCTATAGACGCTTTCAGCGCGCGCCAAATTGAGCCGCCATAGCCGACCTTCTCTTGTATTACCGAGATGCCGAGCCACTGAAGCGGGCCTTGACGAGTCTCCACAAGGGCCTATGCTGGGGAGAAGGACACAGTGGAATCTACAAATGGCAATAACCCGACCTGCTATGGTAATGATGAAGTGGAGTAAACAGAATAAGAGGAAACAAAAACTGAAGGTCGGTTATGGCGCCGCCCATGCACAGTTGCGCAAGCTGCCTCCCGATTGACCGCCAATATACCATTCATCCATCCAACCTTCGTCGAGTTCTGTCAAAAGTGCGAAGGTTTGCCGAACCAGTCGAACTCCGAGTTTCGACATCAAAGTTGGCGACAGCGCTAACTGGAACTGTGGTGGCTGTTATTTTAGCCGAGAAGTCGACAGGCGGTTGCTAGAGTGTCGGGCAAAGCAGTGTAGTAGTTCTAAAATACAGCGCGGCGCGCGCGCGCGCGGCACGCGGAACTTTGTGGGCAGCAGCTTCCGCCACGCGGGTACAAGATGTCTATCGAGACGGGCCCGGCCGTTCCGACCAATTTGGATAAGTGGTAATTAGTGCTGCGGAGAAGCCGATGGTGGCGGCGATTGAGGACGCCTTCAGCTGGATGGTGTGGTCTGTCTCCTCGGGACGTTTTGGAAGCGAGAGGTGCCTCCTCCCCCCTCCTCCGATGCGAGAGTGATTCCGCGAATCGATTATCGCACTGTTGGGAACGTGTTTGTGTGCCTCCGGATAACGCCGCCAGCGGGCCAAAGCGTTATCTACAACTTACGTCTCGAACAAAGCTCGAGCTGCGACAATCGCGCCTTTCTTCTCAAAATAGAAAAGCAACCCCCCCCCCTTTTTTTTTTTTTTCGTGTTATTTTTGTTACAATTCGCGCAAGACCCGTCAATTCGAGCGGACCGCTCTTGCTGCTCTTCTAGGAGCTGACCGCGTCTGTGACCATTCCAATATTTACGAGCCCTCAGCCCAGCACGCTGGGCTTGTAAATATTGGAATGGTGTATACTTCATCTCACGAATGTCTGCAGTAAAAACAAAGGCATAGGCGCGTGGTCCTAGCTCGGTAGTATGTTTTTGTTTGTACGAGAACTCGTGCGTAAGAGGCACTTTCTAAAGCCACGCGCTCGTGCCAGTGCCTTCGTCCTCACTGCAGATGTTTGTCAGATGGAGTATAGCTTGGGGTGCATTGGACTGGAATTGATGATCAGTTATCACTTCGTGGATAGATAATGGCCACAGAGTGGTGCCAACTTGTCTCCGACCCCCACGTTTTAAGAAAGCGACCTTTGTATTCATCGGAGAAGGAACCGAGCCCCTGAAAGCAGCCTTTGTATCAATCGGAGGGGGAAGCTAATCCCCGAAAGTCGTCTTTGTTTCCATCGGAAGGGGGAAGACTTAATCTCCCTCTCGTGGCTTCCACAATGCTAAGTCAAAGTCGAGAGATAAAGCAAATATGTACAGAAAGGCACGACCCTCCTCGCGCGTTGGCCGCAACGTCACGGAAACGATGGGACGCTATTGGATGCGGAGGTGGCGGAGGGATATATGATTCCCTTTGAGGGGCATTTGCCGCTACCTCTTGACTTGTAACCTACTATAGTATAATTTGTAAGATTACCTCTTTCTGGGTGAGTCGGGGCCAGCGTGCACAACTGCAAGAGCTATAGATCAAATTTATTGCGACACCCATTTTTACTGGTTGTCGGGTGTTACAGGCAAAAAGCCACCTAAATATGGCTTGACTGGACTGCACCCCCCCCCCCCCCAGCGCGCGCGCGCGCACACACACACACGCGCACGCACGCACGCACGCACGCACGCGCGCACGCGCGCGCGCACAAACACACACACACACACACACCACACACACACACACACACACTCTCTCTCTCTCTCTCTCTCTCTTTTTTTTTTTTTGAAAAATGTGCAGGGATGTGCGAATAGTAGGTCGAATGGAATAACGCAGTGTCATCCATAGCTTTAACAAACGGTTCTCGGTAAACTACACGTCTCAATTGTTTTTGTCTCTTTACTTCTGTCGTCTATCGAGGTTCTCGCGACTTTCCCTTGCACTCTGTAAAAGGCTATGAACGACGCAGCGATATTCGATTCAACGTCGTTCCACGCAGAAAACGTGAACGAGCTCCCATTTGACCAGTGCAAAACGCAAAGGCGGAACGTGTTCCAGAAACGTTCGTCCCGTATACAACACCTATCGGACCGATCTCACTAAGCGTTCCACGCATGCGTGACGCCACCATAGCTGTAGTTTCGTAGAAGGCAGGCGCCAGAGACAGCTCGCGCCGCTAGTGCTTTGCTTGCACGGACCTGCCGCGGGGTTGTACGTTTTAAAAGGTAACGGAAGTGACGCAATTGCGTCTGATTGGCGGATCCCATTGCCTGCACCAGTCAGACGCCATTACGTCACTTCCGTGATTTTTTGAAACGTACTTGTAAATGTCTAACCTAGCCATTCAGTTTTCACGATACATCGTGAAACTGTCTATTGTTCGGTCTATTGTTTCTCGCAAATATATGAAACTGGGAGTGTGTGGTTCGCGAGGCTCGGAGCATGGTGTACGGGCCAGTTTATAGGCTCGTGCCGTTCACCTGAAGATGTCAGATTGCGCGGGCACGTGTCTGCCGCTTATGCTGACACTTTTTCCTCGAAGCATCCGAAGTCGCCTGGACATGAATTGCTTACTTCACCTTCATGACTGGTGGAGACGGGCGGGAAATTAGGTAGTCTTTTCTACGCCCGACTGTCACCATTTTTGTTATTCCTGGGAAAAGTAAAATTGCAGGACACGTCCCCGACTGTTCTGAGTATTTTTCGCCAATTTCTCCCAAATAATAATAACAATAATAATATTGAATAACTGGGCGTTACAAGTTTTTCGACTTCGTTGTGACGCCAAACTGCAGCACTTCGCCCGCTTCTAAGTGCACTCACAACACAAGACTACACTTTCTTTTGCGGACGCACCTGTAAAGCTGATACTTGCCGTTCTTTCCGACCGGCAAGAAAAACCTCGGATAAAAAGAACGCCAGCTATTTTATTATTCTTATTATTCTAGTCATCCGTAGTTCGCAACGAAACTCGAAACAACCACCACGAGCGCGGCCGAACCTCCGCGTCAGCGATATGCCCCCCAAGAGGCGCGCTCGTGTGTGTAGCAATGACTTCCGGAATTGCTCAGGCAGGAGGCCCTTTGTTTTCGGCTTACACCTGGGCTTACGCACGGTCGGCTTCCCCTCTTTGAGGGAAGGAAGGCTGGGGCGGTGCACCAGTTCCGGTCAGGTGCCCGCGCGTCCGTGCGCGCGCTTTCGGGGGCGGCAGCGGGACGGGGTCATTCACCCGCCTTTCCTGACGAGCCTCGATGGACGCCGCCCGACCGCCTGCAATTGCTGCTTGCTTGCTGCCTTGCTTGACCCGGGACAGCGTAGATCCGTCGCGGCGGTGTGTTTTCAATGGCCGCGGGAATCGGTCTCGGAACGTGCGCTGAGGACAGAGTTGACGCCACTCATACCTGGCAGATCGCCACGAGAAGCGGCCGCCGAAATGGAAAAGGTGGAGCGGCAGAGAACGGATGAGAGGAGAGCCACGTGATTGGCGCCCCGCTGCGGCGAGACGCCCGAAACACACTTCTCCCGAGCGAACAAGTGTGTTTCGGGTCCTCGCCGCTGCAAAAGCTGTGCACTGACGTCCAGGTTCCCCGAGAAATGGCTCTTTGATGCTCTGTGGTACCAGATCCTCGCGCTCCAAATCTGCGACCGGGCACTCTAGGGCTCCGTCCTTGTGACTATAGAGGAGGCTATGCGCCACTAAATGGAGCGTTTTAGTAGATCGTTCTGAAAACTCCGATAACAATACCGCTACTCCGCCGCCGCCTTTGTGCGTACAACGTATCGTTATCGGGGGTATCGGAACAGTCTACAAAAAAACTCTAATAAGTGACGCTTAAGGTATAGACCTTTCCGGAAATATTTGGAGCACCCCCCACCGTCTGCTTGACGCATTGTGACGTTCCGATGTACGGCACGTGAGGTTATATCCAGGAATCGAGGACGAAGTTGACGTTGGCTTAAGATTTTGTAATTTCAGAACGCAGAGCCGGCAGACAAAACAGAGTATGTCATGACCTCATTTCGTTTCCGCTTTATTCTCTGTGCGCTTTGAGCTCCTAATTATGCGGGAGAATGAATCGTGCCACTTACGCGATATAGACCTTTTTCCGCGAGCGCGCCGCCATCTTTAGTGTCGTCACTTCCAGTATGGGGGAAAACATCGTTTTGCCGTCGCCACGCCAGTAGAATGCATTTAGGATATAAGCGTCACCATCACCGATTCTCGTTTTGCCGCCCAAGCTGAGGGGACGTCGTTTTGCTCTGTTGCAGACGCTTTCACATATCTGGAGGACGGGGAAACATTTTCTGCGATTTTAGATGAAGTCAGTAACGTACGTTGCTGGACTGGTCGGTGCATATTTAGGTACAAATAGCCCAAAAGAGACGATGACAAGGAGAGTAGGCAGTACACACGACACAGTGTTTTTTTTTTTGTTTTTTCGATTTGTTTAAAGAGGGCATTGAGAACATCGTGTTTTGCCGTCGTGGAGTCGAGCACATTCCACTGCACTAGCTAATATAGTTCTGAGGATAACTTTTGAGTGATGAGAAAAATACAGGAATGACCATGGATCGCGCTAACTGTGTCGCTATCTATACCTACAAATGTTTTTAGTAAAACAAAAAGAAAAATATGGGTCAAATAATTGACCCGTTTAATTTGAGTTAGCATATTGCTACTCGACATTCGGGAACGAGTCCAGATTTGGGAGCAGGAACATTTCACTTGTTGTGGAACGACGCTAAACCCAGATGTCGAAACCCCTTCCTCGCATTGAACAACGGGAGCTTGATTTAACGAATAATGCGGTCACTCTTACCTTTTTTTTTTATGGTGAGTAGTTTATAAGGTGTAAAACAACGAGATCATTTTGGATGCATCATCTCCGCGATATGACCGCTTAAAATATGGACGACGTATACATAAAAATGACGGTTTTAAAAAAAGCCACGGCGTTTCGAGGAAAAAAATATATATATATATATATATATATAGTATAGGCTAGACCTACATCGAGTTCTCAAACTCAAGACACACCTGTATTATACATATATATATATATATATATATATATATATTTTTTAACCACTAGTTTTTTGTACGGGTTGTTGGGTTAATCCAGCCTATATTTAGGTTTGGTGACCGCTTCTGTTAAGCTTTTTGCTGAAAACAAAAATACATTGAGGCCAAACTTGGGTCATCCGTAATATGCGCCTGACGTGCACGTACGCGTGTGAGCTAAGCTGACAGCTTTGTTCGCTCGCGGATCAATTTTGTTGACTGATGGAGAGCTTCGAGTTTATCGCACTCGCTGTACCCCCCCCCCCCCCCCCCCCCAAGTTTTCCTCACTTTTTTTTTTCTGCTTAATTCTGACGGGGTAGGGCTTATGCGACCAAAGACAGCGTCTTTCTTCTCTATGCGGTTATGCCACCAAAGACAGCTTCTCTCGTGTCTTATTTATAGGCACTTGTGTCTTTTTTTTTTTGTGTGTGTGTGTGTGTTTAAAGTACGGTTCGTTATTTCGGGAAAGCGGAAGCCTATATTCGCAGCAAACTGCCACTCAGAGCGAGAAATTTCTTTCTTGTTTTCTTTTTTCTTCTTTTTTTTTTTCTTCGTATTTTTCCTTCTGGTCAGTGAAAACAAAAAAAAAATATTCAAAACGCGGAGAATCCGCCTTTGCTGGGGAACTGGGTGACCTAGATGTCATCAGTTGGACGAGCGAGAATGGACGAAAAAGTAAACAAAAAAAAAAAAAACTGTAGTTTTGCTTCAAATCGCTTTCTCGGAAAGGGGTAGACACGAGGTAGTATACCGCGGACAGTATGAGCTGAAACGGCTTTCCGTGCGTCTTCGGCTTTCCTGGCAGTTTTTAAAGAGGCTTTGGTTCACTCTTGACTCGGAACGCGAAGCCTGGGTCTCAATCTTGGAACTGTTTTGACAGTTGGAGGGACAACGAAACTTGTGGGAACTGTAGGTACGGCAAGCGTCCCCGATACCGCCATGTTTTTGTCGTCATGCCGTGGCTGTGGGGTCTGGTACATACGCAAAATGTTCATTCAGATAAAAAAAAACCAAAAAAAACGCCATATTGGGGTGTTTTTTGACAAAGTGTGGGTCGTAGATTAGAAATATGGCCACGTACTGCCACTCCAGTGGGAATCCTTCACGCAGCGTCTTCGATAAAAGACCGCTGACGTACTTGGGTGTCCCAATTCATTGCTTCAGCGACGAGTCTCGCGACCTTGTTACTGATAATTCCTTTTCCACAATGTTGCGGCCGTCTTTCTTTTCTTCGATGCACCGAAACTGAATAGCAACCCGTGGAAGGTACAAATCGTGGAAGGTATACACGAACTCATCTCTGTGACGTCACGGCGCGGTGGTGGCGCGTCGGTCGCACTTCCGGTTTGGGGCTGTGGGCAGAAGTCCCCATGCCAGACGTGTATTCCTGCGTTGTTTTGAAAGGAACCAGACATAAACCTGCCTTCTCGTCAAAACGCCGCGACTGGGGCCGTACCAAAAGTATCGAGAAAGGTTTGAAGGTCAGTTTTCACGTGCTCGGTTCGTCCGAGAATCTGGATATGTGCCGTGAAAAGACGCCGTCGGACAACGATTGCTTGGGCGGGAAGCACTTTGGGTTAAATTCACGGATACTTGTGGTCATCAGATTTATTTGTTTTGTTCCAACATGAACGCCAGAAAACTGTCAAGTTGTGCGGACCACCTGCGGACTGCATTTGTGCGTCTTCAAGTTCAAACGGCGGCCTGATTGTTCGCATTGTCGTCTGCTCTTTCAAACGTTTCTGCTTGTCGTCTGCTCTCTTAGACGACGCCGGTCCGTAGACCAAATGTTGGCCCGGTACTTGCGATAAGAAGTAAGTGCAGGCCTCAAAAGACTTAAACTTGAAGGTTGGTAAGCAGGCTCGATGTAAACAGTAGATACAACGAGATGTTGGTCATTCTTTCCAGTGACCAACACCGACTTGTTATGCCTAATTCAGTTGGTCCGATTCTGCTTGCGATTTTCAGTATCGTCGTCGACCATCTCAGCTACGGTTCACGCTTTTGCAGCCCGAGCGGCGTCGCGACTGAAAATTCCGAGCGAAATCTCATCATGCGAATGAGGCTTTAGCGTACAATCTGCGGCGTCCACGCGGAATGAATCGCCACATGTCACATTATTCACGCGAAGTTTTGCGGTGTAACGAGCCTCGGTAATTTCGCTGAAGCCGCTCAAGATAGTCAGACATCGTAAGGAAGACGTAGAACCAACAATTCAAACGCGAAAAAGGGCAGGGGGACTCACACCGACGCCGACAACATCGCATTTCAATGGTTTGTTTATGGGCGACGGCGAGCTTGTTGCCCACACCCCCATCGCGCATGCGCGGCGCCGGTGGCGTCCGCTAGGGGCGCTCCGGGTGCTCCGGTTTGTTTGTAAACATGAGTTGGTGTATACCCGTGGAAGTTACAAATGCGTTGTTCTAATAGCATGAAAACCGAGTTGAATGCAGATGCGCCTAAATGGAAGATGGCAAAAACTTTCAATATGGCGGCTCTGGATGGCACGGTGATTGTTGCTGGTAGGAATTTTGCGTGCGGCTTTTGTGGTGTTTATACGTGTGCCGCTGTTATCGTGTGTTTGTGCATAAAGTGGTTATAATTATGCGAACGTTGTCTCGTGCCTGTGGGCGACGCTCGCGCTCTGGGTCACCATCCTTTATACAAGTTGCTAAAAAATATAGCGTTGTGTTATTTCGCCAGCCATATTTTGCGCGCAACACAGAACCGCATTTTTTTTTTGCGTTTTATTTGTTTAGGCATCACAACAAAATTTCACCTCTTAGGTTGGTGCCCTAAATGAGCACGTTTTGGCGTTATTAGTTTCGTATGACAGCCTTTATATTCTAAACCAAAAAAAAAAAAAAAAGCTGGCGGTCGCTAGTTTGTGCTGTGTCGAAGTCTGTACATTCCTCAGTTTTCCAGGGAACGAGTCGCCATTAATGTGCATATATACACCTGCTGGCTTCCCAACCTGTTGTAGGACGAAAACAGCTAAGGGTGAAGGTGCGACCTCACTCTGTGCTGCTCTCGTCTTTTTTTTTTTTTTTTTTTTTTTAGAGCAAAAGCATGACGCGAGTTCTGAAATTAACGCAGAGCACCGTTTGCTCTGCAATTTTTTAGCGTCGCAGGTGTCGTGATCAAAGTTATGTCTCTCTCTCCCTCTCTGTCTCTCTCTCTCTCTCTCTCTCTCTCTCTCTCTCTCTCGCTCGCTCACACTCGTTCGTTCATAATTGCGTCGGTTTTCGAGTTTAATTTCCCATTAAAATTTTATTATTCCGTTGTACTCGCCTAGTGAGCTTCTTCTAGAATCTACACTGTACTTGTGAAGCCCCGAAGCGGTAATCAGTTCTCTCATTTTAATGGAACGAATCAACGGCCCAGCGGTAGAACTCGCTCACAAATTGCTCCACGCTCAGAGTGGTTTCCATCACTTGAGCAGACCGCGGCCGGAACATCGTTTTTAGTCCGGGTTGCGTCCACTCTCGCAACGTCTCGGCTCAGGGTCAGGGCTAACTTGCTTCACGTCGTTGCTGCGTAAAACGATTTTTTTTTTTTTCTTCTTTTCTCAATGCGGGAGAGTCGCGCGACTTCACCGACGGGTTTTCTTCGGCTCCTGAAATCGGCCGGGAGGAGCGTCACGCGAGTATATTTGGCAGGGCCCTGGCTGCAACCCTCCGCCAACTGTCTCGGGGTTCGTCCACCCGCGCCCGAAGCCCTTGTTTTCCCCTTTGCATTTTTTTTATGTTTGTTTTTAATTTGTATTTTGCCCCCGCACTGTTTGGGTTGCTCCCCTCTGCCTTGTCCCCCTTTTTTTTTTTTTATTGCTTTGTTGTGTCGCGTTTTTGTACTACTAATCCTTAGGTTTTCTTTTTTTTTTTTTAACGTTTGAATTTACGGTTTGCTTGGGGATAGTGTTACAAAGTGCACTGTTCGCGGTGCGCGCTTCTTATTCGATTTGCTCGAGTTATCCCTGGTCCTCTCGCCTATCACTCTCTGCCCCGTCTCTTTCCTCTTCCTTATGCACATACTTCATCTCATCTCTCTTATTCCCTGTCTCCGTCTTATTTTCCGACTTTCTACGAAGCGTATGGTTGTTTCCTTTTTGGTGAGCGAGTTCGAAGGAAGGAAAAGCCCGTCGATTCCTCGGCAAAGCCAGCCGCGGCGCCTCGCAACATCCTCTTATCATTCCTTATATTTATTTTTTTTATCCTCTTCGCCAGTGGTCTTTTTATTTGGTCGTCTCTCGTCTACTCTCGCGTGGTCGTTGTTCGGTATTTCACCGGTGAGATAGAGAGAGGGGGACCACGCGCTCTTCTATTCAGAGTGCCGTTATTCGGGGAGGCACGTACCGCTTCGATCACGTGACTGCACTCTCTCTCGAGCGGTCCCCAGCAGCTGTCGTTTGGTTTCCGGAAAGCGCATCCCATCGAGAGTCGGTTGTCGGCTGGCGCTCGTGCTGGGAGTGAACTAAAATACTTGCGTGTGCGGAGCGTTGTTATACAATGCCGCCGGTACTCTGGGGGCTGGATCGTTGTATTATCGCGCCCAGTGTGAGCTGAAACGGTCCTTCGCGCTTCCTTGACGTGCCTGCCAGTTTTTGAGAGAACTGTAGTCCGAACCAGGAATGGAATGCAGTAGGGAGAGTAGTGCTTGTGGTGACCGAAGACGAAGAAAAAGGCCGGATCGGGCGTTTGATAGCTATACTCTGTTTCATACTTAGTGTGCAACGCTGTCAAAGCTACTGGCGCGAGCGCGTGGCTTCATCAATGTTTTTGTTTGCGCGAGAGCGCGTGCAAATTATCAACGAGATCAAGCCCCATGCTCGCGCCAGTAGCTTTGACGGCGTTGCACACTAAGTATGAAACAGAGTATTCACCACATTTGGTGGGAGTTGATATCACGAGGGCGCCACAGTATTTGGTGCCCCAGTAGACTTCCGGTAGTGTATTTATTTATTCTTCAGGAACGCACAGCGATCGGATAAGAAGAGTTTCCTTCAGAGAAGCACTGCAAAGGCTGGGGCGCGCGAGCGTCTTGAGACGCAGCTTGAGTCCCGCTCAGCTCGTGCGCTGGCTTTGGCAGTGCTTTCTTTCACCCAGTCTTAGCTGAGACGCTGCTTCTAGCAAGCCGGCCTGTACGTTTGCAAGAACATTAGTGCATTGCACAAAGTAGTGCAAATAACAAAAGGAGGCGAGACAAATGGAAAAGAAGAGGAAAACCGGAAGCGCGCAGGGGTCCGCCGATAGGGGGTGGTAGTGAGCTTGTTTGCAAACAAACATCGGTGAATAGGATATATGATTCGTCGTGGTACTTCTTAGCGCAGGTACTTCGTAGTACTGTGTACTTCGTAGTACGTTATTTCGTATAACTTTGTAAGCAACTCTAGCGTCACAATAAATAAATGAACGAGCTAAAGAACAACGCAAGTACCCAAACAAACAGGAAAACGTGCGTCGCACCGCTAACTTGATCCAACCTCGGAAACCGCAGGAAAAAAAAATATATTTCGGGCCCTCATATTTTTTATTGGCCATGCTGGACTCAAAGGGGTACTCCGTTGTTTTCTTCCTGGTCCTCGATTTGCCTGACAATTTGCCGAACACACCACAAACATCGCTGAAATAGTTACCCAAATATTGCGCCAATATATATATATATATATATATCAGGGTGTCGAACCGGAACCGAACCGAACCGAAAACCGGAACCGAACCGGTATTTTTTTCCGGAACCGAACCCGAACCCGAACCGTTATATTGTTATCGCGATGAACCCGAACCGGAACTGAACCGGAAAAAAAAAATAACGGTTACCGGCTCATGTCAAAACGGTTCGGCCACGCGCTGTTGACAATGAATGTGCTATCAATGCCATTTGTTTTTTAAGTGCCGTCAACTGACACACACCTCGCTTACATATTTTTCTTCTCCACTCAGTCTTAGGAATATAAACGCTGCATCCATGAATCTTGACAAACGCTGCATCCATGAATCTTGACATAGGAACCAGTATTGCGCTGGTCGCGGCTTGCACGGAAGAAAGAAAATTGGAAGGCTGTGCAAAAAAAAGAAAAAAAAAAATCGCGTCACGGGATTTAATTTTCCTACAATCTCGTAAATCCTAAATACTGCTGTGTGCTCATTTCATAACACGTTTCTAGAACGCGCGAGTTCTTGAAGCTTGCTTCCATCGGAATGAGAAAAGAAAAGGCTGTGGAGTTTGATCATGTTTGAGGGAGAGAAAAATTTTATTTACAGTTGAAATGAGCATTCATGAACTATATCTGCTCTTCGCTGCCCCAACCACCGGTCAGAGTATATCGAGCTATGAAGTGTCAAGATTTACATGCCGTATTTTTTCGTACCGGAAACTCGATAAATGCGGGAAAAAACAAAAAAACAGGGATACAAACCCTAGTCGCTCGTGGAGAAGCGAAGCGGAAACAAAAACAAGCTGGTATTTGAAAAAAAAAAAGGCTTTATACCAATAACAATGATACCAATTTTAACGCCACTTAAATACAATTATGTATTTATTTTTGAAAAAAGATCAATCAGTGGCAAGTTCTTTTTTTCTTTTGCGAGAGAATAACCTACGTCATAAAGCTATAGTAACCACGTGGTCACTAGAACAGAAGTGGTTACCTTCTCCCGCATCCCTTTAGACGTCCAGGTAATATAGTGTGCGGTGTAGTTAGTTTTGTGCGAGTGGCGGCCGCTGACGAAAGCCAGCACCACGATGCATCCGGTTTCGTATAGGCACTTAGAAGCTAACATATTTGTGAGACAGCGAACTCTTCTTTTTTAATATTTATCCTATTACGTCCTTCTGGCGTTGCGTTCGGTGAAGTGTTTTTCATATTCCGTATCTTGTTTAATGAAAACTTCTTTAAGGGTCTAATTTGAGTAACCGAAGGCTAGTTTAAATAAAGAAAGCTGTATTTTCTCCCCACTGTTCCTTCAATTGCTTACACGCCGAGGTGGCGGGATAGTTAGCAAGTTCTACTTGTAAGTGGGTTTGTAAGGAGGTCGCGGATTTTACAGCTACTGCGTCGGACCCAATTAGATGAAGTCCGAATGCGTAAACGTCGGTGAGGTAACCTCTGAGTGCACATAAAGAAACCATTCCTGGTAGAAATCCCTGAGCCTTACACTACGATGTATCCCGTTTCGTATGTGCTGATTCAGATGTTTTATTTGTAATTTATTTTGATGTTGCAATTTGTCATTTATAATTTCCGAACCGGTTCGCGAACCGGTTCAGCGCCCCGAACCGGTTCGCGGATCGAATTAATCGAACCGGAACTGAACCGGAACAAAATAAATTTACCTGAACCTGAACCGTAACCGAACCCGTATTTTTTTTCGGTTCGACACACTGATATATATATATATATATATATATATATATATATATTATTTTTCTCGTGAAGGTATTGAATTCGCAATTTTGGTTCTTACCGTATTTTTCGGTGTGAAAGTATCTACTGGCAACAATGCAAATGTGGCGTCGGCGGAAGACGGGGGTTCACTCTTCGGTCTGTAGTCTTTGTTCCCAATTGATTACAAACAGTTTCATGGTGCCAAATGAATGGTTTGGAAGCTCGCTCCAGCACCCGCGCACCAACACGAAACAAATGCTCGGCATGTTCCATTTTTGGACTGCCCGCTCGACCCGCAAGCCTGCCTTCCCTGACGTCACGGCACTGAAATGCGCTGGTATATTTGAATGTTGGTTTTGGCATCATTTTCACTGCCCGATTTCGCAATAACTATTCTGAATTTTGCGATACTAAATAGCATACCGGAAAAGGTAAACACCGGTGATTCCGAAAATATAGTTAGTTGGGGTGGCTCACAAGACCGCCGGAGCACACCTTTAACGATCTGATGATCGCTTCATCATTCGAGACCAGGAAAAGAGGGAAAAATAATAATAGCAATTGACGCTGATATAACTTGGTAGTAACGAAAAAAAAAAAAGTAACCAGGGAGGCGTGCGTTGAATGTGCAATCTCGCGGCTAAACAAGCGTGTCTCTAAAAAAAACGGATTGTTTTGACAGCTAGTTTTTGTGGTCGTCAGAATTTACTGGAGGGCGTTCCTCTTCTAGCCGAGGACAGCTGATACTAGACTGCTGTTAGTGGGTGTTGCTTAAACAAAAATCGAGCTTATATATTATTATTATTATTATTATTATTATTATTATTATTATTATTATTATTATTAACAGCGTCATCACTGTCATCACCATCGTCGCCGTCGTCATGCTTTCCTTTTCTTTCTTTTTTGGCGCACGTTGTTTTTGTAATTTTTGAGGTCTTCCGACACTTTGAGCGAGTTTTCCATCGCGCAGCATTTGACCGGCAGACCCTGCGCATCAGGTCTCGGGGTCGAGCAGGGGCCTGGAGAGGCGCCTGCCCTTTCTTTGGGCGCGTTTGTTTCGCTTTTGAGTTGGGTCGTGCCCTTTCGAGACGCTCGATTGACTGGACTGACCTCGCCCTAGTTGGCGCGCGACTGCAAAAACGGCGGGATAACCGACACGCTCGAAAAAACTCCGGAGATACGTCTCGGTGCACCGGTCTACCGCTCTCGAAGTGCCGACGCTTTACTGACCGTTATACAGGCTGTTTCCCCCCCCCCCCCCCCCCCCCCTAAAAAAAAAAAAAAAAAAGATTACAGGCTTTTTTTTTTTTTTTTTTTTTTTTTTCACCGGAAAATGAACTACGCATTACCGAACTCTCCTTTCCGGCCACAATGTAGCACTAGCGGTCCGAACCAGGTGGCAAAGTTTCAGAACAAACGGTTGTTATCTTATTCAAAAGTTGCGTTTTTATAGTGGAGCTGTTAAGGGCTAGTTTCCCCAGTATCGTGTCCGTGGGCAAACAAATCTCGACACAAAACTCTGGACAGCTAGCGCCATCTATGAGCGACGGCGGCAACCTTTCCAGCCTTTCCGCTCTGGCTTGCCGACTTGCGGCCGGCCATTACTTCATTCCCACCATAGTACAGCTTCGCTGGTCTTCCTTCTTCACCAAAGTAAAAAAAAAAAAAGGCTGATTTTCTTTTTTGGTGGGAAAATGTCGGCCGGCCTGCGACTGAATGGTGACAGTTATCGAACACGGGCTCCATTTTTCCATCGATAATTTTAGTCACTTCTCTCGAATAAGGTAACGGTTTGTTCTGAAACTTCGGCATCTGGTTCGGACCTCTAGTGCTACATTTGGGCAGAAAATGATCGTTCGGGAATGCGTAAGTTATTTTTGCAGTAAAAAAAAAAACTACATTTTTGTGGAAGGACCCTCCCTACGCCAACATGCTGTTGACAAACAAGCGCGCGTTTGCTCACTCCCAGTGTGGGCGCTACGCGTGCGAAGAAAGCAGATTCGCCCCTAGGTGAAGCGCCTGCCCATGCGCAGAGCGGACAGTAGCGCCGCCGCAGCGGCGTGACGTCACTTCCTCTTCCGATATAGCTGAAAACGATGGCGTACGCGAGAGACCCAATCGAACGAAAAGTTAATGCGCCGAGAAATTGAGGAAGAGGAGGAAACGAGAGCGCGCGCGGGGACGTCGAAACGCCGAACTCTGGTTCGAATGATTAGTGGGGAAATCTAAAACCGAGTGCAATTGCAACGGTTTGCGACGTACGGTTTGCTATGGCAACAGCTGCGTCAGCTCCATCAAACCGTTTTATTTTTTTTTACCCCGTTTTGTTGTAGCCGACGAATGAGAAAACCGTTTGGTTGTAGCCGACGAATGAAAAAAAACCGTTTGGGTTCCTCATTCGAACCCGTTCGACAAGTGCACTGGAGACAAAGGCAGCCTTTGTCTCCACTGCACTTGTCGAACGCGTTCGAACGCCGAAGTTTACTTCACGATTATCGAGTTCAGTTCACGATTAATAAAACGCAAAGCGCGGCATCAAGGCTGAGACAGCTTACTAAGACGTCGTTTCTCTGGTTCATCCATCACCTTTCCTTCCTTCCTTTTTTTTTTTTGTTTGCTTTGTTACTTGTAGTGATTGACGTAGGTCATCATATAAAACGAAGTGTTTCTGTTTTTTTTTTTTTTTTTTTTTCTTCCCTTTTGCTCAGATGGATGCGTTCGGGTGTCAGTCTGCGCGCCCTCGTTTCGAGTTTTAATAAGGTCTCTGGCGTGCTTCTTTTCATTTAGGGTTCCCAGCCTGTTTGAGTGAAGAACCAGTGGATGTTTGTGTACGCTGTCGAGAAAGAAAATGGGTGGGCATACAACGAGCGAATCGAACGTTCAGTTTGACGTGACCTTGGAGGTCCTGTCCGTTGCACTCGAAGCCATTGGGTATCAGCCATACTTACGCTCTTAATTGAAGGCACTATCAAATGTTGTTGTTGTTGTTTTTTGCGCACATAGCGTAGAATGCTCTTGCTTGGTGATTCGTTCTTCGACGTTCTCATCGGCTTACACTGTAATATCATTGGCTGCAAAGGTGATAATAAGAAGCTCGGAACTATAGAGTTTTCCTAGGTCAGCTTTTGAACTTGATTTCTTTTTTTCTTACCTGTATATTTTTATTGGCCCTGCGGTGTTTTTGAGTGTAATTGAAACCGTATGCCCTCGGTAGATATGCTGCCTCTCCAGAAATGCTTATGCCTTGTCCCTTTGCCTAGAGAACCAGAGGGGACAACCGTACCTCAGGTATCGACGACCGCACCCCAATGTGTGCTCTTTTTTTCCCCACCCAGGGCAAAGTCTACGTGTACGACAAGGTGTTCAAGCCGAACGCGACGCAGGAGAAGGTCTACAACGAGGCAGCCAAGGTCATCGTCAAAGGTATGTGGCGCCGCGTCTTTTTTGCTGCTCCGCCCCTAGCGCTCCCCGCGAGTCTTTTATTATTTTCGTCGCCATTATTCTCCGATCCCCCTTTTCTTCTCTTTTGTTCGTTTGTACTTACGGCGTGCCTCACTTTGGCTGTCAAAGCCCTCGTCGCGAAGTGGAGGGCGGGACGGCGCCAGTTCCTTTTGTAGCCAAATTAGCTGTCGCGGTGCGTGATAGCTAGGACACATGGATGACGCAATGTAACAGACCAAGCGCAGATCCTGCCTCCCCTCCTCTTCCTATCCTCTATTTATTTCTCTCTCCGTTCTCCCCCAAATCTGCGCGATTCTAGCGTTCCTGCGATGTTTTGTGAATCGGGTCACGTGAGTGTGACGTCACGGCCGCTTTGTGACGCCCCTCTTTCTGCTGTCCAACCCCTCATCTTCCGGTGCATGTTGGATTGGATGCGTGACCATGACTTTGACTTCACCAAGGCTTCGACATCATCCCTCTCCCTCTCTCTCTCTCTTTCTCCTTCTCACCCTCCTCCTCCTCGAAACGCGCATCCGTCCCTCGCGGCGTTTGTTGGATGTCAAACATCTCAGGACAGCCCGCCACAACGGTACAAACTCTCCATCTCCTTCGTTTTTTTTTTTTTTTTTTTTTTTTTGCATCTGCTTGCGGTGTTTGGATTCGGCCGTGGCCATGACATCAATGCCATCTTATATGACACTCGTGATCGTGATGTGACGATCTCCTTGCCGGCTTTTCTGGGTTTGCTTCATCTATTTAGTCCATCGCCTGTTGGATGTTGGGCACACACCTGTGTCACGTGACTGCCTTTTCCCTCAATCTATCGTTGTCGCCACCTGTGCTCTTTACGCTGACCACGTGATTGCGACGTGAGGCCCTTCACGTCGCGTTTTTCTTTCTCAACGAAGCAGACTGCTCTGCTGAGCTGGAGGCGCGGTAGTGGCGACGTTCGCCACGAGCGTCGATGTGGTCGGTCTTCCGCTATAGGCCAAACGCCCACTGTGGTGTCTTTACTAGGATTAAATAGTAATGCGTGTGTCAACTTCGACAGTGTTGGTGTAAAAACGCCCCCCTTCCAAGCTTCCACCTTGTTTTTTATGCGCACCGTTGGAACATGTTTGCGGCTGATAATATTGGGTAGGAGCCGAAGGTGGATGCCACCGAAACTTCTAGTCTCCGCGAGCATTCGGTCAACGTCACTAAAACACTCAGTTGGGAAACTCGCCCTTGAAACATAGACCGCTCGCGTCCACCGAGACCAAACTGGATACGACAGCCGCGCCGCCCTGTAGCGACGAGTCAAAACATAAAAGTTCGTTTATATAGCTACTGCGAGATGGCGCCACCGGCCCTTGCGAGACTCGAGCTGAGCCAATACGTGCAGTTCCCGGAGTGGCCGCTGCGGGAGAAATGGCGGCGTTGCGATCGCCTTTAGTTCGGTTCTCGAGCACGCATCGGAGCCACTGTTTCAAAGCAGGCTGTATGTCACTTTCCCAACCGAGTTCTAGCAACGTTGCACTCGGTGCAGCGTGTACCCTCAGTTGTTTCTGCGCAATCGGACGGTTAATCTATATCGTAATCTCCGGATATCTTCTGTTATCACTGTGACACGGCTCAACCGTCGCTGCTCTTTCGAGTGATATCGCTTCCGCTGCCCTGACTTCACCCCCGGTTTGTCCCCTGTCTCTTTGGCGGATAGATCTCCGAAGCAACTACAGTGGAAATTGTTATCAGGCTCGGAAATCTATATTTGCCGTCTTTATTTTCTACTACGAACGCTTCCTAACAGGCAGAAATTTTAGTAGATCGTTCCGATGACTCCGATAAGGGAACCCTATACTCCGCCGACACCTTTGCGCATGCATCGTGTGGTTATCGGGTATCGTCATTGGAGGTATCGGAACGATCTATACTACACCTCCCTAATAGGGAGCTTTAGTAGATCGTTCCGATGACGCCGATAAGGAAACCCATTGCTCCGCCGACACCTTTGCGCATGCATCGTGTGGTATCGGGTATCGTTGTTGGAGGAATCGGAACGATCTATACTACACCTCCCTAAAAGGGAGTTTTAGTAGATCGTTCCGATGACTCCGAATAAGGAAACCCTATACACCGCCGACACCTTTGCGCATGCATCGTGTGGTTATCGGGTATCGTTATTGGAGGTATCGGGACGATCTATACTACACCTGCCTAATAGGGAGTTTTAGTTGGTCGTTCCGATGACTCCGATAAGGAAGCCCTTTACTCCGCCGACACCTTTGCGTACGCATCGTGTGGTCACCGGGTATCGTTATTGGAGGTATCCGAACCTCCCTAATAACGTGTTTTAGTAGATTGTTCCGATAACAAAACTCGATACTCCACCGCCGCCTTTGCGCATGCATCGTGTGGTTATCGGGCATCGTTATCGGAACGATTTATACTACACCTCCCTGATAGAGTCTTAGTAGATCGTTCCGATGACTCCGACAACGATGCTCCGCCGTCGCCTTTACGCATGCATCGTATCGTTATCGGGGGTATCGGAACGATCTACTATGTCTCGCTCCTTCATTGGGGAACTTTACTAGATCGTTCCGATACATCCGATAACGATACCTAATGAAGATACACGATGCATGGGCAAACGCGTCGGCGGTGTATCGGGTGCCGTCGGTGCCGTCATCGGAGTTTCTGGAACGATCCACTAAAACTCCCTGTTCATACCCCTCTATTGTTCGCCTATCGAGTTTGCCATCTCGAGACTGCCATCTGTGAACAGGGTTGGGTTTGCATTGCTGTAGCGTTCGCGTTCAGTACTGCGCGTTTTGGCGATCGCTTCCCGGGATTCTTAATGTCGTTCGCAGGGGTTCGTAACCGAAGAATATCGATAATTATTCGCCAGTAACGAAAATGCAAAGTTGGTCAAACCCGAAGAAAAACAAATAAACAATCAAAACACCCGTCGCTTGAGATTTTTTAGTAGATGCTGTTCTTCGGATGCCATATTCTGGTTTTGGAAATCGCAACAAGGCATTATGTTGGGCTGCTTGGTACATAATTATAAAAAGGTAAAACAGCGCTGAAAAGAGGCGAAAAAACGGATGTACAGACATGGCGCCCTGTTCATGTACCTTCCCTGTGTCCTTCGTCTATTTAACGCTGTTTTACCGCTTTGGAAATTCTTTTTGCGTTAACCATCAGTTCTAGCTCATTTTCATAACCACCCGCATATAAATGAGGCTATGCCACTTGTTAATGAGTCTGATGCCGTTTGCTGCGTTTAAGAACCCTTTTTACAGTTTACCATTATTTCACGCTCATTTTCATAACCACTTGATAATGGCTGGGATGCTGTTTACTGCTTTTATAAATCCTTTATAGAGTCAACCGTTCATTCACGCTAATTTTCAGAACCCCTTGGTAGTTGACTCATCGTTCGTAAACGAGGGAACGCACATAATTAATTTTGTTCCGAGGTCAAAAAATAGAAAACATATACGAAATCAAAAGAAGAAAAAAAAAATTGTGAGTGGAGGTTTAAAGGTCCACCGAGGGCCTTACCGGCCTTACACATCCGCTGAAAGTCGACTGGGGCGGAAGTCGACGTCTGCTGCGAACTCGAAATGAGTCTCTTGGCGAATGTGGGCCGCCCGAGAAATGTTTCCCGTCCCGCCTGGCGTCGTCAAGGGCGCAGAGGTTCTATTGTGCTGCGCTCGGACTTAGTTTCATTGTTTCGTGTTTTTTTTTTTTTTTTTTTTCCACGCCTCGATTGCGACACCGCTGTCGCCGGAAGCGGGTCACCCGCAACCCGGTGCGGACTCGAGAAAATAAAAACAGCAGCGAGGTTAAAGCGCTCTTTTCCGAGGGTACAAGCGCAAACAACGAAAGGTTGGAAACAAAAAGTTTCAGCGTACACCAAATACGAAATCGGAAGAAAAAAAAAAAAAAAAAAAAAAAGAAAGTATCTGACGCGGAACTTTCGAAATAGTACATCGGCACTTTTTTTTTTTTTTATTAAAGGTGTGTTTTTTTGGCACTGGTTGCAGTTGACGTCGGAAGATGGTGTAGGCCGAGCAAAGTAAATGTAGGGAGAAAAAAAAAAGGCGGGGACATTAAAGTTGCGCGAGCGATACTGAAGAAAATGAAGCCACGCTGAAAAAGCAAAATGTGCCGCCTGTGCGCTTCGTTTCACCAAGTTTCACCCTAGGATGCGCGACGGCAAATGATTCCAAACCTGCGATCCAATGCGGCGTCGCGAGCGCGTCACGTGAGCCGGCGATGGGGCGCAGAAACTCCCGCGACACGCTGCGGGCTCAGGATTGCGCCCGTCGCAGTCCACGCCAAGAGCTCGAGCGAACGCCGTCGGTTTCCCGGGGATTTGGTGGGTGTTGCGGATCGGATGCATTTCTGGCAAATGGTGTTTCGGCTTCATCCGCTTTTTCCGTGTGTGTTTCTTATTCTTCTATTATCCTTTATCGTGTCGTGCAGTTGAGAAACACGCTTGTGTTGGTAGCTTTTGTGTCGGGTATCGGGGACACGAGCCACTGTGCGGTGTGGCGTCTGCTACGGCGACTCGAGACTTCTCCGTAAAAAAGAAAAAAAAAAGGGGCTGGACCATTTGCTGCCCGCATGCGTGACTCAGCGGAACGATGACTGCACAAAAGATGCCGCCTCTGCTGTGAGCAGTCAGGTCGACTTTGTTTCATTGAAGCTTTTCTTTTTTTTTACCTTTTTTTTTATTACTAGCGTTTTTTTGTCTTTAGTTGTGTTTGTTGTTCCGTCGACTGTTTCTAACGGTGGGCTGAGAAGGATAAGGCAAGGATGGGTGAGAGGGGGGGGGGGGGAGGGGAGGGGGAGGTGTCCCCTTTCGGAGGAGCCGAAATTTAGTGGTCGGTGACTGCCATTGTCTGTTCGTGCGTCTCTCTCGATCGGAAAATCGAACTGGGGGTTCATTTATAATACTGCACCCCACCCCCTTCTTTATTTATTTTACTACCACCGTTTTTTTTTTTTTTTTTGTTCTTGTATTTTGTGTTTTGTTGAGAAGGAGGTGAGGGGGAAGAAACACTCGAGGCGGAACGTGGTAGCAGCTTTTGGTGCAGCGTTTACAGTTTTTTCTTGTTTTGTGTATTTAAAAACTCCGCTGTATTTTTTTTTTTTTTTTTTTTTGTATATGGCCAGCGTTTCATGAAGAAACCAGTGCAGTTGGCCCACGTTTCTTTGTGAAAACCTCAGTAGCCTGGCATCTTGACTATACTCGCGGTCAACTTTCTGTGGCAATCCGAAGAGAGGAGGAAAGCGCGTGTACAGCGGTTGGTGCACCCTCTCCCCTAGCATTAACTGCATTGCCACAGACGATTTCCGGGTCACGTGGCTGGTGGTGGTAGAGCTTTTTGTTTACTAACCTCGAGTCAGGACCACGGTGGTAGGAACTCATGTCCAGTCTAGATGTTGCGAGCTACCGTCCGATTGAAAAGGAAGTCCGGTCCGCCTTTACACCGAGTCACTCATCGATCGAAAGAAACCGTTGACCTAAAAACTTTTTTTTTTCTTTTCTTCTTTTTTGACACGCAATATGCGTCTAATGGTTGGCTTTGGTTCCTGTCAGTCCATTTTGGTTTCCTCGAGGTTTGAGTTGCCATTGTTTATCCACGTCGTCTTGGGACTCGGATGGATGAGAGGTCGTCCTTACTGCCTTACTCCGTGTCACCTTACGATGGACCTGAGCGGACGCTACGAGTCATTCCAGCCAATCGGAGTGCTACGAACGTACCACGTGACTACGCGTGCCGTGTCTCTGCGCCCCTTCTGAAGGTCACGTGACGCCCACGCAACATTGGGCTGGCTTCGATGGCGCGTGTCACCCAATGGCTGGCCGCTACACCATAGCCATTAGGTGACACGCGGGGTTTATTCTGCGGGTGGTCCGCATTGCGCTGTCGTGTTTTGACGACCGCTGTAAACGAACAAACAAGAGCCTGGATGGATGGGTGAGCGCCTTGGCTTGGACGAGCCAGAGGCGCGCGTTGTTGAGGTCTAGGGGCGGGCGATGGGCGGACGTTTTGTCCGGTCGCTGATTTTCGGTCGCGACCTACTTTTCGGGAAGGTAAAGGTTAGAGCGTATAGTCGAATTCGAACGGGTTCTTCTTTGACTACGGCTTCTAACGTGTGCCTTAAGATTTGTTTTGTGTGTGTGTGTTTGTGTGTTTAGGCAGTCCGGGAGGGGTGGGCGTTTTTGTGGTCTCCGCGGCGGTATTGGAGCACGAGCGGACTTGAGCGTGTTTTGTTTTCTCTGCAATCAAAGGGAGACTCCGACAGCGAGGAAAAAAAATTATAAAAAACGCTCAGTTAGTCGCGACATTTTTCCCTGGATGTGAGCGTCCGGTGATGAACTGCCGATGTTCGAAGAGGTAGGGCCAGGCAGGCGGAACGCTGGACGAGGACGTTCTTCCTCTCCTTTCTAGCGTTCCGTCTGCTTCCTCCTCCCCGGCCTTCCTTTCCCTCGCCCTACCTCTTCGAACATCGGCAGTTCATCACTGGACGCGCACATCCAGGGAAAAATGTAGCGACCAGCTGAGCGTTTTTTATAATTTTTTTTTTTTTTCTCGCTGTAGTAGTCTCGCTTTGATTGAAGAGAAAACAAGACAAAAAAAAACACGCTCAAGTCCGCTCGCAACGTACTATAGTAAACTATGATTTTGTTTTATTTCATTTTATGTGTAAGAACGGGAATAATACGAAGCATATATATCCGCCTTCCTGACACGGGCCGCCGCGTCGTCGACACGTGAAGTTAGTTCGCGGCGCGTGAGTTAGGCAACTGGACCACGCCACGGCGTGCAAAAGGCGCTCGCGAAGTTTCCATAGAAAGAAAAATGAAATTCTACATAAAAACAGTTGAGCGCAAATTTTATTTGTGTTGTGTTGTCCCGTCGTTAAAATGTGTACGGTCATTACATTCCTTGGTTTAAACTGAGGCTATTTTTCGTGCGGGAGAATAGCCTCGGTGCTCGACCACCGACGGTGCGCATTTTATAGTTCAGTTCGAGCGCGTCCACGCAACTCCACAACGGACAGAGAGATCTGACGTCACGGACGGGTGTGATGTGACGGGCGAGGCGTTGCCCAGATATATTTTGGTCGCCCGATATTTGCCATTTCACCAAAAACTAAAGATTTCTTAAAGGGATACTACAACGAAATTTCGGCGCTCATTTTTTTGTTAAACATACCAATATCTTGTTAAAAAAGTCTCGAAAATGAATTTTAAAACGAATTAAACGATTAGCAAAGAGCACCTGGTGGATGTCGCTAACGCCTCGTTTGTAATGCTCGTCTAGGAACCTTGACAGATAGTGACGGAGGTTGTCTCGCCTCCGGCCACGACGAGAGAAGGGGGGAAGGAGGAACTCCCCTCTTCCCGAGAATCCCTTTTGTGTGTCGCAGAAGACGCTATTGTCCCCCTACAGGATTATAGAAGATTAACCCGTCACTCAAAATTCGTACAAAAACAGCCGCTTCGGTGGCTGGAACGACTAGGCCATCCTCTTGGCGTCAGCCTCGCCGTAGCTTTGCTCGTCTCGAGACGACCTACGTCACGATTGCGTTGGATGTCACGTGCTCTAAGCTGGGCCTTCTCCGAGCGCTTGCCAGAGTGGGCCGTTTATAACGAAAAATACAGCCATCAGGCTCAAAATACAAACGTGCGATTGTCATTTACGGATATTGTGGATCATATTCAACCTATTTTTGAACACGACGGGAATATTTCAAATTTCGCTGAAGTATCCCTTTAATGGGAAGCTTAGGGAGTGGGGGGGGGGGGGGCGGCTTTCGTTTTAAATCCGCAGTGCTGGATTTTCTACGCATCAGTGTTCGGTCGGGACTTGTAGTCCAGGGGGGCTATGTTCGACAAATGTTTCGTTTCTCCTAAAAAGAAACGGATGTGACGTAAGTGACGATATCGCGTCTGATTGGTTGGAGGCTCAAATGACGAAAGAGGGAACTTTCGTCATTTGGCCGGTGATCGAGGAGCTTCTTCCGCGTGTGTGCGTCGGTGGGACAGCCGGCGGCGACTGATCGACCGGGTCCGTGCTGGGTCCGTGGTGGCCACCCCCGCCCCGCGTCTCGGGCCTCGGCAGGAGAGGCGAAAACTGGTCGCGATCGATGGCGTCCGCCGGCGCCGACGCGTCGGACGAGTCGGACGACCGACGCCCTCTCGCCCCTCTTTCACGTCGCCGCCGCCGTCGTCCGTACGCGTTCGTGATCGGCGAGCGGCACACCTGTGTCGTGTGCAGGGTCGGACGGCACTGGTCAATCGGACGCTTCGGGACGGCGTTACCAATTCACCGCAAAAACGGGCCCTTTTTTTTTTTCCCCTTTTTTTTTGTGTGATTGTATGCGCGCGTTGCAGCTGTTGGTCGGATTGTTTTTTTTGTCGTTTTAGTTGTTGTTTTGCTTTCGGGCAAATCCTCCTAATCATAGGGCAAAGTTAAATATATTTCCTGCTAAAGTCAAATTTGGGGGTTTTACGTGCCAAACCAACGACGGGCATCTGGCACGCCCCAGTAGAGGACTGAGGATTAATTTCGACCACCTGGGGATCTTTTGACGTGCAACCGAAAGCTCGATTACACGGCGTCTTCTCCGCAATAAGCCTCCGTCAGATTGCGGGCACCTCGGCCGGGATTCGAACATATTTCCTGCTGAGGAAAATGCTACGATTCCATTGGACAGGCGGGCTTTTCTTTTTATGTTGTATTTCCATTTTCTGTGCACCAGTATGAGCCTGCTTGTGTAACCCTACTCACACCTTCCTTTTTTTTTTTTTTTTTGCTTACACTTTAGATGTGGTTTTTCAGTGTACATCCACATTTGATAATAATAATGTATGGTTTTGGGCGTCCATTTGCTCACTATTTCATAGTACACTTCCTTCATTTTTTTATTTTTTTGCTTACATATGCATTGTGTATTTATGGATGACACCTTAAATACAAAACTTTTTCAATATTATGTTGATGTCATGGTTGAGATAGAGCTTACCCTTTTCACTTTGCCATTGCAAACAAAAACCTGCAGGTTAATAGTTTCCATGAATGCAAACATTATTTAGGTTTCTCACGTATCTGGGTTACTTTAGGTGGCAGTTATTTTTGTTTTATAAAGAAGTGTACCAATTCCTGGAAAGATTGGTCTGGAAACAATATACTCTTGTAGCACATTTGATAAAAAGAAACTGTCAACATGTCTTGTTCAAAGTTTACTGACCTCTGCAAGCTTAGACAAATTTATGTTGCTGTAAGTATAAAAAAGCAAGGATTTCTTTATTTGAAAATGTTCATTGAAACAAAAGAACTCTCATTTTGAAGTAATATTTTTGTTTTATGGGGAATATTAAAAGTCTGAGCATGATCCCATGAATTTCTGATACTGCAATTGTTATATTTGCAGCCCATATTGATATTAAAGCAATACCTGTTTTGGGTGGCCTCGCATTGTAGCTATGAGGTCGGGTCCCCTGGAAAATGGAGACACGCCTCGCTGGGTAGCCTTCCTTTTTCCGTGAGAACAAAAAAAGAGCTGCGGGCTGTAATTGTTCCCAGTTTTTCTTTCTTCTTTGCAAGAAGTCTTTAGAGAGTGTAAAAGAAGGTAACGGGAAACCAGTTTATATATTGAAAACCGGACTTGTTTTTGTCTTTGATTTTGCTAGGGACGCTTAGCGTTTCTTGAATTTCCTCATCAGTCCCGATTATCAGCAATTAAAATGTGCGAGATTAAAGGAGAAAATCTTCAGCTGTTTCTTAGTAATCTTTGTTGATGTGTCTCTCTATACAATAATGTTTTATCAAACAAATCTCGACGGTTGCAGCTTCTACTTATTTATTTATTTATTTATTTTTGTTAGACTTGGCACTATTCGCGACTCCAATTCACTATAGGTGGTGCCACTCATTTTCCAAAATGGCCATTATAGCGAGGGTCGAGATGCGTGCTGGTATACCAGTTGCTGAGCCTCTCTAGTGTGCTTGCTTCACTGAGCGACACAAATGATTCCTGCTTATACGAGAAAGCTAAGGTGTTATGAGTGCAGGTCACCTCCTTATCCTGAAAACAAAAACGGTGTTTAGCGTAATATTTATGTCAGGAGGCACGTTTTAATTCTGGAACAAAACCAAAACTAACCTCTTTTTTGGATTTAATTTCTCAATATAGGTGTTAATTTCGGATCCTTTCATAACTCAAGCTGTGTCTCACAGCGTAATTATTGAGCTAAAGTTGTTCGTAGAAACTTTATTTTGTTACGTATGTGTCCGATCCAGGCACTTCAAAACATTTTGGAGAGTTCAGTGTCCATTTGAAGACAGGGCCCTTTATACAGCCTAGACGTAAAATAAAATATTGTATTTGTTGAAAATATCAGCGCTGATATTTGCGTGTTCTTGCTGCCTTTTCCCGCTCAGATGATTGTTGTGTGAAACAGTGAACTGTGGGTCTTTTAATGGATTTTGAGATATTTAGACGAGCAATACAGAATTGATTAAAGTTTTACAAAATACCTCCACGGGTGATGAGTTTAGAATTTTTTCACAAAACATATCACTGAAGAAACATTGTCCTCACTACAAAAGCCCAAAGATGGTATCCGAGTCAGACAGCAGAAGCGTGTGTATGTTTTTAAAGCTACGCATAATGCATAGGGCTTTATATTACATCCAGTGTTTGACTGTTTGTCTATCTTCATAACAATGTCTAAGTTTTTCATATGCTAAAAGGAAAACAAAATGAGACCTTTCTGGAAAGACTAAGATGGTTAAATGGCATATTTTTGTGATCATGACATTTATTGAGGGCCTACATTGCTGCAGTTTGTATTAATGATAAAATTACAATTAATATATTTTAATACATAGTTTTTCAAGTTCTAATATAACTTGTTGGTTATGATATAATCTCAAGTGCACAAACAAGTATGGCAATCAAGTGTGCAAATTATCATCTTTGGTGCCAATTACAGCATTTCTAATTAACAAGTTATAAAATAAAAATAGTCTCAAATCAATGAAAACATTCCAGCCAATCTGAAAAATTCATGTAAGATTCAGTGTTGGACAAACTACTCGATAAAAGTATTTAAGTTAAGTTACTAAATACCTGCTTCATAAAGTATTTAAAATACTACTCAAGTTACTTTCACTGTAAAGTCTCTTGGGTAGAGTACAAATACTTAGAAATGTATTTCAGTTACTTTTGAAGATACTTCCGCATTGCTTAATTTGAATCGACGTCATTGACAACGACAATTATGCAGCTACGCAAATCTGGGTCACCAGAATGGTTTATTAGCACGCAACAACACAAAACAGGGAAAGAGAAAAAAGTATTGTAGGGCTATTTTATGCAGTCCACTATAAAGAGCAAAATATTGTCACGAATGATAAAAGATGAGGCAGCGAATAACTGAAGAAACTAAATGTTTAATGGGGCGAACTTGTTCCCAAAACAAAATAGAGAAAGGCTAGCGTTGCAGGCTTCGATGTCGGCGAAACTGCAGGATCGACCGCTGGGGCGAGACTGACTCCGGACCGCCACTCGGAGCACCTTTTGTACCCGCGTGGGTTTCTGGAACATTCGGCGTAGAAAGTTCGGCACATAGAACATTCGTAACTCAATCAGACGACAAAATTCTCGAACTTACCAGAATGTCAAGTTGAAGAAATAAATAAAAGAGAAGTCCACTTTCTGGTATCGAACCCGGAGCCTCCGCGCGAGAGCCTCCGTGCGAAAGCCAAGCGCGGTAACCATTCGGCCATGCGCTCGCTGGGCAACGAGCGTGGCAATATCACTGATAGATGTTACAAAACATTTCTGGGACAACAAGAAAGAGGTTGCTTTAGCTATTGGGGAGGAGATCAGACCGTGGAGCCCCAAGCGGTTAACTTTAGAACTAGATAGATGGGGACAACAAATACAATGGCTCAGCGCTCGGCTGACTTAACCGAACGCGGCGTCAGCGTTCGGCTGGAGTTTGTGTTCTCCGATGAGGGGGAGGAGGGGCTCTTTTGTTACCACTCTGGCCTGCATGAACAATGCACCATGCACAATGCCCAGCTCAGCACAAAAGCCCAAGTGGGTCAAGTTCGCATCCTCTGACGACTGCTTTCGGGGGAGATCCGGCACTTAATGTCACTTCACTAATTTTTGGTATTTTTTCATTACACTGTGCCCTGCGCTCTATTAAAAAAGATGACACAAACATGCCCACAAGGCCTGTGGGCATGTGCACAGGCCTTGTGTTGGGTAAACACCGAGGTGTGGGGGTGACAAACGGGTCAGAGCGCTTCGCCAATAGTGACATCGCTGAATATCACATACTGCGGCGCACCTTAGACGCATCGTTTAACTACAATCCATATTCCCTATACAGGGAGTTCACTATAAACGAACTTGGGACACGGATATGAGTGAATGGATAACAAAAAGAACCCATATAATAGCCACGGCAGTGGTCGCACCTTCTTCAAGTAGGTTGCGTTCAGAAAAGCACTCAACGTCGGGGGACACTTTGTTGGCATTTTGAGAGGTCATCCAGCTCCTAGTTCATTTCTTGTACTGTTATCAATGTTCGCGAGAGCAATAAGTGCCAGACTGACAACACAAAGAAAAGAAAAAAGAAACAAAAAACATTGACGTTTTGCCTTAGCAGGATCAAATATACAAAAAGCGAAACAAAACTGTCTACTTTTTTGTGTGTCCACTTCTCATTTTCTTCTATTTGTTATTTTCTTGACACTCAAGTCTGCATTGTTCTCGTAGGTCGTTTCCTGGTCTTCTTGCGCCTCAGGGTGGCATCTTTACTTCCGTAAAACCACACCTTTTGTTTGAGGAATTTTTGGTGGGAAACTCGATAGAAACAAAAGGCGCCTTTGGGAAGGCGAGGGGAGAACCTTCATTGTACGAACTTTGGGCTGAAATATGAGTCACAGTTGGCAAAAAAGCAATATTTTCACGAGCTCAGTTAAAGTCACCGTAGCTAATCGGAGCTAGCAACAGGATTCGGTTGCTCGAAAGAATGTTCACGTTTGCTCGTGCCACGCCCACGCCACTTCATACCGAAAAACTTGGAAAATGGCGGAATGTCAAAAATGTATTTAAGATAATGAGTACAAGATACTCGGAATTGTAGTTAAAATAGAGTATTAAATACTCTCCATCAAAGGTATTTGTAAGATACCAAGATACTTCAAAAAGTATTTAAGATACAGTATCTTGAGTACAGTACTTGAAATAGGCACAAGTCTGGACTAAAATTACATTAATTCTGGGTAAAGCATATGGTGCTATCAAAGTTGTGACTTCTGACAATCGGCAAAAACTTCCAAAGTCGCCGCTAATCCTTCATATCCAACTAAATAAAAAAAAATTTTTTTTTTTTATTATCAGTTTTTTTAGAACATTTAGTTTCTTCAATTTTCACAGACCGTTGTTTTGCCAATTTCAGCCTTTCCGATTCGAAGGAACGCCTACCCGCTGGCACGTCTGCTCACTGCAGCACGTTTCGTTGGCATTCGAGACCGGTGAAACAGTATTGAGTTTTAGTATTGCGTATAGACCTTTTCACCCTCCGCCGCATGGGCGCTGCCATCTTGGAGTCACGTGATGCGGCCGCCATTTGGTTGCTTCAACTCGTCGCTCTGCTCTCCCCTCCGCGCTACTCCGCGTCTTGGCGGATGCGTTGAATTCGCGTTTTTCGTCGCGTTGCACCGCGTTTCTTACCTCCCTCCGGAAAGTGTCGTCCGATACTCATATATTTACCATGTAATTGCATTGCATCATTATGTTGACAATTTCTGCCGTTAATTTTGTAACACGTTTTGATTATTTTTATCGTCGGTGTGCCCGCTACGTGTGATGAGGCTATATGGGCGCATGAATCTCGTGGACAAGAACGTGTGTCCACGAGATGAACTCGTGGACACACGTTTAATTTGGATTCTTTTTTATCTGACGCTAGAAATCATAATACGTCAACATCAGGCAATTTGTTTGTATACAATATCACACGTAAGCCTGTTTGACGTTCTTAATCGTTTTTGCCATATAAACATTCGCTTGATTGGTTTATTTATGAATTCCAAGAAACTGTATGCAGTGCTTAATTAGTCTCATTTCTACAGTCCTTTAACTGTTAACTGATTCTCTTAAGATTACCAGTTCAATTCAGTTAATTCATTCCAGCACCAAGGTTTTGACTTCCCGTGTAAGAAACAGTCACAGACAGCTTGAGAGTGCCTAAGGTCCACAATTTGTGACGCCGAAAAGAAACCGTCTGCATGAAAATCGCACGAGTGCGGCATTGTCGACGGGAATAGAAATTTACTTTTAGTAGCTGGCGACGCCGAAATCTACAAAGAGCGTCGGTTCGAACCAGTAAAAAGCTTTTTATACAGGTTCATGGTGTGGTGACTGGCGCTCTACTTCAGCTAAACTTACGGGATATCACTTTTTTTTTTGCGGCCTTTAATTTCATCTGGCAAATTTTATGGGAGATTAATGTCAGACTTCATTTGAGGAGCCTGTCACTTATCTCGTACCTTGAGATTGTCGTAAGCATATCTTTATATAACAGTCTATTTCATAAGGCCAATATTGTGAAATCTTGTTGATGAGTACTTTAGTTAAATAAATTTTCTAGTCGGCCTAGGTTGGCCTATTAAAATATTTCTTGGGAAATTAATTTACTTAAATAAAACAGGCCGAGGAAACAACTTTTTTTAATATCCTACGTCATTAAAGGGGACTTTTTCAGACTGCGAAGTTCACAAAACGTTGGTCTACGAAACCCAAACAGTAAACTTGTCACTTCAATTGTTTTTAGTGATTTAGCACATTGTTAATCATTTTGTGACCTGCTTCTTCACTAAGCACTGGTGTTAGTGAAGCACTGGTGTTACAATATAAGATGAGCAGTCGAATCCCCGATTTGAGCTCGAGCCCTTCCATACCACTCGGTGCACGCGCAGCCAAAGCCCGGCGGCTGGCAAGAAGCGCCTGCTGGGGGCGGAGCTCCTCCTGATCTTTATTAATTTTTTTTCTTGCAATCATTGTCCGCGGGTACGGCCATGGGCGATGGTAATCCCCTCTTTGCATCAGAGCAGTTGTTTTACCGCCGAACCTGGCCGAAATTGACGATTGGGCGTAATCAGACACATCAGGTGTTCGTGAAAGCGCTCGCAATTTAGGCTCGAAACCACCTCGCGGTTGTCCAAGTGTCTTAGAACCATCGTGTCATTCGTTGTGTGCCACAAGAAAGAAATTTGTATCACAGAATTAAGCGAAAACGGCAAGAAACAGCAACACAATGGCGTGGGCTTTGAAATCGAAACCAACCAAATTGAAGCAACCTTATGGCGGCGAGTGCACCAGCGCCCTCTACCCGACGGTCAGCCAACTACTGAAATGAAAAGGTCTATACGAGCAAACGCAAGCTCTGTGTTTGCGTGTTCCACACTGCGCGTGCGTGGAGCCCAAAATTGCAATCTTAAATTGGAGCGCGGCAGCGACGGGCATGCGCAGCGTGGAGCACACAACTTAACACAAATGCACAGCGCTTGTGTCTAAACGCAATACTAAAACTTCCTATTATGGTACAATCCCATACCGGCTGCAGCACTACATTGGGACAGTGAAGAGTGCTGTTTGCATTCGGAAGTGACATTTCGCGAGCCATGATCGCGAGCAGTTCCGCCGTGCCCACTGAGCAGGAGAACCAGGAGACCCTCAGTAGAGCGCTTCTCGTTTCCGCCGTGGGGGGGGGGGGGGGAGCAACGAGCTGAAGACTCGAATTGCTGGCAGTACAACCGGGTGTGGGAAGAAAATGTATGCAACTTAGCCCATATGGATAAAGAATATAAAAAGATCATGTCATTAAGTCGTGAATGCTGTTAATTGGTTATAGTAGTCCCATTCATTGGGTTTGAAGATAAATGACCAAAGATGTCACCACTACAGGAAATTTCCCATTTCGTTTGCATTTGATCATACGGAAAGAAACAAAATGAGGAGCTCTCGTATATTCATCGTTTTGGCTCTAAATGTAGAGGTTATGATAATTGCAAATATTACGAATATAAGTTGGAGGCACCACCTTCTCCGTGTATCGAGCACTTTTCATGGTAAATGTAAATCAAATTAGGTGGAACAGATACTTAAATATTTACCGTAACTGAAGAGAGTGTCTGGCTAGGTTTTTAGGTTTTGACATGTAGATTTTGCAGCATCAGAACCGTGTCTCATTTTTGGCACTAGCAGGATGTAGTTTCTAGACAGGCTTGAGAAACATTACAAGCCTCATCTTTTTTCATTAATCTGCACAAAACAAAATTCTAAACAACCAGTTGCATCTTAGAGCAGACATTTTTCGCAATATTTCAGTAAAACGAAAATGGTCTCAAAGGGATACTGCAATGAAATTCTAGTGCCTATTTTATTGTCTAAATGTCTGCCATGTTCTGGCCACACCACGGAGGCACCAATTTTTTTCTTGGAAAGATACCAAAACATCATTTAAAAGGAATAAACCAAATGTCGTTACGTCGCTATGTGCTTAAAAGCAGCGCTGCTTTGCAGAAATGCTCCGTCAAGCTTAATGAGCGCCGAACGCTCATTAAGCGTTCGGCGCATGCGTGAAGCTACCATAACTTTAGTTCACAGGAGCCAGGCGGCAGTGCTCGAGACAGCTCGTGCTTTCTCGCGCGCTGCATGCGCAGAGCTCCAATGAGGTTGTCGCACGTGCAGAATGACTAAAGTTCCCTCGATGCATTGCGGCAGCGGTGGCATAGCCAAACTGGTTTGTGAGATCGGTCTATTGGTCCAGCTCCCGTGATGCATCGAGCTCTTCGATGGCTGATCTTCGAGCGCTCGCTGGAATCGGTCCTTTGGAACGAAAAATGTAGCCATCCGTTCAAAATACAAGCGTGTGATTGTCACTAGCAGATAGAGTTGATCATGTTTAACTTATTTTTTAATGCGAGAGGTATATTTGTAGTTTTGATTCAGTATCCCTTTAAATGGATCCCTGGGGAAGTTCAGAAGTATCATCAGCAAAGCCACGCACTGACACCCGACAAATAAGTATCCATGTACCACGGAATAGCTCCAGAATCCACTCTCTACACATCCAGTTTAAAAATTAATAAGCAATTTAGCTCTAGTTTTAAGGCTCTGCTGAGGTTGAGAAGCATTGAGTTGGCAGAGCATCTGTCAGATGCTTTGGCCGAACGATGAGCAAATTCTGTTGAAGTACCGATGGCAACTCCTTAAGGAACCCATGCTGGGATGTCTGTAACACAGAGAAGGCATTTATATGATTAACGATACTCCTATATTGTGTTCAGTTTTTAATTCTGTTCCTTTGAAGATTTAGTTTTTTTGCAATTGTTTGAGTTTTGAAGTCAGTTTATTATTATTATTATTATTATTATTATTATTATTATTATTATTAGTAGTAGTAGTAGTAGTAGTAGTAGTATTTTTATTATTATTAGTATTATTAGTATTATTATTAACAGTCTTCAGCAGGGACAATATTCTGATCTGCTATTATTCTGGTTTGCCCTTCCGACTGTGTTGAATTAGATCTATTTCAATTTGGCTACCAATATGATTTATCAACCTTAAATTTGCTGTTTTCCTTCTTTCATTGGGTTCTATCTACCATAAAATTCCGAGCAAGTGCCCTCTCAAATAATGGAGATAATTGCGAAAATTGGGGAATGGGCGCTTGTTAGGTCATCAATTTTACCTATATATCCACTGTGCCCATTTTTTAAGATGTTGCAAATTTGGGTGTGGGCGCTTAGTGTGGAATGGGCGGATGCTTGGTATTTTACGGTAATTGAGATAACTTTATGGGACCTTACTTTTTGGATATCTTATTTGATGTTAGTCTTTCTTTTGTTTTGTTTTTTCTTGCCTCCCCCATGTCTTTACTTACCTTTTTTTACTGTGGAATTTTTCTAGTCCAATGTGCAACAGTAAATACCTTTTATTGTGCCTGAGGATTTGAAAAAGCGAATGACATTTCGTCTTTTTTTACTTGAGTTGAATGCAATAGGCCAAAGGTAGTTCTGCCTAAAGTTACACACGTAGCCTGGCGCCTCTGTATTTAATAGAGGGCGGAGTTCACACTTTGACCGGCCAAACTCTCTACGCTCCGATTCACACAGTGCCTCGTTGAGATCTGGGGCAGGAACGTTAAGTAAACTTTGTTCTGAGGAAGCTTTGCTTGGGCGGCTGCTCTCTTTCCTTTGCATTAGAGCTGTTCGGTATCTAACACAGCTGATTTAGAAGAGGTAGTTTGCACGGCTTTGTACCATAATCCTCATGGTAAACTCTGCCACTTTCAAAGTGTGTTGTTCCATCTCGAGCGTCCTCCCGAGCTTTGTGGTCACAAGGCCTGAGGGCATTAGACCTATTCCTATCCCGGCTTAATTCACCTGCACAGAGCAGCTATTTGGGCCCTGCGATTGTTGAGTCTTGATAGTGTCCGAATAGGAATAGGCTTGTCCCCATGTGTTATTTATGAGCACATCAGTTTCCCTCAGAACCTTGGAGGAATACATTCTGTTTATTACATGACGTTGTGTTTTATAAATTATTCCATGGCTTAAGGTGGATGCAAAACTTTCCTAGGAAATAAGAAACTGTGATAAACACACCGTTACCTATGTTTGATTTTTCCTTCCCTGTTAATGGCTCAGCATCATAAAGAGAGGCATCTTACTGTATTACACCAAGTGCATTATGTCGTGTGATTCTATCTTCAACTCTCTGAGTGTAGAGCTATCCATCCTTGCGTCTTGCCCTATTAAAAAATAGTTGAACTGCATCCTATAGGAGCACTTGGGACAGTTTTGACCTTATTGCGAGCAAGGCCATATTAAGACAGCCTGCTAAACATAGTTCGCTGTCAACAAAGCCTTCAGGCTATAGGAGATTGAGCTGCTACGCTTGAAACAAAGCAAAGGCTTGTTACAAGGCACCGAAGGTTCAAACGATAAAGACACGTGAGCAACAAGTTGTCAATGAGCAAACACATCAGTCGTCTTTGACACGTTAAGCAGCATCAGCTTGCCCCCCACACCCTCTTGTAAAGCATGTTTGTAAAGCGCGTCCCTTATCGTAAGAGCAAGCGAAGGCAGAATTTGGCTAATAACCTGGTCTAACGCGTGGCCTGTCTGCTCCTTCGTTGACTGCACTCTTCTCTCTTTTCAGATGTCCTCATGGGCTACAATGGAACCATATTTGCCTACGGCCAGACATCCAGTGGGAAGACCCACACAATGGAGGTGCGTCTGCCATTAGCAGAGCTTATCTTTCTGGGACTGTCTCGAGAAGAAAAGCAGTGCTGAATGGAAGTGTGCTCTCTTTTGGCGGTCTTCCTCGTTGTTCTTTGTTTTCTTTCGTGTTGTTTTTGTTTTATCTTTTTCGTAATGTTTTGTTGTTGTTTTTCTGCAGGGCGTTCTCGGAGACTCCTACAGCCAGGGCATTATCCCCCGCATCATTAACGATATTTTTAATCACATTTATTCAATGGATGAAAATATTGAGTTCCACATAAAGGTCAGTTGGCCCACCTCGTCTCTCTTTGTTGTTGTGCATGTTTGCCGAATCAGTGTCTATGTTGTGTCTTTTTTTTTTTTATGCTTTGCTGCTGTCTGATGGGGGTTCGTTTTGGATTGTTCCAGGTTTCGTACTATGAAATTTATTTAGACAAGATACGTGATCTCTTAGACGGTGAGCCTGCGTACTTCTTCTTTTTCACTTGTCGTAGACTAGTGCCTTTTCCGGGTGTGACACACCATTCTTTCCAACAGATGCTCTTCATCACTAATATGTCAGTATTTTACCTCATCTTGTTTTCGAGTCTCTCTTAATTATAGATTTAAGCTGTAATGAATAATTATTTCAAAGAGGTTTACTGTCCTTTTTTTTTTCACTCATGGAAACTTGTATTACATTAAAACACCTTCAAGTACAAAATGTTTACCCTCTCGTTGCAAGAGGAAAATTGTAATCCCATTAAATAGTAATGTGATAGAAATAATGTTTTCTATTCTGTTTTAAATATTTGGAATTCCGACAGGGGCAAGGTAACAGAATTTCTGGTATTACATGATATCCTATCCTTCCAGTTTTAGCACATAATTTCATGCGACATAAATCATAAAAACCTTTGCTGAGTGTTAAATTCGTTAGTGGCATGCTCATCACGCTGCATGTTTGTTTTGCTCTGTTTCAGTAACAAAAACTAACCTCTCCGTTCATGAGGACAAGAACAGAGTTCCCTTCGTCAAGGTAGGTTTAGTTTTGGTGCTGCCTTCTAAACTGTTTTGCTTGTTACGTTCATGTGGTGCATTCCTCAGTCAATCATTAGCCCATCGTTAATGGCCATTAATTATTCGCCTCTCTGCAGGGTGCAACCGAGAGGTTTGTCACCAGTCCAGAGGAAGTGATGGAAGTCATTGACGAGGGAAAATCTAACAGACACATTGCCGTCACAAGTATGTTCACTTTGTTTTTTCCTATAAGAAGAAAAAAAGAAAAGTCTTCCCTTTCACATTTTGAGGCAGACCAGCAGGCAAGGCAACCTCTGCCATACATAAAAATTTATGTCTTTTTCTGTCAACTCAACTACTGTTCTTAGTCATGATGGTTAATTTCCATATACCTAGACTGTAGAAAATTTAACTTACCATATGTGACAGCAGGTGAGGATTTCTTCTTTATGTATGGACACTGCACTCTTCTCTGTGTCAAGTCAACAACTTTGCTGGTTTTATTTAAATTTGTTGCTCTACTTCTACAACCCATATCTTTGGTTGCATCAGAAGCAGTGTTCATGCTTGAAATGCTTTTATACAGTGCACATAGCTAGGCATTTGCTTTTCTGTTTACATATTTATTCTTCATAGTTTTATGTCCCTGATAAATTTTTACAAGGTCTTGCTGCTAGCGGGAATGGACATCTGTATCACTTGTTTGAACTGAAATTAGTGCTGTCAAAAAATACCCACCATGCCTTGAATGCTAAAAAGAGATGGTTGAAACTACTAGAAATAATGTGTGTTTCGTAAAGCTTATACTTGAAAACTTTAACCTTTGAGTTAAACCCAGATTGAAAGTGAGTGGATTTCGGATGAGACTGCATTATTATTTTTTAAACAATACTGCACTTTACGTGCAGTATTGCTGCTGCAGTCCACTTGCTCCTCGCTGTCCAGGCTATGGACATAACCAAGGAGAAAAAACAGTAACGGTCTTTAAGACAGTTTTTTTATTGGTCAGTTTCTCTGGGGAGCTGGGGTGACAAACGAATGAGAACCACAAACCGGCTTACAGTCTATGCAGCTGAGGCACCTAGTCCGTCGTTGGTGGACCTTGGGAACGAAACAGTGTTAAGGTTTCTCGCAGGGGGTCTGTGGCAAAATTCGCATACACCAACTTGGGACCAATCCTTTTGAATTGGGCTGCAGACATGAACGAGCACAGCTCGAGAAGCCACAGTGTGTTCCTGATCAACGTCAAGCAAGAAAACCTGGACGACCAGAAGAAGCTCAGCGGGAAGCTGTATTTGGTCGACCTTGCGGGCAGCGAAAAGGTGTGTTTGCTTTGCTTCGTTTGAAAGGGGCATCCGGTTCTATTTGCAGGGTGGTGTGCTGGGATGCCAGTGGGACCAACTTTCTGCAAAGTTGCGAATGACTATAAAGCACAGCTTTGAAGCATGCCTGTATGGGCGTGTTCAAAAAAGTTTGTCAACAGGTCGATTTCTGCGCTCTTATCAGCGTTCCGTGGACGTCGCATCACCTGGTTTACTCCACGAGCTTTTCTGAGTGCACTGAGAGTTCAGCGATCTTAAGCAGGTTTTAATGGGGAACTCCACTCAATTCCAAAGACTTCAGGGTGGTTTCTAATCTCGGCTCGAGTTGTACAAAGGAACGACTCTCTCTCGTTTCTTTTGCGTGAAGTAAAATATTTTCCTTTTCTTAGACAGGAGGACGAACTGAAACTTGCTGTCGCAAGCCACGAGGTGTGCTATGTGATCCCTGTGCTCTCCCGGTTTATCAGTCTCTTATCAGTGTTTTTGCTGCACCAGCCTTGCGCTTGTAGCACTAACAGTTTCTTCTGCACACCACTACACTTCTTGCACGCTTCAAATTTTTCTAACACTTATTGATTTAGGTTTTTTTTGTAATTCCCAGAAAGTTTCTAATTAATATTGTTTATTTTTACTAATTAAAACATTAATGGAAAACTAATTAAAAACTTCATTAGCTGAAACATTGTTTGTTTTTAAATTGACCCCTCGACCGTAATGAATGCGACCGAAATTGTTTTTTTTCTTTTTTGTGCGCTGCATAGTTCTTGCGAAAACATTTTGGCCAACGTTTCGTGAAGCACCCTACATAGGCCTATACTATTTTGCCACAGCAAGTTTCCTCTGACTGCCGATCTTTTTACAGCGGAGCTGTTAAGGGCTAGTTTCCCGAGTTTCATGTCCGTGGACAAATGAATCTCGACACAACGCTCTGGACAGCTACCGCCATCTATGAGCGACGGCGATGACCAGACAACCGGCTTGTTGGTTGTTTGGTTGCCGCTGTCGCTCGTAGATGGCGGCACATAGTAGAGCTCCGCTGCTCTTCCTTCTTCACCAGAGTGGAAAGGCTGAAAGTTTTTTTCAGGCTATGTCACTCATTCTAGCATACCTATATACTTAGACCAAAATACTTCCTCTGCTTTTATGCTAGATACAGTAAAGCAAGTTTATATTTTGGTCTAAGGCAGTACTAGGACCAAGTCTATTTGGTTTAGGCGGAATATTTAACTTAAGTATTGTTAAATTAGTTATTTTCTTTCACCTCCTAACATAAAGTAAGGCATGTTTTCTTCGTTTTATTTTCTCCTCCTTTTGATCCTGTTCATCTGCTCTGTACTTCAATGTAATAAAAAAATTCTTTTTTTTTTCTTTTTTTTTAAGGTGTAGTTGATTGTAATTGTGAGTAGAAAAAAAAAAAAGCTGTTTTCCTGTGAGTAGAAAAAAAAAAAAGCAGTTTTCCTCTAATGGCTGCTGTGCTTTCAGTGCAGTTGAGTTTGAGATAGGTTTGGATAGGGTAAAGGTACTGCGAAACTCTCATTCTTCTGTTATGGTCGAACCTATTGGGATGATAGCTGCTGAAATTGCGGGACCATAGTAATTTTCCGAGACCTATTTTTGAATATTGTCTGTACGGTAGAGTGTCAGATACTGGGCCAGAAAACTGAGCTTTACATCAACAGCGTTTTGGAGGAGAACATTATCTTTATCTGGAGGGTTCATACTGCAAAGTTGCTTGCAGATGTCTATCGCTTTATCTTCCACCCACTCATGATGCTTTGTGTCCCACTTGATAATGCTTCCAGTGATGTCGTAATTGTTTTAAAATTACAGCATTACTAAAATAGGTTGACCCGTTCCCTAATGCCATTTAAAGCTTCTTCTGAAAAAAGAAAAAATAAGCTTCTTGATGTGCACTGCACGACGCTCAGTGGTGTAGCCAGGAATTTTTTTCAGGGGGGGCTGAGGTGACTGGGATGTCCATGAATTGGGGTGCGGAGGAGGGGAGAGGGGGTCAAAGTGTACATGTTTATTATAGGGTCGGCTGGATTTCGAGGGGGGGAGGTGGAGGGGGAGGGGGAGGGGGGCTTGAAGCCCCATCAGTTTCCCTCCTGGATACGCCACTGGCGACGCCGTTAGCGCAAACACGAGATTGGCACTTTTTTTTTTATTAGCAAGCATCAACTGTTACTTCTCAGTTTAGTGCCCCAAATTAGTACTTTCAACCACATTAGTAGTTTTGATGGAAGCCTTCCTGTTCTAAGAGAAAAACGGCAATCCCATGTTTGCACTAACAATGTCGCACAGTGTACTTTAAGTTATTCAGTGGCCCATAAAATGCTAGTAATATGTGAAACTTTCAAAATTACTTTTTTTTTTTTTTTTGCCTGTGAAATTTTGGAAGTGGAAGGTTAGGTTGTAGATTATATTCGTAGTCATTGTCTAAGGACATTGGATATAGACAAAAAGTGATATGCGAGATTTAAAAAAAAATTGTTGTTGAATCCTACGTGGGTAGAATGTTTCTTATAAATAATCTGCGTGAATTTTAGCAGCCGCCTTTATTTGTTGATTACTGAAATCCTTGCAATGAGAGCGTTAAAACCGTGAAGCGTGAGAGCCATCGTTGGCTACGTTTACCTTTACCTACTATTTGTGAGCATAAACATTTCTAGGGCATTTGTGCCTAGCTCTTGAGTTACGGCATTAATTGGTGAAATTTTCATCCACTAACCACAACTCTTGAAATTGTCTTCTTGCAAAGTTTCTCTTTCCTCCTCCGAACCGTCGACTTGTAGGGTTTTCTTTTAGGGTCGTCTACTCTTCGTAGATATTGTGTACAACCAAGTGGGACTGCTCGTTAACAATGCCGACCCATAGGAACATTGGAACATTTATTCGGGGCTTCTTTCTTGACCTTGTAGGTGAGCAAGACAGGAGCCGAGGGCATGGTGCTGGACGAAGCTAAGAACATCAACAAGTCGCTCTCAGCCCTGGGCAATGTGATCGCCGCACTGGCTGACGGAAACGTAAGTTGAACCTGTCTTAGTCTCTGAGTTGTGGGTGAACCAGCTTCATTTCAGTGTGTGCATAGTTGCACTACACCGTTTGGTGGCTAAGTAGCTCTGTGACTTTCAGCTTTGTGGTGCGAAATCAGTGCCACAATCACGTATACCCTGTGGACGGTAGCATGTTTTCGTCGGTGAACATATTTAAATCTTGATAGAGTACAGATGAACAATAAGTTTTAATATAAGCTTAATAAAGCCCTTAAGTTGTTTTGGCAATTTGCAAACATAATTTTAGGCTGCAAACTAGCTGTTCTTGTTTGTGCTAAATGTGTCTTACTCTGTGATAGTTCCTGGTCTCCCTGAAATGGTTGAATGTTGTTACTTGAACCATTTCATTACTCCATTGCCAGGGTTCCTTCGAGTCGTGGTTGCAGTTCGTTGTTGCAAATATTTTAATATGTGGTTAGCAATGAAGTTACATTCCTTACTTCATATCTATTATTATCATTGTCCAAGGTTGGTGGCATTGGGAAGTAGAGAATGCAAGAAAGGACAAAAAGCTTCCAAGAGAAACTAGGGTTTACTGCCACCTTCCTTTCCGTCGGTTAAGCACGGACGGTCCGGTGGCACATTCGTTCGCAGCACAGGCTCCTCACGTTGATTCAGGTGCCTTGCACGATTCAAGTTGAGGCTTTTGAGCAGTGACACAGCATTTGTGTCGCTCCATTGCCCGTGCAGAAGTCCCACATCCCATATCGTGACAGCAAGTTGACGAGAATCCTGCAGGAGAGTCTGGGAGGCAACTCGCGGACCACAATCATCATCTGCTGTTCCCCGGCATCCTTCAACGAGTGCGAGACAAAGTCAACGCTAGAGTTTGGCAAGAGGTAATGCTGCACTCAGCCCCAAGAGCATTTGGTTGACCACATGATGGTCATGCTCATTGCCACTGTGTAGACCACGCTCAAGGGACTAATATTGCGAGAGCCATACTGCCGCAAACAATCGGAGCTACCACTTGTCCCCGGATTTTGCCGACATACCTAACTGAGAATGCAGAAGGTGTTTTCTGTCCCAAGCATTAAAGGGCCCATGAAACTAATTTTGGGCTGGAATGAATCAATTTATATTGAGATTTTACTAATAGCACATCGTTCAGTGGGCTAAAAGAAAAAAGGTAGAAAGTCTAAAGCCTGACTTTCAGTACGAAAATTTGGAAAACACAGCGGACTATTTCGTAAATCCTTTCCTTCGTAAGCTCTCTGCCTTTTCACTGCGATACATCCGCGGACCCCGCAGCGCGTCACCGGGCTCAAACGAACGTCACACGACATCGGACCTCACTTATTCCCTTCATCCCTAAGCTGACATTGTGGTGGAAACTACGCGCTTGCCGGACCAATCGGCCACCCCCCTTTCATCACCTGTCTCTGCGCGTGGGTATGCGGGAGAGAGCGTGATCACGTGGCAAAGGTGTGGCTGGCCTAAGGAGCACGTAACTTTCATATCACTGTCAGCTTCGGGGTGAACGGGGTGGGGAAAGCAACTTTTGTCTGAATTTTGAGCGACGTGCTTATCTTCTAGGGGGAGAATGGATGTGTCCGGATTACACAAACAAGAGTCCGAGCAAGAGGGGACTCCCCCTTTCCGTCTTCTTGAACTGTTCGGTAGAATGCGCGATTTATGAGTTGAGGAGGAAAGCTAAACAGGAAAATATTGGAAAAACGTTTCATGACTCCTTTAAAGCTGTGGACGACCGAGCAAATTGGCTCGTGCCGTATCTTTCCAATACCGATTCTGAAATGCATAGTCACATTTCGGAACTACCATAAAATACCGAGCAAGTGCCGACCCAAGATTTGAAGATAGCCTTGAAAAACTGGGGGACGGGCGTTTGTTTGATTCGATTGCAGAAATACAGAAGGGGCATATGATAGATTCGGCTTCCCCACCTTGCACCGGGGTGCTTGGAGAAGTGGGTAACAAGGAGGAGCATCTCGGTTACCTAGGCGGACTGAGAAGTCTGGGGTGGGCACCCGATATGTCCTTTGCTTATTTTTCAAACATTTAGAAAGTGGCAGGTGGCCGCTTCATGCAACATGGGTACTTGCTCAGCATTTTAGGGTATATCTCAGAGCATCACTAACACGAGAGCCTCGTTGCAGTCGAGGAAAAATGTTGTCGGCACCCTTAGCATAACCTTCGACTGACTTTGACTGTGCCTAGCCTCACCCGTTACCTGTTCGCCACGGTTGCAGGGCCAAGACGATCAAGAACACGGTAATCGTGAATGAGGAGCTGACAGCCGAAGAGTGGAAGCGGCGCTTCGACAAGGAGAAGGAGAAAGTCACCAAGCTCAAGGGTCAACTCAGCAGAGCAGAGTTCGAGCTGGGGCGCTGGCGGAATGGTATGATGGCCTCTTGCTCCCTCTAAAGACGCACAATAGCACTGTAGTCTTCAGAACCTTCTAGACATCTAATTTAGCTTTCCTAGTTGTAATGGCACAGTTTTTTCGTCGGTGTTATGTCCAGGGCGAAACTGAAAGGGAACTTGGAAGAAGTATTGTTCGGACCGAATCGCCCTATCTTTCTTGTCTTCAACTCCGGCTGTTTGAAGAATGGCTGGAGTCATAATTACAAAGGCGTTGGTTGTAAAATATTAGAAAATGGCACGGAAAACACGGGGACAAGCAGAGGAAGGTCACGTCCAGAGCATTGACTCATGACCTTGTCTTCTTTTACTTCTATGAATTCTGAAATAAAAGAAGCATGTAAAGGAGTCAATTGGGACATCTCTTTACCATGCCACCCCATAATCCAGAGCCTGTGCTGTCACACAAATATGTCCAATTCTCTAAAAAAGCCAAACTTTCCAATAAGACCAAGCTTCTGTTTAATAAAACTGCTTTGTTGCGGAAATTGGGCGCGTTTTATTGAAAATAATATTGATCTCCGGGTGGTTCTTTACGCTAACACGGTGGTCCCAGTGTAGCTCAACTAGCTCAAGAGCAGTTGGACACTATAATCTATCTCACAAGTTGACTTCCATGCCGGCAAAGGCACGGGAACAAGGGCATGACTCTGCAGAATGCTTTGTTTGCACAAGCACTCGTGCAAGGAAGCACTTTCACAAGCCACGCGCTCGTGCCCATGCCTTTGCCAGCACAGAAAACAACTTGCGAGATAGTATTCTTTGCGACTTTGCCGGCAAGCCATTATCTCATCCAGATTGAAACGGGCAGGGGTGGGGATGGAACCCAGGTTCCCTGGGTCCTGCGGCTCGAGCTTTCGCTCCACATACTATAAGCTGTGTTGCGCTGATGCGCTCTGCTACCGATCCCTCCCCCAGGAGAGTCGGTGCCCACGGAGGAGCAGCTGAAGGACCTGGAGAGCAGTACCCTGAGCCTGTCGGAGACGGCGTCTGCCAGCTCGTCGTCTGCCAACCTGCCGGCTCTAGCCGCGGCGGCCGGCACCGGTGCTGCCCCCGCTGCCGGGGGCGCCGGCGCCAAGGCGGACCCCCTGGTGGGGGAGGAGCGCAGCCGCCTGTATGCGCAACTGGACGAGAAGGATGACGAGATCGACCGCCAGAGCCAGCTCATCGAGAAGCTCAAGGAGCAGATGATGGAGCAGGAGGAGGTGAGGGCAGAGATTCGTTTCAGCTGTGTTAGCACGTTGGTTATATTGAGATTCAATTATATTGAATTTCAATGTACAGGACTTAAGGGGTGATGTGGGGCTTTAGAGTAATTTTCTTATTTATAAAAGAATACTTATCACATTATACACTGGTATAACACATCTCGCACCTATTCCAAATATGCAATCAGATATTGAATATCTTTACTAGAACCCGAGTTATGGGATATCAGTCTAATTTGATTAGGTCATTTGTTATGGGTCGTTAGAGAAACATTATTCGTAAATTATCAAACTTTTTAATGCAATTGCATTCACAAAGGCCTAATTCGTGCGGTGATGCTATTTTAGATCTTAACTGAGAGGGTTATGTTACTAACAAAAGATTGTAATTATAGTGTAAAAGAGATGCTTTCTCATTATTTAAGAAAGTAACTATTTGGATAGAACTCTTAAGTTGGAAGACTATAAAAATAGCATCACCGCACGGCTCCATTCTTCCCGATTAAAATGGCATCAAACGTGTTAATATTGTCCAAGACAAACTTCAGGAAACGCGTGTAAGGCATGGGTACTGGTGAAAAAAGTGTGAAGAGAGAAAAAAGCCCTTGAAGTATGTGTATTCCTGTTGAATGTTCATAGAAAATTAAGACTTCATATTTTTCTTTCATATTTAAAAATTAGATAGAGCAATAATATTTTGCACAGAGCTGGGTGGGTATGTCTAAATACCAGAAAAGCCATTTTTTTCAAAAGTCAAAAGTGAATTTTCCCCAACTTTTTACTGTTCAAAGACCAGTTTCCTCCCAAGTGAGCCGGTGTGTTTACTTAAAAATACTTTCAGGGCCCAAGGGCATTCCAGCGATAACAAGACGTGCCTTCTCTTCTCTTGGTGTCAATTTTCGTATTTCCTCAGTCTTGGGCTACCTCAAAATGTTTAGTTTCAATGTTAGTGATGCTATAATTGGTGAGCTAAGACAAAGGAATTTCAGTTTTATTTAAATTTTTTTCTGTCCAAATGTTTGAGCAATGTGTATTTGAGCTGTTATAAATAAATTGTGGAAAGCAATTGGCAGATTTTGCCTCAAAGGGGCACTAAGGTGGTTGAAACCCTCTTTTTATGGCGCAAACTCAATCTACGCACCCTTAAGCGTCCTATGAATCCCCAAACCACAATCGTGCATGACCTTTTTCGCCCTTAAAAACGCAACTGGACACCATTGCACGCCCGTTGTCCGGGATATCTCGAAAAAAGGGCGTGTTGCGGTGTTTGGTTGCGTTTTTGATGGGGAAAAAAAGAAACCACGCTTGGTTGTAATTTTAGGGTTTCTACCATGCTTAAGGCAGATTTTAGTTTGCGCCGTAAAAAGAGGATCTAAAATTCACTTTTAGTACCCCTTTAAGGCTCTGCAGTATGTGTGAAATCAAATCCATGCACTATTTATGAGAAATGGTAGCTTCTAACATGGTCCGGATTATTTCGAGCCACGGTGAGAGAGTGACGCATGAAATATATGCAGGTCGGAAGTATTCCAGAGCTAAAAATAAATAGCTCCAGAGCCGATTACACTCGTACACAAATGTGTGGACAAGCCTTCACAGCTGATAAGGCGTAGTTTCTCGACTGAGGAGTAACTTGCCCCGTTTCGTTGCCACGCAGCTGATCACGTCCATGCGGCGCGACTACGGGGGCCAGCAGCAAGAGATGCTGCGCATCCAGCAAGAGAACGAGTCTGCCAAGGAGGAGGTGAAGGAGGTGCTGCAGGCCCTGGAGGAGCTGGCCGTCAACTATGACCAGAAATCCCAGGAGGTGGATACCAAGAACCGGGAGTTTGAGACGCTCAGCGAGGAGCTGAACCAGAAGCTGAGCCAGCTGAACAGCGCTCAGAACGAGCTGCAGCAGATGAAAGACCACAGCGTGCACCAGAAGAAGCGTACCACTGAGATGCTCACCAGCCTGCTCAAGGACCTCGGCGAGATCGGCACCGTGCTCGGAGGCAATTCGGCCGACGTCAAGGTGCGCACCGCGTTTCTGGGATTGTCGACAGCCTAAGAAACGCAGGGCGTGGCAGCTCCCGCCACGCTAGGTAGCGAATACGCAGCAAGGATAATTAGGATCATGATTAGTTTTGATTCTAGTTTGACAGGTCTGCCTTTCCGTCGTGGTTGAAAATGCTTGAATCGAAGCGCTGTCATTCTTGACATCCAGTGTCCGTGCTGCCTGCACTTATTGTTTAACTCAGTCACCCAGATGTAATACCAATAGAATGTCCACTTTCATAGGCATGCAGCTGTACCACATTCTTGGATTACATTTAGAATTTCTAATGAGTCGAAACATAGCGGGTCGTACATCTTTGCGGTGCTTATAGGCCGGTGACGCTGCAAAAATGCAGTGTCACCGGGGTGTGCATTGGTGCATGGCGTCTGATATTTTGCATGCAGAAGAGAGCTCCTCTGCAAGCTTAAAACACATTTTATAGCCCCGTAAACAAAGGGGGCAGTGCACAGAAGGTGACCATTGGAGTGTCTATGCCGGCCTGCGGCAGAGGTGGTTCTTAGGACCACTAGTTGACTCGCGAGTGTGTCCTCATGTGTGGCGGGTGCTTCTTCTGTCTCCTTTGTGGACAGCAGCCAGGCACAGACATGAACGGCAAGATCGAGGAGGAGTTCACGGTTGCCCGCCTTTACATCAGCAAGATGAAGTCCGAAGTGAAGGCCCTGGCTCAGGTGAGCTCTCACTTTTTCTTTTTCTTCTGAGCACGGAGTTTTCTCATCTTGCAGGCTGTCGTAGATCATCCCCTCCCAAATGCCTTTTTGGAACAAGACAGCTTTGAATGTCGCTGAAACGTACCGTGCTGTGTGCCTTGTAACTGCTGCAGTGAAATCTCTGCTAAAAAGAAAAAAAAAATGTGATGAAACGCAACATCATCCTGCATGTGTTCATCCGCTTTCTTTGAAGCGTGGGGTTCGCTTAGTTTCCAGCAACCCAGAGGAGCCCCGAAGTACTCAAAGGCGTTTCTTGAGAACCTAACGTTTCTCACTTTTCTATACCCATAAACAATGCCTTTTCTCAATTTAGGCATACCCAGCTTTGCGATGCATCGATGTATCTGCTGTGAGCCAAAATATTCTCACGCTTATCTCGAGTTTATGCGTTTGTTAGCAAAGTTTGTAGGTTTGTGACATGATTTCTTGCAACGACACTTGCATTCAGTACTTAGAAGATGGCTGAACAAGTTCAGGAGGCCAATTCAACAAAATGAGTATGTTTGAACCATGCTTTCAAAATATGCTGATGAGAATTTTAGTGAGGCCACTGCACTCCTACATATTATATATATATATATATATATATATATATATATTTTTTTTTTTTATGGCTGAGGGCAAGTGTTTTAGCATTATCTTAAGGTGTACTTTGTTTTAGTTGGAAGGGGGTGTGTGGTTCACCAGTTGCTTTGTCGTCTTGTCGTACCCAGCGTTGCCACCAGCTGGAGTCATTCCAGTCGGATTGCAACAAGAAGATTGAGTCCAATGAAAAGGACCTTGCAGAGTGCAGGCTACTTATCAGCCAGGTGAGTCTGGTCTGCATGTGCACAAGTGCTTACCCATTTCTGCAAGCTCTGGAGTTGTAGCCAGCCTTTTTCTTGGTGTGCATTCCTGAATCTTCTTGTATTTTCAAGTTATGTCAAATTATTGAGTAGTGACTGTGACTCTTTGCTGCTTTTTGTTCAAAGAGGAAGGCAACTCAGTCTCGCACAAACAACTTGAGTTTGGCATAGCATAATAATCATCCTTGTTGCCGAACTTCATAACAAAAACAAATGACTGTTATTATAGTGAATGCATAGCTGTCTTGCAGTCCTGAAAAATATTTCAGAGGTGATAAATCCCAAACCTAAATTCACGGTCATTCACATTATTTATGGTACTGCATGTCGCTTGGAAGGTTTTGCTTCATTCGAGCCAGTCTGAAAGTGGGTATTTCTAGCCTTATTTTTATCAGATGATTTGAATGTCTTTGAGACCGATTTAGGTCATTTTTGGGATTATGTGTTGATCAATTCACAGCAACACTAAAGAGAATGAACTATCAATGCATCTCTACCTAATGTAAAGATACATTTGTCATATTACGACGAGCAGTGCTATACATCTCACAAATGTCGACTTCAACAAGGAAAGTTTGTATACCTTGAAAAGACGAGAATTCAGTTAAAACTGTTTTTGAAGAGCAATCGTGTGGCAAGGCAACTTCGACAGTGCTTTCTTTTACATGTGGAAACCCTTCTGGCTGTGTGTTTCAGTACGAGGCCAAGATGAAGTCTCTTCAGGAGTCGATGAAGGACATTGAGAACAAGCGACGCTCGCTAGAAGAGTCTTTGGACGAGCTCAACGAAGAATGCTCCAAGCTCAAGGCAGCTGGTGAGGAAACTTGCTCGAATCGGCCGGAGATGAAGAAGGCGTAGCTTTTAAATGTGCCAAAGAGCGAACAATAATGCCATTACATTAAACAACCTTGTTTAATGTAATGAAGTATTTGCAGTAGCTATGCTGAATAGATAGATGGAATGTTGGCTTCTTGTCATATCGTGCTTTTCCTTTGTGCACGCGTGTGGTGTGGAAAAGCCACCGTTCCCGAGTGGACTCCGAAGCATAGCGCCGGCCTATGGATCTGCAGGTGGCAGGTTCGAATCTTGACCGAGCTGCTTACACCTTGACAGAGGCTTATTGCGGAGAAGACACAATATAATCAAGATTTTTGTTGCACATCAAAAGATCCCCAGGTGGTCGAAACTAATCCTCAGCTCTGCGCTGGGGCATGCCAGATGACCTTCGTTGGTTTGACTCACTAACCCTTGTTCTTCATTGAGTAGGCTTTAAATAGATTTGCCCATCATTATTGTTTCCGATACGGAAACAGTAGTTGTGTCAGGAACTTTGTTTGCGCTTGGTCAGTTCTCGTTCTTCGTCCGTTGAAATGGAGAGGCAAGATGCTCTCGCTCTTGGCTGCAGTCAGTAATGTCCGTCTTTGCGTGTTTGCGGTAATGCAGAGGAGATGCACATCATGGCCTCGAAGGAGAAGGAGAAGGAGAAAGACTCTGCCGAGAAGATGAAGGAGGCCTTGGAGCAGCAGATCGAGAAGCACAGGGACGCCCACCAGAAGCAGCTGTCCTCGCTGCGGGACGAGATCGCCGACAAGATGACCCACATCGACCAGCTCAAGGAGTGAGTTGGGCCCTTCCCCCTTTCGCCCTATGCACGGTCAGCCGAGAGAGAGATTGGTTTCATTCGGCTGGTCTCTTCCTCGATTGACCGGGGGGGGGGATTATCCCCCAGTCCATCGCTCGCGATTGATTGTTGTACAAGGAAAACATACAATGTGTATGTTGTCCCACATGTTGTAGAAGGATAATATACTGCAAGCAACTTAATTTTTACAAGGACTTAAATTTTTTGCAACATTTGCGACTTGAATAAAGTTGCAAATAATTGGTTTACGAATATCTCGCCTCGTAGTAACTGATATGTAGCATGTCCCTCCAAATTGCAAAATATTAGGTTCGGAAAGAAAAAAAATTGTAGAGCTTTTTTACTTTCCACTCTCTTCACTGCCTTAAACAGAGCGTCTGCCGAAGCTTGTAGTGCCGGCTGTGAGAGATGCCTTGTGTGACCGGCGGCATTGCCTGTTGATGCAGCACCAACCAGAAGTTGTCCCTGGCACAAGACCGCCTGCAGCAGGAATACGAGAAGCTGAAGCAGGAGGAACAGGAGAAGAGCCATAAGCTGCAGGAACTACAGTGAGTATGAGAGCAGCCTTGTCTTGCCCGAGCCTTTTTGTGCCCATAGTTGAAGGCCTTCCAGATCTTGTCCCTACTCTCCGTTTCAAAGACAAGAGGCAGCACTGCGAAACAAGCAAGCATAATTGTCTTTGAGTTTGCCTAGCTTTGTGTTTGCATAGTAGCTCCAGCAACTGACAGACTTATCGCTCGCCTCATACCGTATTTACACGATTGTAAGTCGACTCGATTGTAAGTCGACCCCCCCACATTGCACATCAGCAAAAAAAAAAAAAAAAAAAATCTTTAGATGCGCATTTTACTGCGGACACGGGAGAACGGCAAAGTATCTGTTTCAAAAGCCGAGCCTCCAACACGCGATCGATGCCTTCTGGCGTGCTTTGGCTGCGCATGCACGCGCGAGGTGCATGATATGGCCAGGCGTTATCGAAACTAGGAAGTTCACGCTGGAGGCGGGACAACTGAAGCTGCTCACGGTCGTTCTCACTCCGTCCGGGACTAGACTACGACTCGTCCGCACTGGTGATGTCAGTCTTGGCGTCATCACTGCTACATTCTCGAAGCACGTCGTCGGCGTCGTCCAAGGAAATCTCGCACTTCACAAATGACAGGATCAACCGCACCTTCCGCGCTTGCTCGGCGATCGCTTTGCACGTCACGGGTAGGGACCGATTGCACACTTTGGCGGCGTACGTTGCAAGCCTGACTTTCAACTCTGGAACCAGACTTTGGCCTACGAAAGCCTCTTTGTTTGCCGTCATAGTTTAAGATCCCGCGCCACTGCAGACTCCACTGAAGCATCACCCGCTCCGACGGGTCGAACTTGCGTCCAACAGCGCAGTTGTTTGTTGCTTCTGAGTGCAGAATGGCCATAAACGAGCACCGAAAACCTAAACTGCCCGGATCACGCGTGTCAATACAAACAAATGTAGCTAGCGCTCCAGCATGATCTCGTCACTCGATCAAACGATGTGCTACCGTGAATCGTGCGAAGAACTGCGAAGAGAAACCGTGGGGTGAGTGAGCCCAAAGCCAGGCGGCTTTGGTGAGCCATGAGGCCGTTCCAGCGGCCTCCGGAGTGGCTCTTACAAGATGTGCCGCCACCCCCCGGGAGTCGGGCGCGCCGTGCGCTGTTCACCGCCGTATATTCGGGTTAATATGCGAATTGCTATCAATAATACTCATTCGCGCAAATAAAAAAAATAATTAATTTGTAAAATGAGCACATAGAGTAGTGCAATGCTAGAGGTACAGCCGGCTGAACCCGTAACAAGCCGGGGTGTTCATGATATCGCGATTGTTTCGTTTTTGCCGGTGGTGGAATGCTTTGGTTCGATTATAAGTCGACCTCCCCACTTCAGATTTTCAAAAATTGAAAAAAGGGTCGACCTACATTCGTGTAAATACGGTAGTTTGGGCTGGGGTTCGGAAATGCATTGCTCCAATCTGCTCATAGGAGCAGCCTGCTATGTGCAGACTTGCATGTTGTCTCAAGAGTGGCATTGAGTTTAGTTGGAGTCTTATTCAAAAGGGTGGACGCATTGTTGGAAACATTTTTTTGTTCATTAGGGTTGGTGGTAACATTGCTATTTAGGTTCACTCGTTGTGACCGAAACACCAAACCATGGGGAATTAGGCCCATGAGTCGTTCTCGTCACATTTGGTGACTAGTTGAAAGGTACGGCGAGGCTAGATGCATTGAGGGTGATTCTTGGTGGGCAGAATAGTACATAGTACTAGTAAATAGGGAGCTTACTTACAATGAAAATTCTACAGGCTTGATCATGCAGACAAATCATCCAAGTGCCATCGCATCGACCCAGGTTCGAGCCCCGCCGGTGTTCGAACTTTATGTATTACAGTAAAACCTCGTTAATTCGGATCTCATCGGACCGGCAAAAATGTCAGAATTATCCGAAAGTCGAAATATCGAAAGGACAAAGAAAACTGTGCGAAAACGTTTCCCTGTGACATACTTTTATTTTGAGAAGAAATCTGTTATTACCGCCTGCTTCCTGGACGACACCGGGGCGGAGACGGCAACTTTCCTTAGCACGGTCGAGTGCTCCACCGCACTCGCACTGTCGGAGCTACGCATCCCGTGCGCTGACGATTTAGCACAGCAAGGCCTCTTCTAGTTTCGGGTGCACCACCGCCCACGGCCGCTTTCTTTTCGCGTTGAACTTCTCGCTCTCGAAAGCCCGTAGGATATCGGCCTCAATTTTCACGTACATGGCCAAACTGCTTCTCTTGACGTCGTAACTTTCCATCACTTGTCGAGAGACGCCGTCCTTCAAGGCCCTTAGTATTTCCACTTTCATCGCTAAATTCTTAGCCTAGTACAGCCAGTACAGCTGCAACGGAAAACGAGTAGCACAACTGACCAATAATCGGAGCGGCAAAATCGCGACACCTGGCACTACTTTTCCCGAGCGCGCCGACAGCGAGAGTGCCAGTCACGTTGCATTTTTACAACGCGGGGGTGGCCGGTTAAAATGGCGGGCTTTAGGATCCCCACGTTGAGGCATGAAACGTGACTGTCACTCTCGCTATCGGCGCGCTCGGGAACGATAGCCCCGCGTGTCGCGATTTTGCCATTCCGGTCGTCAGTCACTTGTGCTACCCTTTGCTATGCTTCTGCCGCTTCCATGCCAGGAGAGTAGCGGGTAGCGCGCTGAAGCACGGCAATCCAGAGCAAAACTGGTGCGAAACACGGAGAACCGGAAGAGCGGAGAACCATGGGAAAACCGGAAAAACCACGTGTGCACCTCGGATGGATAGCGGTCATACCCTCTGGAACGGATGGTAGCTAGCGCCACCTGCCGAATTCGTCCGAATTAACCATAGCGCGCCGCGTTCCCTCCGAATTAATGAGCGTTTGCTGCCATTGACTAATACATAGGTTTGACGGGACCGGATCGGCAGTTCGAATTATCCGAATTTCCGAATTAGCGGGGGTTGAATTAACGAGGTTTTACTGTAACTTTATATAAGATCTTCACGATGGTCGTTATTACGCTTGTTCATGACGATTTTATCACGGGAAACGCCTCATAAAGCACATTCTGTGTTAAACAATACGAGAACATGCCTCCTTTTATTCTAGCAGAAGGACGGTTTCTACTACAACACCCTGCTCTCCTGCTTGAGAGTGCGTCCAGCAAATTTCTAACCACCTTCTGCTCCCACGGTGCAGGTTCCTGAATGCCCGGCGTGAGCAGGCCCGCCAGGACCTGAAGGGCCTGGAGGAGACGGTGTCCAAGGAGCTGCAGACGCTGCACAACCTGCGCAAGCTCTTTGTGCAAGACCTGCAGAGCCGGGTGAAGAAGGCCTCGGCCGGAGAGGACTCGGAGGACTCCTCAGGGGGCAGCCTGGCCCAGAAGCAGAAGATTGCCTTCCTCGAGAACAACCTGGACCAGCTTACCAAGGTCCACAAGCAGGTGAGACGGGCCATATTGCTCTTTGGATGTACGGACAGACGGATGGATGGATGCATACGGCCAAACCCTTTGGATTGGGGGCAGCATGTGCTACCTAGCCATTGTTTTAAATGTATAGCATTTATATGGCAGACTCTTAGTGTATGCATATTAGGGTTTCCGTGTCCACGCTCGTGTTTAGCCTCAACGGTGACGTCACACTGATGACGTCATGGTGCTCGCAACAGTTGGTGTTTGACCTTGGGGCTGGAATGGTGACGAGTCCTAAGAGAGGAGACTTTCGGGTCATTGGTTTTTACGTGACACTAACCGCGACGTCGCATCACACTACACTACGACGTCGCAAAGGACCTATAAATGCTATGTGTTCGGAGTGCCTTTGGGATATACTAAACAACAGGCAGTTTTTTCTTTGTAACAGTTAACCTCTACCTAGTATGCAAAACATTAAGGTTAACCCTTTGAACCGTAATACTGCTAAACATTTCTTGGTGGGCCACGGCACCGCTCACCACAGTGGCCTCTTGCTTTCGATGTTCAGTACTGGTAAGAAAGGATTGGAACTGGTGCCAGGTGTCAGGTTGGCTGGAGAGAATAGAAATTCTAAAATTTCGGAGGATATCTGTTGTTTGTTAGTATTTTGTTTCTGTTAGCTTCTGGGTAAGTGCTGAAAATTTGGTGGGAACGTTGATGTGGGTCACGGTGGCACTGCCTTCCTGAGCCTACATTTAGCCGGAGAGGCTTGCAAAGCAGAACAGAATAGCATTTTTCGACTTTTGTACTGCCGCAACTTTGCTCACTGTTTGGTTTAGCGTGTGATTTTGTCGGTGGTTTTACACACACTGGAATTGTGCCAATATAGATAGATACAGAAAAGTACTACCATAATATCCCGAGTCATCGCCCACCCCCCTGCCACCTGAAATTCATGCAAAAAGTGGGGTTGGCCATGTCTAAATGCATGAACACAAAAAGCTAAAAAAAAAAAAACACTAAAGAATGCCTTTTTTTTTTTTTTAGCGTATCTAGCGCGGCTGCACAAGAGATACATTAAACTCAAAACTCGAATTGGTCTCATTGCTTTATGCAAAAAATGCTCATGAAAGAATGTTTTACTATCGCGAAGTCCGTTGCTTCCATACGCGCTATGAACACCGCCGGTCGGCATACAGCACAAACTTTTGTTCCGTAAAAGCCCGTTTTTAACACCGCTCTGTTCTCCTCGTTAGTGAAAAAAAAATAGGTCCACAAGAAAATAGAAAAGCCAACCAGGCGCAACGAGCGAACGGGCGAACGAAAGAAGCGACGAAGAGCCATGCTGGGGGAGCGGGAAAGCCGGCGACCGCATTGGCAAATACTTTGGCATCGGGCCAAGTCGGGCGCCTTGTCAATCGCAAGCTGTTGCGCAGCTTACTTGTTTGGTGCATACAAGCGTGCATTCTTGCACGGCATGCTATCAACGCGGGTTAAGGCGGCGTTGCTGCGTGGCGTGAACGGCACCATGAACACTGAGCTCGAAATGGGACGCTCTGCAAGCGTCTGTGTGCGGCGTTCCAGCGGATCTTACCTGTTGGCTTTGTCTTAAACATTGCACAACCGCGGTCGCGACATGCCGGGAGAAGAAGCAGGTTTGCAGCGACCTTACTTTGCACCCCGCAGTTATATTCCAGAATATGGGGCGTTCGCTTACCTTGCAATCTCTGAATGGGTTACTGCTCGTGATATCTTTCCGACTTTGTTTTTTGTTTTTCTTCTCTGACGAATTTTTGGTAAGCAAAACAAAGTTTCACTCTGTTATCCCCATCGGTTTCTTTTCGCACGGATGCACTACGACTTCAGGGTCGCTCATGGAGGAAATGCGTAAACAAAGAGAAGTGTCTTTCCCTTCTTCGTTTTACTTTGTCACGGACGTCCTCCAACTGTTGTAAGGTCCGTGGCGGCGTCATTCGGGTAGGATGAATGTTCGCGGATTGCAGATTCCGCGTTGGGGTATTTATAGGGGTGGGCAATGACTCGGTACTTTTTTTGGAAATCAATATTGGCCCATAAATTGGGGTGGGCCAATATTGACTCGGGATATTATGGTAAATGTATTTTGCTGTACCTTTCTGTAAAATAATGAAGGCTGACAACTAACAACTCTACATAATTTGCTGAAAAGCCTGGAAAGATTACCAGAAATGCAAGGCATTAATAGTGGTTATATGCAGGTTCTCGAAGAGAGCACTTTCTAGAGCGGCTATTGCAAGCAGGTTTCTTGTCCGAGCTGGTCCCTGAGTACGCTCTAACTGTCTTGTTTTGCGTTGACGATGTCCATACCAAGGTGCCACAGTTGTCTGAGCAGTTCCCCGACTTCTCGGTTTTCCTCTCCCACGCAGTTGGTGCGTGACAACGCCGACTTGCGCTGCGAACTGCCTAAGCTGGAAAAGCGCTTGCGAGCAACGATGGAGCGAGTCAAGGCTCTGGAAACTGCTCTGAAAGAAGCGAAGGAGAGTGCCATGCGCGACAGAAAGCGGTCAGCAGCCCTTTTTTGCTATTTCCGTTTGCTTTCCCCTTCCTGCCATTTCTGGCGTTTGCATATTTTGCACATATTCGCATGTTTGATCGACTGCTACACTCGATTCAAAAATGGCAGCATTAAAGACGTCATACCATGATGTTTTTGTGGAGTCCTAAGTGATTGTCAAAGCTTTGACAAGGAATGGGGTTCATATGACGATATAAAGTGGACGGACTGCAGTGTTTGGTTCTTTAAAGTAGATAACACAGCATATGACAACTTACTTGAAAGTGCCCCTCCTTGAATTCCGTCCTGCTCTCAGGAACAGCGTGCAGAATTCAGTGATTTGTATGGGCATGCATGGGTGCATGGGCTTCCAGAGGGAGTGCAAGGGGGTCAGTTGCCCCCCCTTGGAATTTTCTGTGACATAGGGCCCAGCAGTAAAGCTTCATAATTACAGGGTTGCCTGTATTAGAAAAACAAATAGGGTTGTGCCCTCCCCTCCCCCCCAAAATTTCTGTGAACGCCCATATCGGGACACTTTCAATTAATGCCGGAGTCCACGTTTGTTTACAAACTCCCATCGAAATCTTCTGATTGGTTAGCATGCCTGCTTTGCAGGGTTGCTCGGCCAAACATCTCTAAATGCCTTGTGTCTTTCCTACTGCAGCTACCAGTATGAGGTGGATCGCATCAAGGAGGCAGTCAGGCAGAAGAACTTGGCCAGGAGAACTCACATGGCCCAGATCGGTAAGAGCCTTTTAAATAAAGGGACATGTCATCCTAAACTGCCATCAATCTTTTTTTTTTTTTTTTTTCCATCTTATTGTGTGCATTATGCGCAGCAGTACAAAGCTGTCATAGTTCCCGAGCTTGGCCAAGTTGAGCCAATGTACAGACAATGGTGTGCCTATGTGTGTGCATTAGCTAAGCTTGGTGTGGCTTTTTTTATACTTGCTACTACTTTTTTTCCAATGGAACCTACCAGGGGCATCTAGTAGACTTAAAGGTTGGTTGTGCCTGGAAGCAGCGCTGGTAACGTCGCAGCTTAGAGGGACCGCTTACAATGCGCTAGTCTTTAACAGAAGAGCTTGTCAAGAGTTTACTTCGTGCTTAAAGGCCGACCTACAAAACGTTTTTCCCCGGGGTACGAAGGCCCTCCTCGCCACCCTTCACATTTCCCTTTCTCCCACTGCTATCTTGACAGTGGGGAACTCCCTTTGTTGCTGGCTCTTGGAGCTGGATAAGCCGGGAGAAGATCCTGGCTTATCCAGTCCCCAAGAGGCAACACCAAAAGGAGTCCCCCGACATAAAGATAGCAGTGGGAGGGATGGAATGTGAGGGGTGGCAAGGAAAACTTTCCTACCCTGCAGAAAAACTTTTTGTGGGTTGTGCTTTAAGGGCCAACATTTTGGAGTCTGCACTTGGAAAAATCAGGTTTAGAACTGTACACTCCTTAAGTTGTGCAAATTTTGTGAATATGCTGATCAGTTCATTTAGTCTAGACATCTGCTCCCATCATTGCAACATCTATAACTGTAGAAGTTCATTTTAAATTCTGGTGTGCAGATCACTTCTGATAATTAAATTGGCCAGTCACTTCAGGTTTGAATTAAACGAGTGCTGTATCAGCAGCATGCTTGTCTTGTCAGATAAAGTGTGATAGAAAGCTTTTTTGCTACTCTCAAGAAGCAAGCAGGTAGTGTTGAGTGGCATTTCGTTGGAAAGTTGTTTCTCTCGTTTTTTAAAATGCAGTCTTTTCTGACTGAACATGTGTATGTCCACATTATTCCCACCAGCCAAGCCAATCCGAGCCGGGCAGCCACATGCCCCAGTTGGGGCGGCCATCCGTGGCGGCGGCATGGTCTACCAGCCACCCAGTGCAGCTATGGAGAAGGCCTAAGGTGACTACTCATGCAAGAGGAACACACCAGTGCAGGAGTCCCCTCTGTAGTCCCCTCTGTAGTTCCTTTGGAATTCCTTCTGTAGGCCCTTCTGTAGTCTAAGAAGAACAAGGCACGGGAGGGCCAAAAAAACACGCTTTTCGTGTAAGGGTCAAATTATGAGGCACTGGAGAAAACCAGCCTTCTGCGTTAAGTCCTTATTTTGAATTCTTTTTGTTCACGTTCTACCCATTGAAAAGCCTGCGGGAAGCGCCTCAGCACGCACCTCGTATCGCTGCGCCGCAATGTTCTTCTGCAGCTAAAAGGCGGTCTGCTTTCATTGCCGTCACCATGACAACTAACGCTGAATGACCTTCGGACGGCGCTTGCATCACTGGGGAGCGTGTTAACCCCCCCCCCCGCCCGGCAACGGTCTGTGGCTGCTCATCACAAAACTATTAAACTATGGCTAGCAAACAGCGTAGCAAAAATTGGCGTTCTTTGCCATGGTGTCAGCGATAAAAGCAGACGGCCTTTATGCTGTGTAAGAACACTGCGGCGCAGCGTTACGAGGTGCGTGCTGAGGCCCTTCCCACATGCTTTTCAATGGGTGGAACACAAACAAAAAGAGTTTGAAATAAGGACTTAACGCAAAAGGCTGGTTTTCTTCAGTGCCTCAAAATTCGCCAAGCCTTACACGAAACGCATGTTTTTATACAAGAGTTTGGAGATGGCTCTTTTTAACAACAACATGGGTCTAAAGTAACACCTTGTCGTTCCCTTTTAGGGGGAACACTATCCAGAAACGTTATCTTCTGTACCGCGTCCTTGATTTCAATCAAATTTGCAGTGAAAGTTTATATGAGTGGCAAGACCATCCCTGCCAAATTTCATTGTCCTATGTAAATTCTGAAACTTGTTACGAATGTTACAATATGGAAGACAGTATGTTCATTTAGAAAAACTATGGTTTTAAATGTAGTTTTTTTTTTAGCATAAAAGAATGTTAAAGTAGAAAGACTAACCAGCCAGGTATGTTCCTCACAAAATTCTATCCCAGAAAACCACCTAAGAGTAATTCTTTGTCGTGTAATAGGAAAATGATAGTTTTCCTGAAGTGAAATTTATGGCAAAAAGTGGAACATAGAAAAATGTGTTCAAAGTGCTTCAACCTCTACCTTTTCTTGAGCGTCGGTGGGTCGAAAATAAGTTGTAAAAAATTAACTATGCAGTGTAAACTAATGAAACTTTTTGGGAATGCTCTCTAGATGTTGGTGGATGTAAATATGGCATTTTTCAAAATCAACTTTTTTTGCAGAAATTGTCTGTTTTGGGGGCTAGTGTCCCCCCTTAATAAACTTATAGAAATCTCAAAATTAAAAAAACAAAAAAAAACAACAACATAAAGTTCATGTTTATTGTGGCATGCCCCATAAAATTAGGAAGGTCTTAGATTGTTGCTCATGTGGTGCCTGAAAGAAATTGTCAAACTCCCCCTCTCTAAAAATTTAGTCTCTCTCTTCCCACGGAGTTTCTTTGTTCTTGCTTCCTTTCCTTTTACGATGTCTCAGACTAGCTGCTTGTCTGAGACATTGCTGCTGGTTATATGCTGGCTGGCAGGCTGTTTTCAATGCAACAACTTGTCACTCTACCCATGTAGCGACCGCAAGACGATTGTTTGCCGGCAGACTCAGTGACTCCCGTCTCTTCCGTCTTTTTGCAGCCGCCTCTTGCACAGACCGCCGCTGCAGCTCCCAGCCGAGGAGGGAGACAGAGACAACCAACCGAAGGCCTTGCTTGTGTCTTGCTCATGCATGCTTTCCCTGGAACATCTCTCTTCTGCACTGTATACTGCATACCAGCACAACAGCTTCCAAAGAGAAGGCAAAGTGCTTTATAGAACCAAACCGCTTGATGCATTCTACCAGTCCATATGGTTAAGCCTACCTAGGTTGTTTTATGCCCCCTGCTCTTTTTATGGTACGAACATTTTGTGTCTACTAAGTCTTTTTTAGTGTGTTTTAAATTTTTTTTTTTCTTTTGTTGGGGTTATTTATGGCATGCCGGATGGAAACGGCTGGCTGGGACACCCTGGTGTTTCTAGCACTGCCGAGGGGTCAGAGGTGCGCGCTTTTCCTCGCAGGGTCTTAGTTTGGCACTCTGACACCATCAGTTTTTGTTGCTATTTTTCTTTGTTGCTTTTCGGTGTGTCCGTCCCCTTATGGCAACGCGAAGCTAGGGAAACGAAAGAAAGCGAAACAACACGCACATGCAGCAGCATCCCGGTTACGCACACACACCTGCTCCGGAAGATTCGGGTTTTGTAACATGGTGCGGGACAAAGTGTGGCCCTTCCCGTTTGTCTTTGAGCGAGGAGGTTACCCCAGAAAGGTGGTGCGAGCCAATTATATGGCAGAGCCTGAAACATCCCCCTCTCCCCCCCTCCGCTTTTCCTCTCTCAACATTCTCCCTTTTAGGAATACAATCGCGGACAAAATACAACTATGAAGTTTTGTTGTTTTTTTTACTTGTTTTGCAAGGTTTGTGTTTTGCTTATTCTAGTTTGACTTTCTTTGAAGTATGCTGTCTAGCCCCTAGCCGAGCCAATCCGTGCCCGCCCTAGTTTTAAGGGTCGCGCCCACTGTCGCGATATGTGGAAACTATCTGCTGCATGCAGATGCTATCCGACGAGTGTGGCACTGCGACCCCTTGCACGCTCATAACTGGCGGCGGTGGACTCTGGCTTATTTTGCGGTTGCTTTTGCCATCTTCTCGGCCTGTATATACTTTTGGGTGGGACGCTGCGATTGCCGGCAACGGTGGCGGCTGGCTTTGTGCTTGGTCGCCTTCTCTCCTGCCTTCCTTTCCTTTCCTTCGTGAGTGACAGTAGAAACGGCAGTATATTTTTGGACGAGAGCCGCCGCGATGGTATCCCGGAAGTTTGTTGTGCCTTTTCGTATCGGTTTGTTGCGGCGGTGCAGAAGCGAGACGGGAAAACGGAAGCTGGCGAAAGTGGAGGAGGAAGAGGAGTGAATGGAGCGTTTTGTGTGATATATTTTAGGGGACTTTGTTTTTGCTCGAGTTTTCTTGGCAGTTGTTTGGACCAAAAATGAGTATAATTACACTGGGGCCGCTCGCTATCCGTATGATTTTGGCGTGCAACTCTCGATTGATACCCGCGTTCCGTTAGTAGCGTAGTATTCTTTTTTTTAAACTGTGCTCCGTAACGGTTATTTATAATCTTAAAAGCAGTCGCGGAGTAGTTGTATTTTAATTGTTTCGAGAGTATATCCCGACAGGTACGAAAGAACTTTGGCCAGGGGCGAGAAGTTGCCGCATCTTGGTTTGTATTGGCCCAGGCGCACAGTGTGCACGCGTCAGGCGCTCTGAAACCGAACTACCTAGGCTCATTGGCACCGATGGGTTAGTGCAATTACTGTGTGCAACACACCGTCTCTGGGCGGATTGCTTATAATGATTTGCATACTAAAGTGAACACCCGTTTTCGGCACCATGTTTGCGGAAAACTAACTGAGCATTTTTATTTATGACATTGTATTGTAATACCTGTGGCTTAATAAAACTTTTGTTTTCGGTGGTCTCAAGTATTGCTTGCCTCAAACGGTTCTTTCCTCTTGCCCATCTTGGAGGGTGTTGGAAGAGGGTTTTTGTAAAGTTCTTTATTTTGAATATGGGGAAAAGGTTCAGGATGTGTTAACGACTACAGCTAACACCACCTAGAATAATCGGATTGTAAACAGCACCCTCTACCTCTACTTGATGTCATCACATTTGGATGGTGCCAACTTGGCAACTGGGACCACGCCAAACACATTGACTGGACGCAAGGTGCAGCAGAACCAGGCACGTAGCCAGGATTTTGTTTCGGAAGTGGGGGGGGCGTCCATGACAATATGCTGTATGAAGGGGAAGAGGAGGTCTCAGCAAAATGGAAGATTTCAGGGGGAGGGGGCCCAGGCCCCATATGCCCCCCCCCTGGCTACATGCCTGAGCAGAACGCTGGTGCAGCACTCGTGTCCAATTTATGTCTGTGCTCGATCTCGCTGTTGTGACGTTTAAATCTAGTGCACAGGCTTTGATCAGTGGCAATCGGTTCATGGAACAACATTTTATCAACAGATAGTTTCATCGACACTCCATGTTTCATTGACCGATTGTTTCATCGACACATTGTTTTATCAACAGCTCGGATGAGCTTTTTTCTGTAATAAGCTGCATGAGACTGCCGTCATAAAGCGGCGTGTACGAGTTGGCCAGGTGGGTTAACACTTGGAATGAGCCGCTGCAGAGTGTCGCCGTGAACCGGTGTGAACGCTGGCAAGGGGGGGGGGTTAACGCCCACTGCATTGATGCATGCGAGACGAAATGTCCCTGCAGCATGCAATTCGCATAGTGATTGTCAAATGAAACGTTCATGTCAATGGAACGTTTGTGTCAACGAAACGTTTGTGTCGACGAAACGTGTGTCCATGAAACTATAGGGACCCTCCACGCTACATATACGTATGTTTGTCAGTTACTGTACTGGTCAATGCAATAAATTGAAGCTTTATGCAGGCACAGAATAATGTTTTGATGGAAATGCTGGTTATATATATTTTCAGAATGCATCTAAAATAAAAATATCTGAAGAGTGTAGCTGTAAAACCAAGTTGTCACAGTAAGTATGTTTTGACAGAAGTTTTGGTAATGTAATTGAGAAAAGAAAACTTATTAATGTCCGCGATAAGAAGTTAAAAGCCGCAAAATCTCGCAAAGACGAGACTGACCTAGTGAGGAAATTCGGGGGTTTGAGAAAATTGAGGAAATGGCGGACGTTAGCAGGGTGGAGATCATGAAGGTTATCTGGCTGGTGACAGAACTCCGCTAAGAAATATTTTATTTCTTTGCCGATCTCTTGGGCGGAAGGTGTGTGAACGATTATGAAGGGGTACTGCCGTCACACGGATATAGAAACACAAGTCAGATGGCGCAAGCCGCCGCCTGATTTATCGCGTTCATGCATTTGTCCATTCCATTACGTCATGCGCAGATCAATCGATCAAATGAGGCAAGGGAAATGAGGTGCATGTGATGAGGTGTGTGGACGTATGGAGTCTGTGCAGATACGGCTCTGAGTCTGTGTTGTCCGTGTGGTCGGTGTGGTGATGAACAGTTGGATGAGTTCATGAGACTCTTCGGCTGTGGGTGTTGGTATGTGTAAACCGTTGGTGAGGTGAAGGCATTTTACATTCCTATTTGCGCTTATCGTACGCTTCGATGGTCGGTGCAACCGACGGAGGGATGTCACCGCTAGCGCGGGATTCCTCCGAAAAACGCAGCGACGACGGAACGGTGAATCCCGTGATCAAAAAGATCTCTTCGAGGATCCTGCCCGGTGCTCTTGCCCCAGCCAATAAAGATGCCATAGAGTGGTGAGTTGCTGGCGTTGTGTTTATTGAAATTATTCGGATACCGCTTAAGGCATGTCACGACAATTTGGAGCATGCATAAGCGCGCAAAGACAAACGGTTGTGTGCGCCTTCCATGTAAGCGCACTCAATGTGGCTTAATAATTCTGGAGGACGTCATCTTCTCGAATTGCAGGGGATTCCAGTCTTTACTGGCATATGGGTGCCACAAGCATATCGTCGTCGTTGACACGAAGTATGCAAAGGTACGTTTCGCCGTGGAGAGTCGCAGTGCTACAAAAAGCCACCTGTTGTGGCCACTCTAAATACATAATTACGAATCTACCTTGACTAGACTAATAATTAAAACAGTGTTCAGAAGACAACGGGCAAAAAATCCATCATCTGTCAACGAAATGAGTACATATTTATGGTTTCTCACTTGGTGAAAACACGACAATGTTCATTTTAGCCAAAGTTTCTTGGGACATCATTATAGTTTTTTGCAGGTTAAGAATGGCAGGACAAGCTCTTCCAACGAAGCCCTCCACCCTTGCCACATTAGCAGCGCAAATGCTGGAGACGAGGAAACCACCAGTTGCTACAAGCAGAGAGCTTTGTGGGAGGGGCCTGTCCTGCTATCCTAACCTGCAGCAGACCACACCTTTTCACATTTATACGCCAGTGTCTTCTCTTGTTGCAGGTCTTCCAGACGCTTTCTGGACACAACCACAATGTCACCAAGGTGCGTCATCTACGGCTAGAAGATGAGCTCGAGCCAGAGTTGCGCTAATCTGTTGCTTATGCAGGTCCGGTGGTCGCGCCACATGCACTATCACGATCTAGTCAATCCATACCACCTAAAGCTGGCCAGTGCTGACACTTCAGGCACGGTGCTGGTATGGGACATCTCCCAGGCCACTGTGCGCAGCACCCTGACGGAGCCGGACCGTGCTCTACTTGGCAAGTGAACGCTGCGACCCCAACAGCTAGGGCTGCAAGCAATCCTACCTAAAGCCACTACATAGGCTGCACTTCAGAGTAACGACACTTAAGCCTTCTTGTTGCTTAAAATCATTGTTTCCGGTTATCTGAAGCGCCCTCTCCTATACAGGAGAGGGTGCTGCGGTCAAATGCGTATATAATCGCGTTAAACTTTGCATGCATTGGCTCAACGTTTATAGACGAGAGGGCGCTGCGGTCAAATGCTCAAATGCGTATATAACTATGTTCCATACCACACATTTTCTTTCTGACATGGATGAAAACGAACGAAAGGCTCGGCATGCTGCGGCTCAGCGTCTACGCAGACAAGCACCACCAGAGCTTCGCCCCAATCAACATCATTCACCACGTAGAGATGCGGTCAATTTTTTCAAATAGTTGTCTCTATTCCAGCGTTCACAAAGTGATGGGCAGCAAAGTGTTTGTGAGAGTCTAGAATATGTTAGTAATGTGTATCACCCATACTTGCAACATCCTCGCTTACTACTATTTGCCGCTTTCAACGCGCTGCCGATTAGTAGTCATTTCGCAGTAATTGAACAGGAAGTTCAATTACAGTGGAAAAAATGTATGGTCATAACATATTTCGACTCGCAATATACGAAGAAATACATTAAATCATAGTGCAAACTTCCAGTCAAATTGGAGACTAGCAAAAATTGGCTAAATTGCTGTTTTGAAACATACGCTTGCTTGCATACCATCGGCCTTGCCGCGCCCACCAACCCAGCCTTGCCGAGACGGCTGGGCTCGGACGACCCAGCCAACACTCGATTTCGCTTGTGCAGAAATGAACTGGCTGGTGGGAGGAGGCAGCAGCCACCACCTCCTGCTGACTCTGTACTCGCTGGGCACTCTGGTCCTCTGGCATGCCGACAGCGGGGCACAGCTCTGGCGGAAGAACTATGCTGATGCCCTCCTCTCCTTCTCCCTGGACCCCTTTTGCGAGAACGCCGTCTGCTGTAAGTTCCGCTTTGTCAAAAGGCCTATTCTTCAGCAGATTAAAGCGATAGCTTTTTATAGGAACCCTCTACGGATCTTGCTTGCCTATGTTGGTTTTGGTCACACCATAGTGAGGCCATGGGAGGGAGTTTCAGCAGCAGAGCACAACTGTGTGTATTATAGTAAAATAATCTAGTGGGCATGGAGGCATTTCACTGTCAGTTTTTGTGCACAGTGGCATTTTGGAGAAAATGATGCAGTGTCCCCAAAGAGAGGTGCATGGATGAAGGAGAAAAGTATTTCATACATTCACAATACCTCTGCCAGCGTCATATCGTAAAACCTTTTGTTAGCAAGTGCTGCTCATTTAAAGCGATACGGAACCGAAATTTGGATTTCGCAAACTAGGCCGCAGAAGCATTGATCGGAACGCTACAATCTCCAAAACATCGCTCATACATCAATATCTGGAATGGAAAAGAAAGGCGCGATCAAGCAAGGGCTATGATGTCATTGTCCCCCTGGAAAATTTGAGAATGAGGGGAGGCGGCCTCACTTCTCTCCTTCTCGCTTCGGTTCACCAGCTCGACGGGACGTAGCGAGGAGGAGAGGGAATGAGGATCGTGATGTGACTTGTCTCATAGGCCTCGTCAGCAGTGTTCAATCGCGCACTTCTTTTCCAAAAATGCGGCGATCCGTTAGAGATATCGCTGTATGAGCGATGTTTATGGGTTTTGCAGCGTCCCGCCCATCAGTCCAGCCTTGTTTTGTGAGCTCTAAATTTCAGTTCATTATCTCTTTAAAGCGCCATCAAGTGGAACATTCATTGCATCTGACAAAATGTCAAAGCCAGGAATTTTTTTTTTTAGTTACACATATATAGCAAAGAGAGGGTTACATAAAGAGTTGAAGAATGAACACAGTGAATATGATGCAGGAAATATAGTGAGGATGGCAACAGTTTCCAATCTCTTGCAGTATGCACAAAAAATTATCATTGACAGTGTGATACAGCTTCAACCTTTAATGGGTGATCTAGTCTCTGGGACAAATAGGGTGGCATCATCAAGTAGCTTTTCTTTTTGATCGTTTACACACAAACAGATGCTGATCTAGCTTAGCGAGCCTGAAACTAACAAAGAAACAAGAGAAAAAATATTGCTGCAGTACTTTGGTCATACCTGACAAAAGAGTCATACATAGGACATGTTGATATATGCACTCAGTTTAGATGTGTGCTCCTATTAAAAAATGGTGCCAGACGGGGTCAAAAATTGCTACAATGGTGACGGTTCATCAAATTGTAGATAATCATTGTGTAACCTACAATTCTTTTCAAATTCTGGCACGCACAATGAAGCTGACACCGAAACTAAAAGAATTAAAGGTGAACGCAACTGCCCTACCTTGTTGCCAATATATTTCTCACCTGCGTTGTCTTCTTTCCTTTCTCATTCATCTGTGGCATTGGAGCAAGAACATCTCGAACAGATTTTGAGCTTCTGTTCAGTGTTGCCGTTGGTGGCTACTTTGCGCCAAATTGGCTACTTTTGAGCACGGTTTGGCGACAAAAATTTTAAGTTGGCTACTTGACCTTTTTGGCTACTTTTTGGCTACTTTTAATTTATATTCTGGCAAATTTTTAGTATAAAGAATGTTCATTCTCGGGCAGAAAGTTGACACAATTTCTGACTTTACAAATACCTTTAAAAAATTATAAAAAAGACGCGGCACGTTCTGGTCATCACGAGACTGAAAGAGCAGTCAAATACAAGTTCACAAACATAATATAAAGGGAGGCAACAGCTGCGTTAGAATCAGTCTTTTTTGGCAAACTTACTTTTGTTTTCTAACAGGCCCAGAAATGATACGCGGTATCATTTCTAGGCATTACTACAGGCTTTAAAAATTATAAGAAAAATACTTTACACTTCCCGGCTATCACAATACTGAGCGGCCGCTTACAGGAGCGTTTCTGCAGTGCGCCTTTTTCCACATCTCGCAGAAGGTGCGCTGAGACTCCTGTTGCTTCAAGTATCGAATGCGGAATCTGAGCGCGTGTTTTCTTAAGTTTCACTAACAAAAACTCAATTGAGAAACAGATGAAGTTGGACGACCTTGTGGCGATTCTGAGACTAAAGTTCGGGCTGCGGCTGCAAGAGAAAACGACCTCCACATTTGAAGTGCCAATCAAGCTTCTTAAAAAACCTACCCTCAGTTACTCCAGATGTGGGAGCATTTATTCTCGTTGATTAAGGCTGTACATAGCCTCAGTTTGTCACTTCGTATGACAATTCTTTTTTACAAAAAACGGTGGCGACATTTTTGGCGCCAAGACAAATAAAATGGCTCCTTTTTGCTACTTTTGACCTGTGTTTTGGCTACTTTCACCAACCGCCCAACGGCAACACTGCTTCTGTTCGCAAGAAGAATTTTATCACAGGAGGCGAGGTGTTCTGCATCGTTCACCTCTCTGTGGCGTATTAGCAAGTGCCACTCACTCCGGAGTACGACCATATTTGGTTGTGACTCTTTTAGCCTCATTTCAGTTTATGGTGGATGAGGTGTTGGAGGGCTTTTCTTTTGGAACAGAAGGTATTTATGCCGATAAGTGTAGGTATCGGGACTGATTGTAACAAACATATTGCTCCCGAACGAGTCCCCTTCGTCGCATTGTTTGTGAGCCTGAGTTTATGTTTGGCTTCGGCTCTTGCACTCTTTGCGGTCGCTTTGAATGTGTATCCCTCTCGCCGAACCCATGTTTCAGTTCTTGCGGCTGATTGCCTCCTCCTGGTGGAAGACCTGAGCGGGCAGCAGGCCCCAGTCGGCGTCGGCAGCAAGTGGCACGTCTCAGGTCAGCCGGGCGGAACAGCAAACGACGAGAAGAACCGACCCAAAAGCCGGCTACTGAGCGGGGTCAAGTCGCTCATGCGGGCTGCCGACTCCAGGATTGGGTGCGTGTTTCTCATACCTAAAGCGGCCATATCCGGGAAATTATCTTAAAGAGAATTATTACCATATTTTTTGGCCTATACACTCCGTGCGGGAACTATAGGGGGTGCTTTGATAAACGTGCGGTGCGCCACTAGCGGAGGAGCTGCCGTTCGACAGTGAGAAGCCTGCGGCACCTTTCGCGTGCGAAGCTGTGGCGGCGAAGGAGCACACGGACGGAATTTTGGTTCTTTGAGACGATACGTTGAGGGTGACGTTACATGAGGGCTGGGGAAAACCTAAGATGGTCATTTTACTTCTTATATATCTAGGCTGTATACTTTCCGGTTTTAACCGAAAAACACCGATAAACATCCTGCCGGTGTCGAAAATACAAAATCGGTTTAAACCGAAAAACACCGGTTCTTTCATATTTTCGAGCAAGCGCTGTTTTTTTTTACCGAAAAAGTCCTGTATACTTTCCAATTTTAAATGAAAAACACCAGTAAACATTCGCCAGTGACAAAAAAAAAAATTGTTGAAAAAAACAAAACATGGGGGAGGTCACGTGACCTCGGGGGGGGGGGGGGGGGGGGGGGGGGGGGGGGGCTCGCGCGGTGCATGTCCCAACATGCATTGCTCAGGGGGGCCTCGCACGGTGCATGTCCCAACATGCACCACGCGGTTACGGCGACGGCGACACCGCTCAAGCCGGAAAAGGGCGCCTAAGAGCTGCGCTCTAAAAAAAAATGGAAGCCGTTTACAACTCCCTGTAACGCCGAATTAGAGCGCAGCTCTTGAGGAGGAGGAGGGAAGGGTACTGATGGGGGGTCATGTGGCCTCGGGGGGGGGGGGGGGGGGGGGGGGGTCGGTCACGTGACCTTGGGGGTGTCGCCGGGTTGCATGCAACTTGGTCTGAATGCAACCTGAGTTGCACGCAACGTGCAGTCACGTCGACAAGTTGCATGCAAAGTGAGTTGCACGCAACTCAGGTTGCTTGCAACCCAAGTTGCATGCAACCCACGGTTACGCCGACGGCGACGGCGACGCCGCTCAAGCCGGAAACGGGCGCCTACGAGCTGCGCTCTAAAACAATAAATTTACATGGGCAGCATCAAATAACAAGCAAACAATAATAGAAACATATTAATGGCATTAGTTTAATGGGAAATGATTTTTGGGAAAAGGGTGTTCTTGTGGAACGTCGAGCTCGCATCGGGCAAAGTGCAAGCCACGTGGGAAAACGTTTGACGTGTCATCAATGGGGGAGTTGGCCCTTAAAAGTCACATGAAGAGCGCAGAACACATAGAGAATATGAAAGCGACTACGGCGCATAGTACCATGCGGAGCTACTTGACGACAACTGTTGATGAGCAACTCATCGAGCCAGCTCCATCGACGTCGTCGGATGTGAGCAGCCTGTGCAAAGTGCACAAGTGTGTGACCGACGCGGAGATACTGTGGATCCTGAAAATGGTTACATCGCACTATTCCTACAACTCGTCATCACATGCAGGGGAATTGTTCAAGAAAATGTTCCCGGATAGCGAAATCGCTGAGGCATTTTCCTGCGGCGAAAAGAAATCTGCATACGTGGTGTGCCATGGTCTGAGACCGTTTTTTCTCTCGTGCCTACAACGCGAATTAGAGCAGTCTGATGGTTACACCGTTCTGTTTGATGAGTCTTTGAACGACACCCTGCAGAGAAAACAGATGGACATACATTCGCGGTACTGGAGCACAATACCCGAGCATGTAACCACGAGATATTACACGTCGGTGTTCATGGGACATTCGACTGCCGAAGACCTTCAGGAGAAGCTTCTGGCTGCCTTGGCCGATTTGCCGCTGGCGAAAGCTGTCCAGCTGTCCATGGATGGCCCCAACGTAAACCTAAAGTGTTTTAGGGGAATGCAGGAATACCTGCGGCGGAACCATCAAGTTCAGTGTTTGGACCTGGGAACTTGCGGACTGCATACAATATATAACGCTTACAGGGCGGGTCTTGTTGCCAGCAAGTGGGGCCTAGAGAATCTTCTTTCAAGCCTCAACGCCATTTTTCATGATGCGCCAGCCCGAAGGGAAGACTTCTCTACTGTGACAGGCCAAACGACATTTCCTCTGAACTTTGCTGCTCATCGCTGGGTAGAAAATGTTCCTGTGATCGAATGTGCCATTGCACTGTGGGGTGACGTGAAAAGGTATGTGGAAAGTGCAAAAAAGAAAGAGGTGAACTTGCCAAAGTGTGCGTCATTCACACAGCTCAGTGACTTTTGCCAGGACCCACTGCTGTTGGCCAAACTGAAGTTCGCTCTCGGCATCGCGATGATTCTAAAACCGTTCCTCACGGAATACCAACTGGACAAACCACTGTTGTTCTTACTGAAAAGAGATCTCGAATGTCTCGTGAGGAAACTTCTCGTGAGATTCGTGAAGTGCTCGGTGCTGTCCGCTTCCACAGGAATTGTCAGCATGCTCAAAATGGACCTCGTAAACCCAAATAACCATGTATCCTCAGAGAAAGTTGACATTGGGCATGCTGCTGAACAAGCACTCAAAGCCGCGAAGGTGTGCACCAAAGATATATTTGCTTTTAGGATGGAATGCAAACAGTTCCTTATAAGTACAGAGCGCGACACTGTTAGCGCGAACAAGCGATTGCCGGTTTTTCCAGTTTTTCTCTTTGAAACCAAGGAATGTCATCCAAGTTATTATTGCTACGGAAAGAGCTCATTTACGTATATAATGTAAGCGATAAAATTTCGTGCTCGCTAATACTATTTAGAAGTATAATGCAAAAATGCGCCGATGTCGTGTTCGTGCTAACAGTGTCGCAATGTGTACAAGTTACAACCAAGAAAATTCTGGAAAAGAGCCCGCTGACATACCATCTAGTTAGGAGTCTGTCTTCGCGGCAGTTTGATAAACACTCTTTTAGCCTAGACGAGTTCTACCTTGAGCTATTGAAGGTCGACTCATCCTATGTGCACTTGTGGAAAGTTGTCCGACTTCTTCTCGTCTTGAGCCACGGGCAGGCAACCCTTGAAAGAGGCTTCAGCGTCAACCGTCAGGTCTCTGTCGAAAACCTGAAGGAGATCACGTATGTTTCACAGCGAATCGTTTGCGATGCAGTAAGCAAGGCTGGCGGCATCCTGAACATTGAAATAACGAAGGAGTTGCGTACATCTGTCTCAGCCTCACACAACCGCTATCGGGCCTACTTGGAGGAGGAAAAAAAACAAGTGATCGAGCAGACAAAGGCGTCAAAGAGAAGTCACATTGAAGAAGAGGTGCATGGCATCAAGACGAAGAAGAAGAGGCTGGAAGCAACAATTGCCGATTTAACAGCCTGCGCCGACAACTACGCTCAGCGGGCAGAAGCCACAAGCGACATCACCTTGATTGTGAAGTCAAACAGCTTACGAAAAACTGCAAAAGAAAAGACTCTGGAGCTCGCAGAAATGGATGAAAACCTGAAGGGAAAGCTTCAGGAACTTAGTCTGGTGTCCACTGTTTGAAAATAGGCCCCTTTTTTTGTGTGTATGTGCAATACGCCTATTTGCTTGTGAAAAATGGGCTTGCTTTTACTTGTGTGCAGTAAAAGATGTGCTTCCATGCTGTGAAAGATGGTGTTGTCTTTTTCTACGATCTCAAAAAGTGTTGTTTCAAGTCCTTGAAAATTCTTTGTTAGGGCCTTGAAAGTCATTGAAAACCCTTGAATTTTTTTCTTCTCAGTTGCTATGAACCCTGCTTGTATTAATTTGATAAAAACAATTCTGGCACTTTGTCTTGCAGTCACCTACTGCCTACCGGCAACCCTACATGTGAAAAAAGGCGATTTCCACGTCCGAAAGGAGGCTCATCAAAAAAGAAAGCATACCACTTGATCTGCCATACTCAAACATTGGTTGTCCAGCAATGCCAAGTTTCATTGCAGTTTTCTTTGGATTACCATTTGTCATTTTTTGTACCATTCGAATCTTCTTGTACGTTCGAATCATTTTTCATGAAGTGCAGACTGCACGCCTACTGGTCCAGAAATATCATCATGTACGATGGGGACGGAACGTCTTCGGAGGGCATCCTTCCAACGAAATCCGCGAGTGTGGGATGATATTTCAGTTCGTCCCATTGGCGCTGACATACCTGTGTAGGCGTTACTGGCACGAAACCAAACACAGCACGCGGCACTGTAGAATATGTCAGCCGTGCCGATACAGTGGCAGACACGATAGGGAAATCAAATCCTTTGCGTCGTATGGTGCAGGTCCATCGTTGTCGCTGCCCCACAAAACAACAGCGAGTTGAAAAACTATGAAACCTTGTCCCCTCGAGGCACGACGCATAACTTATTGGGGCACTTAACGATGCAGCAGTTCATGCTGTCAACCCAGCGCAACCGCACCACTCCAGATTCAAAAGCGCACCAATCCACACAGCATAGTTTTGTTTCGCTGGCGTTCTCACTGCCTACCTTTGGTAACGGCCGTGCGGTGGCACGCTGGTTGCGTTGCACGGAGTGAATAAGTCGCAGTCTTTTTACAAATATTTCATTGGGCTCATCTTATTACAAAAGTGTGACCCATATAGGAAGACCGGCGGCCGAGCACATGGAGCGAAAGTTTGTGCCGCAGAACCCGGGGATCCTGGGTTCAATCCCCAACCAGTGTTGCCGAATCGTGGGAAATTTCCCATATTGTGGGAAAAAGCATGACAGCTAGGGAAAAAGAGAAACCAGAATTTAAACACATAGAAAATGTGGGAAATATTTTTAAACAAAAAACTGAACTAAAATTTCGTAATTTTCTTATCTACATCGAACAAGAGAAAGGAAGTGGCACTAGCTACTCAGACAGTTTTCTGTTTTGAAGAGTCAATCTTATTCATCACGACTTACATCATCTGTGTGCTGCAAGCCTGCCGGTACAGTACTGCCGGTTTGTGCGCTTTCCTCACCGCTAGCTACGCACACACGTCCTGTCAGTGCGATAGATCATAGATTGCACAGTGGGTGCAGTCCCTTTCACAACACGAAAACGAGCAGGCAATTTTAGTTTAGTGTAGTTAAGGGCGGACACTACCCAGAAAAAACAATTTCTGCAAAAAAAGTTGATTTTGAAAAATGTCATATTTATATCCACCAACATCTAGAGAGTATTCACAGAAAATTTCATTAGTTTACATTGCATAGTTAGTTTTTTTATAAATTATTTTCGGTCCACCGATGCTGAAGAAAAGGTAGAGGTTGGAGCACTTTGAACACATTTTTCTCCATTTCACTTTTTGCCATAAATTTCACTTTAGGAAAACTATTGTTTTGTTATTACATAATTTGGATTCATTTTTATGAGTTTTTCTGGGGTGAAATTTTAAGGGGAAGATAGCTATGAGCTTGTATTTTTTTATTTTTGTCATTTTTCATGCTCAAAAACTAAAATTTTGGACAAAGGATGGAAATCTAAAAAACAGTTTTTGTGTTTATGTGGCTTTTTTTGTCATGAACGATGGTATAATATAAAAATATAGCTTCATAGCTATCTGCTCTGAACTGTCCTAAAGCAATATAACACATGAAAACGACAAATTTATAAGTAATTTCAAAACGATAGTTTTCCTACGCAGACACGTCCACTTTCACCTTTGAACATTTGCAATTTTTTTTGTACTTCACTCAGGTTAACAAAATTTGGCACAAATGTTCTCCACAGCAACAGAAACAAGCCCTGTAAATGTCATTTAAATCAGTCAAGTGGATAAAATATTAACTTTTTTGGGTAGTGTCCCCCCTTAATGGCCCGCTTGCCTCCATTTAGTTCCCCTGGTTCGTTCAACCAAAGTATAGTGCGGAAAAGAAGGGGAGGGGAGACCAGTTTGCCGAATGTCAACTTCTACATTTTGTAATTTATGCAATGCAAACTTCTACAAAACAAAAACATACGGGAAGTGTTGCTGCCCTTAAATATACTTGGCGTCATGCGTATCTTAAAAACAACTTCTGTATCTAAAATGGTGTTGTGGGAAAAAAAGGGAATTTTCGCTGCTCGTTGAGGGAAAAACCGAAGTGGCAGTGTGGCAACACTGTCCCCAACCCTGCCCGTTTCGATCTGGATGAGCATCGTACCGGTGTGCGGTCGTGTACCACTACTGCGTGGTGCGCGTTAAAGACCTCAGGCTAGCGGCTGTACTGCACTGGCTAAACTTCTCATCTACGATGTAAACCAGTGTTACCGCACCTCAGAGGCAGAACGACCTCACGCCGTATGAACACAAGTGTCAAATTTGTGGTGACTTGTATGTGTTTTCTTCCCATGCAGAGCACAAGTTTGTCTGCTTGCAGAGGGGTTGCAATGATGTCAGATTGCCGAGCTCTTATTTATTGGCTGATTGAAAAAAATAGTGGGTAGACCTCGAGGCACCTAGCATTGAGGTCTACCCACTACCCTTTCAATCAAAGCCAATCAGAGCTCAGCGTCATTCTGACGACTTGCTTTCCGCATAAGTATGGACCTTAACTGTGCGAATTTGCTGCGGGGATCATATTTCTAGTTCGTTTCTTTGGCAAGAATGTTAAAACTGGCTTCTGTTTCCATGTATATCACTATCTAGATATGTAGGCTTATATCAGTGCAGTTTTGCCATGCCAACCCTATAAATATATAAATGCAGCTTATACAAATGTGCAAGTCATGTACCAACTTCTTTGTGAACACAGGCATTAATAGAGGGGTGCGACTTATATGTACAACAATGTGACTTTAGTATTTGCGTTGCTGCAGAACACCAGATTCACCAAAATAGAATTAAACGCTATCATGCAAGTCATGTGATGATCATGTGCCATGGGCTTAAAATGATTGCAGTTGTTTTTAATGAGTTTTAGATATAACTAAATTTGCAAAATAGCCAAAGTGTATTTCCAGTTCTCGTCAACTTCATTACAACCAGATTCGACTTGGTATTTGCTTGTACAGAGCGCGGCACTGTTAGCGCGAACAAGCGATCGCTGGTTTTTCCAGTTTTTTTCTTCGAAACCATGGGATGTCATCCAAGTTATTATTGCTATGAAAAGAGATAATTTAGTTCTATAATGTTAACGATAAAATTTCGTGCTCGCTAATACTATTTAGAAATAATATGCGAAAATGCGACGGTGTCGTGTTCGCGCTAACAGTGTCGCGATGTGTACAGATGTTGGTGTTTCTTTGGAATTTTAGAGTATATATCAGCAGCTGAAATGCTTGTACCGGATTCTCTTTTCAGCGCTGACGAGGAACAGCCTTTGAGTGAATGCCTGCAGCTGTGCTACCATGGGGCACTCCGGTATCACTTGCTGCTACTGTATCCTAAGAGGCTAATGGTCTTGGACACAGAAATACAGCAGGTAGGTTGCTGACTAAAGTTGGTTTTTACAGGCAATGCTGCAGTGGGTGCTGCTCAGCATACCGTAAAATACCGGAAGAGCACCCTCCCCAATTTCAGTGAAAACTGGGTTAATCTAGACATGGGCGCTTGTCCAATCAAATCAGGCGCTTAACGTATAATTTGCAGAATTTTCAAGTTTTGGAAATGTTATTAGTGGGCGCTCGAACGAAGTGGTGTTTCTACGGTATTTTACGGTAGGTCGGCAGTTTGGAGTCGTTTACTATCACATCAAAAAAGACCCTATTCACGCTTGCCTCACAAAGTATGCCACCATTCAAAATTCCCCACCCATCACACTGTGGAGTTCAGCCATGCCAACCACTCATGGCCTGTCACATCACAGACCTCAGCAATGGCTCAGTGCCTAACAAAAAAGTAAAAAAATAAATAAAAACTTTTTGTGACTTTTAATATTTTTCGGGTTGAGGGTGTGGCACATGAAACTTTGAACTAATCCCGCCGCTGATTGACGCCAACAGAGCGGAGCCAACAATCTCAGTATGAGGAAAACAGATACATTTCCGCTCCCCCTTCTTGTAAGAGAGAGAGGTGTAAGGGAGCAAGAGGAAAACTTGTTTCAGTGAGATAGCTTATCATCTCTGCCTGCCGATGGTGCGTGTCTCCCAGCAGAGTTTCTTTATGCCAAACTTTGAGCCCCAGGACTGTGTTTAATGTTAATTAGCACTTTTTGCTGTAGTAATGATGGTGCACTGTAGGCTTTGTTGTTTTCCAAGTTGTGCTGAAACAGAGTGTAGTAGTGCTTTGCACTAGAGCTGTATTTTATTTTTGAGGTTCTGAGACACTTTAATGCTGCATATCTCCTTCTAGAACACCATGTAGGACGTTGTGTTCTGAGAGGAGTTAATCTGGGGTAACCGAGAAAACCAGAAAATGGCTGCCAGTCTAAGTGAGCTGTGAACTGACATACAGCCCGAAGAACCAGCTTGGCTAACTAAAAACTGGGCAGGCATGGCACAAGTGCAACACACTAAGGATCCATTATGTCCACTGAGCACAGAGTTATGATATAGTACAAAGGATGCAACCAGCATGAAGTGAGGGTACAGGCTGCTTGTCAAGCAGGGAAGCATCACACTGACAAGCCGCTGCTTGTCAGCGTGATGCTTGCAAAGGTGCGATTCAGCTGACGACGAACTCAGCGGAGTGAACCATCCCTCGCTCACGCAGACACTGGGCGTGATTTCCCTGGAGCGCAACGGCTCCCCCTTTGTGCGGTGCCAGCCATGCTGGCAGCACGACATGATCCTGTGCCTTCACGAGTCCGGTTCGGTGAGCGCCCGCGTGCGACAAAGAGACCAGGAGGAGCCTTGTGCCAGAGGTACGTCTGTTTGCCCCTCCCATGCCTGTGTGTGGCTCTGCCTCACGAGCGTGACACAACCCTGGCTACGCTTTGTTCACCCCCAAGCTGATGCTGCTGTGCGAGCTAAGCGCTCGCCGAACCAGTCAACCGCCTCCCTTTCATCACCTAACCCCGCTCTCTGCTCGTGGGTAGCATGATCATGTAGCGAAAGATCGACGTACGACTGGACCATCAAGCTCGTTGCTTACTGTCAGCTTGGTGGTGAACAGAGTATAATGGCAGGACAGGATCGAGCATAACAGCTAGAGCGTATAGCAAACCAATCAGCTTGAGGTCTACGAAGGGGTCACTGTCGAACCAAACAGGTCATGCCACGGTGAGCAGCGAATATCTATTAAAAAGAGAGTCAAAGCTTCAGAGAGGCACACGTGTGCATCACCGACACGTACGAAATGCAACGAAAAGGTGTCTTGCATAAGTCAAGTTACTGAGTACAGGATAAAATAGTGACCGAGTGAGGTATACTAGATGTTAAACTCTAAGAGGTATCTGAGCAGAGTAATAAAAAAGTAGCTCAATACTTTCAAGTTACAATTACAGCGAAGCTGTCTATGGCTAGGTTCTGGTGGATTGTCTCCGGCGACAGACCGAGCATAGACCAACAATTTTCGAACGCAACTATGTATGCCCCACTTTATACTCCTCCCCACCGCTGCCGCCTCTTTCCCGAGTCGTGTATACTCCTCGCCACGCGCGGCGTCTCTCTCCCCCCTGACACTGTGCAATGCCGCGCGCTCTTTGGCGGCCACCTGTGCGGCGCACTAGAGCCTGCGCCGTGATTGGCGTAGCCGCGCTATAATAAAACGTCTCTCCCCCTTGACATTGCGCATTTCCGCGCGGAGCGCTTTGGCCTCAAGTGTTTCACCGATGCCACCCTACCCACCCCTTGCCACCGGTCGTGCATCGACCTAACCTTCGGGAAGAAAATTGACGCAGTGGGAGTGCAACCACTTGCCGTCTACCACAGTGATCACAAGGTAATGATTACAATGGTCTGTCGGCGTCGGTGTGAGTTCCCACGCTCTTTTTCGCGTTGGAATTGTTTATTCTACGCCTTCCTGGCAATGTCTGACTACTTGAGCGGCCTCAGCGAAATTAATGAGGCTCGTTACACCGCAAAACTTCGTGTGAATAATGGGACATGCGGCGATTCATTCCGCGTGGACGCTGCAGAATGGACGCTAAAGCCTGATTCACATGGTGAGGTTCTGCTTGCTATCTTCAGTCAAGACGTCGCTCGGGCTGCAAAAGCCTGAACCGTAGCTGAGATGTCGACGTCGATACTGAAAATCGCAAGCAGAATCGGACCGAGTGAATCAGGCATAACAAGTCGGTGATGGCCACTGGTAACAATTATCAACATCTCCTTATATCTACGGTTTACACCGAGCCTGCTTACCCGAAGCAACCTTCAAACTTAAACGTCTTTTGAGGTCTGCACTTCTTATTGCAATTACCGGGTCAACGTTTGGTCTACGGGCCGCTGTCATTTGAACGAGCAGACGACAAGCAGAAACGTTTGAGAGAGCAGACGACAGCTCGAACAATGAGGCGGCCGTTTGAACGTGATGACGCACTGAACGTAGTCCGCAGGTGGTTCGTGCAACTTGACTGTCTTCCCCCATTCGTGTTGTAACAAAACAAATAAATCTGACGACCACAAGTATCCGTGAATTCAATCTGAAGTGCTTTCCGCCCAAGCAATCGTGGTCCGACGGCGTCTGTTTTTCCTTTCAACGGCCCCTGTTGACGTTCTCGGACAAACCGAGCAGGCAGAAAACGCATGAAAACTGACCTTCAAACCTTTCCCGACTCTTTTGGTAAAGCCCCAGTCGCGGCGTTTTGATGAGAAGGCAGGTTTCTGTCCGGTTTCTTCCGAAGTAACACAGGAATGCACGTGCCCCATGGCGGCTTCCACCCACAGCCCCAGACCGGAAGTGCGCCCGACGCGCCACCGCCGCTCCGTGACGTAACAGAGAGGAGTTTGGTCCCACCTTCCTTCAGCGTGTCGCTGCACTCAAGTGGAAGGTCACGTGGTGCGCTCTCGGTGCTCGTTTGGCTAAATGGCTCATCGACTGCAACTGCGGTTCATCTTGAGGTCAAACATTCGCAGACGCGTAGGCCTCCGTGCCTAGAGTGCCGCAATCCTCTCCGACACTTGGACATTTCATAGCCAAACGGCCAAGCGGTGCTTTGAAATCGCCGCCGCCGCTATTGCGCCGCCTTGGTCAATCCAAGAAACAAACTTAAGTTGAAGCTATCCAGATGCCTAAGTAGGGGCGAAACTGAGCAAGCTCGCTGACCACGCGGTCTCTGTGTCTCTGCTTTTGATGATGATGTTTTTTTTTGTTTTTTTTTTATTATGTATGCAACAAAAACGAAATGTAAAAATATCTGACAGTATGTAGGATTAGTCCTGGCAATATAAGAAGAATACGCACGCTACTTTACCCATTAAAACCAATTATTGACACAATTGGTTCTGAACCGCTTTCGTTGAACCGGTAACCGCCACATCAGATTATGGTTTCGTTCCGGTTCGGGTTCAATATGAAGCGTTCGATTTCGGTTTCGGTTTTGATCCGGTTTTCGGTTCGGGTTCGGGTTCGGGTTCGGTTCGACACCCTGCTTTGATCGTCCAATAATCAGCTTATAATAGCTAAATTCAACATAGCAAATCTCCAGTAAAGCTAAACCCCAACATTGCAAATCTCACCAGAGCGCCAGCATCGCTAGACTTCCCTCTTCATGGGGTGGAAGGGCTCTCAATTTTTTTGTTTTGCAATGTAGAGTCAAACAACTAACCACTAGAGTCAAAACGATTTGAACAACGGACCGTCTTGCCTTAGTGAGAAAGAAAAGGCGCCTTCTCCCAACACCCCCTAGATACAAAATGCTGGTTCTTCTACGTCAACTACCAGAAGCACTGATTGGGCACGAGTGCTGCATCAGTGTTTGGATGGGGCCCTTGCTTTCACTGACCGTACACACGTCCCAGCCGAACACTGATGCAGCACTTGTGACCAACTTGTGCCCTACACTAGCCTGTGGTAACTGACAAAAATATCTATCATGACGGTCTTGATAGCTAGTAGGTGTCGCTTCTCCCCCCTTCCCCTTCCCCTCATCCTCCCAAATCCATATGTAGAAAAAGAAACTCTGTTTCACTGTCGACATTTACCAGTCTTTTGTGTCAGTCCTCCCTCGCTATAACATGCATGTTGTCTTATGCAAGCCCAAGGTGGTGATGACCTCATTGCCACTGCAGTGGGCTGTTTCCATCGTGGGTTCTCTTGCCAGGAGACTTTGGCCACGGGACGAGCCAAGTGAACTACACCATGCGCTGCATCTCGGAGGCTCTGCGGCTCACCAAGCACTCTAAGGTCTTTGGGCTGGCGGTGCGTCGGAGCGGACAGCACCGGATGGCCCTGCTCATTGGTGACGGCCGTCTCCTCTTCCTCGAGCTGGCGTTTTCTAAGCAGGTGGGAGCCCAGTCTGAGGATCGACTGCTCCTTCCTGTGGAACTCGTGGCGGTAGTTGCATGTTTCACAGGCAGCGCTGATGCCCTAGGCACATCCCCAGGACATCCCTGGGACATTAGGCATCCTGCAGGATCTTCATCGAATGATGCATGCTTCCAGAGAGGGTGTCTCCTTGGATGAAGAGCTGTGACAGCCTGCATTTATCAAGGGATTTTTAGCATGCCTAGAGAGTGGAGGAGTTTGAGGGAAAATGACTAGAAACTAGCTCCAGGCAAGAGAATCTGGAACACATGTTATATACCATTTGTTTTGCGCAAGCGAACATGTTAAAAAGACTCGTGTCGTAGCTGCTGTGCAAAGCGGTCCTGAGTAAAGAATTTTTCAGCCACAAACTCATGCTTGTCGCAATTTATGAGGATGTGGCTACAGATTTTAAAGCATGATTGTTATCATTATTTAGCAAGAAAGTTTTTTTACCAGGATGGGTACTATATAGACCTTTCTACCGGGGTGAGAAAAGAGGGGGAGTGAGCCTTTTTGTTTGGGCAGTTCCAGCATTACAGCAGCTTACCGGAACCTCCCAAGCAACGAGAATGGCGCGTGCCTTTTCCCTCTTCTACCCCGCCGAATCGGTTGAAACGCTCATGGAGGGCGGCCAGATTGTCGTCTGCTATTGGGATCGGGCGCATGCCCTTTCCCTCTTTTACCCAAGCAAAGCAAATTGTGTGTATGTTTATACAGCTGGAAGTTAGTCTGCCTCAGTGGGCGTCTGGTGTCTCCGCTGTAGATGAGCAATTTAGCCAGTGCAGTACAACCGCTAACCTGGGGTCTTTAATGTGCACCACGCAGTAGTGATACACGACCGCACGCCAGTACGATGCTCATCCAGATCGAAACGGGCAGGGGCGGGGATTGAACCCAGGATCCTGGGTTCTGCAGCGCGATTTTTCGCTCTACATGCTCAGAGCTGGTGTGCGCTAGACCACTCGGCCACCGATCCCCCTCTTTTATTCCAACAATTTCACTGAAATGCCCGGATGTGCCTGAACGAAACTGCACTGCCCAGAGAGCCCTTAATGGAATGGTCTGTATGTGAAAAAGTTAGGGAATTTTGAAGCATCAATTGACAGGAAGGTCCAATTATTCGCAGTCTAGAAAAAGAGAGTTGAGCGAGGGATGATTTTCGTTCTTTTACAGCCCGGAGGAGGCAGGAACGGTTCGCTGTCCGAGCTGCTGGCACCCAACGTGGGGCTGCGACTGCCAATGTCCGGCCTTCTCGAAGCGCTGGCTCCGGGGCCCCACCTGACGCGCATGTGTCCCCCGGTTACCTTCGGCAACTGGAGCAGCTACCGACCGCTTCTTGCTGTGGGTGCGTCCATGTACCTTATCCGTTTGTCTCGCCGTCTGAATCCCAGGGAGTGGACGGGAATGGTTACAATAACGAAACACAACAAGAGCAGAAATAATTTGAGCCGCGAAGAAAATGTAAGCAACAGCACTCGTAAAGACCTATTCACACACACGGTGCTGGAAATATTGCTGATTTTAGCACTGATGCAACACTACCTTTGCCCTGTATTAGTGCAGAGTGCTGATACAGCATGCATAACTGCTAATTATGTTTTTTCACGACGTTGTTTTTCTAGTGTTGATTCAGCGCTGAGATAGTGCTGCATTGTATGTGTGAACTGGCTTCTAAGGTGCACAGCACAGTCTGGCACAGGGAACACAGAAAAAACACAGGGCCTCTTATGTTATCCCTAAGATGACTTGAAGGCAAAAGCCTAGGCGCTGATGTAAACGTGATAGCGAACCTCCGAAGACAGCGCGCTCTCCGATGATGCACTTTTGGCGCTGTTTCATTGGCTCACTCGGATCGTGGCGTTGACTGTGGTCCTGGTGATAGCGAACCTCCAAAGACTGTACGCGTTCTGATGACACAATTTTTGTTGTCGCCGACGTGTTTTCTGAAGGTCGACTGAACAATAAAACATATAAGGCTTTCGCCTTAATAAAAGAAGTTGCCCCTTTGCCGTACTGGCGTGGCAAAGACACTGGTAAGGCAGAATATGATGCGTTAGTGTGGAAAAACTGTGTACATATGGAAACTGGATGGCACAAAGCAGCCCTGTGTCGTTCAAAGCAAGCATGTGAGCGCTCCGTGGATGTCTCACTTTTGGGTTCTATCTTCTGTGGTTGCACTGTAAATGCAGCTTTTTATGAGCCTGTTGGAGTGTGACGTGCAGTAGACTGAGCGTGTGGAAAACACAACAGTTAGAATGCGGCTGCGCCGAGCGGAGCATTGGCACCAGTTCATAGCAAAAAAGAACCAAACACTTGAAACTACTTCAACCCGTTGCGGCAAAGGAGTCTGCTTTTTTTTTCTCCACTTTTCTGTTGCTCTTTCTCACACTCTTTCTCTGGAGACGCCCGGAGCACACTCTTTTGACGGAGCAGAGCACCGCTGTATATCCGAACACGTGATGTTTTGCCCCCTCCGGGTGTAGCACGGAAACACTCAAGGATTGGGTTTGGCAGACACTGGTGTTCAATCTGTGAGAAGACGAGCGCTGGCTCGGCGTTTAGCTGGCAGTCTGCCTGTCGACTTCATTGCCTGGTACCTAACCGGATATGGTTAGGTGGTAGCCATATAACAAATTCTGTGTTAAAAATGGGGAAACCAGCGTTAATATGCAACTGGTGCACATACCAACTAAGCTGGCAATAAAATAAAAGGGAACGAAATTAGAATAGATTGGTTATGGAGTGCTCACAACGGTTCATTAACACTTGAAACTGCCGCACGAATACTTTGAATCCAAAACATTCAGTGTCTGGTTATGGATACGTGAAGCTGAATTAGGTTAATCAGTAACATAGTTGGGAAAGGTTTTGTATTCACTGTTAAATCTGTGAAAGAAAGCGTGCATAACCGCAGGATACGGTGCATGCGTCCCCTGCAATTTCTAAATAATAAATAATGCATAAAGTTTAATCGATCAAGCATCAACCCCCAAATTTCGTCATAATCTCGTGAGTTTTAGCAGCCACTTGTAGAGTATTTTATGGTCGCCGCATAAATGCCGCTTCTTACGGTGCTTCGAAGGGATTAACATTGATGGAAATTACATACTGTAACGTGAAATTTAATGATCAGATTACCGACGTTCTGGGACCAGTTTGTGCCTCGCCCGTGAACCGTACTGACTTTAGAAAAAGATACGAGAAATCGCCTTTTTGTAGAATCGCGAAACAAAAGAGAATGCGAACCATTCTTCGGGCACTTTACCCAGCAACCTTGTTTCTGGGTTGCCTGACGTCACCAGAGCTCTTTACATCCGCGAAGGGATAAAAGCGGCGCATGTCCTGACTGGAGAATCGCCCGTGAAGAAGGGATCGAATCGGTCCCAGAACATTGGGAATCTAATCCTTAAATCTGCAGTTAGAGTTTGTAATTTTCGTGTACGTAAATTCCTAGCCAAGCAGAGAACTGCCAAGCCTTTAAGGCCCATTCACTCACTTGTGTTTGCTTAGGACAGAGCTCTTACAACGAGAGATCACGCTGGTGTCGCCAACAAGGTGACGCTGGAGCTGCATTTCACTAGAGCAAAGGTTTTGTGGTGTTTGCGAGATCATACGTACATACTATCTATGAGAAATGGTTGTTTATAACATAGTTGAAAGTATTTGGAAAAAAAAAAAAAAGGACGATGCGCGGAAAATTTAGGAAATATACGGAAACTGCAAGCATTCACAAATGTGTGAATTGGCCTTTACCTTTGGGTGTAACGTCGTTACCGAGGCTTGCTCGTGCCCAGGAAACAACGCGGGTGGAGTCCAGGTGTTTGACCTGTCCACCGGCGTCTTGGAGAAGGAGTTCAACCTGCACGCGACACCTGTGAGGTACGAGCGCCGGCCATCCGTTGCCGTCCAGGCCGTGACGCGTTTCCGTTCTGCCCAGGGGCATCGAGTGGGTGAGCCTGACGTCGTTCCTGTCGTTCGCCTGCGCCAACCTCACGGGCGTGGGCGGCAAGGTGAAGAATGAGATTGTCCTGACGAGCACCGGGTCGGGCCGGGTGCGGCAGGTGCGCGCGGACGCCAACGAGGAGTCGCCGGTGTGCGCCATCAGGGTGTCGCACCTCAAGTGGGTGGAACAAGCGCCGGAAGTGTACCGGTCCGGACGGAAGTTGTTGTCTGCGCTTTAAGGGGCAACTCGGCTCAATTCCGAAGATTTCGGAATAATGAGTGATTTTGCATTAAAAAGCACGAGTAAAAAATACTACGTCATATGCTTCGCGAAAAATGGGATCTATACCAATGAATCGAATTTTAAACACGAGCAGAAATTGAAACTGAAACTTCGGATTCGTCCCGCAACATTGGCGTCGGGCTGCCAAGAACATGGCTATTTCATGGTACGAGATGTCACGTGATCCTCTACGCAACGACGGGCGGAATTGGGGCGAGCAAATGCCAGGTGCAAGTGTCGTGTGCTCCGCACTCTTCACCACATTTTGGTGTCTACAACATTCCATGACGTCTGCACAACTGCAACATAAGTCTGCACACGTAGTGTCCTTAGTGTGAACGAAACTCCGAGAGAGAGTAATCACAAACGGTAAGGCGACCACGGCGAGACGGCCGGACGGCTTCCAAAAAGCGCACTGCATGGGTGCATACGCCAATCACGTGGACACCACTCCATTTTGCTTGCCCAGAGAAGTAAAAACAAGCAAAGAGGGCCAATGGTGGTGACGTTTAGCTCAATGTTGGCTATGCCCATGTCACAGCCTTGCCTGCGCTGTTGGTTGCACCTCGATTCGCCTGCTCAAGTCAGCCAATTTCGGCAATTTGGCGAGTTGCAAAGTTTGCCGGATCGTTTCAGAAGCATTTAGACAGAACTAGGTTGTAATATTTGACGTGTGATCTTCCTAGATGATACTAAAGAGGACTGCATTGCTTTTTCAAAAACAAAAATGAAGCGGAGTTTTCCTTTAAATGCGTTGCATTTATCGGGCTTAGCATTGTCGGGTATGTGCTTGGGATGTAGCCTCGATGGTGACGTCATGCTGATGGCGTCCCGGCGTTAGTGCGACATCGTTACGTGATGGTCCTCACTTGTCGTGTGACGTCAGCATCATGTGGTCATGTGACATAATGTCAGGTGACACCATTGATGCGACATAGTGACACAATGTCACATGACACCATGACAACAAGTGATGTCATGTGACACTGATGTCACGTGGTCATGTGGTGTGGGGTCACACGACCACATGCCTTCCTTATGGTCTCGTGACATCCTATGATGTCACAGAGGACTTGTAAATGTTCAGTGCCTTTGGGACATACAAAGAGGCAGTTTTAGCTTTGCCATTTTAAAGAGACACTGAACTTCCAAAAAGGCATTTTTTAAGTGTTAGGATTGCACACAAATGTCACAAAGTGAACTTTCACCCCGCTAAATATTTGAGTATTCCTCTTTTTTATATTGCAAGGCTTATTCTAAATTACGAGCAATTCCGAAACATGCTTCCAGTTCGAGACGTCAACCCCAGAATAGAGGCACGTTTTAAAGTTGCTTTAACGAGTCTCGAAACTTTAATTTTGTGCAATAAATAAGCTTCTTTTTTTTCTTGTGTGTGCTATGCAGGCATTTAAAAGAAATGTTCTTTTTTTGGGGAGTTCAGTGTCTGTTTAAGAAAGACTGATTTTGTACTTGTAACTGAAAGCGGACGGTAGACCCAACAGTACCAGTCAGCCAATTCAAATAGTTATTCTTTGTGCTCTCAGTTTGGTCCAAGGCACCACGCACAAACGGTAGCGAGAGAAAAGGGAAAGGCACGCGTTTGTTTCACATACCGCACCAACTTTAACTGCGACCATTTCTATTTTCGTCTCGGATGACGAAAAAATATTTCTTAGACCGGAAAATTATGGGCATCATATTGAGTACACACTAGGGTCGTCATACAAAGGGATTTGACCGATCGACCGGCATGGGGAAGAGACACGCGCCCTCATGTTGCAGGCAATACTTTGTGGTGCTCTTCAAGGAGCAGCCCTTTGAGCTCTGGGACCTACGGACGCTCACCCTGCTGCGCACCATGCCAGACAACTTCCCCTGCGTGACGTCCTTGGTGAGTGCCGCGCTGTCGCGCCTGTAACGCGTCTTCGACTGGTGTGTTTACCCGTACTCATTTGCAGTTTCTCGATTTCCGCCCAACGACGTCGTAAAAGTGTTGTGCCGTTACTTGCTGCGATCCTGGTGGTAGCGCGGCAGTGGAGGTAGACACAGCAGACGCTTGTTCTGCTGCGCGTCCCTTTCTGGCTTCACGCTCCACAGAAACTATCGCAAGTTGGGACACCGCAATAACGGCAACACTCGCTTTCACTTTAACTTTTTGCCTGAACTTCCACGACCAGCTGCCAGGATCGCAACATCCGACAGCATGAGGTGCTGGCCCCCGTGGCACAATTTCTTGAAACTTCGGGGCAACTTTCGATGCATGGACAGAGTTAGACACTGGACACACCAGTAGAACGTGCATTCCGGACACCGTACCCGCGCTTGCCCCGAGTTTTTGGAGCCTCAAGACCTCCGTACGCAGGAGTGGTCACCGTTGGTCAGTGGCAAGGCCCAGCTGCGTGCCCGCCAGGCATCCGGCCGCAAGGACGCCGACGCTTCCGTCGGCGACCGCGCTGTCAACCAGCTCGAGAGACAGCCGTGAGTCACACTGCACCAGGTCCAGAATTCCACATTTATTTCCTTCACTGCCCACCAGAACTGGCTCCAAATAACTGTGGCTTGGGTTTTGGTTCTTATCGTAGGCGGCTGCTACTTGCCCTACGTACACACTGCTTGCTTTGTGCTATTCACGACACTCTGGATAATGATGAAACTAAGAATTAGAATCAGCTGAACTAACACGATTTTTGCAATAAATGTGAGCTATATACTCTCATAGATTGAGAATTTTTTTAACGGTTCGGTGGCAGCGCTATAGTCAAAAGAAGCTTGAACGGATAGATGAAATGAGAAGCGCGCAACGAGTTGGTGATGTACGGTGAAATGTGAACGGCGCAGAACGACGAGATGAGACGAGAAGCGTGCCGAGAGTCGCTAATATGCGGATGCCGAACGACTTGAATTCGTCTGGAAGCCATCTGCAGACGGTCAATACATTCATTGCAGGAGCCTGCCGTCGGCCGGCCCACCGCTTCGGGAACAGCTCGTCTTCACTGATGCAGACGCGCAGCTCTACTACTTCACCGTAGAGGGAAACGTCGTGAGGGACTGCACGCGCAACCCTCCGGAGGTGAGTGCGCTCGTATTGCCTGCCAAAAAGAAACGGTGCACTCGAGATGAGTCTTCTTTCATGCAGGCCGGCATGGCTAGCATCACCAGCATCGCCTGGAAGAGCGACTACATAGTGCTAGGAGACGCCGACGGGACTCTGACCGTGTGGGACCTCAAGGGCAAAGTGCTGAGGTGGGCTCCGGAGAGGGCACCCCGACCCCAACGGGCCCCGCAACTACAATGCCTGGAACGTGTCTCCAACTGGTGTGATTGGCGTCTTATGCCACCCATGCATCGAAGAGGGTCCCAAAGTGGCAACAGAACACGTCACAGAAGCTGGCATGTCATGCTGTCGGATGCCACAGCCCTGGTGGTTGGTCGTAGAAGGGCAGTAAAGGGGAGCGAATGAGAGTGTTGCCATCGTCGCAACGTCCCAACTCGGGGCTGCCGAAGCTTCTACGGACTGTCAGAATGGAGAGAGACCCACAAGAGAATGGGCGTCTGCTGCTTCCACGTCTGCTGCGTGACACTGCAGATGCATGATCGTGGCAGGAAACAGCATGACACAAGTGTGATGTCATCGGGAGGAAATTGAGGGACCACAAACTAGGGCATGGCAAACGCACCAGTCGGAGACGCGTTTCAGGCACAGTAGCGGCGGCGTTTCATTTCAACCGGCTACGGTGGCCGCTGCAACTTTACGCTCCCATTCCTCTGGTCAACTAGCTCAAAACAGTGGTGCAACGGTGGCGGCGATGAGCAAACTGGAACCGTCTTGCAGGACGTTACCGACGCAGAGAGGCTGCGTCAAGAGGCTCAAGTTTGGGCCCGGCAAGGGCAACATGAAGGTCTTGGCCTTGTTCGCCGACGGACTGGACGTGTGGGATGCCCAGGAGGCGAGTGGACAACCGTAGAGCGACTAAAAAAGCTATGCTTAGGTGTAGCGACACCTTGGTTACCTTGTTGCTGAATGCCATCGTTGCCAGTCATCCAAAGCCGCATCTGGAATTGAGGGAAACACTTGTCCGTCCTCCAGAAATGTCAGTGTGGTTCCGACAGATTAAAACGGCGTCACCTGACCTTTCTGACGCTGTATGTAAGGCTCAGGAAGTCACATTTTCTAATCGTAACTGTCACCGATTGCGCTCGCTCTGCACCCGGCAACAAAATGGTGGCAACCACAAGACACTCAAGGAATAAAGTTTCAAAACTCTAAGTAATTGTGTGTAGGTATGTTAGTCGGTCCCTAGTCCGAGGTCTTTAATATGCATCACGCACTGGGGACGCACTACCGTACACCAGTATGATGCTCATCTAGATGAAATGGGCAGGATTGAACCCAGGATCCCTCGGTTCTGCAGCGCGAGCTTTTGCTCCACGTGCTCTGAGCTGTGGTGCGTTGTCACACTCGGTTACCAATTCCCCCTTAATACTGTAAGCGAAGCTTGTTTAGTTGCCTGTAGGCGACCGCACACCCGGGACAATGGATCCTCTGACAACATTGTGCCCATGCCGTGCAGGTGCAGCTGTCTGTGCAGGCCCGCTGTCCGCAGGATCTCCCAGGCGTTTCTGATGTCGACTGGGCAAAGTCAGACAAGCTGGTGGTGGCAACTCTGGACGGATGCGTCCGCATCGTGGACATGGATCTCAAGGGCTGCTCTTCCCCTGTGGCCAGCCAGTTGGATACGAGCCGTTTGTATTTTGCTTTTTGTGCCTCGAACCGTCATCGATGAGAGAGTTGCCAACAGGTGGCACTAGAGGCACTAAATCAGCTATGCGTAGAGTATCGACACTGTATTTCCCTATTGCCTTATTTTTTCCCCTTCACCTCTTGCACACTTTCCCACCACAAGGGGCAGCGCGGTCGCTTAACACCTCCCAGATAACAAGTTTGTAGTGCTGGATTTTCTATGTCGCCTGCGGGAGACCACCACAGAGCACCGACTGGGCATGAGTGCTGCATCAGCATTTGGCTTGGGCTCCCGTTTACGCACCGCGCCGAGGACACAAATTCCAGCCAAACTCCGACACAGCACTTGTCTGATGCTTTTTCGTTACAGCAGGTATCCTCAAACTTTGCCTATTTGTTTTGAATAGCAACCGAAGAACTCCTCCCGTTCCCGGCATTCATGTAACAAAGCACTTCAGAAGCCTACAGATTGTGTAAATAGTAACGCACACACTAAGGAATGTTAGCCACATCACCATATGTCAGTGGATGGAACATGTCTTCGAATATAGTGCTTAAACTGGGAGAACACTTTTCTTAGGTGCAGGGACAGCCAAGGAAATCGGGAGCTTGGGGAACACCTGAGCGTTCTTGGGGCAATCTCCGTGTTCCTAGGAAAGTGCCAGGACCCTGAAATATAATACATTGTGTGCTAAAAGATTGATTCGACCGACCCTATTTCAGGGGTGCCCTTTGTTCCCCACCTGCTGCCCCCCAAGGCCACCCTGAGACTCAAGTCCCAGCTGCAGCACCTGTCCCCGGCCGGTCTGGCGGAGCTGGTCACGCCGGAGAGGGCGCCAGGCGAGACCGCCCTCGTTGACAAGCTGCTGCAGGCCTGGGCCGCCCAGCGGGCTCCCTCCGACAGCCTGGCCACCGGGGTAGCTGAACGAAGCCTCAGTGTTGCCAGGTGGGCAATCGACTGCTCGCTATGCGGTTGGTAGAAGTGCTCATATATTCTAAGCTTCGAATCATTTGCGAATAGCATTTGCTATTCAATTCTATTTGTAGTACTTCTTTTTCTTGTTCAAAGTATTAGAGCTTTTCAGACATTGGAAAGTTACAAATAATGTCTTCATAATTTCCCGACTTCTTGTGTCAAGCTTCACTGCTTTGCACCAGTGCTCTGTTGGCAGCCTTCGCTGCTTTGCACAAGTGCTGTGATGTCAAGCTTCACTGCTTCGCACCAGCACTTTGGCGTCAAGCTCCACTGCTTTGTGCCAGTGCTCTGGTGTCAGTTTCACTGCTTCTCACAAACATCTGTGCTTCAAGCTTCACTGCTTTGCTCAAGCATCTGCGCATCAAGCTTCACTGCTTTGCTCAAGCATCTGCACATCAAGCTTTGCTGCATCACACAAGTGCGCCCACATCAAGCTTCACTGCTTTGCATCGACATGCTGGGAAAAACAACTGACATATTGGTTGGCTCGATGGGCTCTGAAAGTATGTGAAATGGTTATAGTGTATCAAAACTGTTATTTGTTATTTGCATGCTTTCTAAAAAGACTTCGAGCCATAATTTATAGAAGTGTCTGTTACAAATTCACATTAGACGTAAAATACTGCAAAAGACTTATTATTTGCAGCGACCTAATTTTTTCAAATTTTGCGACTTAAAAATATAGCAGAAAATTGGTCTCGCGAATTTATCATTCCACAGTAATAAATACACGAAATATCGCTCCAAGACGCAAAAAGGTTTTGTACCCGTGAAATATTCCCGAAATTCGCACTTTGCAAAGTTCGCAAAATATTGAGTCCCTCAAAACATGAAGACGTCTTCGGTATTCACATTATAAAATATTATGATTCTATTTGCAGTGGCATCCCGGTATTCCCACGCGAATTGCAGTCGAAATACATACATTTGCACACCTCTACCGTTTGGTTCCGTCCAGTTGGTTCGGAGACGAGGAGGCCCTGCGCTTCTGGAGCGTGGCACTCCACTACCTGGCGTCTCGTCGGCCGGAGGGGGCCTCTCCCGATCTCCCCGCGGCCGAGGCAACCCTGGGCCCCTGCTACGACCTGTGGTGCCCCAACGCTTTCTACAAGGTGAGCGGGCTGGCGAAAATCCTCGACATGGAGATTGGCAGCTTCTGGAGACAACATGAGGCCACTGGAGGTGAAGCTAGAAGGTGGAGGGACACGCCCCCAACAACGACCAAAGCCAAGAGAATTAAAAACAGCGCGAAAAGACGAGGACCAGACGAAGAAGTAACACGGACGCAGCGCTGTTTCCAGCGCTGCGTCCGTGTTACTTCTTCGTCTGGTCCTTTTTTTTTTTTTTTCTGTTTTTAATTCCGAAGTATGTACCAACTTGCCCAAGCCTCAACCTTAAAGCCAAGAGACGCTATTGGACAAAAATGAGGAGACAAAAAGGAGGAATGGAGAGCCAAATCAGCTCTCCCTTTTGTCCAATAGCATCTCTTAGTTTTGGTCGTCGTTGGGGGCGTGTCCCTCCATGGTTCTCGAGGCTGCAGCCACTCGCCTTCGTGGCGCCCATGATCGGAGCAGCCGCCCCAGCTGCGGTTTCGGGTTGGCAGGATAGCCCGAACGTGGTCGGTAGTTTCGGCTCGGTAGTACGGGTTTTGAGCTAGGCCAATTCCAAACTGGCAGCAAGCCCCACATTGCGGCACTCAACGTGGTATCCTACATCGCTACTTGTTCAGAGATAAACAGCTGTTCGTTTCTGGAGCTCGGTGTTCAGTGGCTGAAATTGCAGTGGCTGTGCCACATTCCATTCGCGTGCTCCGTGTCCCGTGCCTTTACCCCATGTGCCGCTCCTCATGCTCCTTTCGCATGCCCATTGCATCTTTGGCAGTGTTCATTTATACTTTGTGTCACTAGTTGTGTGCAGTGCAGGCGAAGGCAACACCAAGCGAAAAGAGAAAGGGCGAGCACTAGGAACGCGGGATGGGAGAGGAGGGCAATGGAGGGCGGGGGGAGGAAGGGAGAGTGCTAGGAACGTTAGAGAGGAGAGGTTTCTCTTCTCCTCTCCAGCCTTCCTGGTGTTTGTTCTTTCTCCCCTTGGCTGGGGGGTGCAAGCCCGCGTGTGTTGTCGCCGCGCGGGAAGTCAACCTCCACCTGCCCGTGGTGCACCCTGCCAGCTTCATTGCTGCAACGGAGGCTCTGGCGAAAACCCCCTCACCTGGGATGGGGAACCTAGCACTGGGTTTTCCATTGGACGGGGGGGAACAAAAAGGGCCTGGTAAGCCCTAGCTTTCCCCGATGGAGGACGGAGCCCCTGAGGCGGGGAGCGCGGCGTGTGACGTGTGTCGTGATGACGTGGGGACGGCGTGAGCCCGCATGACGTGTAACGACCCAATATACATGTGTGGACGCATGACGTGTGACGACCTGAACTGAAAAGGGATGGAAGTGTGACGTGAAGCGTGTTGACATGGGGGAGTAGGACGTGGAGTGGGTGACGCGAGATCGGGACGTGTACACGCAGGACGTGTGACGCCGCGTGGTGATCCGAGGCGAGGCATCCAAATAAGGGGAAGGCTATCATAAAGGTGGTGCCCCTTGGTTTCCCCACTTAGGGTGGGCCCCCCAGACGGGGGGGTGACCTCCAAGGGAGCCAAGGGATATAGAAGTGATCACTGCGGCGGGGCTGTGTGGTTCATGGTTGCCACTCAGTGACCATCGGACCCGCTGTGAGGCACGCTCGTGTCTTAGTAGCGGAGTTGGAGGGTGAGTCGAGCACTTGGGTACTTTTAGTACCGGCTGGTTTTCCCGGGCCGTCCCACTGGCTGCGACAGATTACTGGGTTCATTTATCCCCCTTAACTTCCAATTGGCTTTTTACAGAAATTACCATTTGATCCAAAGGATCCAATTCATTTTATTCAAATTGGCTTCAAGTCTGCGGTGCCTAACGGCGGGAGCGGACAAGGGGACTATTATTTTACATTCTTTTATCGAGCCCCGACCTTATATCTGTCCCCTTGGCTGGCCTTACCTTCGCCTCTACTGCACGCAACTAGTGACATGGTGTAGTGTCTAATTTTATGCAGTACATACTATTCGCAACTTTCAGCGATGGTGGTACCGCGGTGTGAGAATCACGCTCCCTAGCTCCTGGATGATTGGCTTCACAACAGAGGGGCTTGCAAACACCTTCCTAGCGTGAAAAAATAAACTAAGGCTCTAATACAGCTCGTATCTAGCAAAACTGGAATTACTCACGCGTCGCAGACCCAGCCTCGTACTGCTGTTCTACGACGATCATCCAGATGACAGCCATTTTGATAGGCACCAGCGCGCCCCCTATAGGTCGTGAAAGTTGTGAATAGAATGCCAGGACTAATGCGATAAATGGACCTCACTTTACCCGTCTTTGGAGCATTTGTATAACCGAGCCAATCAATCACTAAGCACTAGGCATGTCCGAATAGTGGATTTTTAGTTTGAAGCGAATAGTAGTTTTGGCCAAATATTTTCTAATAGAATATTGAATAGTTTTTTCTAAAATCTTTCACTAACATGCACCGTGCTTGAACGAAAATTCAGCTGAACTTGTGAAGGTTGTTCCCAACTTTTCTCTTGTCCATTTCTAAGCTGAGTTAAATTTAATGTAACTACAGTAATCCCTCATTATAACGAAATCACTTATTTTTTTAATTATCGCTTTTATCGAAGTTTAACATGGTCTTGACCGAAATGCACGCATTTTTAACCGGATTTTTCTAAGTGTATCGGCGGCCGACCACACTTATTACGAAGGCTGAGGCGACAAAAGCATGCAAGCCTACACGGAGGCGCACAGGAGACCCTTGCGTTCCCTCCCCCTTCTCCACCAAGGCAAACGGCAAACTGGGAAAACTGAGTAAATGTGTGACGGAGGACAAAGCGTGCAGAGCACCACTTCCGATGCCGATACGAGAACGCAGGCAGGGAGTAGCGTGAACGTTCTGACGCTACTTACGGCGCCCGCGGCCAGCGCTGCCCGACTCTTGTTGTAATCAGTTCAAGGGAATGATGGAGCCCGGAGGAGATCATCCCTTCAGGAGCCCCCAACGCACACGCCTGCGGGTTACTACACGCACACGTGCGTCATATGGGAGATTGGGAGTGCTTACCGAAAGTCACTTGAGGTTGAGAAAAGTAATCAGCCCAAGTCCGAAATCGCCGAAGAATTCAACATTCCGGCATCGGCTGTTCAACATTGTCCATTATTTTGCAGAACAAGCGAGGCATATTGGACGGGTTTGAGAAGTTTCTCATGCAGGAGAAAGTGCGCTCGCAACCCGAAGATGAAAAATCGCCAACTGCTTCACGCACGTCAAATTTTCTCTTGTGAGCATGCTTGCCGAGCCGGCGCACGATTTTCATAGCTGCAACGATCTCCATAGGAGTGTGTGAAAACATGTTGGCAAAGTTACCGAGGATAACTTTGACTCGTTTGCGCTTGTTGATGTGGACATTCCCGTTGTTGCTCCTGCCACAGGGGCTGCGATAGTATAGACCTTGCGTGCGGCCAGGGTAAACACGAAGCGACGTCGGAGAGGCACCTTGGGAAACGCAGACGACAGCGGAGATGCGAAACATCCTACGGCTGCTTCGAAAAAAAGTGGAGTGAAGCAGCAGTGAGTGTTCTTGCGATGCCTGGAGCAGTTCGAGGAGAACAGATGCTCGGATGAAATTATCGGCAAACTCCACTTAATTATTTTTTTACTCAGTAAAGCTGCCGCAGGATGTTCATAACCAAGGTTTGTTTGATTAAATATACTGTCTGAGTGTTCTACAGTGTTCCCATCCACCTTCAAGGCTGCTGGCACCGTATTTTTGGCTCCATCACTTTTTGTATTTTTGGCTCTATCGCTTTTATCGAATTACCGCTTATATCGAGTCTTTTTGCCGACCCGTTGACTTTGTTATAACGAGGGATTACTGTATATGAACTGTGCCATGTAAACTACCTATTTGTTGCAGCTGTCCTAATTGAGGGTATTTATAAATCTGCTTGCTATATGCATATATTCTTCTATTTCAAATTTGACAAAAAAAGACAAGCATGAATGATCAATGCGGGCTGTCAAGAGATCGCTGCCTAAAGTCTGGACTCTATGGGACAAATTAGCTGCGAAAAATTGACGAATTTTGCCCGGCGGCCTTTGCTCTGCGCATGGCATCAGCACAAAGGGTGCTATGTCGCACGCAAAGTGGGTGTGCCGTTGGGCGGCGTTCATCAGTTATTCGTCGCATAGTTCGCTCCATAGAGTTCAGCTTATATACTCTCACATAATCACGGCGGGTTAGCCTCATTCAGTGTGCTTCTTACCGAGCACCTGTGCATTGCGGGGAAGCAATATCCGCGGAGCCTGCGACCTCCTCAAGTATCGCTTCCCCGCAGTGCACAGGGGCTCTGTGAGAAGCACACTTAGCAGGCCTAACCTGTCGCGATCATTAATTCGCAAAGTATGAATATTCCAGTTCATCCCGAAGTGAACATCAAATAGCTCATTTTTTGAAGCTACTGTTTGAATACTTGCATAACACTACTGAGCACTGTTGCTCTCCTCAACAGACGCTACAGGATACCATACTCTGGGCACAATTCGTGGCTTTAGCGATCAGGGGGCATCTGGAAGCCGCAGAACCGAGCTCCATCTGTTCCCACACAGGCGTTGCAGTTGGAGCGACTGCTGCTGCACGAGAGCCGGCGGACGACGCACAGCCACACGCAGCGCTGCGCGTGCCGTCTGCTCCTGCTGGGCCAGTCCGACCGGGCCGTGCAGCTGCTCCTGGAGACAGACACATGCAGCGAGCACTTCCACAGCGACTCGCTCCGGTGAAGATCTCCTCACTTCTGGGAACAAGGGGCAGCTTTCCAGAGGTGAAGTGTGACTTGGGGAATACGAGAAGCACCACCTAGATACTTACAAGGCCTGATTATTCTCCTGCATGACGTCACGCTAAAGGCCTGTTCACACGGTACCGTCTGCTTACGTTGTGTTATGTTGCGGGAACTTAATTTGCTTATGGCACGAGTATGAAGCGTTGTAACCAGTTCAAAGAGTAGCTTGCACGAGGGCGTGGATGCCCACCGCGTCAAACCTACATCCTCTGTAGGGTGTCCCAAGCAGACCTCCCGCTCCCGAAATCCAGCCGGAAAAATTGCTGCTTTCACATAGAAAGCTTGTGGTCGGTTTGCCTTGCTGCATACCCGACCCGGAGGAATAACACGGAGCCAACGGTTTCAACAACAAGAAACTACATTTAATTTGACAGGGACGAGACGATTAACATGATTACCAGCGGCGGCTGAGTCCAGTCAGCGACTCCCCGTGCGCCGCCTCTGATCTGCCTTATCAAGGCGGCGCACGCGATGTGCGCGTGGATGCGTGACGTCGCCGCCACGCGGGAAAAGTTCGGCACCTTTGCCTCGCAGTCGGGCAACTGGGCTGTGGAGCCGCCAGGGTGCCCACACTTCCCCCCCCTCAAGCTTCGTCCGGCATGTTGATGACGGAGACCAAGGCCCAGTCGGTGGTGAAGCTGGTGGCGACAAACCTCATCGCCAGCGGCCGCACATGGGACGGCGTGCAGCTGCTGTGCCTCATCGGCAAGGGCCTCGATGCCTGCCGCTACCCTCCAGGCTGCGGGACAGTGGGGCGACTCAGTTCTGGCTGGCCAAGGTGGGTCTTTGCCTATTTTAATTAGTAGTCGGCTAGTCTGCCGATAGGGATGGTTCTGCCAATCACAACTAGACAGCCGAAGTTGGCCTCTACCAATCGCAGTGGGTCTGCCGATCACAACTGGCTGGCCAAGGTGACTCTGGATTGTTCTGCCAATCACAACTATATGAATAACGTTGAACAAAATGTAAGGGCGCAAACGAGCTGGTGTACATTGCACATGGTTGAAAAAACCCCGAGAATTTCTCACAACATCAAGGCGCTAGCCAGCAGGTTTAATGTTGGCACTGCCTTCTCTACAGATTATAGATTGAGCCGTTTGACCCCTTTTGCCTCGACTGTTTCAGGTTGCGCGATAAAACACAGAGAAAAGGATGTGGAATGTGCGTCGGGTGTAATTTACAAAATACCCTTTGATTGTGGCCTTTGTTATATTGGACAAACTAAACGGTGTATAAATGAGCGGTTGACGGAACACAAACGTTGTATAAAGAAAAAAGATCCGTACTCCGAAGTGTCAAAACATCTGATCGAATGTAGGAACTGTGTACCGTTGTGGCATTCAACTTCAGTAGAGTTGCGGGAAAAAGATGACCATAAGCGCTTGATAAAAGAGTCATTAACAATATTAGGTCACGGGAACGCAGTTAATAAGCCGTCGTTTGGGTTGGACAACGAACTTCGGCGTTTTCTTAAACTGTGAGAAGTTCTGACCTTCAAGGTTTATGTCTGTATAGTATTCCGGGTAAAAAAAACAACAGATCGTTCTTTTTTTTTTTTTTTTTTTTTGTATGTGTGTTACTGGGCTTGGGGTACCAGTGTATTGGTGGTCGGGAAGCGAAAGGTCAAAGATAAGAGAAGTGCATGACGCAGAGTCCGTACCTATCAGGAGATGGCGCCACAAGTAAATAGCATTGCTAACTTTGTCGTCTGCGAACGCGTCCAACCTTGACTTTGTCAAGCTTTCAACGTGAAACGTTCTTTGGCTCGTCAGGAAACCTACCGGATTTAGTGAAGCCCAAAAAATCAACCGCGGAGCTCTACACTGACTGACTGGTGGAAAGGTCACGCGATCAACGCTGATTGGCTGACTCCGGTGAGTATGGGAGGTTCTGGAAAACCGCCAGGCTTTAAAACCCGACTAGCGCCAGTATTTTCATTCCAGGAACTGCAATCAAGTTTATATGCAATGTATTAAGTTATCTGATGAAGAGCACCACTAGCATAGGCGCTGAGCTCGATAACGTTCCGTAGTGATACCAGAACGTTTCATATGTAACGCGATTGTCCAACAGTTTGCTACACATTTTTTGCTTTCCAGGAAGAGAACTGTGCCTTGAATTTTCACATGGTAAAACTGACCTGCTCAGTGCACACTCGGTGACAGTTCGAGCTTTCTATGTATCGGCGCCGATTTTTCCGGTTTGTTTTACAGCAGAAGGTCCTCTTGAGACACCCTATAGATAAATAGGCAGTGTTGCTGAACTTTTTATGTCACCTACCAAAAGGCAGCCCGAGGCACAGATTGGACACCAGCGCTGCACCAGCATTCAGCTGGAACCGAATGCTGACTCGGCACTCGTGCTCAATCCATGCCTCTCTCCGGCCTTTGACAGGTGACGTGGAAAATCGAGCACCACGACCTTGTTTCCTAGGGGATGTTGGATTGAACCCCCGGAAAAAGAACGAGACTCGAGAGTGGTGCGTCTTTCCCCTGCAGGGCGTGCCTGATTGCATCGCTCAAGACGGAGACCAAGGCCCAGTCGGTGGTGAAGCTGGTGGCGACAAACCTCATCGCCAGCGGCCGCACATGGGACGGCGTGCAGCTGCTGTGCCTCATCGGCAAGGGCCTCGATGCCTGCCGCTACCTCCAGGCTGCGGGACAGTGGGGCGACTCAGTCTGGCTGGCCAAGGTGGGTCTTTGCCTATTTTAATTAGTAGTCGGCTAGTCTGCCGATAGGGATGGTTCTGCCAATCACAACTAGACAGCCGAAGTTGGCCTCTACCAATCGCAGTGGGTCTGCCGATCACAACTGGCTGGCCAAGGTGACTCTGGATTGTTCTGCCAATCACAACTATATGAATAACGTTGGTCTTTGTCAGTCGTAATGGGTCTGCCGATTACGACTGGCTGACTGGGGAGTGGATCTCTGCTGATCTCGATTGATCGTTTAGTTTCCCGATAGTGACTGGTCGGCTACGCGCATTTCTAAAATCTGTAAACGACTTAATTTTCGCGAATTTGGCTACTCGAATCTTATTATTGCAAAAAACAGATCCCACGAGTATGTTTCGCTATGGTAACAAATTCATGGCATATACCACCTCAATTCGCAAAATTTTGTGCTGGCGAAATATTTTCAAAGACCAAACTCATTAAGTATCAAACCTGCAAAAATGAAGTCGTTTGCAGTATGTTACTGCCTACAAAAAGGGGTATGCATTTTACAGGGTGGTCAGTTTTACTATGCTATGAACCTAATGCAGTAAGCCTTCTTGGAAAACAAAGTTGACATTTTGTATTACCGAGACATTTCCATTTTTACAAGTTTCTGACAGTTGGAAAACCAGGCCTTCCTACTATCTTAATGTTTTACAGTGAAGCTGTATATGACTCGTTGGTCAAATTCTTTTGTGTCCGTCGACAGAATAGTCAACAGAAAACCATGGCGTACACCTTATCAGCATTTGCACTCACCTTATCATTTATCATGTGGTTTTGACACTTGTTTCAATAAAAAAAACCACAAAACAAGTGTCGAAACCGCATGGGCACAAACAATGCAAAGGACATAGCGCTCCCTGCATGTGTTTCTCGGGAAAGATTGCGGTTGCATAAGCTGCCGCGGCAACGGCAGTGTACAAAGTCTTTCATATATAAAAGAGTTTTGGTACAGTGCATTTACTTTTCTTTCGTCAATCATTTGGTATAGACCTTTTTGCTGTTTACAAACATGAACTGCCGCTTGCGTCCCAAGCGACTACTGGTCACACCGTCTTTGCAAGCCTATTGAGCTTGCTTACGTTACCAGTGCTAGAAAGCAAAAATGCTACACGGGCAACAAAGTGTTAGATTTAACGAGGGCCTTCGGCTGCACAATATTACATCTTGGAGAAGGCAAGTCGGTTTGCAAGAATACTCTAACATTTTAACAGATCTCGCACTCCTTCGTTCTTTTGATGTTCACCTGGAGAATTGGTGGTTAAACGTTTCATCTACATTTCAAGCAGCGGTGATAAGGTGGCCTTTGTTCATTATTTTTATAAAACGGAAGTTCTCTGGGACGTAAACGACTGGAGCACCACCTGGTGGTGTTGGCCATAGAAAGGGTCTATAGTGCAGTGGGCAATCGTTGCAATTGATGCCAGAGCTTCGCTGTCCAACCACCTTCACAGCATGGATTGGAGCCCCAACTTTTTAGAGCGCAGCTCTTAGGCGCCCGTTTCCGTGTTCCGCAACGTTGCCGTCGCCGTCAGCCTAATCGCCCCGTTAAACTTAGCGGCGGTTAATTGAATTGGTGTTGAGGTCACGTGACGTCAATTTTCCCGCTAAATCTAGCGGAGAAACTGAATTTGTTTGTGGTTGACGTGACACAAAGTCATGTGACTTCATTTTCCCCGCTAACTTTAGCGGGAAAAATGACGTCACATGACTTTGTGCCACGTCACCCATGAACAAATTCAGCATGAGGAGGAGAGGAGGAGGGAAGAGCAGGAGGAGGAGGAAAAGATGAGGATGAGAGGAGGAGGAGGAGAGGCATACCCTCCCCTCCTCCTCCTCAAGAGCTGGGCTCTAATTTCGCTCTACAGAGATTTGTAAACGTCTTTCATTTTTTATATCAATAAATATGACTCTAACTGTAGATATCTTTCAATTGTAACAAAAAATACCCCCACCTAAAAAAAAAATCTATTTTTTGATTTAGATATTTATGAATTGATAAACTTAAAACTACATACCCATCGACCTCTTAGCTGCATCTTCATTGAAAGCTATGCCGCACCTTGTGAAGTAAACTCATTTCTGTGACACAATTGTGGTCTGAACTGAAGTGCGCTCAGCCTTTTCTAAGCTCCACGGAAGGGGCAATCTCATCTCTCGTTGCGCTGCGAAAGCTAGGAACGCCACATGTGCTATTTGGGTTGAAACACCGTTTGCATGCACCACTTGCTGACATGTGGTGGGCACCGTCCCTCGAGCATCCAAGCTGACCACACTGTTGCCCCCCGCAGTGCACCCTCGGAGAAACAGAGTGCGGTGAAGTGGTACGCAGGTGGGCCGACTACCTTTTGCAGCAGCACCAGAAGGTGAGGAATGCTTCAAGGAGTGATGCAGCTACATTCACTTCGAAGGTTTTTCACCTTGCACAAGCTTACCGGCACTAGTGGTACCCAAGTATACTCGCACTCAATGCCACCTACCAAGTAACTTCTTTGTTGCGTTGTAATTCCAGCGACAAAAAAGCTAGCGTTTACCTTCAATTTCTTCAAAGCAAAACTTGTATGTATGTATGTATGTAGTCTTTATTTCAGACGAAAGAAAAGTCTGGGGGGCTGGGATAAAAGAAGACAAACTTGTCTTCTGACGGGACCCAGCCCCTTGATGAGCAACTTGATGGCGTAGTTCAGAGGTTGCAGTGTTGGCATAATTCCCCGAGCTATGATATTTGATTATGGCTTGTAGATTAGACTCGAACATTGCGTGAGCACTCAATTTGGGCCCGTGATACTGATCAATGGCTTGACAAGCCTTCGGGTAGTGGCTTGTGTCCAGTTGCTGCAATGACAACAATAGCTGAACCCTGACAATGTCTGGAACTCAGCGTGTGTCCTGCGCTTTGCACAGGCCTATAATCGGCTCCAGGTCACATGGCCGCAAGCTAATTTTTTTTTTTTTTTTTTTTTTTTTTTTACAGCGGAGTTGTTTAGGGCTAGTTTCCCCAGTTTCGTGTCCGTGGACAAATAAATCTCGACACGACCCTCTGGACAGCTACCGCCATCTATGAGCAACGGGGGCAACCAGACAACCGGCTTGCTGGTTGTCTGGTTGCCGCCGTCGCTTATAGATGGCGGCACATAGTACAGCTCTGCTGCTCTTCCTTCTTCACCAAAGTGGAAAGACTGAAAGTTTTTTTTTTCTTTTTTGTCTTTACAATTGTGTGAGGAGAAGAATTAATGCATGTTTTATAGGTTATAAATATCTGCAATTCATTCTAAGCGATATTTGCGCAAAGTATGCCCCTTTTACAGCCAGTTAGAAGCGACTTACTAGTGTCCGTTGTAAAAGAGCAGAGTTAGGGGCACGATGTAGGAAGGCTCTTCAGGTGTAGAGACTCCGCTCTCCGCCGCGACCAGATAATGACACCCCGCGCGCTTGGCTTCACGGAGCCACCCCCAGATGGCGCCGTAAGTTTCAGGCCATCCGGCAGCGCACCGGGCCGCCAGTGCTAGCTGCCTGCTCGGCGTGCAGCTTGCTTTCCGGTGGCTACGGGTTCGCGTACGATGTGGTATGTAGGAGGGGCCATTCAACTATCATCTCTATCAGCACACTGAAGTTTTCATAATCCGAAAATTGGAAGACGGGCAAACAAGAGTAACTCCCTAATACCAGCCTACGCGGCGGTCTACGAGTGAAAAAGAAATATCCCTCTCCTGTAGATAATTTCTAGCCTAGCTTACATTCCGTCGTTTGTTTCCTCAGTAGCGCAATACTAACGTCGGTAAGCGTTTGTAAAATGAATGAATTCTGATTGTACCGCAGGTAAACGATAACTTGAGTGCGACCAAAAGAAAAAAAAAGAACGCACAAAAATAAAGAAATGATTTACACAAACCTTGTTAACAGATAATACCGAACTTAATTGTTTTAAGCACCGTTCACATGACTTTTCTAAATATATATATATATATATATATATATATATATATATATATATATATATATATATTGGGTTCGCAAATTCCCGTTGATTCGACTGGACTATTGAAAGAAATATTTTTTTCAACATGTGGGGCAGCTAACGTGATTATTCTTTTACATTTTAAGGCAGCCTTTGAGTCCTGCTAAATTGAGCTGCTGGCCGAATTGGCACGAAGTTACACATTTTTCACGCAGAGGTTTATGAAAGCAGCATTCTTTGAAAGGTTCACTTTGTTAGTACACTTACATTTGCATGTAGCAGTTTGCAGCAAAAGTTTATAGTAACCACACTCGCCAAGGAAAGCAAACCGGTTTTATTAATGGCACTTCTGATATAAGTATAATAATAATATCATTAAAAACTTTTTAAAAAATTTAAAAAAAATCGCTGTAGAAAAAACGCTGTAAAAAACCGCTGTTAAAACATTGTTTAATGTATGACACACTCTATAGCTCCTTTTGGAGTTTTTTTTTTTCACATTACGAGTCACACAGTCGGGACTCTTTCTTCTTTTCTCAAGACTGCTTCTTTGCATCTCGGTTTTTTCCTTTGAAGTACTGTCGCATTCTCATGCGATCCGAACCCTTTTGCACGTTCGACCGAAACCGGAGAAGCGTCTGCCTTCAACGGAGCAGTCTGCATTCCACGAGAATGCCAGACAGAATCCGACCCTGAACAGATGGGCAGTCTGTTGTGTCTGCGTCTACCGCACGCAAGACAATCCCCTACGAGGCGCCTTAAATTCGAAGAGAACAACGACCGAGCATGTGACTGGTGCATTCGGCAGACGTCTTTATCCTGATCGTCTCTTTTACTAATATTTTCATGTCGTTCTTTTCCCTTTCTAAAATGTTTACGTTTCCCCAGGCTGGAGAGCAGTTGGCGCATTCATTCAAATGTTTGGCTATTTCTGAATTCGGATCTTTGGTTTTTACATTTCTTTTATGCTCAATTCACCATTGCAAAAAAAAAAAAAAAAAAAAGTTGGAAACAATTTGAGGCGGCGTTAGCAATGGGTGACTTAGCTCACGTTCCGGCGGAGGGCCGGCGACCGGACGGCCTGAACGTTTTGGCGCCCTCTAGGGGCAGGCGGAGAAAACATAGGAAAGGAGGGGACGTGATGTGTTCGCCGTTCCGACGGGGCGAGGAGAGGAGTCTCCACACCTAAAGAGCCTTCCTACACCGTGGTTAGGGGGAAGGGGGGTCAGGAAATAAAAGCTCTGCATCACGTAAACATAAACATGACAACATCAGTGCTTTTCTTCCCCATCTTTTAACAACAGGGAAGAAATGTTGCCGACCAAAACACGTTGAATTTAGTAATATAAACGAGTCTCCCGCACACACATTTATGTGAACAAAATGTATTAGCAGATGCAGCTACAGTATGTTTCATAGTGTGTTTCTTTCTATAGCATTATGTCCGTGACAAGTAAACATCCTCTCGGTTTTCTTCCATTCACTTAGTACTGATTTTGCAACCACTATGCATGTTCCCACGAAAACCTGACATGAGGCTCCGTTAGACCAAAAATACGAGACAGCAGAAATGACCCTCTAAACCGGGACGTCTGATAATCCTATTTTCAGAGTACCATATTCCTTTTCTCTTTGCCGCTAGTCTTTTTGTTTCCACTTTCTTGTGGTCCTGGAATTCTGACCTACTCTGAATTAGCCACCCCTAGGTCGCGCTAGTACGTCATCACACTGAAAGCATTTCTCATGAAGATCGGCGTCTCTGGATCTGTCATGCTGATGTTGATTTCGGAAAATGCCCTATTTACATCTGCCAATATCTAGAGAATATTCCTAGAAACTTTTATTTGTTTACAGTGCATAATTATTTTTTTTACAGCAGAGCTGTTAAGGGCGTCCCACCATAATACAGCTTCGCTGGTCTTCCTTCTTCACCAGAGTGGAAAGACTGAAAGTTTTATAAATTATTTTTAGTCCACCAGTGCTAAAGAAAAGGTAGAGGTTCGAGCACTTTGAATGCGTTTTTCTCCAATCCACCTTTTAACATAAATCCTGCCTTAATAAAACTTATGTTTCAGTATGAAACTATAGAGAGACTTAATATTTACAGCTTATATGCCGAAATTTTATGGAGCCGGTTACCATGAACTTAGATTTTGCATTTTTATGTTCCTTTATTATGAAAAAATTGTAATTTGCAAAACTTGGTAAATGTAAAAAACAAAAATGTTTTTTTCATGCTTTTTTTTTACCTGAAAATGCATATTTTCTGAAATTTCTTTTCATAGTAACCGCCAACAGGTATTCCAGTATGCATTCCACCAGAAAAATAAGTGGTTATCAGCACCATTTCTCAACGATAGATTCATTGAGCATATTCCATGTTCTGGGAGTATAGTACCTCATAAAATTAGTTCACAGGGCTGAAACTTTACATGCCTTCCTTCTGTGTGGCTACAAACACCACCTGAAAATATCACGCCGATTGAGTGAGCGGTTCAAAAGTTGACATTCCCAGGTAGTGTCCCCCCTTAACTTCACTAATCTCCAAAATGTCATCTTTAATTCCTTTTTCTTGCCTCAAAAATGACCTAAATAATGCCACCACCGCCAAAATTTAGTGCCATGAGTGGCCGCATCTAGTGGGGGCAGTGCGAACCTGTGCGCCTACTTGTCTGGCTCTTTTTAAGTTTGTGAAAGCAAAACTTTGTTTCAGAACTAAAGAAAAGCAGTTTGTAAGTTCTTTTGTTAGAAATCAGTGAAGAATGATCTGCTCCTGGATACAGTGATCAATTTCAAACCTAATGAAATGTCAGTGGACAAGAACTTGTTTTTATAAAACAACCTCTAACTGCGATTTTGAATTGGCTCACTCAGAACAGAGTGGACAAAGACAAACTTCGCTGACAAGTGGCCACAAGAGGACAGTACACTGCCCAAAGGGAGCTTTGGTACTCAGGAATCCTATCGAAGTCTGAAAGGGAACCAACAAACAATTGCTGCTCCTGTGAGATACCACTCCCGCTGTCAACTTTCAAATTTTCTCAAAGTTGGTGGTATTGGCGACGATAAGTTTTGGTAGCTCCCTCTTATGGCTCCCATCTGTAATATCACGACCAGGATTATCGACTGCCAGCAACAATTTCGATTGTGTGCGTAAAAAGTGTAATGGAAACTTGCAGTCATCAAGTCCTTAAACCAACACCGTCAGAGTCGACAGTCTGACATTCTTCTTATTTTCAATAATGAAAGTAGAATTGATCGTACTCAGGACGTCATAGTGAGCATTTGGCCAATCGTGGAAGGCCGACTACAGCAATGCTTTTGGTCGCACACATCGCCATTAGCAACTCTGCGATCTACGTCTTAAGGAGCGTGGTCCTTTCAGGGCAAAGCCCTGCTGACCCTGCTGAGCATCGGCCAGTTTACTCGCTGCATCGAAGTGCTGCACGCCTCCCGGATGGTGGAGCGGGCCGCGCTGTTATTGGATGCATGCATCGAGTGGGGGCTGCTGCCCTCTGGTGACCTTGGGCCGCAGCAGGCTCTCGCCACGAGCGTCTGGCTCGACTACGCCCGCTACCTCCACTCGGTGGGCAACCGGACGGCCAGCCTCCGCTACTGCCAGCTGGCAGGCGACGCGGCCAGCGACCTCTGCAGAGAGCTCGAGATGCTCCTCGATGAAGAGGCGACTCAGCTCGACGTATCTCCGCAAACGGACAGTTCATAAAGTAGCGAGGCAGGAGAAAACCGGTCTTGTTGGCAGTACATACGGAGTTGTTTTTAGAAACTCCTTTGTACGGTTTAATAATAAATTATATTCACTTCCGTTTGTCTGGTGCATTCTGTTTACTGCTGTCATCCCAAGCAGGCAGTGGCCAATGGCCAATGATTGGCCGATCGTTGGAAGTTTATTGGGCATTCAAGGACGGCTAGTCCAACGGACTTTCACCACCTAGCCGTGACTTGGAAGTTCAATAGTCTTCCAAGTCATTGGCCACCAGGTCTCATACTGCTAATTTAATGGTGTCGGTTTTGGAGTGCGCTGGGATCAGTAAACCAGATCCGAGATGGAGTACGCAATCCAAATGGAGTCACTCCCTCCGGAACCCCCGTGGAACATGACCACTCCTTCGGGATTGGTAGATACCTTCCCGTCATTCACCTTTCCAAGAATACCCTTCCTACAGTCCCGGATTTCGAAGCACATGTTTTCACAATCGCGGCACTAACAACACGTGTTCAACGCACGAGCGAAGTTAATTATGATGTGAGAAATGTGTGTCGATAAGCGAAGTACATCAGCCTAGCCCACTTGCCTCTTCATTGGAATACTCATGATTGGTGTCCAAGTATGTCTCGATCTTCGGCCTCTTCTGCGGAGGTCCGAAAAGGCAGTTGAATTCATGCGGGACATACAAGCAATCCTCGTCGTCGCAGCTACTCGAGCCGCTGCTGCTGGAGGAGCTGCTCAAGCAACTTGACGACGGACTGTCGTCAAGCAGCAGCAGCAGTAAAGCAGGCGGCACTTATTTTGAGGCGAGATCAGGCAGCTGACTGCACGCTGGCTTTTACTGAATCGTGTAACAATAAATTGAAATAGTATATTTATTTATTTTTAACTCTGTTAACATTGTGCAAGTGGATACCAGCATTCTAACATTGCGCATAACTTCATTCAGCTTGAGAAATGTGTTTTGCATAGAAAGAAATTTAAATACTTACGAATTTTGACAGCAATTATTTTGTGCACATCCGTGTGAAATACTTTTGGGAGCGTTCACACGAGTTAACAATATGGTTGAAGGTGTTCTTGGTATGCATCACAGCCAACATTGAACCATGCAGTTGAGTTTGCCTTGAGTGTTTTATTAATTTGTATCGTGACCAACGTTGGATCAACTCGATCTGACTTACAGGGGCACACCTGGCACGACTGTCGAAGTCACCAGATTTGAAGCGAACGAAACTCTACTTTGATGAAGTCCACTCACTGTTGCAACAAAGGGCCGAAATCCATTGTTTGAGCATCTTGATGGCTCTCGGAAATCTAAAAAAACCACTTATAAGTTTATGTTACTGCGAATTTCAGGAAATAATCCAACAGGGACATACTGGTGAACGAAACTTGCCACGAAGGATTTCTGCAGCCGTTCACACTGCAAAGCCCCATCTTGGTCCCAGCAATGCCACACGCTTTCGTTCTTTCAAATTGCTCGGCACTCAGCGGCTCGTCTCGGCTCATCCTCTTGTCATGGTCCATCGTCCGCCCATCAGGGTCTCGCACGTCTCACCAGTCTTGCCTTCACGCTGCTCTCGTTAAACCTACCAGACAAGCGAGCGCCTTACACTGGCGCGCACAGTTGACACATACCGCACTGTGTCCGCTCTTTGAGCTTTGTTTGGTAAAACCTTCCGGGCGCACGGCAGACCGCGACGAGCTGATTGCAGTCCGTAGTCTGCTCCTCGGGGCCTTGCCAGCCTTGCCGCCACGGCCTTGCCCGCCTCGACTTCGCTTCGCCCACGTAAACCCTACCAGATAGAAGCGATCAATGCTGGCATCGCTACGGCCACATCACCACATCCCATGCAACCAACCACCCAACTAGCATGCGTAAACTTTTTAAGGCTGAGCATCAAAAAAAAAACATAAAAAACATGCCGAAGATTGTTTACGTGTAGGAATGCGAAAGCATTATAGTTTCGCGGATGGAATAGTTTCGAGTAATGTTTCTACACGTATTCAAGTTGTTGCTGTCGGTATTGTGTTCGGTGCACACGGCCCTCCAGCGGTGACATCACGCTCCCCCACTGCGCAGGCGCGGCACTCCCACCGTGTCGGGCGCGGATTTACGGGTCTGGCCTCCTGGGAGGGGCGGTAAGCATTCGACTGGCGGGGTAGGGAGGGGAGCGGAAGAGTGTGCTGAGATATGACGCTATGGCCGAAACGTTGCCCAGATCTAGTTTGTTGACTAATATTTGCTATGTCACCAAAAACTAAACTGTTGGCTAATGTTATATTAATTATTTTATTTATAAGAAAGTTTACCTTGGGGAGTTTAGGGGGGGGGGGGGGGGGGGGTCGTCCCCCCTGCTTCTCCCCCCTCCCCTAAATCCACTCCTGCACCGTCTTCATGGCTTCCATGATGAAGTATCTTCATTGCTGTGCTTTTATTTGTGTTTTATTTCTGAGGCGCGTCCGCTTTGACCTTGAGCGGCGTGTGCTTGATGACACATTTTTATGACCATCTTTCGGGCACAACGCCGACGCCTTTTCGTGTAATAGGACATTGAAGGCTTTCGCCTTAAAAGTCACGTGATGCCCTCCCCGTGGGCGGAGCGATTTTTCTCGGATCCGGATCGAGATGTGGGGTTGGAGCTGATCCAAAAAGACAAGTGTCCCAATCGCCCAGTGAAACAGGTGTGCTCCAGAAAAGTCGATCTTGGCGTGATCCAAAACGTACGGTGGAATTCGCCATTTAATCGCCAAAGATGTTTCGACCATCTTTGGTTGTTTCTTGGTTCATGAACAAACGTCATCTGTCTGGTCCCTTTGACCAAGTTAACTGCCAAAGATCATGCTTGAATCATGAACAGACAGTTTCATTGGCAAATGCAGGAAACAAAAAAAAAATATTGCTAAATGATCATGTGATTTCCAATTTCAAATGATCCAAACTAAAATCTGGATAAAAATTTTGATCATTTGGACCTGTTTGCATAAAGCTTTTGCTTTTCACCTGTAGTTCTTGTTTCCCCTATATGGAAAAGACAATAGGAATGGCTGTTAAAAAAATGATGCCGAAATTGCTGCTGTTGCTGTCAGGGGTTTCCCCAGGATTCTAATCAAGGGGGGTTGTCCCAATAGCTCGGGGGGGGCGGGGGGGGGGGGGGGGGGAGGGGAGGGGGAGGCGATGCGAGGCGAGGCTAGATAAAATATAAAACTGTTTCTTTTTTAGTCCACTAGCTAAATTACAGACGTCTATTAACCAAATGCTCATACCCGTAATGTATGTTTCCCTTTCTCTATATACACCTGAGAGGTGGTGTTTTCTACTTAATCTGAAAAAAAAAAATTTAATTTTTCCTTTTTTTTTTAGATTCAAGGGGGGGTGTCCAGGAAAACTAGGGGGGGTGCTGGGGAAATCCCTGGTTGCTGTGCTGATTCTCGAGGAAATGCTTTAGCATTTAGCAGGCACATAGCCAGGATTTTGATTCGGGGGAAGAGGGGGGGGGGGGGGGGGGGGCGGTTTTGCGCAAACGGCGGTGGTACTGAGCCTTGGGTTTACATTGCCGCGTACGTTGTGCCACCACCGTGGCCTCTCTATTACCTGCTCTCCTGCTTCCACAGCGCGTCATTGGACGCATGCCAGAAGATTTTTTCTCTCTTGTAAAGTGGACGTAACAAGCGAACGAAAGGAGCGAAGAGCACAGCAGGAGCCGCGCTGCGGCCTCACGAAACCAATCTACTCCAGTCCAAGCCACGACCGTCCAAACAAAAGACGGCTACAAGCACCAAAACATTAAAAACTAATGCATTAGAAAAAAAGAACTTGACGCTGCAAGGAATGTTATTATTGCAGCTCTGTTATGTTGCTGAGAGCAACGTTGCGACGCTCCTGAGACATACCGTTTATTGCTACATATTTCTTGGAGCTGTTCCGTTTCTAAACCGGCTGCTCGCAAATGTGCACACATTCCAGAAATAACTAAAAGTTAGGTATTCCTGTTACTATTGGGAGTTTCCACGTCGGATCATACAGGTCCGGGTCATATTCTGTACATTTATGTAAAACATATATGCAAAAGTCGTGTTCTTGGGAGGAGAATTCAGCTATAAGTGAATGTTGTAGCTAATTTTCTTTTGAGATATAAAATTTCAAGATGTGGAGTTTGCCAAGGTTTCGACTATGTTACTTTGTTTAGCTGTCAACTCCACACCGAAGCATGCACGTAGTATTACTTTAATACAAATTACTAGTAATACAAATAAATTTGAGATTTGATACCAAATCTCAAAAAGTACTATAAAAGATTTCTATGCAAAAAAAAAAAAGCTGCAAAACACGTCAAGTAAACACATTTTAGAAACAAATTTACAAATTATTTACCAACGATCTACTTCATATAAAATTGCGCAAAATATAGCATCTTTAAATGCGTTTCACAATGATGTTACGGTCGAAACGTTTCCCAGAGATCTATTTTGTTGACCCAATATTTGATGTCACCAAAAACTACTTTTAACTATAGGTCCGTTGCAACTCAAGAAGGTAGGGTGAGGGAAAGGAAGGCCCGGGAGGAGGAAGCAAACAAAACGCTAAAGGGAGGAGGAGGTTTCCCCCTCTTCTCCAGCCTTCCGTCTGCTTCCCCCTCCTTGGCCTTCCTTTCCCTCGCTCTACCTTCTTGAGTTGCAACAGGCTATAGTGTATATCAATTTTTTCATTAAAAAAAATTCACCTTACAAATATATTTTTTTTTTGGGGGGGGGGGGGAGGGGGGGGAGGGGGGGGGGGGGGGAGGCAGTCGTGCGGTTGTGCGGGACCCGGAAGTGACACCGCCTGTGACTTCAACGGTTACGTATTTCGTGATCCGGGAGACTGGCCGAAAGTTGAGCCTGAATTCCGCAGCAGCCACTCAAGGGAGGGTGGTCCACCCTCCTCGCCAACCTTTCGCAGAAGCGAGGGGGTTACAAAAGGACAAGCCAAAGTGGTTCTGTATTTAAGGGGAAAAGAATTTAAATTGTCTTCATTTGGCCTCCAGGATCACGAATATCGAGTATATTTTTCAATTTGGGGCACGTGGGCTGCAGGAAATCATCTTCAAAATACATAGTTCTCACGTGAAGTCACTTCCTCTACTCCCGCCCGCCAGCCGCCATTGCCAGGTACTGAGAAGCAGACGCGGACGCTACCTCCGCCGCAGCCGCATGTGCGTTGCTCGATTGCGACTTCACTACGGAAACCGTATCGCCCGAACAGCGCGATGGCGAAAGCCATTCGCCACGAGTTCTGCCCTTCCTATTTCGAAGAGCTTGTGGGCCCCACACGTGCTCGGTATGAGTCTAAAGTGAAGATGTGCGACGGCGTCGATCCATACAGCCACGACGCACGTGTACATCCTCCCTGGTTATGTCGACAAACTAGCTGTTGCTGCAACAGATGAAGGCCTTCAAGGCCCTGGATGCCCATAACTATTTCACAAGTGGATGGGTGAAGAGCCTGACAGCGATGCGTCTCCCATCGAGGCGTATCGTCGTGCTGAGCGAGGCGAGTTGACAGGCAAAAAACAAGCGTATTTAAGAGCTGAAGGTTTGCCTGCTAAGGAAGGGATGTGCCCGTACTTGCTGCATTAGGATTTGCAGCATCTTAGCTGGGTAAACTCGGCGCCGCCGCAGCAACACCATCGACACAAGTGTGCTACATACACTACACAATTACAGAAACTCTGCGAGAAAGGTAAAAGCAAATCCCTGCAGCTTGACGCTATCAGACACCAAACACTGCCTCGGCCGCTATGGCAATGCGCACAGGGTGCGAACAGAAGCATTCAGCAATCCACATACAGTTGAGCAACGTATTTCTTGCCGGTAATGAAGTGACGACCGCAGACACAGACTCATCGATGCAACAATTTTAACTTCGAAAGAATTTGCAGTCTTAAAATTTTTACATTGTTTATCTAACCAAAAGGAACGGAGAAACCGCCCCATTCTTTTAAAAAAATTGAGATTCCGTTGCGTAATAACAAAAAAAAAAAAAAGAACGGGAATATTTTGCGATTCGCAGCCGTGCGGTGGCGGCCACGGGAACTAAGGCGTGACGCACAATAGGTGTAATGTAATAGGTTGGCAAGATGTGCCATTATGGGCTCAATCTAATGCCATATTTGATAAATATTGTTGTTTCAACATGAGTAAATGCGTCAAAAACCTCATGTCATCGACAAAGTTTTACTATATTTAGTTATAGTGTGCCAGCTGCCCGAGGTGAAAGAAACTATTCCTCCCTTGAGCCTCACCTTGTTGTGCTACTACGTCAGTCAAACTTCCTTACAAAGAGGCAAGCTCTTTGCTCTCGCCCCCCCCCCCCTCCCTCTCCCCTTCTCCACATCGCTCAGACCAACCTTCAAGATCGCCATGAATCACAAGCAGAAGCCACGCGTGCTGGAGACTGAAAGAAAACCCAAGCGGTCCTTGCCCATCCCCATTGCACGTCATTGCGCACGTGACTCGGAAGACGGTGTACAAGTTGAGGGTGGTTTGGAGGCGCCCTAAACGTCAACCGTTCGACATTTTTTAGAGCGCAGCTCTTAGGCGCCCGTTTCCAGCTTGAGCGGCGCCGCCGTCCGCGTAACCGCGCGTTGCACTATGGGACGTTTTCCATAATGATGTCACGAGACGTCACTCGTGACGTTACTGCGCGTTGCATTATGGGTAAATTTCTCCACTAGATTTAGCGAAAAAATTCCTCCTTAAATTTAGCGGAAAAAATTCCCCACTAAATTTAGCTGGAAAATTTCCCCGCTAACTTTAATGAAAAAAAAAATCCCCTGTAGATTTAGTGGAAAAAATTCCCCGCTCAATTTAGCGGAAAAATTTCCCCGCTAAATTTAGCAAAAAAATTTTCCCGCTAAATTTAGCAAAAAAAAATTCCCAGCTAAATTTAGTGGAAAAAATTCCCCGCTAAATTTAGCGGAAAAAATTCCCCTCTATATCTAGCGAAAAAAATTTGCCGCTTCGGGAAAAATTTTTCCGCTAAATTTAGCATAATAATTTCCCAGCTAAGAGTAGCTTTCGTGTACTCTCGTCCCCCAGCCACCAAATAGGCGTATCCGGTATGGGCGACGAAAAAATAATAAAAAAGTTTCAACTGTAACCAGTAAAAAAATAGAGGGGAGCCAAACGAGAATGTGTGACGGTTACACTTCTATCCTAAATGTCTTCTATTGGCATGGCGACAGCAAAACAATGTTTTCGCCCATACTGGAAGTGACAACAATTCAAGAATTTCCCTGCTAAATTTTGCGGAAAAACATTTCCCGCTAAATTTAGCGGAAACTTCCCGCTGAATAGGAGGGAAGCAGGAGAGGAGGAGGGGAGGGTACAGATGAGGAGGAGAGGACATACCCTCCTCTCCATACCTTCCCCTCCTCCTCAAGTGCTGCACTCTAATTCGGCCTTACAGGGGTTCTCGCAAAACACATCCACACGGCGTCGATTCTTGATCGGTATCCAAACAGACGAAGGCACAGAGAAACAGCACTTCGGCGTGCCAAGAAAGCTTTAAACACGCCACGAGACCGGCAAAACTTGCTTTTGACAAGTGCCTTCTACTGCAGCACTGCGCTTTTGTAAAAATTTCCACGTGTTCTCAACGGCAACGAATGGCGACGAGTAGAAAACGTGTCTTTAGCACGCTGCCGCCGGCCTCTGCAACGCTAGCAAAACGGAAAGAAGAAAAAAAAAAAAAAACTGCATGCGTGATGGCCGTCCGGTGGCCGCACTCGCGCTGCAGCGAGCAAATAGCAGACAATCTTTTCGACTCAAAAGCGGCCCGCGTTCCGCAGGCGGCGATAGTCGCAAAACCAAAGAGACGCGGTAACGAAAAGGAACTGCAAAGCAGATGACATCGATCAGTACCCCGAAAAAAAGTCAAAATATCCCGACAAACCATTTTTTTAATCGATTATGTGTCAATTCAATGTGTTTTATTAGTAAGGCTGATAAAATAATGCATTGGCAACTGATATAAAAAAAGGTTGCGCAGCTTTTGAGTCGAAAAGATTGTCTGCTAATGACGCCGGCTCTCAACGCCGTATGCTTGTTCGTTGGTGGCAGTTGACATCACGACCACTTGCGCCATCTCTTGTCTCCCGTGACCGACGGCGCCGTATTGTTTGAAGGCCGGTGGCTTCGCTGCGTTTCCACAGGAGTTAAGCCTTTTTCTTTCTTTACTTTTTTCTCAGGTAAATTCGCTCTTTGCAAATTTTACAAAAAAGAAATGCACCATTTGTGGGCAACGCTGCACAAAATCGTAGCGCGATAGGTTAAAGGGGCCCTGCAATCATATTTAAGCGTCTACCTTTTTTGCGGCTTCCACGTCTCTTGGGGTTCGGGCAAGCCAGCGGGCACGGAGAGAGTAACTAAATATTAGTGCGTCATATTTTTAACCGGACGACGCGGAAACCTCCTCCACCGACGAGGGCGACCCGTGGTACCGAAAGCGCGCGATATGTGACGTCTTTGGTCCTGGGCTTACTACTGGTCAGAGCTGCTAAAAGCTTCTTTTTAGTCGAAATACAAAATATAAGTGGCGCGAACCGATTCAATTATTTATAAAAGTAGTTTTTGTTCAGTATTTTAGATCAGAAAAGAAACAAATGCAGTTTATAAAGTACGAAAACAAGAAATGACCCGTCGATATACCCGCCACCAAGCGGTGGAAAAGGCGGCGCACACCAGAAAGGTGTAGTGGGATCAGGCGCCGACACGGAAAGGTCCCGGACGTACGCGGTGGCGCTGCGGTCGTAAGGACAGGAGGATCCGACCGGCTCTCTTTTCTCCTCCCTTTCCTCCTCTCCCTCCTTCTTTTCTCTCTCGCGGGGCTCTGCCGGGGGGGGTTTCACAATACGCGACCGGCTCTAACCGGCTCCGAGCGTTCCGAAGGCCTTCGGCGAGAAGCTTTGTCTTGCGGTTTAGCCGTTTCGCGGTATGGCAACGCGAAGTGGCTCCCGTTCTGAACTGATCTTTACCCCGTGTTTGCTGTCGTTTGTGGCCAATGAAGTGTCATGCCGAATTAGTGTTTAATCGCGCAGCAAATGCAATGAGAGCCGCTCTGGCTGCCCGCTGCATACAGCCTATCCAAAACATGCTTTAGAGGCGCCCTCTCGCGCCATCGACACGGAGTGCGGCAGCCGTGAGCGGTCGCTGAGCTCACTACCCCTCCTCTAGTTCACGGCCACTCAAGCAACCAAGGAAGTCATGAGGGAGGGTATTTTTTGCTTGTTTTTGTAATCTTAATTTGCCTATAAATTTTAAAATAAATCGAATTTCAAGAAAAGAAAAGTTTCACTAAGTTACTACGTTCAGTGCGCTCAGGTTCGGTGCAAATGAAAACCAGTAAAAAAGTCCTTGCAGGGCCCCTATAAGAAACCGAATTTTGCGGTCGATTTAAAGAGCCTGGCCGCTATTTGGGACACCCGGTATATATCTTTCTATGCGCTTTGGCACTTTTATTTGCCGATGCTCGGTCATAACCTATCCTAACCGGCTGTACAGCTCCCATTGTAGCATATAGCCTTGTCGCATCGCCTGTAAAAGATAATTTTTGTCTCATGTGCATTCGTGTTTCTCGCCCCCCCCCCCCCCCCCCACACACACACACACACATGCACACACACTTTTTTTTTTTAAGTTTTGATGACGGAATTGAGTTCTGGATCGAGATGAATCTCGACCTTCTCGCAGCATTTGGGTTCGCAGAAAAAGCCATGAAACCTTTTCGTTTCCAGTGAGCTCCTGAGAAAAATACACTCAAATTACTCTGTCGGAATTCATTCGTAATAACGCACATCGCACAAGTAAATGCCCAGTTACCTATCTTGTGCGTATTTGCAGTTTATGGAACACTCGGGTTTCAAGCGTCTACAAATTTGGCGCCTAAAAACTAAAAATGACTACTTTTGGCTCCGCTTGACTTCGATCGTGGCTGTTTGTATTTCCTTGACTGCTCCAGCGGCTACGCTTATTTTTTTTTTTGTTGTTCACGGCAGCACGCAGCACCAGCAGCACTTCGGCACTTCTTCGGGCGATCAGTCGTGCATCACCGTTCATCGTGTCACTGTATGAGTACGCACTGTGGTTTGTGTGCATCTCAACTCCAGCCCTCGAATCAACGGTTCCATCGCGTTCTTCACCGTGAACGTGCTCAGGTGAAACACCTCAACATCCTGCTTGCGTAGCTGATTCCTCCCTCGCCACCCGGGGCATTTCTCTTCCACCCAAATCATTGACCTCAGAGACGCAGATTGCACGATGTAATATTGGAAGCGGTTAACTGAATCCTCGACCTTGCTTCCTGGCTAAGCTTCAGATCTGAATCGCCGAGTGTTGTGTCCTTGAATCGTGTACTTCCCCGTCAAGCGTACTTGCATTGCACGAACTTTTTCCTCGCTGAATCTGGCCGCCTTCAAGTTGGATAATCAGGTTCGACCGTGTACCTGTGTACCTCTGTATTTTGCTTGTTAACTTTCCATGTAACCTAAACTGCGAGTGGAGCGGGCTGCATACAGCTGCTGGAAAGTGACGTTCGTTTGCGCCGCTCTGCCGGTTCACATGTGCCTTTGCAATTCACGAACTGCGTTGCCACCGATCACCCAGACGCCGTTCAAACCTTAGCCAATTTCACAAAACAGATTTATTTATATATTTTTTTAGCCAGTGCAGTGCTTTCAAATTAACAGCTGACAAGTCATACGCGTTATCTTAAACACTCGCAGGCTTTATCACTCGGAGCTGCGGCACGGCAAAGATAAACGGGAGGAAAGAAAATGAATGGTTATAGAGAAATTGAGTAATGAATTTGAATATGCATTTTCTACGACGTGTGATGCGGTACCGATGCTCGTACCACCGAATCGTTCGGGCCTTACAAGTGGCCCCAAAATAAAAGCGGTTCCTCGCTAACCTGATCAGTCTTGGCTTAGTGCTTCGTGCTCATTTTTCACCGTGAAAGCTGGAGCACCAATCGAGAATTTTTGCCGTGGCTGATCGAGAATGCTTACTCGGAATGAGTATTCCTTATGAATATGTTAATGTCGAAATCTGATCTCTCACAATTATTGTTGCTGACAGGATGAGAGTGACAGGCAGGAGTTTCAGCTGTTCCGCCTCCAGCACGTGCTCCCTATCTTCGATAAGGCATCGGCATCTGGCGAGCCTCGGCGTGCATGCGCAGCCAAAGCACAGAGGAAGGCAACGTGCACGTGCGGGAGGCCGGATGCTCGAAAGAGACTCGCTGTCATTCTCATCTAGTCGGTGACAATAGCTTCTGCCGTGCCTTCTGTCAACGCAGGCATGGCCATCTGCAAAGGGTTGCTGAGGCATCCCCTAGCGTTTCTACTGCTGCTGCTTCTGTGTCCCCGTGGGACCTCCAGTGCCAACCCGGAGGACAACGAGTTTGCGGAGTTTGAAGAGTTTGACGAGGAGGAAGAGCAGAAGGGGGTTCCGGGGGGACCGCAGGGAGCTGTCCCGCTGCCCCAGAAGGGGCAAGAAGGGGAGGATGAAGCTGGGGTAGAAGTAGGTGACCTCATCATCATACTAGATTTCACCAGTGAGCAAAAAATTGGAGACTCCTCCATGGTTGGTTTGCGTTGTGAGCATGTGAGCGAGCGGCACGATGCGTTCCTGCGGTGCGTTTTTTACGTGTCTTGCTGGCCCACTTTATCGCTGCATTTTCTCTTTGGCGTTATCTGCAAGAGGTTGCATATGATTGCAAATGTTATGCAGCTTGATGCATACTTTTGCTGAGCCTCAGCCTCAAATACGGTTTTTACTGGACGGCGTTGCATGATAATTATAAAACCAACAAAACGTGACTTCACATGGTTAGGATGGAGTGGCTCCCAAGGTTTGCATAACTGCTGTACGTCATTCCAAAGCAGAAAAAGGCGCACCACCACTTATGGGGGCAGCTCTTACCTCCAGTGGCTGTGCACGTATTCCAAATCGCAAGTGGATTCAGTTTATTGAGTGTGAGATAATTGGAGACATGAGCCTGGGATTTTGTTCGTTTGTTGTTCTTTCGGGAACAAGCTACCGTTCAGCTTTTGTTAGGGACAAACTAACCACCAGAGATGCACACCCAACTTTTAAGGGGGTGACCTGTCGGATCGAACTTGGACTTGGCCTTGAACGGTTGTATAGACAGGTGTCCATACTCCACGTTGGTTTTTACGAAGCGCTTGGAATGACTATGTGTCTTTCTTAAATGCCCGTTCACACACGTGCGTTTGACTACGACCAACTGAGACAAGACCAGTTTTTAAGCCTCTTGTGACAACTTATGACCGGCTTTATTGCTGTGCAGCTTGTTATAAGCCGTCGCAAGAGGCTTAAAATCCGGTCTTGTCTCACTCTGTCATAGTCAAACGCAAGTGTGTGAACGGGCCTTAGCATTTCAATGTTTAACTGGTTCTGTAGTGAGCAATGCATTCTTACACAAACCTTGTGTACCCTCAGCTAAAGTAGATGTGGGTGTACGAACGTTGCTTAGAGTTCTTTATATATTTACAGGACAACGGGATATCAAATGTCGCCGCTGTTTTTTTTTTTCAATATTTGTGGAAATTATGATTCCTAACTTTGCACCGAGTTTTATGCATCCCCATGGATCGCATTTTCGGTTTGACATACTTGATGCGTGGCACTAGACGCTCTGACGCGTCGTTTGCTCCCCCAATGCAGGAGGAAGAGGCAGAAGAGTTTGACCACTTCCAGGATGAGGAGGAGTTTGAGGGCCTCGACCAGGACAGACCCGTCAAGGCCAAGCCTTCGGGGGACAGGCCGGACCTAACCATCGCCAAGGCAAGGCACACCACTTTGTCTCCCATCACTTGCACTGTTTTACGTAGCACTTGCTGCCTTTTGGGGCGAAACCCAATTTCACGGAGATTTGTGCGTGGTTCCTGGCTTAGCATCTTGGGGTAGAAACACAACTACTGTTGCTGCATTATTTCCTAAAACCTTTTTTTTTTATTTTTGAGGAAAAAAGGGGGGAGGGAGAAATGGATAGTCAAGTGTAAGAAGAAAAAGGAATGTCAATCTTAATTGTTTTTTTTTTTTTTAGGAAAAAAGGGGGGAGGGAGAAATGGATAGTCAAGTGTAAGAAGAAAAAGGAATGTCAATCTTTTTTTTTTTTTTTTTTGCAAGAATTAGTGTGTGTAAACTAAAATTATTGCTCTTTCTGTACTTTATGAAGATAGAGTGGTTGTTCTAACCCAGTGGCATTGGAACAGTAGGGAACAGGGGCGGATGATAGTCCCCCCAGGTATGTCAGACATTTCTAGTAAACAATCTGGGGGATGGGGAAGGAAATCTTCCTCTTCCACACACACACATATGCACACACACAATCTCCCAAACACTTCCAATGCTTCTGTTCTGAGCACAAGCTTCGCAAAATAAAAAAAAAATCACTTCATGGCATCTTTAAAGGGGCAGTGCAACGATATTAATATTGAAAGAATTTGCAGTTTGCATTTTTTATATTGTTTATGCAAGCCCAAGTGACCAAAAACGCGTCACCTTTCCCCGAAAAACTGCTATTCTGCTGCGTAATCGCAAAGCAAAAAACGAATTATTTGCCGATCTGGAGCCGCCTGTCGCGGTTACGGGAACTAAAATGACAGAGTCTCTGGGGGATATGCGGAAGTCAACAAAACCTGTCCCCCTCCGCTGCTACACTCGCCGTCAGCCCCGTGGCGAACCGTCCTTTGTGTCGATCGCTCGCCGCGGCCTTCGACGATGCTAATCCTTTAAAAGTCGACAATCGCGGAGGAAGCGGCTGGGGTCTTTGAAGAGAGGGCCCAAGGGGAAACCACGTGAACCCCCAGAGTACGTCACTCAAAAGTCGACGTGGAGAGTTGAGAGGCACTTTGACCGATTTGTTCATTTTTTTTAAATAAGAACTAGCGCTCGCAAGAAAATGCGGTTTTCTGCTTTTTGTTTCATAGGTGACACAGATTAATTTCTGCAGTTAATTGGCCAGTCTGAAAATTGTTGCACCGTCCCTTTAACACCGGGTGCACCTAGCGGTGTTTCAGTGCCCACGGGGAGCAGCTGCGCTGACTGTCTCCCGTCTTTGCCTCTGCTGCAGGTTCCCCTGCACCTGCGCAGCAACTGGGAGAGCTTCTACATGGAGTTCCTGATGCTGGCCGGCCTGCTGGTCTACTTCACCAACTTTGTGGCGGGACGCAACAAGAACCACCGCCTGGCCAGCACCTGGTTTAACAGCCACCTCTCGCTCCTGGAGGAGAACTTCTCCCTAGTCGGTGCGTGTCCGCCGCATCCACTCACTCGGCTCGATCGGTGCCACTGCTCACCACCGAAGTGGGGGATTGGTCGCCTCTTCACTTGTTCCAAGGATACTTTTCCTTGGCTGTATTAAAGGTTTGGTTGCAATTCACGTGCGAGTTGTCAGATGACGTCTGAACGGCAGTTTATTTCCTTATTGTTTTGCCTTCCCTTTGCCCAGTAAACTAAGCTTTTCATCGCATAAAACAAGTAGCAAGAACTGCTGGCCATTCCAGAAATTGGCAGCAGCCAATGATTTACAGAGAGCCTTACAAAGAATTCCCAATTGGTGGAGCAGTTACTGGTTTTAAGAGAGGCAAAAGCACAGGTCATAACTGATGCGCGTCAATGTCCCATTGTCGGGGTTCTCCAGGGGACGACGGCCGCAAGGAGCTCGAGGAGGGCAACCCGTCGGGGGGAGGGCTGGTCAAGGACTCGGAGAGCGCCTACACACTGTGGTGCAGCGGCCGCGCCGGCCTCGAAGGGATGCTGGTCGAGCTGCGGCTGGTCAAGCGGCAGGACTTGCTCGGCCTGCTGTCGCGTCTCGTGCGCCCCGTGGGAGACCAGATCGTGAGTCGCTGTCTCGTTCGGGGCAGTGAAGAACACTAAATGGATGGGAAGGAGAGAGCGTCTTAGAGGGAGGGTCTGATATTAATCTGGAAGGGGGCAAAGACGGAAGAGATAACAAGAACATGGCAGGTCGTATCTCTTCGTTACACTCGAGATGCAAGGACAATTTGCGATGTCTTACTAGAGCAATCCCCCCCCCCCCCCAAAAAAAAAAAAAAAAAAAAATTGCTTAAGACAGCACCAGTCACTTTAGTTTCCCGAGTTTCCCAATCTTTTCAATCCTGTTTGGTGCTTTGTTCTTGGGAAGCGTTCATTTTGCAGGTTATCCCACATACTTGCGGTAGTTTTGTAATCTCGGTAGTTCCCATTGTTTTTCGATGCAGAAAGAAAAATTGGCTGTAATCATTGCAATGACTGGCTGCTAGGTTTTCTTTATGGTTTGCCTTATTGCCTTTGTCTGATAAAACACTGTTTTAGTTTTTTTCTGGTCTAGATCCGACATGTAATTTCAGGGTTGAGCACTGTACCATTGTTCTAGCTAACATGTAAGACTGATCAGAAAATAGACATGTCTCTAAATTTCCCAATGTGCTGCCTCGATGATGTGTGAGCGTGAGCGTCTTTCCGGCGGAAAGAAGAGAGTGCTTGCGTTGCTTTGCTGGGACGACAGGTGGTGAAGGTGACTATGAGCCCGGCCTCGATGGACAACTTCGTCATGTGCGTGGCCTGCAAGAAAACCGGAGCCAAGCTCATGAAGGGCCTGGCCGATCTGGTGAGTCATGGAGAGAGCCCATGGCCAAGCCTTTGGACTCTCCTCTTGCTTCCATTATATCTGAGCTTTTCAACCCGAATTGCGTGACACACGGCAAAAAATAAGATTAGGACTTGGGTTGACTGCATGCTTCTCGCAAGCCATATTGGAAGAAGCCAGGCAAGTGGAGTACCTAATTTCAGATATTTAAAAGTTCGCCGCATAATTTAGGCAAAGTTTTGTTGACTATTATAATACCCCGAGAGATGCCCCACCCCCAAGAGTTAACCCGCACCTATGTTTGGCATGATTTGCTATTTTTCAAAAACACCTAAAGATAGTCCACTTCTAGTAACTGCAGGGTTTTGGCCAATAGTAACCTCGGCAGAAATGGTGTTACTTAGCCATGGCGAGAGGTAAGCGCATCTTGCTGACTGGGAAGTACAGTCGTCTTTGCAGTCGCAAGTTTCGCAGGTCACAGAATCTAAAACTAGCATTTTGTTTTACTTTTTTTTATCACACATTGAAAGTTAATGCTCTTTTTTAGTATTTGTAAGTAGGGTAGAGTGCTCTCTCTTGAGTACTCTTAATTTTGTCATACCCTGTTTGAGCGTGAACTCTGTTTCAATTGTCAGTCTGGCTAGGAGCATATCGCACACTCTTTCCTTGGTAAGCTTTGGTTAGGTCCCTTGCCAAAGATATTCTCCCATGACCGAGACCGGTGCGTCCTTGCAGAGTACCTACTGCCCGGAGAAGAAGAAACCCGAGAAGTATGGGCTGCCGGCCGGCTTCATGGTCATGTCGGAGATGGGAGAGGTGGCCAACGCCATGTTGGATGCCAAGGTTAGGATTGGCCATGTGTACGCGCCGTTTCGTGAGTGTGTTTTAGCTGCAACTTGTGCCAGCTACTGCTTGACCAGGCAATGCATGGACTTCAATAATTCTATGAAGCAAGAATTTGGAATATGTTGTAAAATGTGCATCTGTCTGAGCATTGTACACTGCTCACGAATGTGGATACAAAGCGGGAGTGGATTCAAGTTTGACACCAAGGTCTGCAAGTCTTTAGAGTCGAGAGCGAGACTGACATTTAAAGTTATTTGGGGTCACTTTCCGACAGTTCGGAACTTTTAGACTGTTTCAGCTTGCCACTCATGAGCAGTTGGGACGACACACCATTACCCTGCTCGAAGAAACTGATCTCGCAGACTATTCCTCATTTTTCATGCATTAGGTAACTCCAGTAGGGCATTTCTCACCATAATACTACTGACTACTGGAACTCTGAGGCATTGTCTGAGGCACATTCCTGCTGCACTTTCGGATCTAATAAAACAATTTAGGAGAGCTTTTTGTAGCGTAAGCTAGAGCACTATATAGCTCCTACGGAGCAGAGTAGCGCAATCCTTTGATCCGCGTGTTTCGCCGACAACATGGCCGACAGAGCAGCGCGGCGCGAGTCACGTGGTACTCAGGGTTCCAGGAGGCGGCCCGCCCTATGGGAGAATACATGAAGATCGACTCAACACGGCTGATTAAAAAATAAACGCCAAGTTCAGACTTTTTGAAACTATTCTGTCGTGAAGTTGGTAAAGCACTGAACACTTTAACAAAGTTTTCATTATATCGGATGCGTGTGAAAATTTTGAGAAGGCAATTTCAAAGGCAATGGCGTTTGAAGCAGACGATTTTTGTACGCAGCGGAGATGGACTTCCTGGGTTGGCCGGAGCGGGTCACGTGAACGCCGTGACGTCGCCGCGTCGTCTGCTGCATGATGCCGCTCAGGCAATTTTTTAAAACAAATTACGCCCTTACATGGCACGCAACTTGGCGCAAATTATTCTAAAATGTTCCTTTATTATGTCAAAAACTATTGACGTTCCATACATCCCCACAATATTGAAGAAACAGCGATTTTCTCACGTTCCCCATGCATTTCTAATCGGAGTTGGAACCCTCGGGTGTTCGCCGCTAGTCGCCGAAAGATGGCGTTCTAGATTGCGCTACTCTGCTCCGAAGGAGCTATATAGTGCTCTAGCGTAAGCTACACTGGCCGAGGTTGAGCAGTTTCGCGTGGCTCCTGGAGAGCCGTGCTGCGCATGCGCGAGGAGCAGTGACGTCACACGTGTCAGTCCCCAATGCACGCGCCGCGCGCATGCACCCGCTCGAGATCATGGCTCGCGCTGTCCGGTTGTTCTGGGCGGCAGCTTGGTTGCTTGATACATAACAACACGGCGCACAGCTGCCGCAAAAAAGTAAAATTTGGGGGTTTTACGTGCCAAACCAACGACGGGCATCTGGCACGCCCCAGCGGAGGACTGAGAAATAATTTGGACCACCTAGGGATCTTTTGACGTGCGCACCTGGGGATCGTTTGACGTGCAACCGAAAGCTCGGTTACACGGCGCCTCCTCCGCAATAAGAAGAGCGGAGAAGCTTAACTCATCTGATCCCGAAGTAGTCACATAATGCGTATACCGTGTGTGTGTCATTGAAGCAGCAGTAAGCATGATAATCAAGCTAATCCTAGACAACCAGGAAAGCTAAGAATAACCAGCTGAACCTAAGCTCACGCTATGTATATCCTGGCATAGCCGAGCTAAGCCATTGCAATTTTGTTTACTGTGTTCTAATGATGCTTCAGAGGCCCAGTGCACCGTGCTTGTAAGAAGTAATTCTCAATAACTTCACTGGACTATACTGACTTTTAGAGCCTTGTGCAAGTAACTGCTTGACCCTCCGCATCCGATCCGCAGACTTTATATCCGCACCGGAACTGCATCCGCAACATTCTTAAATTATCTTATCCGCATACTTTGTATCCGCATCCGAACAGCATCCGCATATTTCGGAACAACATCCGACCCGCAATTTGCGCATTCATTTTAAATCACAAAATTAAACGTGAATAAAAAAAAAAATGCAAAGAATTTTGAGTTAAAAAACTTTGAAAGTCATTTTATTATATTCTGTTTTAACGTGTTTATATTAGAAGTGATCATATTTCTAGAAACACTTCGTGTCACTGGAAAAAATTATTGCGTTTATGAGATTGTCCCGGGAGTCTGCGACACTCTGCCCATAGGATAAGCTTAAAAGTAGGGAAATTATCATATCTTTTTTTCTCTTTTTGTTTTGTAATGCTTACTTCAGGAAGACGCATATTTTGTAAACATATGATTAACAAAGGACAAACTAATAACATTGTCATTTTATTTAAGTCAAACAACAAAAAGGTGGGAGAGGGAAGGCAGTCACCTACCGCAGTGGTCACTCATACATATGTGGTAAGAGGCGAGCACAGCGAGAGGGAAGGAGGGCTTTTACTTTGTTTTGGCTTGTTTGGTTTGTGTTTTCTTTGCCTAAACAATGTTTTCTACTTTTTCCCCACCAACCAAGAAAACACTTTTTCGGGGCGATTGACGCCCTTTTATTTTCTTACTTTTTCTAGGGACAGCATTTTTGCTGAGATGGAACGCTCTAAAGTTATCTTCAGTGAGAATCAGGTCTTCCTTGGTGTAAACAAAAATTTTCACCTTGATTGACACCTTTCTTTTATACACCGTCTCTTCCTACGATGGACTAAAGCCCAATGCTACAGGTCGCCGGGTCCAATCACGAGTCTGTTAGAAACCACGTGGTATATTTGCTCCGTCATACGTATCAGTGCATGTGGAGGCGAGTTTTTCGTCTGCTTATTGACCCTGGCGGCAGCTCCGTCTGCTTGCTACTACTGAAGAATACTGAAGGAATTAAATACCATCTGGAAGCAATGCGGCGAAGAGAACCAGATGTCAGAACCAGTGGTTATTAAGAAATGAAGACGAGTCGGATCGAGTGTTCGACGCGGGAGCCTATGTACGGACTACGTGCGGGAGGGAGATCTGGGTCCGGATAGCGTCGTACACAACAATTGGATTGGATTGGATTGTTATGGCTAAGGAAAAATGACTATGTCAGTGTGGCATGTGCCCCTCCAACGTCTCCAAACAGTTTACATGTTTAGGAAATATGGCATGAATATTTATGAAACTAAATACCATGTTCCTTTGCTTCGCCAATATAAAATAGTATGCTATCACAACAGAGAACCACATGCACAAGAGTAGTGCTCTTTGTACTCTGCGTATTGGAATTTCTCTCGTGCACTCTTTTGCAATGCGGATGCAAGCTTTTCTGAGGTAATGCTCCTTGCTAGTTGCACTTCATAGTACGAATCACTTGTTTATTCCACACTTTAGGGTCACGCACGTTTATGGTCTGCCTCGGCAAAAATGTAGATCTGGATCCGCCAATATCCGCATCCGATCTACATCCGCAGCCCCTGGAATCTGTATCCGATTCGCAATTCGCCAAATCTTATTCATTTTTATACACATCCGTCGGGTGACTGCGGATACCTGCAGATGATCCGCGGGTGTGCAGGGCTCTACTGACTGTATAGTAGCACCACAATAATGCTTCATCATAACTTACAAACTACCGTAAAATACCGCAGAAGTGCCCACTTTGTTCAAGCGTCCACTATCTACATTTCCCAAACTTAAAAATTATGCAAATTATATTATAAGTTATGTGCTTGATTTCATTGGACAAGAGGCCATGTCTAGTTTAATCAAGTTTCCAGTTAAAGTTGGCTGGGCACTCCCCCGGTATTTTACGGTAAAATCTTTTGAAAACTTAAAATGTGTACCGACACTTGCCTGTTCAGTGAGCATTCTACATGATATATGAAATGTTCCCCAGGTGCTGTCCATCATCAAGAAGTATGAGGACTGCATCGACTACATTCACATGTCCGACCAGTACTCTGGGCCTCGTATTCAGGAGTGAGTGAAATTTTGCTGTGCTCCCACATCATACTCTTATGTCTCTGTGTATGTTCCAGTTTTCTGCTGGATGTTGTCTGATCAGGATGGTACCATTTTTTTTTATTAAAGATGAATTGGAACAAACAAAGCTGGTAAAGTTGGATAGGTGTACTAGGTTTTTTTAAAGCATCACAAATTATGGCTGCAATGCTTTTTTGAAAAAATTTGCCATGTTTACTTAATTCTAAGCACCCCCTTTTTCTTTAAAATTGTGATGCCCAAGAAAACGAAAAATGTGTTTGCTGCTTAATATAGAAGCATGCTTAACTTTTGTCTACCAATATTTTTTTATTTCTGTCTTAATGATGGGTAAAACCGAAAAATAAAGCTTTTATAAAAAAAAAGTGCTTTTATACAATGTTAGGTATATCAGTTTTGTTCTATGAAAATCAATTCTTAATGTGTAAAAGTTCAGGAAATATGCGCATTTAATTCTGAAGTCAGTTAATAATTGAGGAATATGCTATTGAAATATCTGATGGGTTTGGTGAGCTGAAATCTGCATTCTATGTGCAATACTCCTATTTTCCTGGAACCTGTTTGACATGCAAAAAGAGGCCATTGCACGTGAACCGACCTAGTTATTATATGTCTAACTTGTATGGGTGTTAAATGAAGTTATGCATTCTAGCAGTGCTCTTGCATGTGGTTTCAAGTTTGGTTGCCACACAATGAAGATTAAGCCGCACCATTGCTTTCCAGAGACACTCAGCCCACCAAACTGCCTGAGGTGAAGAAGGTGCTTCTGTTTGGCTTCAACGGTGAGTGCGGAGGGAATCTAACAACCCTGGCGGACAGCCGCCTTGCGTTGACGGCCACTTTTCTTAGTCACTAGAGCGACCTCTCTTTGAGGTGTTTGCTGGGTGGAAGGTTTGGGGCGAAAAATATAGATGTTGACAGAAACCTTCAAAATTTACTTTGAACATGAAAACAGAATCGCTTTAAGCATCACTTGACAATAATATTTTTTAAAGATTGCTTCTTGTTCGTGAATGGAGCGGTGTCGGGCGAACCAGCCGTTGCACGTTTGTTGCACTTCTAGGACTTCTAGGAACTGCAAGAACTCCAGGTGTAGAGTTGTGCCCCAGGAAAAGGTCACAAGTAGGACAAGGCACTCCAGTTTTGGAGCAGCTAGCTCCAATTGGAAGAGAGGAAATTTAATTTTGAGCTCTTCTCATTGTCATGCAATCACGGCAAGAATTCTGCAGCAGTTATTTCCAGGTCCTACCTAATTTTGATTTTGCTTATTTGAAAGGAAAATAAGACAGTGCAAAAGAGGCACAGAGACAAGTTGGAGAAATACACAGGCACAGCGCTGACTGACGACTGCCATTTTCTTTTACTCTAAAATACAAATGCATGCAGAAGAAGAAACCAGGAGAGAGAGAGAGAGAGATAGACCATGTGTTCTTTTTTAACGCTGTTTTATGTTCCTTGAACAAGGGCCGACTCACCCAACCACAATTGTTGCTACTGTTTCTTTAAAGGGACACTGACAGTGTATTTATGCTCACCAAGGTTTTTATTTGTACATGACATATGAGAGCCAAACTACCCAGAACATGATTTGCAGCTCGAAATTTGTTTTCTTTCCACTTGAAAACCGCTGATAGAGAACTGGCCGGTTTGAGTCGCACTCACTCTCTTCTCCGTGGTCACATGTAGTTTTCTCTGGTTTAGAAACAACCACCAAAGATAATCAAAGTCGTGAGTCCTCGAGGGCACACACTCAATACTAAAAATACACAAAAAATATGATACCCATTTTTTGTGGCTACAAGTTCGTTTTGCGCCGTAAATATAGCTCTAAATTTTTTTTTCTTCGTTGTAAGTTTGTTTTATAATATTCTTTTTCCATCTAGCCTATTTAAAAAAAAGTTTTTTTCCTTTGCATGTTACCTTTAGTGTTGTCGACCCATCTCTTGCTCGTGTGCGCTCCCTGCGGCAATAACTGGATTTTGTTTTTCGGTTCCCTTCCCTTCTGAAATGTCTCAGCATTCCTTTTCAGTCAGCAGCTCGCACACAACGTAAATTTACCAGAATCGGAGCCCGTAGGGAAGGAAATGTTGCATTGGAGCCGGTTCATTCGAAAAGTGTGGGGAGCTGCGGGACTGCACGTAGTCCCGCGGTTACGGGTATAATCATAAATATACATTTCATACTTTCAACCTTGGTAACGCGTTGTATATTATGTTTATATTATACATATAATAAATTGTACAAGACTGCGCTTTTAAAACGTATATTAATGTTGTGTAAATGTGCACGAACATCACCACGCCGCTGGACAAGAAACATTTTTTTCACGCCGATACCAGATATTTTTTTACGTAGTTGCGCCGTGGCCTTCCTTCCCCGACATTGCGATGTAACCGCTCGGAGCGCTACGGCCTTATTTCTAGGAGGTGTTGGCTCCACGCACCCGAAATGCCGAGAGAGAAAACAAGTGGGAAGGAGGTGACTACCAACTAAATTGCGTCTTGCGCTGTCAATATTGCTGTAAAAAAAAAATTTCGCTTAAAATTAGTTTTTTTACACGCGTGTCTCACCGAGATTGTTTAAAACAGACTTTTTTTTTTCTTTTCAGGATGCCCTTTAAAGGCACAGACAGCTATCAGGGGGGGGGGAGAGTCCCATGTAGTAGTAGCATGTTTTTCCAGCACCCCCGCAGGTGCTGGCTTTCTGCTTTCTCCCATTTCCCTTTCATTTTTCCGCTGGCTGGCAACCGGCCTGCTATCCAAAGAAAACGATCGTGCCAGTCCAAAACCAAGCAGGTGGCAACCCTAAAAATAGTGGATGGTCTCCCATGATCTGTTGCTGTTTTTTGAGAGCACCGGATCAGTCTGGTATTGACGGGAGCTCCTTCCCGTGGGTGCAGTGCCAGGCATGGGTCACGTGAGCCCCGAGATGATGGAGGACATGAAGCCTCTGATGCAGCTCGTCTTCTACTGCGTGGAGAAAGTGCGACGCTTCAAGCTCAGCAAGGAGGTGCGCATGGCTCGTCGTGGTCTTTGTCGGTGGCGTATAATTGTTGTGTTTATGCAAGCCTGGCTCTTGGGAGGCAGTTCAGAGAAAAGGTTGCCACTGTTGTCTTGCTGCTTAGATCCCAGTCATTCAGAGTGTTGGTGCGAATTTAAAGATTTGGTGAAGCAAAGGAAGTACTCTAATGCTTTTATGCAAAACACACTTCTTTTTTGTTAAGTTTGTTATTGAGTTTTGGGAAGTGGCAGGAATGGTTTTTGTATGCACAATTTCTAATGCCTTTTAAGATTGGGGCAGATGTGGCTAGGTGTTTTACTCAAAAGATAAAGACAAAAAAAAAAAAAAAGTTGCATTATTTTTGAAGAGAGTTGATTGTACATGATGAACAGAAACGAAGTTCAAGAAAAACAAAATCAGCTATGGCACTTTGTTTCTGCGGCAATGACAGCCATTTATCTGTGTACCACTGTAGAAATAACTCGTCTGTCTGTGCTAGTCTTACAAACTTGGTGCTACTACTTTACTCATGCACATGTTTTCCGTAACAGTCTTTGCTGTATTGTTTGCTAAAGCGGAATATTTGTAAGGCGGAAATTTGTTGTAAGGATGTCTACATGTTTAACTTGTAGGAAGCAGGTGAGGACTTGCTTTTCACGTGTTAAGTGGGCATTTTCATAGTAGTAGAGGCGTTCCTTTCAAGGCGTTTGACGATATTCAGAAGTGTTTGGTGCAAGCAGTCTTCTTTCTGCATGCTTTGGAACTGCAGCTTGCCTTCTGTATGTACCCACTTGCTCCAGGCAAAGCTGAAGAGCGACAAGAACCGGCTGAAGGTGGAGGAGGAGTTCCTGAAGACGACGCACGCCCAGCGGCAAGAAGCAGCCCAGTTGAAGCGGGAGGAACGCCGCCGGGTCGAGAAGGAGCGCATGATGAATGAGGAGGACCCCGACAAGCAGCGCAAGTGGGAGGCAAGGCACCGCCCCGTCTTGGCCGCACTCCGCAGATGAGCAGTCACTACAGTCACTGAGAGGTTAAGAAACGTAGGGCTTGTTGTGGTCACACTTCAGGATTTGTTCCTCTACGTTCCTATCAGCTAACGTCACAATCTCATTGACTGTGAAGTGATAGTAAGGAACTAGAGATTTGCCATGCCCTGCATTTCTGAAACTGTCGGTGACTGTAGAATGCTAGTGGCAAAGCTCTAATGTGTTCTGAAGAGACTCGTGACATTGGTCAAAATATTGTACCCTAAACTGCTTGTGGGGCTCTCGCCTCACACGCGGTCTAGGGTACGGCCTGGAGAGCCAGAAGTTCCACTTGCAGTGGTTACAATTTGGACAGGCAGCATACCGTCGTGCTTGTCTGCAATTGTTGGTGTGCAAGCATGACGTCAGTATATTTGTTCAACACGCGCCAAATGGCCTTGCGGTAGCAAGGTGGCGAGCTGCCACATCTCCCGAGGCAGCCCGATCTCTAGCTGCGTAAACATGCACTCAACAATCTTGTCTTTTAAGTCTAGAGCATGTGTAGTAGGGAAACTTGTTGCCGTACACCGGTGCACAGCAGAGAAGCCATTAAGTGGGCGCAGTTTCGTGTACAGATTGATGTGACTGGCAAAGATTGGGATTGCAGCCGTGGCATGAACGTGGCCCTTATAGGGACTGATGTACCTTATAGGGGCAGATGTCATCAGATGTCATGTCACAGTTCTACTTTTGTTTCATATTTAAGGGTGGTTTCAAAGGCACTGAAAGGAGAGTGCTAAGGAGTGTCTGGGAATATAGCTAAATGTTGAAAATCCACTGTCATTTTCATGGGTGGTGTGGAACACTAATGTAGAGTGAAAAATCTTCCAAAGACTTGATGAAAGTAAAAGCTAAATGATGGAAGACAGAAGGCATTGTGACCCCTTTTTGCCGAGTTGACATCTACACTTCTTTGCGAGGTCATGCCCGGGAATGTTTCGTCAAGTTACAGCGTCACAAAAAATCATCTTATCTAGCAACGTAAATGTTACACGAAGCGCCGTAAAAGACACAGGCTCGAGTGCCCACTTCCAAAAAGCGGAATGCACCCACGCCGCCGCACATACCCAAGGCACCCTTGAGTCTTCTGCAGCACTGCACATATAGGAAGGCAGTTGCACTTGGAAGCGGCGCAACCAACCCACATGGGATTCTCATTTTGCAGGAGCGCGAGCACCGCCGGGAGTTGAAGCGGAGAACCCCGAAGATGAAGCAGCTCAAAGTCAAGACCCTGTAGGGCCGAGGCACCGTCTCTTGACCCCGGGGGACGCGCCCTGAGTCGTCGGAGCATCGCTCGTGGCTGTGCGGTGGCCGGAAACCCCGTGTCTCGTCGCGGCCAAAGGCTGTGGGGAGCTCGGTTTCGACAAGCCCGGGAAAGACGGACACCATCCTTCGTCACGTTGGCCGAGGGTTAGGAAACTTGGGGAATCGAACGTGCGTGACAGCGAAAGACTCGTCTTCCGGTTTGGGGAATCTGCGGTCAAATACTTTACTAGCTGCGGTCGTCGAGGAAGATCCGAGGGACCTGCTTGCCAAATGTGTAGAAAAGAAACAGGAAGAAAGGGAAGCGACGTTAGATATCCTCGAAGGTGCGCTAGCGGTCATCCCTGTGCTCTGGTGCGGGTCAGGTAGTGCAACCGGTCTTTTGCCGGGGCCGTCGTTCTAAAGTAAAATTTTGCGTAAAGGGGAGTTTTACATAAATGTTGGAAGTGCCTAATGTTTCTCAAAAGAGGTCTGGGAGAGATTGAAACTGCAACCAAGGTTGGCTTCTGGATTCTGTCTGTGAGTTTGTTTCGCTGTATGCTTTCTCTTGTTACTTTGAGTTGTGACTTTCAGAATGACTTGGCCTTGGTGGCCAAGCGTGCGATGTAGTAAGCGTGCAATTTTTTAGTAATATTTCAATGTGAACGTAATATATAAAGCAAGGAGGGAATGTCTTCTGTACGTACGTGCGATGCAAGAGGAGCTTTAGGGTCGACCGTGGTACCGAGCGACTTCGGTACACTACAACGAGGGTGCGAAGCGTTCCCTTTCGGTCGGCATTGGGACAACTGGGACGTCACAGAACCCAGGACGGAACCAACGGAACTTCGAGAATGTTTGGCAGCGGTGAAAATTGCCCGCTCGGGTTTGTTTCGTGGCAAGGCACGGGTGCGCTGTGGGTAAACCGACGTGCCGTGTGCAAGACTGAAGATACAAATTACTTTTCTCATTGTCGGTTGGTGTCCACTACTCGTTTGGACACAGTACTTCCACTGTACATACCCCGTCCCGAGGTTAGACTTTCAACGATCCATTAGCTATGCCACGAAAGTTTGCCATGCGATTATACGTAGATTGAATGATAGTAATTTCTTCCCATTTCACGGAACGAGAAAGAGATTTATATGGTAGGTGCAGTTGCCCCTTTGGAAAATAAAATTTCTCCAGACATACCTTGGCAAGGTCCATTGTGAGAACTCCGTTTGGATTTCAGATTTTCCGTTTCACTTGAAGCCCGCTCCGCAGGCGACGCTACAATTCCTTTGGGCCAATCGGCAGCGCCAAAAGTGCATCGTCACGGCGTTCATCGTCTTTGTGGGTTTGCCATTACCAGCCAAATCATTCACCCACAAAAAAAAAAAGTGCGGGGTCATGCCGCATTCACTCTGCTGAATCTGTTTAGCCAGCGATATGAAACGCACAAGGACGAGGAGCGTCGCGACAAGCACTTTCCGCTCCATCGGGTCGTAGTGTCTGCTGCGGTCCGACTTGAAACGAAACGAAGCATAGTCGAAGCCTCGTACCTTTGCCACGCGGCAAAATTCAGTGCCTTCCATCGAATAACATTCAACGATCAGCAAACCGGCTCGCTGTCTCGAATACGAGCGTCGCGCGTACACTGTGCTGCGCGACCAGATTTGCCTTGCGACTCGCTTTGCTTTATCCGGAAGCGCAGTAAGCACTTTTTTCAATCTCCAGGACTGTTAAAACGGTCGGCAACAAAGAAAAGAATGCCTCCTGAGCTTCTTGACGGTGTATCTGGCCCCAAGACGTTGCATTTTCAAGTCGTAATGACCATCGCAGCACCAAAATGGCGGTGCCTGCGAGGAAGTCTGGGCTTTATTTAATAATTCGGTGGCCGAAGCGTCGACTGGCGGCCCGGGGTAGGGCACATACAGCAAACGCACGAGAGCAGGGACGGCGCCAAAGGGAGGAGAGGGATGGCGGGCGCCTCCCCTAACTCATTTGCGCCGCCCGCTTTCTTTTCTTTCCGTAGCCTGTGGAAAATTGGAGATGTATAAATATCGCGATTTCTCGCCGGGGCTACAGAGCGTTCGTCTACGCCTCTAGGCTCTCTGGCGTCGACCATAGAACGCTTCCCCGAGAGCAGCGTCGCCCGAGGAATTCCTCGGAGAGACTTGGAATCCTATCTGCACGGCGCCGTCGATTCGAGCCTGCCGGACAAAGGAACTCGAGGGCACTGCTCACAATCTGACCCAGGAAATCCCCCAAAGTCCCGAGATGCTTGGGGCGACTGGCATGTCTGCAAGGTTGCGGCTTCGATGCGTCGAGTTGGCAAGATTGATTGAAAACGTTTATTGGCCAAATACTAGTGATAGGGAATAAGGAGAGGCGGTGTTGGTAGTGACGGTGACCTGGACACTCCAACAGGTGAGCAATTCTCTTGCGCATCATCTGTATTGGAACAACCATGTACAGACAAGCTCAAGACAGCCGGAGAAGAACAAAAGCAAGGAGTGGGCTATTTTAACTTAATTTGATAACTGCTGTCCATGTCTATTCTATGGCTGAGGTCTCGCTAGCTACATTTTTTCCTCATTTTTTTATCATTTTTAGTTGGTACATTTGCCTTGTTCTTTTATTTTAAATTGGCTTGAAGTCTGCAGTGTAATGCAGGAGCAAACAGTTTAATCTTTTTTTCTAAATACCCCCAACTCAAAATTTGTATTCGGAAAAGGGAGAAAAAAAAAAATCGAGTTCTACATGCTCCTAACACCAAGACGATCTAAGGACTAAGCAAATGGTGTTTTGATATACCCTTCACCTAGCTTGCACATTAAGAAGTGGAGGTATTCAGAAAAGCTGATATTCCACACTACTAGAGGAGCCAAACTCTATAGTTCGTGGGCACAACTCGAGAAATTAAAGGGGCACTGACACCTCAAAATCATTTTTTTTTTTTATTATCCGAAACGATAACGATGCCGGGACATTACCCTCAAAATTCGAAACTTGAAAATTCAGTATTTGTGAATTAAAAAAACAATTTTCAAATGCCGAATTTGAAGTTCCCGCGCGATCCGCGCCAGTACAGTGAGTCAAATTTTCCGGTCTCCTGCGACTCGACTTTTTTTCAGACCTCCGCCGTTGCCACGGCAACCCCAAGCGAGAAGGAGGTGATATCACGCCGGCGCGGGGAAGAACCGGTTTCTTTCCCGACTCGCCATAGCCGTGTTGCTCGCCGACGAGCGCCGCCAAGTTTTCCGAGGGAGGGTACAAATCTAGGAAGCAACATCTCGCCGAACTCTGATTTTGGTATTTCAAAAAGAGGGGCCGTAGTGCGTTTGCAATTGCGTTAAAAAACATGTTTTACGATTGCCGTTATTAAATGTTATAGAAATGTCACCTACAAAGCTTCTAAATTTCCTGATTTTTGACGTCACCGATCAAAAGAAGCGAGGAGGTGAGCGCGGGAAATTTAAACACCAAAAATAAAAAGGCGCACGCGCGCGCGAGGAAATTTTTTTTTGCGATGCGGTTTTTTTAGATGTGGAGCATCTCTTGCTCGGGTCTATGTCCCGCGGCGTCGGCGTCGTAGTCCGCACTCACACTACGCACGCGCAACTCTCCTCCTTCCCCCTCTCCAACAGCTGCGCGTTACCAATACTCTCTCCGCTCTCTCTCTCTACCAGCTGCGTGCACTGCGCGTGCGTTCGCTTCTCCTCACACCGCGCGCGCACGCGCAACTCTCCTCCTCTAGTCTCCTCTCCTTCAAGTGTGAAAAAAAATAAACGGCGAGCGGCGAGCGTTCCAAGTTTCTCTGCCGCGAGCCGCGACGAAGGCTCGCGTAGGGGGTAACGCTAGGGCAGTCGGTGGCGCCATCTCTCGACGTCGGCACGCAACTGACTCTTTCCTCGGAACCAACACGATGCTCCGCATCACCCCATAGTTCCCCTCGGGAAGATGGTGTAATTTTTTTTTGCGTGTCTGTGACTACAACTTGCATCGTTTTAGACAATAAAAAAAATACGACCTTTGGGTTGTCAGTGCCCCTTTAAGGATCACTATAAAAGTTGTTTATTGTGGCATGTAATGAAAAATATGACAATAACTAATAAAGTGGGTAGACCTCAAGGCAGCCTGCTATGAGGTTTACCCACTATCCTTCAATCGGAGCCAATCAGAACTCTGCGTCGTTCCGACGTCGCCGCAACCCCTGCAAAAGGAGCGGACGAACATGTACTCCGCATTCCGTTTCCCTCTGATCAAAACCAAAACGTTTTTCAAGCATTCAAGTCATGCGCATGTTCCTCGGAGATTGGGGAATCCCCCAATCATGTCCCGTTTTTATCAACACTAGCCCCGATAATTGCAAATTTTTTGTTCAACACCACAAAACACACAATCTGTGGGAAAAGACGAACCCCAGAACGCACAAGCCAAATCTTGCCCCCCTTATCAGTCCACATACACCAATGCCATGCACGGCATTTTCCTCTATGTGCAACAATGCGTTAGCAATCCCGACGAGATGGCACTTACTAAATTCTCAAACGCCGTACAAAAGTGAAGCAACAGAAGATCACTCTAATTGGGCATCCAGAAATCCTGCACAGAAACCGCTAAAGAGAATGCATAACCCAAAAGTATTCGCAACTTTCAGCAATGGTGGTACCGCAGAGCGAGAATCGCGCTCCCTAGCTCCTGGACGATAGACTTCACAATAAGTGTGCTTGCGTACACCTTCCCGACGTGAAAAAATAAAGCAAGTCTCCAATACTGCTCGTATATAGCAAAACTATAATTACTTGCGCGTCGCACACCCAGCATCATACTGCTCTTCTACGACGACCATCCAGACGACAGCCATTTTGATGGGCCTATGGGTCGTGAAAGTTGTGAATGGTGCCTGGAACGAGTTTCCCGCTGGTGTTTTTGTCGAATTCTAAAAAGTGGTCCCTCGATTTCCGCCCGACGTTGTCATAGAAGTGTCACGCTGTCGCCAACCGCAATCCTTTCAGTGTTGCAGCAACGGTGCTGGATGTGGCAGACGCCCATTCCGCTGCAGGTCGTGCTCCAGCTTGCTGGTCCACAGAAGTTTCGGCAGCCAGAAGCTGGGACACTGCAAAGGCAGCGACACCTACGTCTACTCATACTTTTTGCCGAAACTTCTAGCACCAACTGTCGCAACCGCAACATCCTGCAGCACGACACTCTGGCTATCCTGGGTGGAATGGGACGACGCACCGGCCAGAGATGCACTTTGGGCACCGTACCCACAAGCAAACCTAAACCAAAAATCCGTTTACGTTCCTTCAAAACAATCCTAAAAACGGCATGTGCCAGATAAAAACATTTTATTTGGAGAAGAAAAAAAAAAAAAAAACTTTAGAATCATGCTGCCTGACCCTCTTCTTGCCCAGCAGTTTCGGTGCAGAGCCTCTTCTTAAGCTTGTTGTTCTCTTCGGCGAGCGCCTCCAGGCTCCGCTGAAGCTCCTCGCACTTTCTCTTCAGGTCACAGTTTTCCTTCGAGAGTGCTCCCAGCTGGTCCTTGCTGTCGGAGCACTTTGTCCTCAGGCTGATGATCTCCGAGAAGATGCCGGCCAGCGCCAGGCTCGTCATGGCCGTCTGCTGCCCAACGCTTTTGGAGAGTGCAGCGGGCTTGTACAGGAATGGGGCCGTGTCGGGGAGGATGAGCATGTGCGGCTCGTCTATCGGTGTAGAAGCGTCGTCCGATGTTACCACCGTTTCGCAGGCCACTGTTTCCAGGATTGCTTCTTCCGATTCCAAGGGTGCCGCTATCGTGGTCAGCTCGTACCTGGAAAAGAATGGCAATGTGGCGGCTTCAGGCTACGGCGCGACTTTGCAGGCAGCCATATGGCACAGCAGTGCCTCCCTCCGATTATGGTAGAACCGCCAAATAAGCTACGCTTCAAGGCGACGACGCTCTAGCCAACTTGCCGCTTTATTTTTTATTTTTTTAACCCTTTATTTTCGTGACCCCTGTTTTTTTCCAAAGTGGGCAGCAGGGATTCGCGACCATTAAATTTAGAAAATTCTAAAGGCTGGAATTCGCCTCACCAGATAACAGAAATATTCACAACCCCTGAAGTCAGCAAATTTTCCAAGTCGCAAAATTCATGAAAATTGGGGGCTCGCGAACGTTGGGGGTTTTACAATATCGCGAGCTTTAGCTCAAATAACAGGAAACACTTTTTCATTTTCCACAAATGTTCAAATGGTTACAACAAAAAAAAAAAAAAAAAAAAACTTTCGCGCAAGTTTTTTTTTTTTTTATTGCGTCTAAAGCTCGGGAGGTTGCACTTTTAAAAGGTAACTCTGCACCAAGAACAAAAATGGCGATGCCCCCAAGGTGATCGGGAAACGGAGTGCCGGCACTCTAAGCATAACCGTGGCTCTAGGTCAGACATTAGGCGTCTAGATGCTGCCCAGATGCTGCCCAAGAAATCGCTCTACAAGACCAAAGCTGGGCATTTGTGAAATGCTTTATAGCAAAAATCGTAATCACATATGCTTACCGTAATCCTCAATCAAATCCACCTAGACATTTTGATCTGACTCACGTCAGATATTTTAGGCTTGTATCCCTAACCCAAAGCCCCTTAAAGGGCCCTTAAAAGAAAAAAAAAAAAAAAAAAAGTCTGCTTAAACAATCTGGTTAGGACACGCCTGTAAAAAAAATTAATTTTACTCGAAACAAAAAATTTGTTTCGTGCAAAAGATATAATGATGTACTGCTTATAACAATCAGTTTCTAGAGTTTGTAAACTAGGAACAATCAGTTTCTACTCCAGATGCAATGGTAATCGGTAATAACGATTGAATTTTTGGGTTTTCTCATTATTGTTATACGTGGATTGCATTGTAAATGTGATGCAAGATAAAATTATGATTTGCCATATGAATGGCTACTTATAGAAAGCAGTTATTTGATGATTTCCTCTACATAGGCATACTGATCATAAGCAGGCATGCCACACAAGAAACATTTCTGAAATGTATGACAAGTTTATCCCTCGAAAATGTTTATCGTGGACTGTTTAGACAGCACATGACAACTAAAAACAAAATTAAGTTTGTTCATCAGACCAAGAAGTTGTCTTTTGTGAACTATTAAGAGGGGGCGCACCTCAGAGCCCCATAGAGAATACATGAGGTTTTTCGCCAACTTAGAAAAATTCTCACATAATAACGGCTGTGCGGATCTTCTTGAAAATTTCGGCTTTAAAGACATTGAGGCATTATCGAGACATTAGATGGAACAAATGTTTTATTATAAATTTGATTATATTCTTTAAAAAATCATGAAAATGGTCAAAATCGGCTAATTCGGCACTCTTACGTTCGGAGCGAATTCACAAAATTATTTCAATGCAAACGAAAAAAGTATTTCATTGAATGTCTTCTAAATTTATTACGGAATCGAATAATATCAAAATTATTCACGTAAGTCGATCTGTTCCGTAACTACAGCAAATATAAAGAACCAAGGTGTCGGTGCTTGTTTTCGTTGTTTTTAAGGTACCTCTCTCTCCCGTGAGGTGGCGCTCGCTGTCCACGAAATTCGAAATCGTCCTTTCGGCGATCGGCCGGATCGGCACTGTGCAAGGTGTTCTTCCGCGCGCGCCCGTATCCTGTTTCATTCTGCACGCCGCCGAAGCGTCAGTGTGCGTGTCTCGCTTTCCTGGTTTTTTTTTTTTTTTTTTTTTTTTTTTTTTTTTTTTTTTTTTTTTTTTTTTTTTTTTTTTTTTTTTTTTTTTTTTTTTTTTTTTTTTTTTTTTTTTTTTTTTTTTTTTTTTTTTTTTTTTTTTTTTTTTTTTTTTTTTTTTTTTTTTTTTTTTTTTTTTTTTTTTTTTTTTTTTTTTTTTTTTTTTTTTTTTTTTTTTTTTTTTTTTTTTTTTTTTTTTTTTTTTTTTTTTTTTTTTTTTTTTTTTTTTTTTTTTTTTTTTTTTTTTTTTTTTTTTTTTTTTTTTTTTTTTTTTTTTTTTTTTTTTTTTTTTTTTTTTTTTTTTTTTTTTTTTTTTTTTTTTTTTTTTTTTTTTTTTTTTTTTTTTTTTTTTTTTTTTTTTTTTTTTTTTTTTTTTTTTTTTTTTTTTTTTTTTTTTTTTTTTTTTTTTTTTTTTTTTTTTTTTTTTTTTTTTTTTTTTTTTTTTTTTTTTTTTTTTTTTTTTTTTTTTTTTTTTTTTTTTTTTAAATAGATCTCCGTGTTTTTTTGTTTTGTTTTTTTACACAAAGTTTTATTTTATTGTTATCTTTCACACTAACGTCCTTCGGCCTTGGGGTCGTGGAAATCGGGGATGAAACGTGCACAGAGTAGATCGTTCTTTGCCTCCTTTATATTTTTCACGGACGTCTTGTGACCTCCGTACGGTTCGTGGTCACCGCAATCTGACGCGAGAAAAAACGGGTCGCCTGCTCTGTAGCCAGGGTATTTCTAGGGGAGGGTGATAACTCGCTGTTCTTCTGGAAATTCACATATTGCCCAAAAAGGTGGCATGGGTAATGATTAGGGTATGTTTTTCCGGTGTTTATTTTTGACCAAAAATCGACGCATGTTTTTCGACGCTTACTTTTTAAACACCAGTGTATTATGGTTGAACGTCTCGTGATGACGCTAAAAAGCGTTGATAACCGAGGAAGAAAAATGCGATTGGACAAGAACATTTCAAATTTCCAATTCTATTCACATATTTCATACGCTTTTCTTCTCGTGGGAGCATCTATCCCAACGAAAAATGCCTAAGTCATTGAGCTGTGAACGCATACGCAGTGTACAATCTTTTGGCCTAGAGAGCTATTGCGCACGCTCGAACGCGCTTCACAGCCCAGTAGACAAAGTTGGTGGCACCCAGAAGGCGAGTTTTGGAATGGTCTGTAGTAGGCAAAAGAAACAAATAACAATCAACGCATCTCAGTTCCCTAAGCGAAGGGGCGCGTTTCTAAGGTCAATGGTTCCGGACGACACTAATGTTGTTGGCGTTGTCTTCCAAGAACCACACCGACCTCTGAATAGGCACTGGAAGGATGGAGGATCGACGAGATAACATGTTTCACAAACTTCTACAGAGGAGGCGTTTCGAAGAAACTAGCCGTCGCTGGGGCGGGAACATTCACCGACTGGAGTGTTTTAGTTTTACCCAGGCCGAATATTTCCAACCACCGGAGTTTTTCGGCTGTAACAAATTTTGTATTTTCGTCACCGGCGGATGTTTATCAACTCAGAATATTAAAGTTCGTCCTGAAAATTGTTTTTTTTTTCCTTGGTGAATAGAGGTGATTTGTTCAGTTCAAAACTTCGCATTATCAAAATAACAAACATCGAAATGCTGAACACCGGATAATGAAGTTGTTAAAAGGCCAAAGCGCCAGAAGGCAACCCTGAACTGCAACAATATTTATTTACTTCGACTTCAAAACATATTTTTGTAGGGGAAACTGGACTAGGGCAAGAAAGAAGGGAGAATGGAAGGGCCGGGAAGGGAAAGGTAGTTCGGACGAATAGAGTGAGGAGAATAGGAAGTTTCAGCAGATCGTTTCCGCAACCCGCTAAGCGCCAGGTTAGCTCTGCGTCATCCGCCACGAGACCTTGAACTATGCAGAAAAGACTGGAGCCGTGAATGCTCAGTTGCGGCGCCTTCTTTGGGGATACCGATACAGAGGAGAAAAACGGCCTGCTAAATCTCGCTATCTCCAAAGCTGACCGGTAACGTCACGCAGAGGAAACGGCGGCCAAACGTTCCGCGCGTAGAAAATCAACTTCCTTTCGAGATACGCTCATGAAGGTGGGGCATATGTTATGTTTGCAGCGACGCATAGCAAACGCCTCAACAATTGCGATTCTTTTCAAACCCTGACCTACGCAAATGATAATCTACAACGCGGTCAAAAGCGATGTCTTGGGCACCCCGATATAAGTCGTTTTTGTTCGCACTGCGGATTATCGGTTTCCCGAAATTAGCACAAAGAAGTTCAAAGTGGGGAGTTTTTGTGTGCCTAACAGAAAACGAAGCACCCTAAACATTCCATAGCTTCGCTTAGTGGAGTGGCCTACTAATCCTTGGGGTCTCGTGCCTAGTTGTTCTGAAAACGGGGAGAAAAGAAAAGAAGAAACTCTTGAATGTTTTTGTTTAGACCTGAGTGACACCCCCAACCCCTTTCGTAACAAGAGTCGTAACAAATTTCTACCTCTCTCCTATATATGTGGCCTCGTAGGACCGCCAAGCTCGTCAAATAACCCCAGCGAAGCACAAGAAACCGCTCTCTTGCGGCATCACAAAAATATTCCGTAATATAATTCGTACATTCGTTACTTTCACAACATCATGGTACCTCGTATTTTATCATTTCCTCGTTCATGTTTCTTTCTGCGCATTATGGTTGTTATGGCGACAGGTGCGACTTCACTCTCGATTTTGACCGTTGGCTGAGAGCAGAAACCCAAAAATTGGGGTGGGTAATGACTCAGGATATTGCAGTGCGTCCCGAGATTTATGTTTTTATATAGTAAATAGATTTGTTTTGTGGAGTTAGCAACCCACCGCAGTTCTCCAGCCGTGATGTATATGGAAGGCTGCCATGCAGTGAGGGAAAAATGTGACTTCGGTTACCGCGTCTAGTTCGAGGCCAGCGGGGCAAATACAGCAGCGGATAGTGGGGAATTGCGGACGCTGACATCGTCGGTCCCGAGATACAGAACGAGGCGAAGCGCGCTCGCTTTGCATCTACGCTTTGCCTTTGTTCAACTTTTCGTCAGCGTGAGTTGTTTCTGATAAAATGACTTTCGCCGGTTGTTTCTGAGGAAATAAAGCTAAAAGGACACTAAATATTGTCATTGCAAATGATGTTTTACCAGCTTTTGCGTTTATGACAGAGAAAACTTGCTATTTTGTCTCACCGAGACCGACGATGTCTGCTTCCGTGTATTGCCATTTCGAGGCGACTGCAAAGCCTGGGAAAATGCTGGGCCTTTTCCTCGATATTATTATATGATCTCTATGTTCGATGTAGACCGTCTCGATGCTCGTAAGAGCCATCAATGCAAAGTCCTACTTCTCTCCCGCCTGGCTCTGTAAAACTACCGAGCTCGTCAAATACCACAAACAAAGTGGGAGCATCAGTTCTTCTGAAAAGCTCCTTCAATAGATCTAGAAGCTTTGTCTATGTTATATTATTTTCAACCGCATATAAACGCGACGTTCCACTTGTAAAACGTCCAACAAGTGAAAAATGTACAATGGCATCCGTCGTATATTCATTACTTTCATAACATCGTGGCACCTCGTATCCTAATCTTTCCTCGTTCATATGTTTCTTTTCGCATTACGGTTGCTACGGCGTAAAATAAAAAAGATGCAAGAGTTATTTAATTACTTGCACGAAGCAAGTAATCTGAAAACCGTACAATCTGTGATTTCAGTCCACCTAAGCTTATGAGTCCACCATGTAATGTAATGAAACAAATAAAAGTCATTGCCAAAATGATTAGAATAGAAAGTGAGTCTAACGTGGGTATCTTCCAGCAAACGTTCGCGCGCCTTCAATACGATTTCTCAATGAATCGCCACTGTGCCCTTGGACACACTTTGGGAACCAACACATGTTTACGTCGCTGCCCGAAATCTTGAATCAGCGTGTAGTGCTGCACCACAATAAAATGCAAAACGGACTCTATAGGCTGGTTCACACAGTTGCGTTCAGTTCCGCTCGAGTACGGTGCGTGCCTTTCAAGCTCAGGCATGCCTATGCTCGACGCAACTGTAGCCATAGCAACCTCTGGTTGTAAGCAGGTGTCAAGTGGTTGCAGTCGCAGTCAAACGAAAATGTGTGAACCAGCCTTCAATCGCTCCCAACCGCGTAAGCAAAATCAAAAACGAAAAAAAAAAAAAGGGAGTGGAGCGATCAATGGGATTCATCCGATGGAAATGCGTGAGCATTAGTTCCTCCTTACCGCCTTCGTGTCACGTAACACGAAATCATGTAATCCTACGTGATAACGTGACACGAAAACATCACCTTACGTGATCACCTGATACAAACTGATGTCATCTTACGTGATCACGTGACACAAACACGTCATCTTACGTGATCTCGTTACAGGAAATGACGTCATCTTACGTGATCACGTTATACGAAATGACGGCAGCTTACGTGATCACGTGACGCGTCATCTTACGTGATCACGTAACACGTCATCTTGTAAGTCAACCTCTCCCCACAGCAGCGCGCTCCGCACTTCCCGGGCCCGTGCAGTGCTGTAGTCGCAAGCAAGCTCCTTATGGCAAGCGAAAGCTTCTGAAATCCCACATTGAGAATACTCGTAAGCGACTGTCTGTGGAAGCGTCGCACGTTGAGGTTTTTGGTGAGATCAAGCCATCGTGTTCCATTAACTATCGGTGAAGTTATCGTTCAATGAAGCCCTAAAAAAATATTAATGTAGTTGGTATAGACATCAAGTCTAATCACAAATGCGGTTTGACGTCGTTTAATTCACATGTATATACAAGTGTAGCAATAAATGAGTTATTTGTGCATATATGTTTAAAAAAGTGTTTGTTATTCGACATAGGCCGTTGGGAGAAGGATGTGTTCAGATTTTTCTTCATGAGCGCAAGTACACTTGACGCAATAAATAGTGACGATTTCGTCGTCCCAGTGGTGAGCAGGTGATTTCTTGCTCAAAAAAATAATGACATTTCACAAATCAAGTTTTGTGACATATGCTTTTCCAATGACTGGCCACTATTTCGGAAACCTTTCAGTCTAAACGAGTATACTTCTGTTTGTTTTTGCTAGCTTAGGAGGGGGTCACAGAGCCTATAGTTTTATCTTCCTCTAGGACAGACGTACAGAGTCATACCGCAACACGCGTCTGTGGAACACACAGAGCTACCGCTCTCCTGTTGGCGGTACAGTAGCAGACGACACAACGTAGCTCCGTAGTTTATCGAGAACATGGCCTTTTACCCTCGCCCTCGCAGCCTCCGTGGCGAGGGCAGGGGCGTGGTCGTGCAGCCGCGGCCCGTAGCGCGACCGTTCAGACTAGGGAAATGGTCTTGAAGAACCGAGAAATGGTATCTTGTATATAATAATCACATGTCGTTAGTATGTTCTACTAGCTAAACCAAATAAATATTTGCAGCTTGTGAGAATATGTTTGCGTGACGATTTACCGTTCGCACTCCTGACGGATGTTAGCGAATCATTCATGTTCGTGGCTCGCAGTTATCGGTACCCCCTCGGAGTGACTTCACCATATTTTTTTATTTTTTTTTTGCTTGCAGGGCATTGTAAAAATCACAAACACGCGAGAGAAAAAATCTTATTGAGTAGGCGTGATTTTGAGCTTCGCAGCCCTAAAGATGCCCGATAAATGTTGTCCAGCTTGGAGAGAAACTAATCCTTTCTGTTGGAAGTTTGACTAGCATATGCTGGCTGCTCGTTTCCTGTCCGTTTTGTCTATACTCCGTTTCACCGTAACTTGGCAAACTTCAAAGGTCAGAGCTGCTGTGAGGGAATCACAGTCGTGGAGCAAAGCATGTGACAGCTACTTTTAGGAGCAGTTCTATGGCGCCTGGAGCGCGTATCCGACTGGTGTGTCAGGCGTCCTATGCTGACCATACATCAAAAGTGGTCCCGAAGGGGCACCAAATGACGTCACAGATGCCGGAGTCTCATGCTGCTGCATGTCGCGATCCGGGTGATTCATCGTAGAAATGCTGGCGAAAGGCACAAGCGAACGCAAGTGTCACTGTCGTCATGGCGTCCCAACGAAAAGCAATTATGCAATTTGGACGTTTTTGTAATTTGGTACTTAAAATAACTGTATATTTTTTTAAGAAAGTGAAGACATCATAATTAAAAAGGAACTTCCATGCTAAAACATGCAGTGCGAAGTGAAGACAACTACTTTTTTTGTAATTTCCACGAATAAGAGGCTATGCAGCATCGATCGTACCGTTTTTTTTTTCGCACATTATGTGATGTTTTCTAACACGAAATTACCGACGTAAAAGCGCTGTGGAGACGACATGAAAAACATAATTTTGAAGGGAACCGAGTTTTGTAGTGGAACGGAAAAAAATAAATAATTAACGACTTTTTATGGTAAACACTTTACCTCTAAGTAGAACTTCAACCAAGTAACGGTTACGCGCTTTCATGCCCATTTCAACGAAGTTGGGAGAACGATGTATTGCGTCTTGTGAATACACATGTGGAGCAGCATGTTTATGTTAGAGGCATTGTGTTTAATCGCTGCGCAGTACTTGCCAAAAGAAGGTATTATTTGAGCAGTCTCAAATGTTTCCGTCTACGTGTGCTACGAATACAGCAACTCCGTTTGTAGAAGAAGTGATGAGGAAATGGCGTGCCCTTGATGATACGATTGTGATTATGAAATAAAATGTTCAATCAACCTATAATTGCGACCTGTCCGGTCGCCTGGGACCCGGACAACTAATATCGTTCTCTGAAAAGTCCATTCTAATATTTACAAGTTTTGTGGAGTTCATCGAGCGAATAAAAATGTTCCAACAATGAGTTAGACCTACACGAGTTCCCGAATCCAACACAGCGCTTTTGAATTTTAGCACTGTAGATAGTTCTGCGAACAGTGTATACTTGTGTGCAAATATTCGTCTAACAGTTTTTCAACGTTGGAAAGCATCGGAATGACTCAGAATAACTGCGGAGTTGATAATCGGGGAAGATAAGACGGGGACTTTGGTACTTGGGGAAAACGGACCGTGGGACTATTGAGATAGGGTATAGTAATAGCTGATTAATACGATGCATATTTCTAACGCACAATAGTTTTGCGAAATCAAGGTTTCGCTCAAATGAATAACTCACACCTACAGTTCGACGCGCAATACCTTTGACGTATTGACTCGCGAGAGATGCCCCCAACACGGCTGAGTCTGGCGGTGTTCCAGACCCAACATCTAAATTTTGTTGCCTTACTTGTTACTATTTCGCGCGCATTTTGCGCCATATCGAAATGAGAGCGCATGACAAAAGTGGCGCTCGTTTTCCGCTCGATGGAAATTTCACGCCAGCTCGTCTTCGCTGGTACCTTGAGCGTTTCCCAGCGATACGGAGCGTTCAACATGAAAAAAACGTACGATGACATCCTTCGTACACTCATTACTTCTATAACACCGAGCCGCCTCGTATCCTCTTGCTTTTCTTTCAAAGTACTAATTTCTTTCTGTGCATTACGGATGTTACGACGCCAAGTCGGTCTGCACCCTCAAATTTAAACTTTGGCTAAGATCAAGGAAGAACAAGTTTAAATCAGGAAAATATAATTAACGCTGTAGCAAAGTAAATCCATCATATCGATCGGAAATACGATTTGACACATTCCTTCTGAACACATACCGTGTGTGCACAGCGAATGCAATACCGAGTCAGCGTGCAAAACGCCGCCACACTACGCTGCCATAACATCTAAGCGGTTTTTGCATAGCACCGAGCACCGAAAAGAGAAAACAGTTATTCATTCACATAAACGAAGCAAATTTATTTAAAGCCCGGACACTCCGTACGTTCAGTCTAGCTAAGGTTATCAATAGACTCGACCATGTCATTTGTCGAAACAGATAAAAGACGTTGGCAAAAATGATTAGACTGAATAAGTGAATCTAACGCACGTATTTTACCAACCGACGGTCGCGCGCCTTCAATACCATTTCCAATTGTCACTGCGCACCTTGGACACACTTTGGGGAGCAAAACATATTTACATCGCCGCCCGAGGTCTTCATTGAACGTGTAGTGCTGACCAAAATAAAACGCTAACCTGACTCTCAATCGCTCGCCGCAAAGGACGATTTCGAAAAGGCGGTACTGTACGTCACTTGAGATAGAACACCCAAGCTATAGAAACGAGCGTCGTAAAAAAGGGGACCGACATTTTTATTCCTACCTCCGAACAGAAACGAGCGCCACCCACTGCATCACCCAGCACAGAGGCCGGACTCGGCCACCGCGCGTATTATCACTGAAGTCCGATGCAATGCACACTGAGCTGACTGACCACAGACATACCAAGCGCGCGCGAGGGAGGGAGAAGCTTCCTCCGCCGGGAGAACACGACACATTTCAGGGATCTATTTCACTGCAGCGGATAACGCGGGCCTTTTCACACTCCGATACTGGCGCCATCTAGAAGTCGCGCGTTCAACCACGTCGCGAGTTGCGCGCCATCTGGTGGCTGAAACGGACGAATAAATAGAGGTACCGCGCCCTCTTAAGCAGGAGACACAAGAGTGATGCAAACGTGCACCGCACAGCAGTTTTCCTAGCAACTTGCGCCGACACTGTGATGTGGACCCATGCCATGCCGCCACGTCGCAGCGTCCGTGCAAGTTGTTACGGAAATTTCTGCAAGGTGCTTGAGCCCCGTTGAGTGCGCTTCTTACCGAGCGCCGGAGCACTGTGAAAAAGCAACACCCGCGGAGGCAAGCTCCACGGGTGCTGCCTCTCTGCAGTGCACCGGTGCTCGGAAAGAAGTGCACTGAACGGGGCCGCGAGAACAAAAACTATGAATTACACGAAAATGCCGTTTGAATCAAGCGGCTTATGAATACCTTAAAAAACACAGCGGGAAAACCAAATCTGTTTGTATTAACCGGAAGTACGGAATATCAGAGTTTGAATTATGCCTCCCTTCCCACCACCAAACGAGAAAACCCCCAGTTGCGGTGCGCCCAGAAGCTCCAACTATTTGAGACCTGCCCATGTTGCGAGGACCTCGTGTTCACACAGAGCACCCCTACACTCCCCAACTGGGTGAGAACCACTCTTTCGAATGCGTTCGCTTGTTACTTTGGCTGTGCGTGCACGCTCGAGGCTAACGAGGTGCGTTATTGAAGGTAGGAAGCCCGTGCTGGGGGCGCGACAACTGGGATTTCTTCATACTGCTTTCATGCTGTCAGCATGATATTTTGACTGAACCATAGCGTAAATGTATGCATTTTGTGGGAGTGGCTAAGTAACCACTCTCACGGCGACAGATTAGCATTTTGTTTTCAGCAAAACCAAGCATGTGATGCATAAAATGGCTCTCGGTCGAAAAGCTATCGTTAAAGGCGCACCGAAGGGGCGTACTAAAGAGGTCCTAGTGCGTTCGTGGTGGGGGCGGCAAAGAAGAAGACCCAAATGGACAGCGCGCCGGTCGCGCACCCCCACCACAGATGCGCCGCAAGGTTATTGAGGCCACCCTTTTACGGTGGTAACTCAATCTACACTCTCTAAACGGCCAAAAGAAATAAATCCACCTCTATATCGGAGATGCGGGTATTTCTGCTCTTCGCACGCAAAGATCAATGTAAAGCTTTGTCAGCGTGTTTAGAAAAATGAGCGTGCAAAGACGAATTGCAAATCCCAACTACACCGTCCGCTGCTACGGTCACTGACAGAGCGAGAACAGCGCTGTGTGCCTTTCAGATGCCCGCCCTCCATGCCTTGGCTGCACGTGCGCGCTCCACGTGCACGAGAAGTTGAAGCGTTGCCGAAGGTAGCAACCTCGGGCAGGAGGCGGGACAAATAAAGCTCCTCCCTGCTGTTCTTACATTGTCGGTCGGTCACCATAGCAGCAGAACCCTTATCGCGAGCGCCAAGATCTTGGTAAAAATATCTAATCGTATCTACCACCGCCTTTTCCGAGGATGGAGGAGACGGCGTACCTGACCGCCATGTCGGCGGCAGAGTCGGCCGAGCCTCCCTCGCCGCCAAGCACAAAAAAAGTGTGTGGTCCCCACGAGCTGGAAGCCGAACTGGAGCCGGCCGCGGAGGACTTCATGGCTTCTTCTGCTCTCCTGCGGAGGGGATGGTTTCCCATCAAGGGTACACTCACTCGCTTAGCCAATCCATCAATAGACCGACACGCTGTTTACAAACAAGCCCGCGTTTGCCCACACCAGGTGTGGGCACAGCGCGTGCGCAGAAACCGAACTCGCGTGAAGTGAAACGTCACGCGGCCCTGACGTCACGCAGCTGCGGTGGCGCTGTCGACGTGTCGTCGACAGCGCCACCGCAGCTGCGTGACGTCAGGGCCAGTGTTGGTCTATAGGAAAATAACACAATGTCCAGCATTCTTCTTTTGCTAAGCTCAGTTTCCCTTTACGTCCAACCGCAATGGATGCTACAAGCCATCCCAGAATAGCCGCGACGCGCTTTCTGCACGTCGTGGCACTTCCTCTCCAAGGCCATGGGAGGCTCGCAGAGCCTTGGATTGGCTCCAATGGCTCGTAGCATCCACTGCGGCCCGACGTAAGGTGAAACGGAGTGTAGAGGCAGAGCAGAACATATGGAGAGTACAACTGTGAAAGAAGGTTTTGTAATAAGCAATTTACGTCCATATTATCAATGTCCAGGAGACGTTTAGGCCTTCCGTGTCTTCGACGAAGTTGTAACATTTTTCTTTTTTATTAGTCATATCAATAAAGTAAAAACATTTTTCTGCGAGTTATCATTTATAAAGTAAAAACACCCTTATTAATTTTTAACAAGAGCCTTTTCTTGTTTTGTTATGAAACGACAGATCGACCGGAATAAAATTTATAGCAAAGCAACGAAATGAAGAAAAATGCATTCGAAGTCCCTCTATACCTTTACCTTTATTCAGCACCGGGGCACCAAAAATAACTGGGAACAAGCTAACTATCTAGTGGAAGCAAATGAAACCTTATGAGAAAGAACTGGCAGCTGTATTTCGATCTACTGATCAAATCGTCATAGGCAGAACTGTAATGTATGAAAAATGGTTGATTTTTATCATGGTTTTTCTACTGGCACACTCCAATTAATTGTGTATCGTCACGTTATGTTGCAGTGTCACGTGACATAACGTCGCACCAACGTTACAGATCCAAAATAGTTGTTGGCACCGTGACATCACGTTACACCATGACTTACAGACATTACTAGATCCAATGACATTGTTGACACCATAAGCTCACGTTATACCGAGACTTGACACCCAATGTTACTACAGGCTGTTCCCGAGCGATGTATGAGCATAAAATTAACCGCATAAATCGGCCAATAAAGTGAGCGCAATGAAACTCTTCCCAAAGGTGTCTTTAGGTGCTGCATTTATCATACTCAAATTTCGTGAGCAACCTAAACGAGAAAGAAAAAAATGCTATATCTTTATGCACGGGGAAAAAAAACTTACAGACTGCTTGATGCTGCCATTCACAGATGGTGCCACCATCGGCGCAGCACTTTCGAAGCGCAGACGATCTGACCGTACACTAGCTGGGATCTGCTTTCGGGTGTTCAATACAAGGAAACTTTCAAGTTTCCATCTCAAACAGTAATTCCATGTTCTAGACCTTACATATTGCAAATTCAAAAAGTGACACTAAGGCCGAATATAAAAAAAAGATTCGTTCAGCAACATAAAATGTAGACGTCGTCGCAAAAAACATCCTTGTTACCACCTGCTTTGTCACTACGGCTCGATCCTGGTGCTCACCCCCTACTCCAGAGTTTTCGTGTTTTCTAAAGTCGCAGCTCCTTTTATAGTATTTTTTTTTTTCTTTTTAATACCGAAGCTTAGTTTTTTTAGCAGCGTACACTGATAGGGAACTGGTATTGTGAGTCGCAGAAATTTTCAGTCGTTCGAAGGAAGTTTCAAACCACCTTTCATAAGCGCCCACCATGCAACAAAACCATTAAAGGTGCACTAAAAACGTTTTTGAGATTGTCAGCTCTTGGTGATAACTTATTTTAAGGACTCCAAGCATCCTAGAAATCCAAAAATTATGCTTGTGCGACGTCTATTTCCCTACTAAAAATTTGATAAAAGTTTGTGCCACGCGGCTTCTGAGCGGAAAAAACTGGAGCACAAAATCCAGCAGAGGTGCCGGCAACACCTCTGCTTGCAATTGGCTGACGCACGCCAGTTGCCCCGCCGCCAGCTCTTCCGCTGAATTCTGTGCGCCAGATTTTTCCACCCAGAAAGGGGCATGGCACAAACTTCGATCACATTTCTAGTAGGGAAATAGACGTCGCACGAGCATAATTTTTCGATTTCTGGGATGCTAAGATCCCGTAGAATAGGTCATCATCAAGAACAGACGATCTCGGAGATGTCTTTAGTGCAGCTTTAAGGGATGGCCATACCAATGCTCTGAGCAAGGAAATGTGAGCAACAAAAAAACATGCTAAAAAAAAAAAAAAACAGGCTCAAAGGAAGAACTAAGTTCACCGTCATTGGTGCATTTGAAGAAAGCTCCAAGTTCTTCAAGAACTGAGCACCTATGATAAAATTTGTTGATTGGCATTTTGCAAAGATGAACTGCAGCAAATGACAAGCAACCCAGGGCCTCTCTCTTCTATTTTGTTCACGGACGAGGCTGTTTTTCATCTCGACGGTCATGTGAGCCACCATAACTCTCGTTTGTGGGCCAGAAACAACCCTCACTGGTTGATGGAACACCCAGCACATTCACCAAAGGTGATGGATGGATGGTTTGGTGTGGTGTATGGAGAGAAGGGGTCGTTGACCCCATCTTTTTCTTGGAGACTGTGAGCGCTGATGCCTACCTCCAAATGTTACAGGAGCAAGTACTCCCGGAGCTGGAAGCACACCATATGCAAAAAGAAGTGTGCACATTTCAGCAGGACCGGTTGCCCGCGGACTTCGCCACGTCAGTACGACAGTGGCCGAATGCGACCTTTCCGGGTCATTAGATGGGCCGTTGGTCTCTCAAGATGCCATGGTCCCCGCGTTTGCCGGACCTGTCCCTTTGTGATTTTATTGTTTGGGGCCATATCAAGGCGACAGACAGTGTACACAGGCCGGATAGCATCCATCGAAAAGCTGAAACCCAGGATTGCAGCAGACTTTGACACTATTGCAGATTGTTTCGAGTGAAGTCGCGCTCAAACATTATGAACAGCGATTGCACAAGTGCATTGGTGAGGTTTATTATTTTTTTTTTTTAATTCAGCGCCACAGCATTTTTGACACGACCACTCAAGCAATGCCTCCTACGTTTCAGGCGGATAACCTCTTCAGGTATGGTGGTGCCATCTGAGTGGCAGCATCAAGCGGACTGTTTAAGTATTTTTTTTCCCCACGTGCATAGAGATATAGCGTTTTTCTTTCTCGTTTTGGTTTCTGGAAACCTATGCTCACAAATCTGATATGATAAATGTAGCACCTAAAGACACTTTTGTGAAGAGTTTCATTGTGCTCACTTTATTGGCTGATTTATGCAGTTCAGTTTAAGCTTGGACATCGCCCGGGAACACCCTGTAGATCCAATAACATTGGTGACAGTGACCACAGGTTACACCACGAGCTGACACCCGACGTCACCAGATCCAATAATGTTGTTAACACCGCAACCTCATGTTACACCACGAGTCACGTGACGTACCGTGCACACCACCCACGGACGAATATGAAATCCGAGTCCGCTTCCATGCAATTCTGCATCAATACTGACCGATTAAAATGTTTTATATTTTTTCTGCAATCAATCAGTTTTAATGCAGAATTGCGTTGGTGGAAGCCAACTCGGATCTCATGTTCGTCTGTGGCACAGTATGTACGTCACATGACTCATGATGTAGCGTGAGGTCACAATGTTCACATCATTGGCTCTTGCGAGGTTAAGTGTCAATTCGAGGAGTAACGTGATGTCAGTGTGTCAACGACATTATTGGACCTAGTGACTCTTCAGATATTTTGTGGACCTAAATATGACATTTTTCAACATCCAGTTTCTTTGTCTTTTTCTTTTTGTTTTTAAATTGCACACATAAAAAAAAACACTATTTTTTAGGTTGCGCTTTTACCTGGCCTGTGAACTGGGAGCTGTGACCACTCGCGTTGACGCAATTGTGGCCACGGGCTTCCTAGGCACGTCCAGGAGCAGCACCTTGTGCCTGCCCGGCCCCTTGTTGTAGGTCTTCACGGGCTTGGGATATCCTTCGCTGAGATCTCTGCAAGCGTCGCCACAACAGTTACGCTCACGTCAGCCTTGAAATTCCAGTACACGTTGCTGCCTCGAGATTGCATGTTGCTCGTCTACAGGCTCAAACCAACACTGTGTCAGACTTTACGGGTGAACATAAAATCCCTAGGGCCACTTGAGCAACAAACAGCAACAACTGACGACCAACCTTAAAGGGTCCGTGCAGCAATGTTTGGAATGGGGTCTGTTCCCCGTCACGTCTAGGTTAAGAAACTGAAAACCAACTTTGCCTTCGCACGCTAGTTCTTTCTAAAAAGAATGTCAAACAATTGATGTTTTTCGGCACCTCCAAACCACTCTCAATTCTTACACGTACGCAGTGACATACTCCTGGGGACAGGAGAATTCAGTTGGGTTCTCTTTCAGAGCCTCCAGCCTCTGCTTGCGATGTACATGGCGACCTTGAAGTTTGGTCTGAGCAATGTGGAGGGTGGGGAGTGGGGAGAGGGGAGGGAGAGCTTACCTTTTATTAAGGAAGCTCGACTGACATAATAGCGACGGGGTCAGACTCAAGGGAGAAATGGTTTTTTCACCTCGGCGCCGTTAAAACTGAATATAATAGTACCGGGCATCTGCTAAAAAACCTAAACCTGTTTTTCGCACCACAAAAATAAACTATACATTGCGGAGAGCTCAAACTCCGTCAGAACACAGCCCCAGCCGTTCGAGCAAAATGCCAAAGTTTCAGCACCAACCATTATCTTATTCGAAAGTTATTTTCTGAAATTTTCAATGGAAAAATGGGGCCCATTTTTCCATTGAAAATTTAAGAAAATCACTTATAACTTTTGAATAAGATAACGGTTGGTACTGAAACTTTGGCATCTAGCCGGAGTTTGAGCTCTCCGCGATGTCTAGTTTATTTTTGCGATGCGAGAAACAGGGTTCGGTTTTCTCGCGGACGCCCGGTACTTTGTCAATGACATGAGGTTTTTGACGCATTTACACATGTTCAAACGACAATATTTATAAAATATAGCGTTAGATTGAGCACATAATGGTGCATGTTGCCAACTTATTTACATTGTCTGCAGGTGTGCGTCACACCTCAGTTCCCACAGTCGTGACCCCGCGGCTGCAAATCACAAAACATACCTGTTCTTTGCTTTGCTATTCTGCCACAGAATCACAATATCTCAAAAGAATGACGCGATTTCTCGATCCCTTTTGGTCAGATAAACAAAGTAAAAATTAAAAACTGCAAATACTTTCGAAGTTTAAATTGTTGCATCGCCCCTTTAAGCATATGCAGCCAAAGGCACAGTGGTCACCAAACTCATCCGGAACACGCTAACGGTGTCTCACCTTACGAAAGCGCCATCCTGGCGGCAGCCTGAAGAACTGCTCCATGACGTAAGTAGCTATCAATAGAACAGGGGAGGTCACAGCAACTTTGACTGCAAGGCGATCCATGCCTTTTGCCTCATTCGGCAGGAATATAAATTGCTTACTTATTGAATCATCTAATCACTGACTGATTCAACAGTCAACTATGCATCTTCGCACAAAAAAGTGGCGATGAGTATTGATTAGCCGGCCGGCAAACTTGCTGCGGTGTCTACAGTGCAGAGAGTGGCCTCCCCAAGCCCAAAGCCTTTCCTACAGCACATCATGAAGCAGTTCTTTGGCTGCCAGCAGGAGACCCTATGAGATAAGACACTGTTGGCATGTTGCTGATAAGTTTGGTGAGCACAGTACCTATAGAAAATTTTCGATCACTGATGCTTACTTCACGAGCACCGAGAGTGCGAGCCTGTCCAAAGGTACCTTTGCACGTTCTTGGGGTTGCTCAAGGATGGTTGTGGCTGTTTGTTGCTCAATTGAGACTAGGCATAAGGAACGAGGACGGGGCATGGCAATGTCATATATTTTCTTCTATAAAGAGTGCCTCTTGGATGGCAGTATAATGAACAGCCTTCAACCATGCTTCTGGACTAAAGGGGCATGAATGTGGATTTTAAATTCGTCCTCTATACCTACGCAGCCCTAAGTGTCCCAAAAAATCTAAAATCATAATTTTGAGTCTTTTAGGATGCACAGGGCAAGTAGATTAAGTTCACGCCATAACAACAGTCAAGGTCGGTGTGCTGTCATTTCCACAGCAACTGCAGTGGCACAAAATTTAGTGCCAGAGCTAAATAACTCACAAGTTGGGCTCTTGATACGAAGGTAGCATGTCTGAAGAACACAGTAAGAAAAAGATTCCTAATCATACAAATAAATTTGGAAGAAAAAAAAAAAGAGAATGTGCAGCATGTCTTGAACTGTGCTGGGTGTTTATTCAAAAGCTTTTCTGAGCTCGGGAGTAACTCCAAAGATAGTGGGACGTAAGTTCGCTAAAATTGCTACATTCATCTCATGGAAGCCAGCCCTACAACACTTTTTGTGCAAAAAGATAAAAGGCTAATAGAAACAATGTCTTTGCCTAGTTTTCTTCTTCTTTCGTTTTGTATCTTTTAAGATTGTGACGTAAAGAACTTTTCTACACAACACATGTTGGCACCGCACAGAATAAGAACTGCAACTCTGATGGGCACTGGAGCAGCAGAATAGCTAAGAGAAAGCACTACGCAGTCCACATAAAAGCTGTATTCCATTTCACTTTAAAGGCCGACCTACAGAACCGTCTTCTACCGGGCAGAAAACCGTCCCCAGTTTCCTTCTTTCAATTCACTCTTGCACTCTTCTATCCTTCTATCTCCACAGAAGTGGGTCTCTGAGCAACTCTGCAGAAAGGAGTAACCAAGGGGCAGTTTCCTCTTTTCTGGCTCCTTGTCCGCCTTTATAACAAACAGCAGAGGACGCTACAAGCCATCAGAGCCTATCTGAAGCTGGTAGACTGCCATGCGACCTTCCAATCACACGCAGTGTGCGAAGTCATGTGAAACCCTTTGGCCCCGATGGCTCATAACTAAAGTTCTATGTTTTCGAATAAATCCAAAAAACACCCAGTGGTAAAAATTGTGGTCAATTCGGATTCATCTAATAAACTCAGATTTTCTATATGCCACTGCCCTGCCCCTGCACCTGCACCCCCCCCCCCCCCCCCTCCCCCCGAAGAAAAGAATTAGAAAAGACGTTATTTTTCAATTACGTTTGATCAGCGCACAGGATCAATGGTTTCTTGAAAAATGCCACCACAGTTATCTTTCAAATCTCGGACCATAGTCAAAAGGGGTCTTACTGCTTATTTCGTCATGGTTCATTTAGGACAACAGGTCATTGTACTTTCGGGTCACGACAAAAGCCGTTGTTTTGGTTTCCAGTTTGGGCCATGCTATTTGTGCTTTAGAGGAAGGAGAGGTTGTGTTCTTGTAACAGTGAAAGCTATGGACCATAGAGATTCCATAAAATGGGGAACTTCTCAATTACATCCTTTACCACTCCACCTAGCGCAGCCGTGGGGTAGGTGTACAAACTTCCCAGCGACTACCTCCAGGAGTTTATTGATTTGAAGGTATCGACGTTTATCGAAGCAACACTTGAGTGCAACTTTTGTCAGGGGACAAATTAGTTTTGCCAAAGGCAATGCCACCAACACCAAGTCCAACTGAAAAAATATTGATTTATACAAATGTGTTCTATTTTTTTATCTAGCATACCCGGATATTATTTATTTGTTTTTAACAGGAACCACTGCGAAATTAAACTCAGAAGTTTGGAGAATTGGAAATTATACAAAAATAAAGTTTGATAAACTCTGAATTTCTGGCAAAAAAAATAAAATAAACTCGGAAAAATACCCTACGAATATGACAAAAAAATAAACTACAAAAACACAGAATCCTACTCATAACGTCGGCTGCGATCGATTTTGAGAAGAAACACATTGGATCTATACACACGGCTTCATGTCCTGCTCCATCTCGGAGTCCGCCGAGCCGGCGGAGCGCTTCCCTGCAGCGCGCTGCTGGGCCTTCTTCAGGCTCTCCTCGTACCACGGGTAGCCTGGGAAGATGGTGGGCACGGCTGTGGGCTTCAGCAGGCGCCGGAATTTGTTGCACTCCTTGTAGTCATCATCCCTGAAGTGGAGACTGCACACCTTTGATCTGCCGTTGGGCTGCCACAACGCATTGTCCGGACCTGCGCAAGCGGGGAGGGAGGCACGCGACGCAGATTTACAAAATGGGACTTTTGCAAAAGCCCCAAAAGGCCACACGCAAAGTCGTGTGCGCTCTTCCTCACCACCGCCACGTGCCACGAGACGCTCAAGACAGAAAGAAAGAAGGAGAGAGAGGCTGTAGCTCAGTTGCCTGCTTGCCCTCACCTGCTTTGACAAAAAAAAAAAGATAGTTATAAAGCTTTATTTTTATAGTCCAAGCAATTGGATCTGAAAAACAGTGTTTTCCAACCTTTACCAGAAGCACTAAAAAAAAAAACGCCCCCTACCTTTCTCACTTTTGCTTGTGCACAGGACGTGTGATTGCACTGCACTAGGGCCATACAACAGGAGGAGCAATATGCCCCTTCTAGCAGAAAAATTAAAAAAGAGACACAGACGGGCACATTATTAAATGAAAGAATGTGCCCGTCCGTCTTGTCCTCTTTCCATTTTATTCTGCTAGAAGTATGCTTACACCAACTCGCTCATTTACGAATATAATGTGCTCTTCTTTTCATCCGGTAAGAGTAAAACGGAATCATATCTCTTCTGATCTTGAAAGATCAAATTTGGGGGTTTTACACGCCAAGCCAATGAAGGGCATCCGGCACGCCCCAGCGGAAGATGACGATTAGCTTTGATCACCCGGGAATCTCTTGATGTGCAAACGATATCTAGGTTATGTGGCGCCTTCTCCACAATAAGGCTCCGTCAGACTGTGGGCAGCTCTGGTGGGATTCAAAACCGACACCTGGGGATCTATAAGCCGGTGCTTTGCCTCGAGCCAACTCTTCTCGTCAGTTGTCTTGATTGTGCTCGATATTTTTGCTCCCTTACTTGTGAACAACATGCCTTTGCCCTGAGAACACTTACAAGTGCAACACTGTTGTCTACGTGTGATTTGAAATGAACCGGGTTCATTTACAGGTAAACATCTGGCAATGTTTTCGGCAACATTTTTAGTTCAGGGCTTCCCTGCTGACCAAGACTTATAAGTAGTGAGTATTAAAGGTGAAAAGTCTCCGCCCCAAGGCAACAACAAAAACGCGGAGAACTGTACACTACACATACGAATAAGGGACACATTTTGTTGAGAACAATAAGACCATTTGCTAAATCCCCCAAGCGCCCCTGCCCGCACTCGAGGAATCTTGGGAACGGTGTTCCTTCAGCTTCCAAGCGATCGGTAATCGTGTAACCAACTCCATGGTTACACAGTTTTGAGTGTAACTCGGGGTCACCCTGAACAAGCGTCGGATAGAGCCCAAGGACCTGTCATATCACTTTAAAAATTTCTCGTCAATGTGAGCGTTTTCAATACTGTGTATGCTCTCCACCCTTTTACCTGGCTGAGCTTCAGAAATCTCTTACATTATTATCATTCTCGTACAGCTTCAAGGACGTTGATATTAAGTTAGAAACGCTAACAATGCTATAAACAGTCCCGCCGACTCCGAGCTAAATCCTGGTGCTAGTTGTTGTGAAATCTCTGCTTTTTAAGCAATTCCTGGTAAAACAACAATCACAAGAATGATAATACTGTAAGAGATTTCTGCAGCTCAGTCAGGTTGAAAGGTGGATCACATGTACAGTATTAAAAACGCTGACATTGACGAGAAATTTGAAAAGTGATATGACAGGCCCTACGGCTCTTACACGCTTGTTCAGGGCGACTCCAAATTACACTCAAAACTGTGTAACCATAGAATTGGTCAAAATTACCGATCACTAGGCAGCTGAAGGAACACCGTTCCCATGATTCCTCGAGTGCGGGCCGAGGCGCTTGGGGGATTTAGCAAGTGGTCTATTGTGAGGATTGTAGAACACTAAAGGCCCGTTCACACTCTTGCGACCTCTTAAACCTGGGTTCCTTAAAACTTCTTAAACCAGAGGACACACTGGCGCCATCTATTGGGTAGCAGTGTAAACTCGGCGGTCCGGGATATTTTTTTTATTTCTCTCGCGCATTATCCTTTCTTTCTTGGCTCGAAAAAACTTTTGTCGATGTTATAAACGAGCCTTTCTATGGGTATTACGCACATTTGACCTCGGAAATCCCGCAAAACCTTCGCTCTTGTGAAATGCAGTTCCAGGGTCACCGCATAGATGGCGCCACAATGCCAGTGTGTCTAAGTGTGTCCTCTGGTTTAAGAAGTTTTAAGGGACCCAGGTTTAAGAGGTCGCAAGAGTGTGAACGGGCCTTGACCCCTATTTGTCGAATAGCAAGGTGGTAGGTAATCAGGTTTCCACAGGTTTTAAGCGATGTAATGCTTCCTCGCGTTTCTTGGCTTCAACCCCAACTCGACAATATTGTTTGCCTAGTTTTCTATACTTAAAATGCACAATCTCTTTTTTTTTTTTTCATTTTGAAATTTATATTATTTGCAAAAGCCAGCCAGAAAGTTGTGATCAGGATGACACTTTAAATTTTCGCAGTGTCTAGAGTGCCGTCCGACGGCACTCTTGGAGAGCGTCCAAGTGCCGTCCTACAGGCACTTTGCGCCCGCATTCGAGTGCCGTCCTACAATGCCCCTACGGAGCAAGGGAGGCACTCACTTGATCGAATGACGTTTGAGCGAACGCCCACGTTTCACCGAATGACACATTAGCGAATAGTTGGACGCCGCGAAGCGGCGTTTTCGGGTGGACCAAATGGGTTCACATTTTTGTAATGAGCCGACGCAGACTGTCGCCGCGAAGCGGCGTAAGCGCAGCGCGGTGGATGGGTTAACGCGCGCCCCCGTTATTCGCTAAAACGTCAATTCGCTCAAATGTCGCTGTTCGCTAAAATGTCATTCGCTCATGTGATATATGCCGTCCTTTAGTAAAGAATAACTTGCTTTTGGCACTTTGTAGACGAAATTAGTATGCCAACTTTAGCTCCCCTTTTTCTGTAATAAATTTTCCAATTATGATTATACTCAGATTCCATAAAACGTTCTTCACAACCAATGGTAACCGGTTTCACAAATATTTAAGTTCAATCCGATTGCCTTCAAAATATTTGTATAACTTTTCTTCTTTGTGTTTGGGGGGGGGGGGGGGGGGGGGCAGTATTGTTGCTTCTTGAGAACGTTGCCGTCACTCGAGAAGAACTCAAATTAATCTAAAATCACGATCGCAACTTCGAGAGTGTGCAACTTTGTCAAACTGAAGAGATCGCGCGCCTGCGCAGCGCAGGTACGAACTTACATAAGAAAACATGCTGCTCGCTCCTGCAGCGTTTGTTCTACTCGGGCTTTATGTTAAAACAAATTGTCGGCGACCTGCTCATGGAACACATGTCAGAATAAGCGTGACTTTTGCTTAACTTTTCGGACGGCACTTGAACGCTGTAGAAGCCGGTCGTGCCCTAAGCCTTAATTTTTACCCTGGCATTTTTTGCCACATAGCTAGTGCCGTCAAATCGAAGCATGTTGTAAAAGTATACTTTGGGATCTCTCTGTCAGGACCAAAATCAGATTACTCTTTGGAAGAAAATGGGGGGTACCTTTACGCGAAATGGCCCTGATCCATTGGTCTCGGACATGGGTCACAGGAAACTCGTGGAAGGAGAGTCCCCCATCCTTCTTGTTCTTGTATTCGGACTTACAGAGAGGCACGCAACAACAGACCATACTGCAAATACCGCTCTGTGCATCACACGCTTTGAAGTATCTTCGGCGGTAATGATGCGAAATGCACGACCGCTGCGACAACAAACAAACAAGGCCTACGATACTAGCTTCGGCCCTTTGTGCAAAAACTCTTGACAAAAGCCGTTGTGGCTGGTGGCGCTAGTTGTAAGTTGTAACCGCTGTGGCAAAATTTTTTTTTTTTTTCGAACGTATTAGAATATTGCTGTTTTTGTCTACTTTGTGTAGCCTATTGACAGTATTATGTATATTAACACGTAATTCGAATTTGGTCTCGGCCGGAAACGTCTCGAAACAATTTACCCAACACAGTTCTTCAAGGGAGGACGTAGACAGGCCTCCTGCGCTGAAGCTTTGAACAAACTGTAGCGCCCTCATTTTGGGTAGTACAAGCTCACCTGATTGAGCCTCGCACTACTTATGGCACGTTGGTTGAGCTTTTTTAATTCTGTCTGGTGCTGAAGAACTAAAAAACATCTTTGGAGGCCAGAAATCGGCCAGACTCAACGCCGCAAGACAATCAAAAGTGCCAAATCCATGACACCACCGCCGCTAGGGTACGCGTCTCTTATTTGTGGGTGGTGACACGTCAAAACGCCTGTGTGGCGACGCTTTCATTTTTATTTTTCTTTGTCATGTCTATTTTGGAACGCGAGAAACGGAATTTCTTGGCTCGCACTCTTAGCGTCTTAGCTTTGACGACGTTAGAAATTTTGTTCTTATTTCTATTTTCATCATGATCTCGCGCTCCGCACCAGAGCAGGCACGCTTCTGCATGCGTGACAGTTTGAGACGCTAAAGTTTGTACTACCCAAAACAAGGCCTAACAAGTCCCTTTTCACAGCACCCCCTGGGCAACGCAGGAGGCCCATTGTTGAGCTCACTGGTTGAGCTTGTTGGTTACTAATTTACGATAACGAAAGAATGACAATAGGGAGTTTTTGTAGATTGTTTCCGCTGTCCCGCAACACTCTCCGCAACCAGCTACGCTAGCCCCAACGTTACTAGAACCACTCAGTTGGGAAACGGCCATAGAGCCTGCTTGAAAAAAGTGGCTCCGATCCGTACTCGAGAACCGAGCTAATGGCGATCACAACGCCGCCATTTCTCCTGCAGCGTCCACTCCGGGAACTGCATGGCTGCACGTATTGCAACGAATTACTAGAACCACTCAGTTGGGAAACTGCCATAGAGCCTGCTTTAAAAAAGTGGCTCTGATTCGTACTCGAGAACCGAGGTAATGGCGATCGCAACGCCGCCATTTCTCCCGCAGTGCGTACTCCGGGAACTGCACGGCTGCACGTCCTGCACGTAGAGTCAGGCAAGGGCCGGTGGCGCCATCTCGCAGGGCCATCACGCAGTAGCTATGTAAAGCAACTTTCATACTTCAACTCATCGCTAAAGGGTGGCGCAGTTATCGTGTTTAGCTCGGTCTCTGTGGACGCCAGCGGCCCAGCTTTTGAGGGTGAGTTTCCCAACTGAGTGTTTTAGTAACATTGACGTATTGGTTCAGGTCGAGTCAGGCAAGGCCGATGGCGCCATCTCGTAGGGCCATTTCGCAGTAGCCATGTAGAGCAACTTTCATGTTTGAACTCGTCGCTAAAGGGTGGCGCTGTTATCGTATCTAGCTCGGTCTCGGTGGACGCCAGCGGCCCAAGTTTCAAGGGTGAGTTTCCCAACTGAGTGTTTTAGTAACGTTGGCTAGCCCGAACCCTACAGTCAAGGCCATCGGCGCGTCGGCGCAGTAGCGGCTGCTTCGTTGCGGAGGGCTTATCCGGCTTAGCGGAGGGGGAAACGCGGTCTACGAAAACAGGCTTTCGTGTTTTGTCTTCAATGATCGTAAACGAGGGTAGGCAATGGGCGACGAAAAAATAATAAAACATTTCAACCTGCAAAAAGTAAAAATTAAAAAAAAAATAGAGCGGAAACAAAACGAGAAGGGCAAAACAACATTTTCGCCCATACTGGAAGTGACGACATTTCAAGATGGCGGCGCCCTTGTGAAAAAGGTCTATAGACCTGCGGCAGTCTCGAACGAAGAGATTTACAGCGCGCGTCCCTGGTTTTGAGAGTGCACGTCAGTGTTGCCCGACTGTGCTGGGCTGTGGGTTTTCTAGTCAGTGGGCTGTGGCAGCCTGCGTAGGCGCAATTCCGGACGCTGCTGGAGGCTACATTGCAACGTTATATTTTTCATTTTGTGTTCTATGGCGAATAGAATTTCTCGGGGTTTTTAAGAATGCATTGTACTATTTTTGGGAACAAAAACAAAAAAATGAAAGCGGTTTGGGTGAGTCCGTGCACGACAGAGCAAATGCAACTGGAATGTTTGTTTCATTTTATGTTGATATTTTTACGGCACCGTACACTCAGCCGTGTCAATCTACAAAGGTCTTCGCCGTCGAAAATATTTGACCACACAGGATATCCGAACTTCATGGATATTCCCCGCTCACAACATGAAATTCAACGAGTCTCATCAATCGAACAACATATATTGTACCCCATGGTGCCGCGTTATCCGAACAGAATTTGAGAAAGGTCTCAAATAACACAGCATATCTAATATACAGTGTCGACGATAGTCACTTCACGACGATCGGACGGAATCCGGCGTGTCTTGGTGAACATGTACAAGAGAGCTGCTTTTTTCCACAGCTTCAAAGCAAATGAACTAACGTGCCTATTCCGTCCCCACGCCCCGGACCCGACTCTATCAGCTATTTTTCGCAAAGACCCGGAACATAGCCGGGAAGGCTTTTTGGAGATTATCTAAACGGAAATAATCCTCCAAGAACGTCGAACTGCTTGCGTCGTGGGCTGCTTAACGTTCGCTCTCTTCGTTCGTTTCCTGCGAAGGCCGAGCAGGCTATGATACCTGATATTCCCTGGTTCTCACAGTGGAAGATAATACACAAAGGGTAAGCATCCTAAACAGGCAAATAAAGTGAAAACTTCCAAGAAAAGCCGGCGAACACCGAATGCATGATGCAGGTGGGGAGTCGCGCTAACCGGGTTTCCACAGCTCAGATGGGTGCCAGAAACTTCTGGCCGTTAGGGGTCGCTCGATTCGCAAAATGGCGGTGGCCAGAGCGCTCTTTAGCAAAGGTCTATAGCCAACTAGCCCACCAGACGATTTTAATACAGTTCTTTGTGCGGGGAGGAAGAGGTCACGCACAAGAAAAGCTATTGTGGAAAGGAGGTTGCCCCTCCCCACTTTCTTATGTTGTATCTGACTATAGTGGGACACTTTGCAGGTCTCGCGCTGACAACCATGCTTTATATCGACGCAGACCATTTTCGGCACTCCGCCAAGATTCCACTTTGACGTCACATTGCGCATCACGTCACCTGTTACCTGCAAGGAGGTTATAAGTACTAGGAGGAGGCACGTTGCAATATTGGTGAAGCCTAGTCATAAAATATTTAAACGATATTGTGCCCAACTTGACCGCAGATCTCTCTGGTGAGCCCCACCCCTGCCCATTTCGATCTGGATGAGCATCGTACCGGCGTGCGGTCGTGTATCACTACTGCGTGAGCACGTTAAAGACCCCAGGTTAGCAGTTGCACTGCACTGGCAAAATTGCTCATCTACAGTGTAAACCAGTGTCGCCTCATCCTGGCAGACCGACCTTACGTTGTATAAATCACCAAAACGTCCAATTTGACTTTTGACTCTCTGGCGATTGGTGCGCGTGAGATGTCACGTGCGAGATGGATGGTTGATTGTAGCAGGATTTCTTGCAGGCTTGCGCGCGCTCCTTCCCGTAGGTTTTATCAGATCAAAGGCTAGACGAAGGCTAGCTACGGTCACGTGATGTGGTCATGCTGGGCTGATAAGTGAGGAGAGTAAGGAGGAAAATGAGAAAGAGGCGAGGTGTCAAGGGAGTATGGCTTGTGGAGGCTACGCAGCTGACATCATGCCCTCTCCTACCTTTCTATCCTCCTTGGTTACCTGGCATCAGCCGACACCACGACGCAACATAGTCATGTCAAGACATGTTGCACAGCGACGCCACGTGACTTAATGATGCCAGATGACACCGTGAGTCATGCGACACCATGACCGCACGTAAAACATAAACATGAGACTGCTGATAATGGAAACAATCAAAACAAGGCTAATTATGCCAGCAAGATCTTAAACGATAACACCAACAAAGCTAGGTGGGTGTTAGCCGGTGAAACCACGGGCGTGAAATTAGGTGGAGCTACACGCTTGAAACTTGAGTGCACGATTTTGGATGTGTTTTTCAGTGACCACAGGGCAGTGTTTGTCCAGTAACATTGCACAAGACATTCAGGTAGTCACACCGACAGAGAACGGTTCATGCATACACATGCAGTTTCGTCGTTCCCTGGATTTCAAACTTGGGCACGCGATTTTCGAAATGTTCTTCAATTACCACGAGGCAGTTCTAGTTTGTGTCCAATCAAATGTTTTAACAGGTTCACAAAATGCTCTCTACTTAATACACCCTCATTGGCTCCAAAACACTGGAATTTTTGTCCGGTGTGTTACTCGGTGTAATACGAAACACCTATGCAGACTCTAGGGTGCACACTCACACTTTCACCGTTCATTCAGTCCGTCTTCTTCGAAACAACACCTTAGCGGCTCCGACGTCATGCCCCAGCTGTCGCAGTGTTTTCACCTTACGGGCAGTTTTTGCACCCCCTACACAACAAACACTCGGTAATTGCAGTTGAACTTTTTATTTATTGACAAAGTATTATAACTTATTTCTGCATTACAAACAATATGTAAATAGTGTCAAAGGGCAGCACGAGTGTGCTGCAAGGCAAGACAACTGAACCACATTACTTCTCCAGGACCTTCCCAATATGCAACAGGTTCATAAAAAAATGGTCCTTGTGGGCCTGAAGTATTGTAAACGCTTCTGTTGGAAGGGAGCCAAAGAGCTCGTCCATCTGTTGGGTAACGTCCCCAAGGCCTCTCAACAGCGTGTATACCACAAAGAGCACAATGCCCCCCTCATCTCTGCAGTCGTCAAACATCAATGTAAACGGTAGACGATGAACGCTGGGGCAGCGGAGGGCTAGGGATGCTTGCAGAAGCTTGTTTTTCTTACTGGAAACCTCATACAGGTGAGATGGTGCCAGAAGGACACACCTCCACGCAGACATAAACTCTGAACTCTGCCAGAGCAGGGGAAAGCGTCCTGCAGTAGGAAGGGCCTGACAGAGTACTTCTACAGCATTGAGCTTAGTCGCACTTGACAAGAGTGCATCCCAGATGGAAAGTAGCTGGACCTTGAACTCGATGCAGAGCGCAGAGATGACTCGCAGAATCTCTCGACTGCGACAGTCCACACTGAGGAGACTGGTCGCCAGTTCTGTAGCACTCTGCTGGTTGAGTTCTTGTATGTCAAGAGGGACACCAAGCCTCTGCAGCATGGCTCTGTACGAGTTCATCCTGAGCTCACCGATACTTATTGCAGTGCATCCGTCTGTCGAGTCTCCAAAGCCGGCCAGAAGGCATTTGCGTGCCAGCACTTGCCTCTGCAGGCCTAAAGGGTTGTTCCCCACTGAAAGAATCTTATTCAGCAAGTTTTTGAGTTGCTCTGGGATGTACTGGATCAGGTGAATGAGGGCAATGAGATCAGCACTGTCGTCCCGATCATTCCTTGAAGAGATCTCAAAAGTCAAAGTTTGGAAAGTCTGGTCAAGAGGGCTCTCGGGAGCACAGCATTGGAGCCACTTCTCAACCTTTCGCTCTACAATAGTATGAAACATCAAGGAACCAGGGGCATAGCTTTCTGCTATTTGGCTGAGGCAGTTGTAGATGCGTGAGGTGTCTGCAAACAGGCTGTGCCATGCACTGCACTCCAGAAGTTTTTCCAGCAGCTGTTCGGTCTTTGAACAGAGGCCAAGGTACGGAGAGGTATCAATGCTGTGGTGTTTCAGGATCTGTTCATTTCGGAGTTGCATGTATAGCCTCGTAAATTTGGCTTTCCTGTCCTTTGCTTCTTTAGAGTTCTGGCCAAGGCGGCTTAGCGGCAGGTCAGCACAGGTCTTGGCAGCCCTCACCGCAGTGGGGCCCTTGGCCAGCTTCTTCAACATCATTCCCAGGCACGCAAGAAATTTGTCCAGGCTTGACATTTGGTCTAGAAGAGACTTGATGCTGACAAGGAAGTTCACATCCAATATGCTGCCTCCATGCTTCTGGCAGCTCCATAGCACAACAGCGTTTTCCACAGCCATAAACAGAATGTCGTCCTTGTCTAGCCTAAGAATGTCAGCAACATCCATCCAAGCACTAGCTGTGTCAGGGTGAATTTCGTTGTTGATGAACTTCCAAGAAGATGGTTGCAGAAGCAGATGGAATGGCAGTCGTGTTCGGGAGACAGCGGGCAAGTCAACCGATGGGTGTTCATCGTACCATACATCCATCTCATGCTCAGATGGCGACCCATGTCTTCTGTAGGATGCCAAAAACTGGAGTACATGAAGTTCCCGCTGAACATTGCTTGTAGGTTCCTCCCAATTTCGGCAGCCGTCCAGGTAGTCGTAGCCAAACTGAAGGACTTCATAGCAGTAGCTGTTTACTTTGGCAAGTGCTTTCTTCAGTGCCTTCAGTGCAGATGCCTTTGGAAGAGCTTCTAGCACAATTGCTGCATCAGTCAGGGTTTTGGACAAAGGGCGGTCCCGAAGGAAGTCCTCTTCAGCTTGAGTGCAAAGTAAAAACTCAAGTCTACCAGCAAGAGCAGACTCGCTGTTCAGGGAAAATGACCTGCAATAATTTACAATGTCCTCTGTGTCAACTGAGAGGCATGTTATCATTGAGCTGAGAACACTTTCTAGTGCAGTACGATCTCCTTTCATTGCCTCTGCAAAGCAAATGGATGACCTCTTCAGTCGATGACCCCAGTAGGCTCCCTTCAATATGGCCTTGAACTTTTGCTGCAGTGGACCATGTGACATCCAACAGCAAACCATAGCAAGCTCTTTTAAGAGCCCAAAGCTGCCATTGCACAGAGAAAACAGGGTTTCCAGTGACGTTGCCATAGCTTGTTTGCTGCCAAGGCTAAAAAGCAAGCTCTTCACGAAAAGCATATCCAGATGTTTTTGTGCCACAGCTCGTGCAAGCATACTGAAAAGGGCACTATCAGCCTGTGTATTCATACCTTTGATTACTTCATATATGGTGGCACTGTGCAGGCTATCATGGAAAGCATGCTCAACTGTGACCAGCAAGGAGATGCACAGTTCGTCTTGTGATCTCGAGCAGAAATGGTTGCAGAGCAGCTTGAGCTTTTGCTTGACAATATCGAGTAGCTCAATTTTATGCTCCAAGAGAAGGTGCCACATAGCTTTCCCCAGGCTGTTGATGTTAGAGACAATCTCTTCTCTCTCAAGGACACCACCTTGCCTTTCATACATTCGTCTCTGTTTCCAAGTTAGGTAGGGGTCAGCAAGTCTCAGTGGCGACACATTTGTGGCATCACATGCATCTAGAATCTGCATGAGTAGATCTGCCCACATCAGAATCTTGGTGCATCTTGTCAGCAAGCTTCCCTTGACAGTCAGGGACACTCGACAGGCAATTTCATGAACTTTGGAAATCACTCCCAACACATCTTTGCTCTTGCACAATATCTTATGCAAGGTCTCCAATACAGAGCTATGGAGGCGGGGTACTTCCAGTAAGCAACCACAAAAAACTTGAAGTAGGTCATCTCTACCCAGATCAAGTGCTTTGCTGACCAAAGCCTCCAATGCAGACTGTACATTCAGTTTCAAGACATCTGCAAGATGTAGCAGCCTTCGAGAGGTGCGCTGTGGGGTGTCTTCAGCGCTTCTTTGAAAATCCAGCCTCTGAAGACACTCTTGCAACACACCATGTCTGCCACCAGCAGACTCCAGGTTGGCAATGGGTACCTTGATTTCGTAATCCCACCACAGAGTGATGATCTGCAACACCTGGTTCTGCATTGAGCTGTAATCTTCAAGCTTGATCTCCTGCTTTGTGTACAAAACAGTTAGCAGGTATTGCCAGCACTCCATCAGCTCCTTAGCTTTGCCCCCACAGGACGCAAAGTTCCGCGATAGGTGCAATCGACCAAACGTTGCCATCCTTGGGCCTAGCTCTCTCAGAGTATCCGGGGGGACACTGTGGAGGGCATCTGCAAACTTGTCAATATCTCCCTTCAGAAGCAATCGCTCCATGTGAAACAGACAGACCTCCAGCTCTGTCAAGTTGCCCATGCTCTTAGCAACAGTGAGAGCATCTTCCAGAGCCATGGGCTTCTCCGAGAGCAGGATGTTCCTAATTAGAACCCTAGCGTCGCTGAGCTGTGTGCACCTCATAAACTTCATGTCGTAACGTTGCAGGATCACGTTGACCTGCATTCTTTTGCGCTCCGTTTCGATTGCTTCGATGGCATGGCCCTGGAGAAGCGACCCTTGTTCTGCAAGCTCCTCCATGCCCTTGCTCCAGGGTACAGGTGCATGGCTGAGAATCTTCACAGCAATCTTCAGCCAGTGGTTGGGGTGATGTACGAATTTTGACACTGCCAGCAATTTTTCTTCCCAAGGTGCCTCTTGTAACAGCGGAATCTCATGGTAGCGTAAGGTGCGCTCAACATAGTTGCTCAAAGTCTCCGACACGTCCAACTCCTTCCTCTTAAGGTAGGGAAGGAGGAACCCTTCGAGAAGCACATCCACTTCAGTCTTGGTGACAACCTCATCAAGGATTGAGAAGACTGCTTCTAGTATGTTTGGATTCTGAAGCTCCGGAAGAGTGACACGACATTTGTACTTGATCCACAAAACTTCCAGGTCCCGAAGATTCGTGAGAAGGTAGTAAAGCTTACACAGAGCGCCTTCTTCCCTCTGAATCATTCTTGGGGCACTGTACACTGCAAGCCAGCTTTTGGAAGGTAAAATATCCGCACAACTGGTCATCTGGTTGTAAACATTTGGCACAACTTCCAGAAGCTTCACTGCACCCGAGGGCCACGCTGCTTTTTCATAGAGTTCGATGCTAAGAGCTCTGCTGACGATCCACAAACAGACGTCTTGCACAGCTTCGGGCACATTTTGTAGAATGCAGGGCAGGAAGCTTTCCTCGAGCCATCCTACTAGAACCGACACCCGCATTGTACTTGGAACGGCGTTCAGAAGAAAAAGCACGGCTTCACGGTCCAGGCTTGCAACAAACTGATCCTGATGGCGAGCCCAGATGAGCAAGGCCGAAGGGACATCCTCATTTCTGAAGCAACTGCTCATCTCTTGAAGGAGATCGGCCCTGGAGAAGGAGAGCCATCCACTCATAGTTTGGTTCAATTGCAAAAGGCGATAAGTTGTCACCCTGTTGAGAAGAGACGCGATTTCTGCACAGAGGGCATCGCGCTCCGCACAATCAGGACATTCTGTAGCAGAGAGGTGTTCTTGCAGGAACAGAAAGAGCCCCACGACTGCACTCGGCGTGGCAATCTGAGTCTCGACGCAACACCTCGCCACCCTCAAGGCATCGGGAAGCTGCCGAATTAAGGAGTAAGCCTCTTCGAGCCTGGCACGCTCGCTCGTTTCATCCAGGGGGCTCTGCCGCAGACCGCCGAGTTCGTCCAAGACAAACAGCAGGTGGTTCCAGTGAACCTCTTCGAGGGGAAGTTCGTAGAGCCTGGCAAACTCCTCGGCTTCCAGAAACTTTTGCTTGCCGATGAGCTTTGCAAGACGCTGCTCCGGCAGGGCTTCGGACACAACCCTGACCCTGAGCTCAGCGATGCCGCCCCAATCTTTATCGGCCGTGCCTTCCACGATGCAGAAATCTTCCTGGTCGTGACCAACTGTAGCGAGCCAGCAAAATTCTTCGACTTCCAGGGAATAGAGCAGCTCCGAAGTCGAGTACCTGCAGATTTTCAGCTTGCGGGGCGCATCTCCGTTCAGGACAGTCAAGACCGCAATCTTGAGACCCTGGTCAGTTTCGGCTTCGCAGCTCAGGGCAGCATCTTCAGACACCATGAAGTCGTCTATCCCCATCTCGCTCCAGGTTCGTTTAATGATGAGTGTCTTGAGGCATAGGACCAGTAGCTCCTTCTCCGCATTTAGAACCAGGAGAGAACAGTCGCTTTGAACCGCAAACATCTTCGAGACTCCTGTTTTGCTTAGACCGCTGAGGAGGCGGTAACTTCGCTTTTCGCCAATCGAAAAACAATACAAGTCGCCTGGACTGCTGGACACCAGGAGGTCGTCGTCAACCCAGCGTGCCGCGGTACTCGGAAACATTGTATCTTTGGCGGAAATCTTCTGGCCGAGATTGACAACCCGCACCTGCAACGGCGTCAGGTCAGGTTCTTTCGTGGCGGCATCGAGCTGAGAAAGGATTTCGTCGCTGATAGTGGCGACAATCATATTGTCCCCCGCGAGCACAAAAACGTTGTAGACGTCGTCGTCGTCTGCCTTGCGCACCTCGATAGAGCGAAACAGTTTCGTGTCGCCGTCAGATGGCGTCTTTCCCACGCGGAAGCTGACGATCTTTGAGGATTCCACAAGGACGACGTGCAAGATTCCGAGTCTTTCACCGGCCAACAGGACGCCCGAAGCGACGTCGCTGCGTAGAGCGATGCAATCGACGGTCGATTCGAAGGTTCGGGAAAGGACGGTGGTCTGGTGGCGCATGACGTTGACGACATTTTCGATTGCGATGGCAAAGTAGCCGCTCGTCGTGACGGCGTGAACCGGTGGCTGGTGCGATACGCTGTTGACGCCGGCGCCGATACCGATGGTGAACAGCGTGCACGCCTCGTACAGTTCGCTACCGCCCAGCAGTTCGTTGCGGGGCCCGAAGTTGACGGTTTCGCCGTCCAAATTGAAGCACACTGTGTTCCACATCGCGCAGAAAGCTCTGTCGCGTACACCAAGATTCAGGGGTTGGGGCCGTTAGGTTGGTCCATACTCGAAAGCAGAGCCAAAAACTCGGATCGAGCAAAGCGAGGCGAGCAACGGTTGAGGAAAAGAAAAGTACGAAGAGCGCGCGCGCACGCTGTGGTTGCTGTGGTTGCCAAGCCAGCCAAGCGACCATGCCAAATATAGGCCTTTCCAATTTTTACAAAATCACAGTCCAGCGTGTGATCTTCCCAGCCCAGCACGTGCATGTTCGTCGCTTTGGAAAGCGAGCAAAGCACGCGCCACAAGCACAAACACTCAAAATGGCACCGGCCACATGCTCTTTTTTGGAAAGGTCTCCTACCTTACCTACACCAAATTGCATTTTAAATTAACACATTTTTTGTAAGCTGCAACTTAAAATTTGCAATTCATTTTTAAGCATAGGTTTTTTTTAGTAAATAACATTGTTTGTTGATGTCAGACTTAGAATCTTTAAGGCTTAACGAAACTGAAACCTGTAATGAGTGGCCAGCGCGATTTAGTGCAAAAGCGCTAAATCGCGCTTTTGCGAGCGTTGCAGAGGCTGGCGGCCAACGTTACTAAAACACTCGGTTGGGAAACTCACCCTCGAAACCTGGGCCGCTGGCGTCCACCGTGACCGAGCTAAATACGATAATTGCGCCACCCTTTAGCGCCGAGTTGAAACATAAAAGTGCTTTACATAGCTACTGCGTGATGGCCCTGCGAGATGGCGCAACGGAGCCTTGCCCGACTCGACCTGAACCAATACGTGCAGCCGTGCAGTTCCCGGAGTAGACGCTGCGGGAGAAATGGCGGCGTTGCGATCGCCATTAGCTCGGCTCTCGAGTACGGATCGGAGCCACTTTTTTAAAGCAGGCTCTATGGCAGTTTCCCAACTGAGTGGTTCTAGTAACGTTGCTGGTGGCTTTGTGCTGAAGCGGCTGAAGAGTGAAGACAGGCTCTCTACTCGTTCGTCGTAATTCGCCAAAGTATTATTTTTTTTTTTTAAACCCTGTGAAAACGGGTGTACTTGCCTTTGAGAGCACATTGATATTTTTACGAAAGCGCAGGAGTGGGGATTGAACCCTGCGCTGGGGTTGGCAATGCATTAAGCATGGGCTGAGCTTTAGACATTGTTAGGGTTCGGCTATTATCATCTTTGTTTGAACACGAGCCAATGCTCGAATGTTTGGCGATGCTGATTGTCATGAACCCTAACAATTGATTCGGGCTCATGACGATCGAGTATGTCACGGTTTCATGTGACTTGCGGTGCAAAGTCGTGATGTCATGTGAAGTCACGGTGTCTCAATGTAAACCGACTTGATGCAGTGAGTGACACATGACAATGTCACATGATGTCACAAAGTCACATGACGTCAAAGGACCAAGTGACATGATATTACTTTACCGCATGTCTTGACTACATGACATCACATGACCCCGTGGAACATGATTAATCATACTGCCAATACAAAAGCGCTACGAAAACCCTTAATTTCTCATACATTGCAATTATGTATATGACAATTTTATCAATACATAGAAATACAGCTGCCAATTTTAGAGCGCAGCTTTTGGGTGCTTGCTTCCGCATATAGCGGCGTCGCCGTCGGCGTGATTGCCCCGCTAAATTTAGCAGGAAATTGAATTGGTGTTGAGGTCACGTGACGTCAATTTTTCTGCTAAATGTAGTGTTGAAACTGAATTTGTTCATAGGTGACGTGACACAAAGTCATGTGACGTCATTTTCTGCACTAAATTTAACGGGGAAACTGAATTGGTGTTGAGGTCATGTGATGTCATTTTCCCCGACACATCATATTTAAGCAGACACGGTCACTTTTCCATCAATTCTTTTGGCACAATGGGAATGCACGTAAAAGATACACTTCCATCCACAGCCACACCGACTGCACTTTCTTGGAGGGGGGCATCACCATCCCATGACAAGAGTGACCAGACATACTAGAAATCTGCGGCTTTCACCATTCGTAAGCATTCCATACTGTATTCTACATCACAAACATCTGCAGCATCTGCTACAGCAACAAAAGCATGACCATGATTCAAAGGTCTCTGTAAAGTGCTCTTAGGCACAAGTTCTCGTACAAACGAGGCATTCTGTTGAGCTAGGCTCGGGCGCCTGTGCCTGACTATGCTGTCATAATCTGCGAGCTGGAGTAAAATTGTGCCACCAACACCGACACCAGGGTGTAAGATAGACAGGTGGGGAAACGAGAGCCAAATGAGCGACCGGATTGTGTCCCTTTCGGGTTTCTCTTTTTTTGTGGCGCCATCTATGTGGAGCACCGCGAACTCTCACTCCAGGTGGGCGACCGGTGGCGACCGGCTAAACCGACGGAGATTTTTTTTCTTCTCGCCGCAGCGCCATCTGTCGCAAATCGGGGGTACCCGCAAGCAGACGAGTACACAATCCGGTCACGGCATTGCTGTAGGCCTCTATGGGCCGTTTCCCCACCTGTCTATCTTACACCCTGACCGACACTCTGTGCGAATACAGTGACCGTGACAGGGCGAACTCAAATCTGGCCTGAAATGGCGCCTTATGTCTTTGCTGTAAACGGGCAATTTGGCCAGTGTATTACGGCTGCTAACCTGGAAACCGTTTGCATTAAAATCCACCCATCTCAAAAACAGGAGGGAATTATTGAGCTCACGACGTCAAAAACTGCTGCATGAGCTTTCAGTTCAAATGATACCGAGTTGTAGTGTTTATGCACTAATCCACCGCAATCTATCTTCTATAATGTGCATTCAGAGGATGAATGAGAAAATTACATAAACTATTTTAAAGAAAAGCAGTGTATTCCATATCCAAATAAGGCTGCAAAGAGCAAACTGTCTTTAAAGGGCCCATGAAACGAATTTTGGACTGCAATGAATCAATTTATATTGGTATTTTACTAATAGCACATCGTTCAGTGGGCCAAAAGAAAAAAAGTAGAAAGACAAAAGCCTGACTTTCGGTACGAAAATTGGAAAACCACAGCGGACTATTTCGTACCTCCTTCCCTTCGTAAGCTCGCTGCCTTTTCTCTGTGATACATCCGCGGACCCCGCAGCGCGTCATCGGGACCCCGCAGCGCGTCACCGGGCCCAAACGAACGTCACACGACACCGGAGCTCACTTAATCCGTTCACCCCTAAGCTGACATTGTGGTGGAAGCTACGCGCTTGCCGGACCAATCAGCCGCCTCCCTTTCATCACCTGACCTCATTCTCTGCGCGTGGGTATGCGCGAGAGAGCGTGATCACGTGGCAAAAGTATGGCTGGCCCAACGAGCACGTAGCTTCCACAGCACTGTCAGCTTTGGGGTGAACGGGGTGGGAAAGCAACTTTTGTCCGAATTTTGAGCGACGGCTAATCTTCTAGGGGGAGAATGACTGTATCCGGATTAGAGAAACGAGAGTCCGAGCAAGAGGTGACTCCCCCTTTCCGTCTTCTGGAACTGTTTGGTAGAATGCGCGACTTGTGAGTTGAGGAGGAAAGCTAAACAGGAAAAAGTTGGAAAAGCGTTTCATGACTCCTTTAAGGGCAACTCTGGTTCATTTTCAATGTTAAGCAAACAAAGCAGTTCTCTTGAGTATTGTCTAAAAAGACCACACGCCAAATGTTTCAATCTAATTCTGCCTAAAAGTTGATGAAACTGTTTGAGGTGTGCGAAATTACCAAAATTTGCGAATCCTGGCGGGCGAGGCTCAGCGTAGCCAAAAGCGCAGTCAATACCACCGTGTCGGTACAGCCCATCTTGCACTACCTATGTCATGCTCGAGGAGATTCGTTTGCTTGTTTTGTACTTTTTAAGCAAACACTACAGACGGCGCTAGCAGTGCGCTTATCAGTGGCCACGTGATTTGCGTAATGCACATGCACTTGTGTGCTCCTGTGCGAGACAGACAGTTTGTGACGTTGAGCACGGCTTACATCTACAAACCCGTCGCAACATATTAACATGTGGTTCACCAAACTTCGCTTTCTAGGCAGCGCCCGGCCGCCTGGTATGTGACGTCACGATTAGTACTACGTGGTTAGAGCATGGAGGTGATGAGAGAGAAGCAATGTTGCCCGCCGCAGGCAAGGCTTCGGTTTGTGGCGAGCTTTAAACGAAAATTGAGCAAAAAATATTAAACATTTTCGGAACGAAATTACGTAGAGCCGTTTATTAAAATCTTGGGATATATCATCAACTATTAACTCCAATTATGTTGGAACTGACTGGAGTTGTCCTTTAAGCCACTTGAAATTGAAATATTGAACCATTTCACATTTCTAAATCGGACACAAAAGGGTCAGGAGATGCTGCAAAATAAGCTCGGTAACCCAAGCAGGATTTGACAAGGTTTCAATTGTGGACACAACAAGGGGTCCCCATTGATGTCTTCCATAGTAGGTCATTAATGTCAAAAACATTTAATGGCTATCGAGATAACCTTTTTCAATTCTTAATGGATACAGCTTGCCATGCAATGGTATGTAGTAAACTCAACACCTAAAAAGCACAATTCAATACGGCTGGGGTGTATTTAAAGGCCACTCATAATATTCTGCTGAAATCCAAGTGAAAGAAAACAATATCAACTGGTAGCACAATGAGGAAAACATTTTAGTTGGCCACAAGGCAACTTTTGGGGCAGACAGAGGTGGGACTTCCTACACAACTAGTGAAAATCAATGAAGAGGGTCTGAACAATGGACCTTTTTCAAGTATTGAGCGCAGTCAGGGGTGTTGTCTGCAAACTACAAATGAAGGGCAACGCAACATGCCTCCGCCGCCAGAACACACCGGCATCGTGCCGTTGTATTGGCTTTTGTTGCTTTTTATGCCCCATGCTACCGACGCTCAAAAAAGAATCGTCAAGGAAGACGAAATATGCGCAAAGACAGATGCTGATAATTATTGGTCGTGCGGAACGGTGCCCTCCGAAAACGGCAACAGCAGGAAGCGAGGACAGGGAAAGGGGATATGCATGTGCAGGAGCTTACTGGAAAAAGGTCCATTATGAGCGATGCCACCAAAGCATATCGTAAAACCATGTAAGAATGAGGCTAACAAACAGAGACATGCAACAATATGACCTCGAACAACATGACCGGGCCGATAAAAGTGAAAGATCCGAGACCATTTCGGTGGGCAACACGATAAACTCGTACCCCGATGCGACACTTGTCCATAGTATATCTACGGTGCAATCCACCCATAACGATACCAGATATAACGATGTACTGCTTATAACAATCAATTTCTACACCAGAAACTCTCACTTTCTAGTCCAGATACCACGATAATCGGTCATAATGATTGAATTTTCGTGTTTTCTCATTATCGCTATAAGTGAATTGCACCGTATTAAAATTTTCCCCCACGTGCAAAGACTGTCGCAACAAAAGATTGCAACCACGACTGCCTCCTAACAAAGGAGTGCTCGTCTCATATAGCTCTTCCAAGTGACTAACGTGAAATCGTGACTGCTCGCACATTCCGAGGGCAATGTGTCGGAAGTTGATCAACCTACAATTGTATACAAAGAAGGGATCTTGGGTACCTAAAACACTCCAACAACCTACAAACTATCGTGATATTCAGGTACTACACTACTTATTTCAACATGGTCTACAAAACAATGATAAAAACATCACTCCACGCAGGAAGAGATCCTCCGATGTTTGTGAGCCAGATGGACAGATCGTTTTCTGGCTAAGTGCGAATCGAAATTAAGAGCCGATGAGAGTGACCGGTGTGAAAACCCGACGGGAGGAAAGTAAAACAGGAACATTGAACTACATAAACTGTGGTGTCTGGAACGCATCTCTGACTAGTGCGTTTCCTGCGTCCATAACAGTGGTCTCCGAATTTCCATCCGATCACGTTATAAAAGTGTCATATTGTCGCCGGTTGCAATCCCAGTAGTGTTACAACAGCGGTGGCGGATGTGGCAGAGGATGTGGCAGACTCCTCTTCCGTTGCTGGTCGCTCTCGAGCTAGACAGTCCTTGGAAGCTTCGGCAGCCGGGAGTTGAGATGTCGTGGTGACGGCGACACTTGCATTCTCTCGAGCTTTTTCCCAGAGCTTCTACGCCCAACCACCAGGATCGCAACATCCGACGCGACAACACTGACGCTCCGGCTTTTGCAACGTCATTTGTTGCCACTTTGGGACCACTTTCGATGCACGGGCGGAATAGAACGCCAAGCACACCAGTCAGAGACGCATTCCATGCACCGTACCACAACAGCGCCGCCGAGACCTTTGTTTAAACCGTACGCACTATTTAAACGATCCCGTAAATGACTGCTCCGCAGAGTAAATGAATCTGTACATCGTCAGTCACGATGGGGTGACGGGTAAAAGTGACCGGCAATCCCGGCGATTTGTGCAAGCAACGTCTAATGTCGCCGTCCTATCAACACGGGCCCCACCAGCGGCGGAACGCCGGACTTCAGGGCTGCGCCTGCTGCGGCTGAGGCCGCGGGGGCGCGTACGGGCAGCCGAGGAACTGGTCCGAGATCCGCCCGGCCTCCCTGAGACCGCTGAGGAGGGCCCCGTGGACTGTGGCCGGATAGTTCCGTATCGTGTGCTCCCCAGCGAAGAAGAGGCGCGGGAGCGACTGCGGCTGCGCGGCGCCCGGCACGACTGACGGCGGGGTCACCGGCGTGGCCAGAATGTCGTAGTCGCTGCCGGAAGCACCTGTCGCAACGTAGGAGTAGGATCCGCGAGACCAGGGATCCGCGCGCCACCGCGTGACCACGGTCTCCTTGGGCTGCGGCACGCTCCCGAAGATGCCCTTGAGCACGGCCAGGCAGCGCCCGACCACCACATCGTCACTAACGTTCTCCATGATGGCTGCCGCCTCGCCCGCGACGAGCGCAAGCAGCACCGGCGCCCGGTAGAGGTTCCAGAAGAGGAAGAGCTCGCCGCGACTAGCCGTGGTGCTGCCCACGTGGCCAAACAGGTTCGCGTTGGGGTCCCAGAAGATGCGATCGAAGCAGAGCACCACCTTGTTGAGGTTGCCAAAGCCGAGGCGCTGGATGGCACTCACCTTCCACTCAGGGAGTGGGGGGATGAATTGGACTGTGTTGGGGAGGTTCGACGCACCCTGCACGGCCTGCTTCATGACGCCGAGCGGCAGCGTGCTCAACACGGCATCCGCCTTGAAGCTGACCAGGCCGCCGCTGCTCCGTGTGTTGGCGGCCAGGACCTCAACGCCCGCGCTGCCGTGCCGGATCTGCTTGACGGCCGTGTTGAGCCGAATGTCCAGTCCCTCAGCGAGCGCCACGGGCACGCAGGAGTAGCCATTGCGGACTGTCAGGTGGGACCCCGTGAACTCGAAGTCGTCGTCCTGGTCCCAGTGCTTGAGGGACAGGTTGTGGAGTGGCGTGGCGTTGGCAAACTCGAGGTTGGCGAAGTGCCAGTCAAGGACCTGTCGGTCACGTGACGAGAGGTAGACGTCGCTCGGCGGCGACGCCTCTAGCTCCTGCAGCTTGTCCTCGATCTCCCGCTGCTGCTCGGCGAGCTGGTCCCACTCGCGGCAGGCGCAGCTCAGTTCGTGCTGCTTGCTGCGCAGCACAAACTCCTGCGTGACGTCCCGCTGCAGCTTTGAGTCGGCCAGGTCACGGTGCTGCTGGCGCAGCAGCTCCATGTGCTCACGCAGCTGGAGCATCCGGTTCTGGTTGGCCTTGAGCTTCTCCTGCATCTCGAGGATGAGCTTCCAGTGCTCGATCTGCTTCTCCTTGACATGCTTCTCCTGCAGCTTGATGACCCACTCGAGGGCCTGGCCCAGCGACACGGGCTTGCTCTGCACATAGTTGAAGTCCAGCTGGTGGGAGAGGTACGAGGTGGCCTCGAGGAGACGGTTGAACTCCCGCTCGACCATCTCGTCCTTGTCCTTGGGCACTGTGGCGCCATTGGACTCGTACAGCGGGCACTTCTGCCGGATCCGGTGCAGCTCCATCTTGATCTGGCGGCTGAGCACTGCCACGGGATTCCCACCCAGTCCGGTCACGACCATGGCGCCCAGGTCTGCGATGTAGCCGCCCTTGCGGAAGGTGGCGACACGGCCGCCAACGCGGTCGCGGGACTCGAGAACGATCACCTCCATGCCGAACTGCTGGAGCTGCTGGGCGGCCGCCAGGCCAGAGATGCCGGCGCCGATGACGATGATCTTGCCGTGCTTCTTGGCAGGGGGTCCCTTGATGCGCTCGTACACGCCGAAGTTGATGAGGCCCTGGCGCTCCAGGTAAGCGTGGATCCGCATCACGAACGGGCCGTCGCTGTTGTACGGCGGCTCGATCTGCGGCAGCGCGTTCTCGAAGATCAGCTGGAGCTTGGGGTTCTGCAGCCACAGCTGGAGCAGGCGGTTGCGGATGTGGAGGAAGACCTTCTGCGTCTGCGGGGCGCCCTGGGCCACGTCCGGGAAGCAGGCCGCCTCCTGAGCCGTCATCTTGTCGAAGGGAAGCCGACTCTGGAAGGCAGCCCCCTCCAGACCGGTGGGGTCGTCCTGTTCGCTGTCAAGGTCTTGGGGCTCCCCGTCCGGGTGGGACCGCGGGTTACCTCCGCCGCTGTGGTGGTTCGTCGGCGCTCCCGTTGGCGTCGATGTCGGTGGCAGTGCCGTTGGAGCCTGCGACGCCGCGGCTGCTGCCGCCGCCGCTCGAGCCTGCTGCTGGTGTTGTTGCTGTTGCTTACTGTGGTTCATGGCGTCTTCCTCGGGGCAGTAGCCGTCTTCGCTCGGAGCTGCGGCGGAGGATGCGGACGAGCCGAGAGTGGTCGCCGCGCCGAGCGCCGCGCCGCCAGATTTTTCGCTCGCCGTTTCTTTGACGTCCAGACGGGCCCGGCGTCGTCGTGTCGTGCGCCTGGCGTGGTCGTCCGCGGCTTCCCGGGGTTCTCCCGACGTCGACGGATCGGTGATGAGCGGTTCTTGGGGGCTGAGTCGCTTCCTGTCGTCCGATGAACTCATGTTCCCGTGCGCCGCAGATCCGGCGCGCAGTCACTAAGCGCGTTCTCGCATCGGGCTTGAGTGTTCCGGGCGCGATTTGAGGTAAGGAATCCCGGGTTTTGACTCAGAAATTAGAATATTGAACGAGGAAGGCGCATAAACCGTTAGATTTTCAGCATTGAAAAACAAGCCCCGCCGCATCGTTACGCAGAGTCGGGATATCCGCAGTTTCGAATTTTAAAATGCCTTTATTTACTGTTATTATTATTTAAAAAGTTTATTAAAAAATATTTGTATTAGTTAGTTGTTTTTATATAAACTACACTTGTTAGAAAATGCTATATTGCAGTTTTTCCAGTTTACGAAACGATGCTTGCAAGTTTTGTAACGTTGGCGGTAGCGGTTGTTGAGGCCAGATGGCGCAGCCAGTCTTCATTTTCGTAGCATTTTTGCAGTTCTTTGGGATGGCGGGTATTAGGGAGTTTTAGAATAACGTACGCAATTTTAGCGCACGCTAGCGCTAAATTTAGCACTTGTATTAGCGCGCGCGACGCGACAGAGTTTTAGAATAGCGTTTCTCCGTCGCGACGCAAAAGCCCAAGCATCTCGCGCTTGCGACACCACCAAGATACAGTCACAATTTTTATTTCACACACAAAGTCCTGTAACTTTAGAAAAAACGAGTTTTTTGGTCCAGAGTACTATTTTAGATTTGTTTAAACGTGAGAATGCGACGCGAGCGGTTGACCGGTCGTGTCCGCTTGCGTCGCCTCGGCAAGAGAGGTCTCGTGTACTGACCTTCGCACATCGTACTTTCGCCTTTCGCCAAGAAATGTTATTCATTAGACATTGTTATTACCACCACTAGGTCCCAATCTCGAACTGTACAATCCGGAATCCCCCAAGGCACAGCACTTGGTCCGACCCCCTTCTAAATTTTTATCAACGACATCGTCCAGGTTATAGACTCCTCACCGCCATCATGTATGCAGATGACCCCACCCTCCATCAACCGACCGATGCGATTTCAGGAAGTCTATAAGTTAACCAACTGCAACAAGACCTTGATCAGATCCAAGCCTGGACCATCAGAAACAAATTACCACCAAGTGTATCAAAATATGCTACAATTCACTTCACCACAAAAAGAAAATCACAGAATTGACCAGTAATATTAACTCTTAACGGAATTCCGGTTGAACGAAAGAAGACAATAGTTCTGCTGCTGGGTGTCACCTTCGACAGTAAACTCAGCTTTACTGCACATGTCCACTCCGTCGCCTCACGAGCACGACGGATGCTGGAATTCGTGCAAACTATTAGCAAGGGTCTGGGGCCCGCTGTGCTCGCGCAGTTGTACACTGCGCTGGTTCTGCCCCTATTAGAGTATTGCTCGCCAGTCTGGTCATCACAGGGATTGAGTAATGCGGATTCTTGGGCGAGTTGGGGTACTGAAACTTTGAGAACATGATAGCGCTTCAAGACAGGGACGAGAGTAGGAACGAGACAACACGATGCGCTAACTTCAACTGTTTAATCCCCAGAAATCCACAGGGAGTTTTGGCCCAGGCGACACCATGGAGACCATTCAACGGCAGCAGCTTACGGCATCTATTGCCGAACCTCAAGTCCTCGGCTTTTGCACCGTGACGTCCCAACAACCCAGCTCTTGAGAGCAGCCAAGCGGCGTAATGTAGCCACCCTGCGGTTGCTGGCTCAAGTAATTGGCCCTGGGGTCCCACAAGACGACCTTCGCTCTGTACATGGGCATACCGACCGGGGGGGCAAGGGGGGAGCTTGCCCCCTAGCTCTCAGAGGGGGGGGGGGGGCAAGGCATGTGTTTTGCCCCCCCCCCCCCCCCCCCGCCTGAAACAGCCGCCATTGGGCAGGGAAAACACTGGCCGACGGCGCCCAAGGGATACCAAGGGCACTGGGGGGGGGGGGGGGGGGAGAGGTGGGGTCTGTTTTGCCCCCCCCCCCCCCCACTCAAAAATAAGTTGGTACGCCACTGGCTCTGTACCCCGGCGCAACGAACGGACCGGACGCATCGACCCTCTCTTCGCGCGGACCCAACGGCACGACAACTCGTGTCTCCTCCGGGGTGTGAGACCCTGTCTGACGCCATCACCAGCCTGCCTCTCAAAAATAGGGGCGAGGTAACACAGCTTTGCAAGGCAACGGCCAAACACCTCTAAACTAGCACTCATGAATCAATCAATCAATCAATCAATCAATCAATCTATCTATCTATCTATCTATCTATCTATCTATCTATCTATCTATCTATCTATCTATCTATCTATCTATCTATCTATCTATCTATCGATGAATTTGGCAACGGCCCATATCTTTTCATCTTAGAATGTTAGAATGGAGGGACAGATATGTCTTATTTTCAAACGCAGTGCGTAATATGACGAAACTATATATGTCAAAGAGATTATATTGTACCTTTATAAAGACACAGAAAGCTTTTCACATAAAGAAATTTACAAAGTACAATATATATACGTATACATTTTTTTAATGACATATTGATTTTGTTTTAGCTCCTCTTCTCAAGTTTAGAGTTGTTTCTTTTATGTAAACTCTACTTCAATTAACAATATTTTTTTTTTTTTCAATAGGCTTAGATACAAGTTTTCATTTAATATGTTTCTCGTGCCTTGAATAATGGTACATCGAAAGCTAGGTCGATTCAAACTTGGCCCATTATTGTTAAAGGTGCAAGAGTCAAGAATTTTTATTTCATAATATTAAATAAAAACACACTTCTAGAGAACTTTAACCCTTCTATACAAAGTTTTAAAGCAGAAAAAATAAGTTCTAATTATTGTGAAGAAAAAAAAAAAAAAAAACAAAAAAACGAATCTTAACGTTGCGAGACTCCGAAATGTGTCACTAGTGAAAACTACAAAAATCGAAAGACCTACCCTTCTGCCCTTTTGAAGTCCAAAACTCAAGAACAGAATATTTTCCGTAGTTCTCACTTGCAGTTTGTTCTAGTCTGTCTGTCTCTCTCTCTCTCTTTCTCTCTCTCTCTGTCTCAATTTGAGATGAAATCACCCATATGTAATCATCCAGCTTTTGTTTTTGTACTTTAACTTGTAATTTTGTATTTTTATTCTTGTCTAGGATTATGCATTTAGTTTTTCCTCATTTATATTTGCTTATTTATTTTCCGGCCCTCAAGACAGCGACAGATCCGCGATCCGACCCCCTAGCCAAAAAGTTTGGAGACCATGTTCTAAACGAAACGCGTAAATGAATCCGCATACCTGTGCTGCGTGTGAAAAGTGTAACATTTTTACTGATCATGGATGATAAACTTAGTGTTTCAGCCCAACCAGAATGCCAATATCGATTTTGCATAAACTTTCCGCTACTTTTTTTATCGCATCTTTGCATCCGCACAAATGCTGTAGATGCATTTATCTTTCAAGGTATTTCAGTGTCCGCGAGGCAACAAGATAGCTGTCACATAAAACGGTCGTGGACGGCGTAAATTTTGTTTCGCGCAAGATTTGCATCGCATTCTTACGCAAAGTTCCCTTCTTTTCTTCCTATTTGCAAGATACGAAATACCTGCGTTTGACCACGACCTACTGAGACAAGACCGACTTTTAACTGCTTACGACCAGCTGCATTGCTTCGCAGCGGGTCGTAAGCCGTCACAAGAGTCTTAAAGGCCGACGTACACTTCGCGCTTTCCACTTTGGCTGCCTTTTCCTTTCCTATATACTCTCCACTCAGTAATGTAGACTCCGTGTTTTTGGGAGTTTATTTTTCGTCAAATTCGGAGGGTGTTTTTCGGAGTTTATTTTTTGCCGATGATTTGGAGTTTATCGGCGTTTATATTTGTTTGATTCCCAATTCTCCGAAATTCAGAGCTTAATTTTGCAGCGTTTCCTATTAAAAAATAAATAAATATTAACCGGATGTAAACGTCTGCCAGATAAAAAATAAAACGCACTTATATCAATTAAAAAAAAAATGTTCAGTCGAATTTGGCGTTGGTGCTATTGCCATTGGCAATACTAATTTGTCCCACGACAAAAGTAGAACAAAAGTGTTGCTTCGATAATCGTCGATACCTTAAAATCAATAAACGCTCGGAGGTAGTCGCTAGGAAGCTCGTAGTCATCCCACCCTATTCCATCAACCTATCCCATGGCCGCACGAGGTGGAGTGGTAAATGATGTAATAGAGAAGTTTCAACTGCCCCTCGTCCCTATTTTATGCAATCTCTATTATCCATAGATTTCACTGTTACAAAAACATACCCTCTTCTTTCTCTAAAAAAGTGGTTCTCAACCATTGATGTCTCGCGGACCCCTTGTGAATCGGCGGAGATGATGGAGGACCCCGTTCGCGGTAAGCGGAAGGGAAAGATAGAGGTTAATTATGATAATGATTTATTAAGTGAACATAACTAAGGGCGGGTGTGAAGTAGACTTCTCTCATTGACATATACACGAGAAAACTCACCCAAAAATTGGATCGTTTCTTCTCAATCGGATAAAAGAAAACTTTTACAGCCGGGCTTCACTGACAAGGCAGGGTTTCGCGGACCCCAAGAATGCCTTCGCGGACCACGAAGGGTCCGCGGACCCCCATTTGAGAACCACTGCTCTAAATCCCAAATCGCATGGCCCAAAAGGGAAACCAAAAGAGTGGCTTTTGTCGTGACCCGAATGCAACGTTACAGGAGCAAGCTCAGTTTCACAGCTCCGCCTGCGACGTGGGCTCAGTGGCGGTCATGAGAACTAGCAGCGCTGTAGTCGAGTCTTACTTCCGGGTTGTCTAGCCCGCCAAGCTTGAATAGCAATACTTGAGCTTGGGCGAGTTGGCGATTCATGCTAACACTCCACAGCGCAAGGAAACAAACGCACACAAAAATAAATTTCAAACACTCAAAGAAAGAACTCTCACACTGCGCTGGCTCTCAACTCTTGTGTTGTTCATGCGCACATTACAGTGTTGTACGGAACGGCGTTCCTGGTATCCGTTCATTTTAGGAGGAACGAAGGAACGCCGCCGTTCCATTTTGCATCGGTGGAACTGGAACGCGTTACATTTTTACTAAAACGAAAAAAAAAGGAACGGCGTTCCTTTCTTTTTTCTGTCCAGTGGGGTAATTTTATTTCCTTCCTAAGAGGGAAATTCTAAAAAAGTATAAAAACAATATCATTACGAAGAGCAGGGGCTTGTTAACGTTTTTTCTTGTTACTTATCTTAGGGTTTATATTGTGGAGTTCACGCTTGGTAACAGTTGGGCGCACGAGAGCTAGTGGACATTGATTCTTTTTTCAGTGCACAAGACTGCGGTACAAAAAGCAAAACTTTTAGTCGAAGGAAAAGACACAGAAAGAGGGACGTCTCAAACTCAGCTACTTTCTTTGCCTCCACGAATCCTCATACTCCCAGTAATGCGGGCAGCACATGCCGCTGCCCGCGCGCATACACACCGGGCCATTACCCAAGAGGGAACAACCTCACTTGTTGCCCCCACGACCGACCAGCTCATCAAGTATGCCGACATACTTGCCCACTACCGTCACAACCGAAGAAAATACCCAGCACCGCACCCAAGACTATCAAGAGATGAAGCCACCACCCTCCGAAGACTGCAGACCAATACATATCCCCACAGCACCCTTCTTCACGCCATCTATCCCACTCAATACCCCGCCACCTGTAATTTTTGTCCTTCTCCCGGCAACCTTTACCATCAGGTATGGGAATGCCAACGAACCCCGGACCTCACTCCCAAACCCACCCCATCCTACGAGCAGTGGATGGCCTGTCTGACCAGCCCGGACCCTGGGATCCAGCAAGACCTGGTGACGAGGGCCCGGATAGCCAGCCGCAGCCAGGGTATCCCGGACTAAGGATGCCCTCCACCGGGCGGGTGCCCTAACATCTGCACCTGATGCTCGCTGAATAAAGATTTATTCATCATCCCAGTAATCTAAGGCTGACTACAGCCATCACTGAACTTTTGCAAAGAGACCTAGTTACAACAAAAGAACAGGTTACCGGACATCAAACGCGCCCTTATAACCCGAACATTGGTCACTTAAAAGATGCACAAAAATTAACCACTGTTCCCTCTCTCCTTGTCCTCCACCTTCAAACTGAACAACGAATCCAATCTTCAGGAAGAAGGACTGGTTTTCAAAACTGGCCTTTCAAAAGCCCTACTATCTTCTTCACTTGCTCGTCTTGCGGAAAGCAACATCGAGAAGTGGGGACCAGCAGTCGGGTGCTCGTGCTCCTGCTCGTGAGCTCACGAGCAGGAGCACGAGCACCCGAAGGGGTATTCACACGAGGGAGAAATCCCGGGGATTTCTCCCCGGCACGCGCGCCTCACGAGATGAAAACGCGAGGCTTTTGCACATCGCAAAGCCTGACGTTTTCGTCGTGGGATGCGCGTGCAGGGGAGAACTCCCCGGGATTTCTCCCTCGTGTGAATACCCCTTAAGGAGCTTCGCCCCTAAAACAGAGGGCGAGGAGGACTTTCCGCCAGGCTGAAGAATATTTCTGCTGGTCCCCCTTTAAGTTCAGACAAGCGACTTTGTTAGATTAAAACGTGTGAGGTTGTAGTAAAACGATCGTGCAATGTGGGGTAACAGTACATTTGGGTCGTCTGAGTCGCCCATGAATATGGTTAAAAGGTGAGATTTTTAAAGGTGAATATATCAACAAATGAAACCTTGCTTCCGCTTGTTTTCTTCTCCTGGGGCCCAAATCTGGACTTTTGGAAAACAGCCGGCGAGAAATCCGGCGGCCGTGATTGGCCGACGCCGCACTTGACCTTGGTGGCGGCCAATCGCAGTCGCTCGATTTCTCGCCGACTTTTTCGCCAAGTGTCCACATTAGGTCCCCTGGTGTCCTTCCATCACTGCATTCAAATTCGTATGTTGCCATTTGATGGGATAAATAAAAAACAACAACAACTTTGTTTGATCTAATTAAATATGGCAATCACTGATCAGCAAAATACAAATGTAAAGTATATGTAACGATACGTTCCATTTTTTAAACTGTAACGGGAACGAGTTCCTTTTTCACGAATAAAATTTGTAACGGGAACGCGTTCCAAAAATCAGAAGGAACAAGAAACAAGCTTTCGTTCCTTTTTTTTTTTTTTGTTTTGAGGAACGTGTACAACACTGGATTATAGGGTCGGCTGGATTTCAAGGGGGCCTGAAGCCTCATAAGCCTTCCCCCTGGCTACGCCATTGGCCCGCCGTTACGTTTTCGCATGCAGTGAAATGCGAAAAGGCACCGAAGGTGCGTTTCTGTTAACCGTGGCGCCACCTATAGACCTTGGCAAAAATTGTCTTCTGCGCGCTGCCATCTTTGTCTGCTGGGCTGTGGAACGCCTTCTGACTCTGAGCATGCGCCGTTGCTCTGCTGTGCGGTGTATCATCATACCCTGCGCATACGTCCACAGCTCGTTTCTGCCCGTTTCGACCTGGACGAGCATCGCGTGCGGTCGTGTATCGCTACTGCGTGGCTAGCGGTTGTACTGCACTGGCTACATTGCTCGCATACACAGCTGAGACACCAGACGACCATTGAAGCTAACTTCCGGCTGTGTAAACACACAACGCAATTAATTAATTTCTTCCAGTCGGGCGAAAGGCGAGAAGCATGGAGCGCGTTTACCAAGACAGAACAGTCCAAGAAGGCACACAAAAGCTTACGGTGGATGCCGGGCGTGGGCATATGACACTTTGCCGTTAAAATCTTTCTGTGAAATAACAAACTTTAAAGGTATCTTTCCTTTCCAAAGTGGGTTCACATCTTTCCACACAATGAGAGCTGGAGTGCCGTCACTGCATACCATATGTGTGTAGCAAGAGTCGATCTGTTTGGAGCTTTTATTCCTGCTGGCAATTCCCCCCCCCCCCCCCCCCCCCCAAATCGACAAAAATAAAAAAAAATAAATAAAAATCTGCGGAAGGATGGAAAGGATGAGGCAATTGAGTGCAATGTCGCCGTCGGATGAGTCAGCGTTGTTTTGCGTGTGCGTGCATCGTGGTCCGCGAGCGCGTGATATTTCGGGGTGGCGGAAGTCGGTGACGAGCGCCCGCCGAGATGCTTGGATAGCCGGAAGCGTGCGTTGGCAGCAGCGCTGGGGAGAGGAGGTGACGAAGACAATAACAACTCCGCCGCGCAGCTGACGCCTGCTGTTGATGTGGCCGGGAGGCCGCACGCGCTTTCAGCTGCGCCCACGTCTCCTTTTGCTGTTTCAATCGCCCGCTTGCCGGGCGTATGAACGCAAGAAAGGACTGCTATAGCAATGCTCTCACTGAGAAATTCCGGAAATCGCGCCTATAACTAGTGAACCAGATGAGAGAGAGTTGTAAAAACTTTTGACCCCTGATCCCAATCATTAGCGCTACCTTCAGGCAGAGACGGAGCGTCGGGCGATGTGTAGCTTTCTTTTTTCTTGGCCTCTACCCCCCCCCCCCCCCTCCCCCCAAGTAAAGAAAAAAACAGGGGGAGGGGGACATACTTGGCTCTTTTCTCATACGGCAGATCAGGTTCTTCACAACTGAGTAAGCGTTGATAAGTTTTATAACAAACATAAATATCGTATGAAGGTGATGCCCTTATCCTCAAAAATGTCCCCCTCCCCGGGGCCTCCGTTAAAAAAAGAAAAAAAGAAAGAACGAAAAGGTTAGTTTAGTGGGGTACGTTGTTGGGCTAGTTGGCTCATCTGAGTTAAACATAAAATAGCGCAACAAAGACAAAGACAAGAAGTATACAGGACAAGCGCTAACTTTCAACTAGTTTTACTCAGTTTAGTTTTACGTGCTCCAAGCTGGTGTGCGTTAGCCCACTCAACCACCGATTTTTTTTTCTTTATTAGATGGAAGTTATAAAACAAAAAAAAAGAGCACATCAGCCAAAAAAAAAACAAAAAAAACGAGAAAACATTTAAGCAGGCAAACTAGCATGGTAATGTATACATACAAAGATGAAATGCTATTGACAGAGAACATTCAATAGGAGTCAACAGTTGGCGTCTTTCACGCAGGTGTCTTGATTAGATTATTATACAAAAACTAAGCAGATGATAATCAAATCTCTCGAAATCTAATGATACACAGAATGCATCTAAAGGTTTTAGTATCACAGTGCTATATACATAAATAACGGAGGAGTTGACACTGGGCAAACAAGCAAAATGTTGAAAATTCTGGTAGACCTATGCAGGTGCCCAACAGTGCATGGATACCAATCAGGCTGGGATGGCTGTGCCGCATAAACACTGCGCAGCTGAACCATAATCTCCACAAAAATTGGCTTTGTGGTGCCTGGCGGTTCCGCGTTTCTATCGATCACTCTACATCTCCACAAACTGTGGAGGCCTAAAATTACGAATATGTCATAAGAAACACTTTCCTCTTTTGAGAATAGAAGGAACCGAATATTTTGATCAGTGATGTCGAGGTCTCTCTTTAGTGTTCGTTGAAGGCTTGAAGCACATCCCAAAAGAAAAGGAGTCATTACAGCATATAAAGCTGTGTTCTATAGTTTCTGGTTTATTGCATAGCCTGCAGTTAACCGACAATGGCACAAATATTTCTTTACTATGAAGCCAAGTTTTAATGCGCAAGGTCGAAGTGTGCAGTTTGAAAACGAACGACTTGGTTGACGGTGGAACGCACATCTTCCTTACTCTACAAAGAACATCGTCTTGAGGATCAACGGGAAAGTGACTTCGATAAATCGGGTTAGGAAAGATGCTTTCAATTATCACTGCTCATAGTTCTTTGCGTGTTACACTAAATAAATATTCTAATGAGAAACGTGCCTTTAAGAATTCAAACGTGTCCGCAACCCCTTTTAGGAAGCCTAAAGGTCTTCCCTGAAAGGAATCATCACTGGATACAAATAATTTAAACTTGTGGCCAATCGTAACTGAAGAACGGTATTGAGGAAGGGATGGTCAACATTCTTAAAGAGAAAAAGAAAAGGAAAAAAAAAACGGGATACGAATTGCCGAACAAATAGAGGACACAGACACAGTCCACCTGCCTCAAGGGGAAGGAAGAGGTTGTCCCTTTGAGAGTCTCCCACGACGAGCGCCAAATAAATGTCGCAAACATTCGATGAAAGTTTTGAACGTTTTTACACGTACGATGCATCATCTGAAGTACATACATCAGCTTAGACACTAGGAACACGTTGCACACATTTTCTCTGGTAAACATGGACTTGTCACGTCCTTTCCATGCTTCAGCTTTCCTCCTTAAAGGGGCGACGCAGCGACTTTTGTATTTTGCGCAAATACCGCTTAGAACGGATCCCTGATGTCAATGATCTGTGAAACACCCGTTCATTTTTCACCACACGCAATCGAAGTCGCAGAAAAAAATAAAGAAACACGAGCTGAGTTCACCCCCCCCCCAACTCGCAGCCAGAACAAGCGGCCACGTGATCTGGAGCCGATTATATGCCGCCAATGTTAATCATAGTTATGCGCTGGGGTTGGCAAGGCACAGGGCACGCGCTGAGTTCCAGACATTGTTATGGTTCCGCTGTTGTCGGCATTGCAGCGATTGGACACAGGACACTACCCGAATGCTTTTCGAGCTATCGATTATCACGAGCCCAAATCGAGCGTCCACGCCATGCTCGGGTCCAATCTATGAGCCGCGTTCAAATATCGTCACTGGGCGCGGTACTGCTACCGCCCAGCTACGTCATCAGGTTTGGCGAAGGAGAGATTGAATGAAAACACTCGGTTTTGTCCTCGAAATTACAGCGCAACTAAGGAGTTTCTTGATCAGTGGCGTTGCGTGCGAGTATCCTTGAGTCCCACTATAGTGCCAGTAAGCTCGTGTAAAGTGAAAAACATTCCAATTGAATATCGTTGCACCGCCCCTTTAACGAAGTTTCCATTGACGTCCAGTAGGATGAGCTACTCCTGTCGTGTGTGGGGAACTCCCAGGTATTTCAGCGGACCACGATTCCATGCAATACCGGCAAAAAAAAAAGGGGGGGGGGGGGGGGAGGGGGGGCGTGGTAGCCCATGAACCGTACCGAAATCCATTACATTTTTCCGGGTTCACTGACGCTCTAGTATAAACTACAGAAATGTTCCGTAACGTGGATGGCCTCTTCCACACTTTTCTTATCGGCATAGAAGACGGCAACGTCATCAGCATAAGCGAGTACCTTCACCTCAGCGTAATTAAGTGCAAATCCTCGAATACTCTGGCTTGTAAATATGCTCCGGCACAGAGGTTCCAAATATATGGCAAAGAGAAGAGGTGATAATGGACAACCTTGGCGAACAGAAGCTTTTGTGTGTATTTTATCGGAAAGCATATATATCACAATTGATCTTGTAGTGATATTCTTATAACATACGTTAATACCTTCGGACGCTGTTTCGCCTACGTTGATGTGGTGTATGAGTGCAAACAAAAAAGCGTGGCTCACACGATCAAAGGCTTTTGACAAATCAATTTGTGTCAAGGCAACTTGAGTGTTACTGTAAGAGGCACACTCAACAACCGATCGCGCAACGTGGATATTGGTTTGAATACTTCTTCCTCTTAGACCACGTGTTTGGTGCTCACCAACAAGGTCTTCAATACTAGCTGGAGTCTGTCATTCAATATTTTGGCAAACAACTTGTAATCTATGTTTCAAAGTGATAGTGGCCTATAGTTTTCACCTTTTTATCTTAGTTCCACGTGTTCCGTCTTGGGTATTAGGACTGTATGAAAGTCACAAAAGGAAGGAGCAAGCGTCTTCCATTGGTAAGAGTCATGAAGAACGTCAAGTAACACTTAACATAGTTTGTCTCGGTATTTCTTATAAAATTCTCCACTAAGCCCATTAGGTCCTGGTGTTTTGCCATATTTAAGAGAGTCGATTGCGGCCTTGACATCATTTAAAGTTATAGGGCCTCCTATGATCTCCTTATTGTCTTCACTAAGTGCAGGCATCAATGATAAAAAGTTATCTATGTTTTTTGCATTGCCTGTTTGAATAGCCTTGCCAAAAATGCTTAAGTAGTAGTTTTGAAATGCTTTAATAATCAAGGTTGGCTCCTTGATAGTTAAACCTTCTTGATCTATTTCTAATGTTTCTTTCGATAGGGCATATCGCCTCTCGTCATCCAGGGATCTTTGCTGGGTTGCTCGCCAAGCAAAAACTTTTTCGTGCGACGACGTATCACGGCTCCACGATATCTTTCTGCCTCGAATTTTTGAAGCTGTGCTAGTGACATTGATGCCGTCGTTGTGAAAACCGGGACTGATGCTTTCCATCTCATGGAGTAACGAGAGAGTTTGACGAAGTTTGCGCTGTTCCTGCTTGTTTTCATAAGATACTGTTGTAGAGCGTTAAATTGCCAAGTTTTTTACCTCTTGCTTAAAGCTGTCCCGGATTGCAAAAATATGCATATTACGATTTTTAAGGCTTTCTTACAGAATTAATGAAACACCTTTTGAAAACTTTTCATAATTTAAAGGCTTCACATTAAGTTTCCACAGTTCCCATTTAGGCCGAAAAATATTGAGAGTTTTGGTTCCAAAGCTAGCAGAAACTAAACAATAGTGAGAAAAGAACACCGGTTTAACGCTATAGTTCATCAATAAATTGAATACGTCGCCCGACACATATATTCTATCAAGACGAGCGTGTGAAACACCTTGAAAGCGGGTGAAGCGTATTGGTTGGTCTTTCCGACATGCCACATCTACAAGGTTGCGCTCCTGGAGTATGTCAATGAGTAACGCAGAGCTCTTGTCATACCGTGTCTGCTGTGCACGGTCTTCTGCGCTACAGACTCAATTAAAATCGCCCATTAGTACTACTGTTTTGTCGATGTTCAGAACATGTTCTAGAAACTGGAAGTAAGAAGTCCTTCCATTTACCAGCATATACACAAATAAAACGCCAGTTATTCTGTCTTAAAGAAAGGTCACATGAAATGAGACGCCCTTCCTGGTCACTGGTCAAGGAAACAGATGAATAGGCAAGCTTTTTACGTAGAGACAGAAAACAACCGGCAGAAAGGCCTACTGCATGACTCACACATATTTCGAAGTCATTCCGAAGAGGCTCTAAAGCCTCTGCCACGTCTTCATCTGATTACAGTTTTGTTTCTTGTACTGCGGCTATGCCTACATGATCGTGATTCAAGAGCCTTAGACGTTGGTATTGTTTTCTTTTAGACCTTAAGCCCCTTACATACGTGAAAAAATGCAAAGGCAGGGTGGATTCTAGGAGGGGCATTAGAGTGAGCTAAAGCCCTTCATGACCGTCTTCAAGCGTCTTTTGGCTGCCTTGTTTTCGATACAGCTGATGTCGGGTTCCTACCTGTTTTCTATCTTTTCTCGACCTTGCGATAGGCCCTTCATCAGCTACCACGTTTTCAGACTGATAGCCGAGTCCTTCTGAAAGATCTTGTGGCTTCAGCGCGTATGCATCCAACCTGATAATCGCTGCATGGTGCCACCTCAAAGGTGGAAGTGGTGTCGTCTTCACTTGCTGTAGCATCCTCCTCGATGACCGTGGTTGTTGACGAGTTGTCTTCGTCATCGTCAGGCAGAGGGGATGGTTCAGGGAGGAGTTCTGTATCGTTTTTCATAGTGCTGGGGTTGGTCACTGCTGCAGGTAGGTCACATTCTGCTTGGCTCAGAAAGGCTGTTGTGGGTGATGTGTGCCCGGAAGCATCCGCATTCTCTGATACATCCATCAGGAGCTCAGACTGTTCCTCTTCGTCCTGGGATACCGTTCCGCGAAGCTTGCTTGCATGCGTTGTGACGCAGTCGTCTGCGGTGTGTCCGTAGCGCCTACATTTCGAGTAGCGCGGTGTTTTACACTGTCGGCGGACGTGTCCTAACCTGTTGCACCTGAGGCACAAGGGAGGTCTTCCTGGAACAAGGATGAGAGACTGACATCCATATACTTTAAGTAGGAACGGAATTCTTTAAGTGGTGATTCCTTCATGCAAGGTAATGTTAACTTCCCTGTTGAGGGTGTCCATGTGCTCCATGCCGGGGCAACACCACTTCTCTTGGCTGATGTTGACTGTGCCGTAAGGCGCTAGAGCTTCGATGATGCTCCTACCTTCGATGTAGTCTGGAAGCCAAATAAGCTTGATCTTGAGATTCCGGGTGTCTGGGTCAAGGACAGACATTTCTTGCCCTTCACGATCAGCTCACCACGTCTGACAAGCTTCTCTTTGGCAAGGGCGTTGACGCAGGTCACCATCCGCATATGACTCATCTGAAATTGTCCGGTGGCTTTGACATCTTTCAGGTCGATAACATTTTTGATGGCGTCTTGAAAGTCCGGGGCCGTGTATGGCCTAGCAGTCAGATTGGCGTGAAGAAATACAGAGTTGAGGATGATGTTGCCGATTGGCAGACGCGGAAGTATGACCTTATATTCGTTGGAGACGACATCGAAGATTTAGAAATAAATCAGCCAGTGGCCGATGCGGTGTTTCCACCAGAGAGCACTTTCCATGGCCGTTCACAACGGCGTCTTCTTCCTCCCCACTCGGCCACCGATCCCCCGATTATCAGAAGCCCAAATCGAGTGCCCACGGGCCACGCAATGCTCGGGTCCAATCTATGAGCGGCATTAAAATATCGTCGCTGGAGGATACTGCGATCCCCCAGTTACGTCATCAAGTTTCGCGAGAAAGAGATTGAATGAAAACGCTCGCCTTTGAAATTACACCGCAACAAAGGAGTTTCTTGGCCAGTGGTTGGTTTGGCAGAGGTCCTCGCATCCTCAGATCAAGCTCCTACCTAACGTCTGCAAAGAACGGCAATCTTGATGGTGTGGAATGCACGTGTATACACGTCTGCTTTTGTGTGCTATCAATACCCGGCCGATTGAGTCAAGGCAATCCGCTTTCCAAAGACGTTGCCATGCCGACAATTATCGCGTTTATTTAGGCTTAGGAATGGCCAGAATCGAAAAAAACTATCTAAAAAATGCGGCGAGGTCATTGCTCATGCTTTGCGATTTAAGTGAGGTAAGGCAAAGCGAAAGCCTCCTGCGCCATTTATTGCTGACTAACGCGCCCGACATTACAGCTACAACGACATATTAGTTCTAAAGCGAGCGGCGCTCACTCACCGGTGCACCGCCATGTTTCCCCGCATCCCTACCAAGCCAGTCACGTGATTTTAAAATCCCTCTCCTAGGTACTGCGGCTAACTTTAGCCGCGGTTAGCCGCTTCGAGCAAACGGGCCCTGCAGTCCAAATGTGGTCCAGACAAAGGCATGGACACGAGCGCGTGGCTTTGGAAAGTGCCTCCCACTGATCTCTATCGTAGTAGGCTGGATCGCGATTCGCGGACCGCGGCCTCGGCATCTGGGGCCGAGCGTCGCCACCGGCGGCCATTGATTGACACCAGCCCTTGCAGTTTTTAAAAATAAATATTTTGTGGTGGAGAGTGACTCCGCTGGGCGAAAAATGTAGTGCAGCTCAATGAGGCGAGTGTTATCTAGAGTTACCGCGGAGTCGGTGGCGGTTTCGTTGCGTTGGGTTTAGCAGTAGTGATGCAAAACTATCGATAAATTAACTATCGATACTATCAATAGTTTTTCCAAAACTATCGATAGTGTCGCAGAACTATCGATAGTCGACTATCGATGGTACTATCAATAGTTTTTCGATAGTCGACTATCGACACTACTAGCGATAGTTTTTTTACTATCGATAGTCAGATATATCATTTCTGGCGACTATCGATACTATCGATAGTTTTGCACCAGTAGAGCGAACACAGTTGCCGCATCGCCGCTCGCCTCCCTTCCTACTCTCTTCGTCCAAACTCCCATCTTCCTCGTCACTGAAAGTTGAACCAAAGTTGGGATGGTAAGTGCTTGGGCTAGTTGGTGTCCCATTTAAAAAATAAAGCGAGAAAAAAAGAAGCAGGAGCGACGCAAACTACTAGTGTCGCAAAACTATCGATAGTAAACCGCTAAGAACACTATCGATTGTTTACGATAGTCGACTATCGATAGTTTTAAGACAGTCGATTAACGATAATTTTCCAATAGTCGATCATCGATAGTACTATCGATAGTTCTTCGATAGTTGACTATCGATAGTACTACCGATCGTTTTTCGATAGTCGATTATCGATAATTTTTCGATAGTCGACTATCGATAATACTATCGATAGTTTTTCGACAGTCGACTATCGATAGTACTATCGATAGTTTTTTAACTATCGATAGTCAGATTTCTGGCGACTATCGATACTATCGATAGTACTATCGATGGTTTTGCACCCCTATTTAGCAGACGACAAGCTGGAACGAAGGCTTTGCTACGCGGAATTCGCTCACTCCCGGAAAGCCGCTGTCGAGATGGAACTTTGTCATTCATCAACTTCTGGGCTTCCCCGAGGACGGTCTCATTGACGGCAAGTTCCTTTGTTTACCCCACTACGAGAGCAAGCTTGCCAGCTCAGCCGTAGGTGCTCCGGTATGTTTGATTTTTTTAATCGGCGACCGAACATTTGACGAATACCGATTCGATCTCCAGACACCCGACATAAGGATCGCAGCACACTATAAAATACTCGCCTCCGAGCACAGCGTACACGCTTCAATATTCTTACTTTTGTGCGTTTCTCCCATAGGCTTGCGTGTATTTTGCCTGGTGTCAAGCAATGGCCGCCGGCGGCGACACTGACGGGCTCCCGATCCGCGATCCAGCCTACTACAATAGAGATCAGTGGTGCCTCCTATGCACGAGTTCTTGTACAAACAAAAGCATTTCGCTGTGCTAGGCTCACACGCCATTGCCTTTGTCTTTACTGCAGACATTTGTGAGATGGAGTAGAGGCCGAGATTGAACGATTCCATTTCACGCTTTAAATGTCGTTTCCAATATTATGACGTCGAGGTCTCCTGATTGGTCGACGCTGTGTCGCACCTTTGATTTACGCTTTAACCGCGGGGGGAGTATTCGGCGCTGGCGGCGGCCTTTGCTTCACAAATTGGCCGAACTCTCCTAATATACGGCTCTGAGCAGGGCTGGGCGACACCGCAACCATGCAGAAAGTTGCACATGCTTTCTCTTGTGACGGAAAATACAATGTGAAAAAGAAGCGCGCGAATCCAGTTCAACCGTGATCAGTGGCGTACAAACTTGTTTTTGAATGGGGGGGGGGGAGCAAACCAGACCCCCCCCCCCCCCCCCCTGGGCCGAAGGGCGGTGCCCTTGGTATCCCTTGGGCGCCGCCGGCCAGTGTTTGCCCTGCCCAGTTGCGGTTGCTTCAGGGGGGGGGGGGGGGGGGGGCAAAACACATACCTTGCCCCCCCTCTGAGAACTGGGGGAGCAAGCGCTCCCCTTGCCCCCCCCCCCCCGGATGGTACGCCCATGACCCGTAATCAATGAAAAAAAAAAGCGTATAGTTACGTTTTTTACCGCATGAGCCGTGCCGATCGAATCTCGAGGCGAATAGCGCGCATTCGCTCCCCATAGAAATGCCAGCGCGCGGAAGGCGAATATAAGGAGTATTCACTGGGCGCCATATTTGTGGATACTGTCTACAGCGCATGCTCAGAACGAGCCCCCATTAATAGGCTGCTAAGGCCGGCCATTTTGACGGTGTGGTATGCACGTTGCAAAAGAACCCTGGAAGCTAGCCATCAGCACGCGCTCAGCAGTCGCGCCCACAGCTATGGCCGCCAGTGAATACTTCCTATTGGAATGGTATAGGGAGTATTCACTGGCGGCCATGGCTGTGTGCGCGAATGCTGAGCGCGTGCTGATGGCGAGCTTCCACAGTTCTTTTGCAACGTGCATTCCGCTCCATCAAGAGTGCCGGTCGCAGCCTATTGATGTGAGCTCGTTCTGAGCATGCGCTCTAAACAGCACCCACAAATATGGCGCCTAGTGAATACGTCGTGCGAAATGATTTCAGAACTTCACTTTTATGTTGTTTGTTTGTTTTTCTGCGGAACGTATATATCCATTTGTGCCTGGAGATCGGGGGCCCACGGAAACCGCACCAGCTATCGTCTTTCGAACATCTGCCACAGTGGCCCTAGTTTATTTTACTTTCAAAATCGCAAGAAGGGGGAAGGGAGGGGGTGTTGGATTTAGTGAGGTCTTATGTGGCGCTTTTGTGGGACTGTTTGCCTCGAGTATGAGAAAAAGAGGCCGTTCTTTGGGGGGAAGGGGGAGGGGGGGACGACAGCTTGCAGTTGGAACCTGCTCCTGCTGCTGTTGCGCTCCTGTCGTATATCTATAGATTGTTGCGTCTCACGTCGCCTTACTACGTTATTTGGTTCTTCGAGAGAAGCTATATATAGAGAGAGAAAGTCGACAAAACATAGAAATGAGGGAGTGCGCGGAGAAAAGCAAGTGGGATGCTCTTGAGCGGAGAGGTTATTGTTGCGACGATGGGAGGCCATGTAATGCTGCGATCTTGCCAGGGTCCTGTTGCTATCCTTTCTTTCTTTCTTTCTTTTCTTTTTTGCTTTAAATGATGCGGTTATTGAATGAACCAGAGAAGAAAGAAAGAAAGAAAGAAAGAAAAAGATAGAAAGAAAGAAAGAAAAATAAGGAAGAAAACGCGTGCGAGGTTTGGGGGGGGGGGGGGGAAAGGGGGTGGGAGGGAGCTGGGAGCGGAAAAGTTTATTATTATTATTATTTTATTTTATTCAAAAACGAGCAGCCGGTGGTGGAAATGTGCCTCGTTATGTTCACTCTTCTTGCTTTGTGATTCCTTCTTGGCCGCTCTGATCGGCCATTTCATGCCACAACCTCATTGACTGCGGAGTGATAAGCACGTGCTCGGAGCGATAAGAACATGCTCGGAGTGGTAGGAACATGCTCGGAGCGAGAAGAACATGCTCGGAGTTAAGCACATGCTCGGGGCGATAAGAACATGCTCAGAGCGAGAAGAGCATGCCCGGTACTCGCAACGCCCCCGCGTTTCTTCGATTGTTGGTGACGGTATAGATGCGACAAATTCGTTACGCACCGAAGAGCATTAACGTTGCGGCGTTTGTAACACAAACTTGCAACGCGACGTTCACGACACTGGAAAGTTTGTTGGCCCAGCTGTATACGCCGTCGCTGTTATACTTTGCGTGTTTATTTCGCCTTTGTCTCCCGTTAATAACGAGTCTTATTTGGCGCTAAAGTTTGTTGAACTCCCCTCCCACAGACTCGCAATCCGAGAGATGAGGTCCGAAACAAATAGCACACATCGAGGCAATAAACGGCAACAGCTTGGCGCGCCCGGGGTTCATAACCTCACATGTTCTACACACATATCTGTTTTCTTCTATTTGTTTTTCTTATTTTTCCCCCTTCGCACAGCTGCTGAATCCGTAACGGTCGGTACGCCTCGCTTCCACGAGGGGCGTAACACAGGTCTGTGAGGTGTGCGACGCTGTTGTCAGCTCATCCTAATCTTTTATTGTTTTCTTTTTTGGTGAGTAAACTTGTTTTTCACGCCGCTCAGTTTATATACACGGAACCAAGCAAGCATGACAGCTATAGGGGGTATTCACTGGCCGCCATATTTGAGGTCACTGTTTAGAGCGCATGCTCAGAACGAGCTCACATTAATAGGCTGCCAAGACCGGCAATCTTTGTGGTGCGTGGTGCACGTTGCAAAATAACTGTGGAAGCTAGCCATCAGCACGTGCTCAGCATTAGCGCACACAGATATGGCCGCCAGTGAATACGCCCTATTAGCCCCGAGAGCGAACACAAGCGTCGCTGTGGTCGGCCTTCTACGATTGGCCGAACGCTGACTATGACGTAGGAAAGGGGATTTATCATTGACGAAATAAGAGGAATGAAAGAACTTTAATTTTGACGGTGTTGGCAGTGATCCTTTGAGAGTGCAATGATTTCAAGCTTCCACCATGCTATTTACAAACACCATCGAACTTGTTGGTTGCAAGGTAATGACGTCACAACGGGGAACCATAGGAGGGCGCCACCAAAACTTCTCGCCGCTAATAGGGTATATCGCGTGTAAACTATTTATTTCCTTTTTTTAAAAATAAAAAGAACGAAACAAATTACGTGATGAAAATACAGATGTGTCTGGCGTCCGGCCTCAGTTGGCTGCGTGTTGGACTCACGCAGTAATAACAGAGTCGCTGCTTTGATCCCCGCACCGGTCTCACTTAGACTCCAAGTTACCCCCCCCCCCCCCTCCCTCTCCTTCAGCATCTTATTACCGGTCCCCAGTCAATGAGGTAGTGGGGACTTTTAGCACACCGTTACAGTGTTCTTCGTACCGCATTACCGGAGCCTTTGAAGCATGCTTTTAAGCGCGCGCATCGGGGTCACGGGTATATCTCCCGGACGCGCGCTTAAAGGCCGACGAGCAGACACGACATCCTGCAAGACAGAACATCTTCCTCACCCTGGGGGAGGAGGAAACAGGCAACGGTGGACAGGGTACAAGGGGGAGAGGAAGAAGCGCGGGAAAAGTGAAAAGCGCGAACTGGTCGTCCGTCTTTAAAAGCATGCTTCAAAGGCTCCGGTAGTGCGGTACGCAGAACACGGTAACGGTTTGCTAAAAGTCTCCGTCATGGCGTTGACCGATGGGAAGCATTCAAATGTCGTCATCACCGCAAGATGTGGGCCAAAGCAACTTACCGTCTGCCATAGACGAGAGTTTTGACGGTGCGAAAGACACCTGGTGAACAGTCAAAGTCAGCAAACGCGCTTGATCCTACAGCACTCGGCTATATAGATGGCTACGGTGCCTGCAACGAGTCTCCGACTGGTGTGTTTAGCGTCTATAGTCGGCCCGTGTATCGAAAGTGGTCTCGAAGTGGCATCAAATGACCTCACAAGAAGCCGGAGTGTCACGCTGACCCATGTCTCAATCCTGGCAAAAAAACAACCTAAAAATTAAAAAAAAAAAAAAAACTATCTCTGGCTGCCGACGTTTTTGGGGACCGTGAAGCTGAAAGGCGACCTGTAGCAGAACAGGCGCCTGCCACGCAGTGCTGTGCCAAATACTCACAAAAAGTATTTAAAATAAGACACAAAAAACCTATTTGAAAATGTATCGAGAATAGTGTTCAAGTTACTTTTAGTTCCATCTATCTCGAGTAGAGTACATATACTTTGAAGGATGTAATTGAATTACATTCGAAGATCCTTAATAAGTTTTCCAAGCGGGTAATATAAGAATAAAATTTAGAAAGGGGGCGCTCTATTTTATTTTTATTTTTGTTACTTCTGTCTGAAAATCACATTTTGCTGTGATCTTCATGACGTACGAGAGCCGCCTTAGCTGCTGCAATTGAAGTCTACTCTGAAATAGCATAGAATATGCAATATAATGCGTGCCGAAACATTTTAGGATGTGCTTTAGTTTGACGGCAGGCTCGGCTCATGACGTATATTCCGCAATAAGTTCGTAATATGCTCCTACGCGATTCGGGGTACCTGACACGTGGTCCGGCATTGCATGTCCATATAACAGCAGAACTAGAAGTTGATCAGGCTGCCCGACTTGTTGATGAGTACGCGAGCGAACGACACACGTGCATGCTCAGGAGAAACATCGACTCGAGGACAGCAGCTTCTGTCGCTGATTAACAAACGCAGAACAAAATTGTGAGCAGCAGCAGAGGCTTTATTCGACGTTTCGAACGGAGCAGGTTCTGCTCAAAACGTCGAATAAAGCCTCTGCTTCTGCTTACATTTTTTTTCTACGTCTGATACTCTCTTGGTGAAGAATTGCTCATTAACACTTTGGATGCTGCTTAACAACCAAAAGCGAGAACTTTGTACCCCCCGTCAAAAGCGAGAAAAAGCCCCTATATATCTTCACACTGTAAAAAAAAAAAAGAAACTATGTCACCAGCACTCTGCAAGCTCCAAACAATGGCAGTAAACAAAACAAAAACAAAAAGTGGACACGAGGACACATAGAAGGACACATAGAGGCGAAAAGGACACAATCGGTTCATCTTTCCCCAACAGTCTGACGATTCCTAGTTCCGTAGATCGTTCCCGGCGAATTTGTTTTTCTTCCAAGGTTGCAAAATGTATTTGAGATACTGAGTGCAAGATAGTGAGAAATGTAATTAAGATAGAGAAGAAAATGCTCTAGACTAAATGCATGTTTGCAAATTTACCAAAATACTACCAAAAGTATTTGAGATACAGTATCTTTTTGAGTAGGGTATTTGCGATAGGCACGAGTCTGCCGAGTGCCGCGTCCACCACCGCTGCTGGGACGCCGCCAGGATCGCTGCCCGCGGCAGCATGACACGTTGGTGACGTCATCGTGGGCGGATATGGAGGGACCACTTTTTTTTGACGCGGTCGACACACCAGTCGGAGACCCAATGAATACTCCCCGCAGAAACTCCGAAGGGCGAAGCACAAGAGGATATATTCCCTCCGTTGAAAACATCACAAATAGGCGAAAGGGCCCTAGTGGGCGACACTGTAAAAAATGCTCGTGATGTAACAGAACATACTATACGGTAAATTTCGGCCGAAACAAGGGAGCGGTTCTGCTAGATTAATCCAGACAAGACTATCGGTTAAAAAACAGGGCTTATGTTATTCGTCAAGAACGCAAGATTAAAAAATAATAATAATAAACGTGTTTCAAAATACTTGTATTACAGGTAAAAAAAAGAGTATGATTACTACTAAAAAAACAAAAAAACGTCGTTTTTCTTTAAATACTTTACAAAACGTCCCGTTACCTGTAACGAAACAGAGCTTATGTTATTCCCGCATTCCAAACATGTTTGGTGAATAAACAGGGTAAACAAAATCTGATCACTGTAAAAAAAAAAAAAAAAAAAGATATAACTTTTTATTTTTATTTCTGCAAAGCGGATGATTAATAAACAGTGAACGAAGCCATAGTTAAAATAAATTTTTATGAAGGAATGTTTGCTCACAATACAAGATATAGTACATAAAAACTTTCCTTGCAACCTGAAAAAAAACAAAAAACACAGACTGTTTTTTCACTAACTTCCAAAACAAAAACACTTTTTTTACAGAAAAGAACAACAATTTTGTTCTACATTTTTAAGAACAGAAACTGTTTTTCTACTTGTAAAAAATACCGAAAAGATTATGTATCAACGAAAATTATGAAAACGGAGAAACCATAGAGTTATTATTATGTACGCTAGAGGTTCAACTGTCGCTAGTGTCTATGCGAGTTCCGGGATGCAAAGTGAAGCAGGCAGCAACCAGTTTACTTTTGTGGTGCTCCTGTGCATTCGAAAAACGCGCGTGCATTGTCTCTTCGCCAGAAAATAACATGGATCACTTGTGTTATTTCGGTCGTACCGAATAGTAGTACGTTTATTATCATTGCAAAGGTGTAGTTACTTTAGTTACGTTTTTTTTTGTTTGTTTTTTTTCACCACTGGCCCCAACCTGTGTTCTACAGCAGGTGTGTAAAAACTGATCGACGATTTTAAGCAAAATAACGACCGAAAGGAATCTAGTGTGTGTTCAAGGTTTCCCAGAATTCCGGTGACGATTATGTATTGCTAATATGCCAGTCATGTCACTGTATAAAAATGACCCCGCCGTGCATCTTTACGAGCGGTTAAAAACAATCAAAGCGTAAAGTATAGGAGGTATTCACTGGCCGCCATATTTGAGGTCACTGTTTAGAGCGCATGCTCAGAACGAGCTCGCATTAATAGGCTGCCAAGACCGGCAATCTTGGTGGTGCGGAATGCACGTGGCGAAAGAACTGTGGAAGCTCGCATTCAGCACGCGCTCCTCAGCCGAGCACACAGCTATGGCCGCCAGTGAATACTATAAAAGGTGTTTTCTTTTTTTCTTTTTTTCTTAAGCCGGGCAGCTTTTATCGGGAACGTGTTCTCTGGCGTCGCCCCATTTTCAAAGATTTCGAGCGTGCGGGTGATGTCTAGAACGCAGAACGAGCATCTTGGCACATATTCATGAGCAGAAAGAATAAAGCAGTACTTTTTTATTGCAAATAGGAATATAATACGTGGCCTTCAATTCATTTTTATCGTCTACATGCACAGGGAGTTACTGATCCAGTGTTACTGCGTCGTAGTTGTTGCCGTGTTTCTTGGTTTTCCAGATGTCCTTCGTTCGTTTGGCACGTATGCATGTACCCCATGCTGAAAAGCGCCGACGCCATGTTCGCGCTAACAGTGTCCGACAGTGCACAGGAATGCACGGTACGAAGCCGTTTTAACACTGTGTTTACTGCCATGAATTTAAAAATAAAACGCCGTGACTAACCAATATTAGAGAGTTTTAACATAGCGCTGATGACTTTTAAGCGCGCAATACGCAATAGAGCGTACCTATACGCTAAAAACTACTGTTCGGACCAATTTTAGTTGTACGTTGTAAACGTTGCCGAGTGAACATCTCGCGTGATCTTTATTCGGTTTGCCATAGCCGTAGATTTCTACTTGCTTACAGCGTCACGATGTTCTACGAAAGAAATATTGAAAATGAAAACGTTACGTTTCCAATCATTTTATTTCAAATTAACCCAAGTCGCAGCTCTTTGGTCAACCGCGTTTTTTTTTTTTTTTTTTTTAGCCAAATCTGATTACGGAGCCTCCGTCAGTTGTCCCGTGGAAACGGCACCTTTTATTAATACTATCGCGGGAAGAGATCCATGTCCAGTGCACGGCGACAACTTGGCCGATTTTCCGAAGAGTCGTTCGTCCGTCAGTGAGCTGCGCGAAGAGGCTTTCACGCATTGTGCGTTCACGCACAATGCGAGCGGTAAACGTTTTCACTCTATGCACTTCTTGCGCTGCACGGCAATCTAATTCGACTGCGGTAGGTAGCGGAAAGAATTGCCGAGCTGAACACCACGTAATTTCACATAACTTCGCGGACACCACGTCGTCCATGCTACACCAGTCGAGGTAACCGCCACCTTGGAACTGGTGCTCTCTCTGGGCCCGAGATATCTCGAGAGCTTCCCGCAAAGCCCGCTAGCCCGCAGCGCAAAATCCCCAGCGTGGCGCGCGTGCGCTATAAGCTAGCCCTTCTATTGCGCTCCGCGCATGCGCACTCCCAACCCGCAATTTCTTTGCGTACGCAAAGCGTTAGCGTATGATCCACTAAAACTGTCTATTTTCTTCCGCGTCTGAGAAATGTTGCAAGTGGTACACGTACAAATTATTCGTGATATTTGTTCTTATAACCAAGTGCAGTGAAAAAATGCACTCGCTTTTTCCCTTAGAAATGCATTACCTGAAGTCAACTTTCGACTGGTTACTGTCTGCCTCAATTTGGAACAGCACCAGTTGAACCTCTAAAACAGCCTTCATATATTTTTAACAATATCGCGCGAACGTCGCGACCGCGGATAGATCACAGCGCCTTATCGCGGCGTGAAAGAGCAGCAGAAGGCACACGCCTATAGCCTCGCTGACTCGCTATTTCACGCCGCGATAAGGCGTTGATCTACCAGCCAGTCGGTGATCGCGTGATGTTGTTAAAAAAGGTCTGGAGGCTGTACATTAGAGTAACTCTATGAGAGAAACGGACGAAAACAGATATCATTCGTGGCCAGAGACCTGCCAAGCTTTGGCTTGGCAGCTCTCTTGCCATACGTGCTCCGATCGCGTGCACCTTGCTCGTCAGAGCATGATTCGCGCAAGTTATAATGGTAAGGAGAGCGCAGCGCAGTAGCTATAGACCGATCCCACTAAGCGTCTCACGCATGGGCGTACCAACCGGGGGGCAGTGTTGGGAAGTACTTTAAGTACATTGTACTTAAAGTACTAGTTCAGGTAGGTTTACGAAACTTGTACTTTACTTGAAGCACATTCTCTGAGTATGTACTCGTACTTTACTTAAAGTATTTTTTTGTTTTCTGGTACTTTCCGAGGAAAGTACAACTTCCGACCTCAAAGTACATTCCCCAGATTTGGTTTTGTTAAATTTGTATCACGAAATGATGCTTTGTCAACTCCGAAGAAATACTGGGAGGGATATTCTACTCTCACCAGGGACGTGAGCAGACGATGCATCGCTGCGCTTGTTCTGGGGGCGGCTTCCCCGTAGCTATTTGAACTCTGCATGGCTACTTCTCGGTCGGTCAGCGCAAGCGAGGACGTTTAAAATATTAGGAGAGCAAAATTTATCATAATCTAGCTCCTGAAAGTGTGGTGCGGAACAACTAAACTTTCAAGTCGAGGAAAAAGACAACGGAGGAGAACGTCACAATGTTTTGAGACATTCTCTTTTTTCTTTTCCTTCGACTTGAAATTTCCTTAATTTTTTTGCTCCCCAATCTCTGGTGTCACATTATGATTAATTATCACTAGCTCACTTTTACACTCACTGTTTTGTTTTGTTTTTCATTAAAAAGAGGACACTCCTCTCTGAGAGGATTGCTTGCGGAAGCTACGGAGCTGACGTCATGCTCTCTCCTAGTACATTTAACACCCTTGGGTGCAACAATCCAGTGCAAGCGGCACCGAATTCAGAAGAGGGACATCTGAATTTGGCTCCATTCCTGAAAATAACTACTCTGTGGCCACCTGACTTTATCAAATATTCGCCGCTGTTTTTAAAAAAGAGGTCATGCACCCCTGATTACCCCTGGGCAATGCATACCAGTTAAAAATCACTGTATAGGTGAAATAAAGGACATCATGAAAGATTGTATGAAAATACTTGTACTTTACTTTTAAAGTACATTGTATTTATAGTACTTTACTTCAAGTACATTGCACCCAGTGTACTTACTACTTTACTTAAAGTACATCACGTCTCATTTACTTTGTACTCTACTTGAAGTACCTTTTAGATGTACTTTACACAACACTGCCAGGGGGGGGGGCAAGGGGGGCGCTCGCCCCCCCCCCCCCAGTTCTGAGAGTGGGGGGTTTTAAAGGCATGTGTTTTGCCCCCCCCCCCCCCCCCCCCCGAAACAGCCGCCACTGGGCAGGGCAAACCACTGGCCGGCGGCGCCCAAGGAATACCAAGGGAACCGCATCCCCCCCCTCCCCCCCCGACCCTGGGGGGGGGGGGGAGGGGGGGGGTCTGGTTTGCCCCGCCACTCAAAAACAAGTTGGTACGCCACTGGTCTCACGCATGCGTGACGCCGCCATAACTGTACTTCATTGGAGGCAGGCGCCAGTTCACGAAACAGCTCGTGCCGCATAGTGCTCGCGCATACCCCCAATGGCGGCAGCGGTGGCATAATAAAACTGGCCGTGAAATCGGTCTATTGAGCATATTTAGGTTATTGCGTAGTACGGTGCAGTCCGTGTAGCTCGTTCTAAGTTGCAAAATGCGACTTGAGTGGCGGAAACTGTACAGCATAAACGCATTTTCGGCGCCAATTGTAACTTAGTTCCAATGCCGAATCACTCCTCAATAAGACTATGTTGACGCGTACAGAAATTCCCATTCACTCCCTAAATCAGTACTAAGTAGCTGTCGCTGTCAGAAGTTTCTGCCTTGAGCAAAGTAATCTAAAAAAAAAAAAAAAGGTGTACCAAATAGCCGCCTTCGGCTCATTGAACGCAAGGAGAAAGCGCAGAGAACGCAGGTGGCCAAGCGGGCCCCGCCATTGGCTGAGGTCAAGAGGAAACAAGAGCAGGTATGCGTTTTTATATGAGTTCATTTTCCCGTAGAACACGAATAGAGCCAACCACCGCGAACCGTATAGAATGATTTGACCGAATCACTATACGATTATAGATCTGAAGAAAAAAAAAATGATGTGCACATGGGACAATAAGCGAGTGAAATTTCATGCTCACACTGCGCACATCAATTTTTTTATTTAATCGCATTTCGAATTTCCTTACTCGCAGGGATCCTTCTTTTGCTCCGCCGTGCACATTGAATGTCCCCCCCCCCCCTCCGTGTACTGCTAAAAAGTTAACTCAAAGGCTTTTTTTTTTTTTTTTTATGCCGCGTTATCGCAAAAGTTTTGCCGTCGCTGTGCGCCGATTCAAAACTCGGCTCCAGCTCGGCTCATGCAGTGGTGACGACGACGCTATATTTCTTAGCTTACGGAATAGCTTTGCGTACGCCGTTCTATAGAACGGCGTACGCAAAGAAAGTAGCGTGTTTTAAAACACGCTACTTTCTGAATAACTGTAGCTGTAACTTAACGCAACTGCAATACAAATAAAAAAAAAAGAGTATTCGGCAGAGACACCCAAGACTGCTTACGCGTAGGAATGCGAAAGCATTCCTACACGCAGCGTATTCCTACAAGAAGCGCGTCACGTCTTCCTTTTTCGCATGGCGCTATGGCGGGGACATCACGCTCTTCCACTGCGCAGGCGCGGCGAACCCCACCACCTTCACGACGGCTTCCATGACGAAGCATCTGCGTTGCTGTGCTTTCCTTTGTGTTTTATTTCTGAGGCGCGTTCTTGATGACGTATTGGTGTGACTATCTTTCGGGCACAACGCCGCCGCTTTTTCGCGTAATACAACAAATAAAGCTTTCGCATAAAAAAAAAAAAGTTTATTTATCGTTTGTTTGCATTTCAGCTCAAACAGCGTAATCATTATTTTATATATATATATATATTTTATTTTTTTTATTATTTTTTTTTAAAGCCGCGGTCACATTGGTAGTACATAGTATCTGAGGAGTATGACAGTCCTGCCACATTGGCCATACCAGGAATGTCTGCAGTCATGTTCGAAGCACACATATGTGTGAAGCGAACGATGCTTCCAAGGTGCTTGACGCGTGTGCGCAAATATTTCTGTCAATATGTCTGCAAAAAAACAAAACAAAAAGACACGTTTTTTTATGATGATGATGTTTATAAGCAGTGGGGGTGCCGTATGAACGTATAGGGCGTATTCACTGGCGGCCATATCTGTGTGCGCTAATGCTGAGCACGTGCTGATGCCTAGCTTCTACAGTTATTTTGCAACGTGCACCCCGCACCATCAAGATTGCCGGTCTTGGCAGCCTATTAATGTGAGCTCGTTCTGAGCATGCGCTCTAAACAGTGACCTCAAATATGGCAGCCAGTGAATACCCCCTATAAGGAGTATTCAGTGGGCGCCATATTTGTGGGTGATGTCTAGAGCGCATGCTCTGAACGAGCCCACATTAATACGCTGCTAAGACCGGCAATCTTGAGGGTGCGGAATGCACGTTACAAAAGAACTGTGGAAGCTCGCCGTCAGTACGCGCTCAGCAGTCATGCACACAGCTATGGCCGCCAGTGAATACTTCCTATAGACGCTTTCAGGCAGCTGTGCATGGGCGCCGCCATAACCGACCTTCAGTTTTTGTTCCCTCTTAAGGCCCGTTCACACTCTTGCGACCGAGTTCGACCGAGAGAGACAGAACCGGTTTTTAAGCCTCTTGCGACTTCTTAGGACCGGGCGCGTTGCTGCGGAGCTGGTCCTAAGACGTCGTAAGAGGATTAAAAACCGGTCTTGTCTCTCTCGGTCGTACTCGGTTGCAAGAGTGTGAAAGGGCCTTTATTCCGTTCGCTCCACTTCACCATTATCACAGTAGGTCAGGTCATTGCCATTTTAGATTCTACCGCGTCCTTCTCCCCAGCATCGGCCGTTGTGGAGACTCGTCAACGCCCGCTTCAGTGGATCGGCATCTCGGTAAGACAAGAAAAGGTCGGCTATGGCGGCTCAATTTGGCGCGCGCTGAAAGCGTCTATACCTTTTCCAGCTTGCAGAAAGTGCGTCGGAAAACTATTCTGACCCAGTCACGCGGCGGAAGACTCCGGAAAAGCAACGCGCAACGGCCGGCGTCGCGGTTTACAACAAGCTCGTAAATTGGCTGCGTCGCAACTTACGCCGCGCCGCAACATTGCTTCGTCGGACCCGCGCGCACTTTCTCCGTATTGTCGGGTGCTACTGCGCGTGACGCTCGTTCGGCAAACGCAGGCGAAATGCGGCATCATTGCAGCTCGCGCATGTCGCCATTTTGGACGTGTGACTGTCTCGACCCCCCATGACTGACGATGAGTTTGCGGAGCGCGCCGATTGGACTTCGGCGAAAAAAGCGCAAGTCATCGTCGTGATAGGCCAGTCAGTGCGCTCCGTCAACTTCGGCCTCAACTTTGTGTTTGACGAGTTTAGGGCCCCTGGTATTTCAGGTAGAAACTGATGAAGAAGACGAGATCGGACGGAGCAGCGCGCGGGGCCGCCGGGGAGCCGAGCTCTGACTCGAATTATTGGTGGGTAACACTAGTGCCACTAAATAAGCTACGCTTCAGAGTAACGACACTTGGCCATATTGTGTCTGAAGTGCCGTTCACACATATGCAACCGATCTTACTCGGTTGCATATATGTGAACGGCGCTTTAAAATCATGGTTACCAGTCCAGTTATTTGAAGCTATCTGAAATCACAGGAAACGCTTTTCCGCCCTCCACAAATGTTTAAACAGTTCGCGACAGAGCAAAGCAATATCACATGAGCTACTATAACAACAAATCTAATGCTGAGGAAGTCGCACTTTTGAATCATGACGATCGGCAGTTGCGTCTGCTCAGCACAAGCACCAAAATGGCGGCGCCCACAACAATGTCGGGGAACAGAGAGCCGATACTCTACGCCCAGCTCATTTAGTGTCTCTAGGTGACACAATGCTATAGCTAGTTGCCTTTGTCTCTACCCGCTGTTTGAACGCGTTTGAACGCGAAAGCTGGACAACGTGGCGTTCGGCGTTCGAACGCGTTCGTGCACGGAAGCAACACTCAGTTGTACGTGAGCGCGTTGGTTTTGATAACTTGTTATTCTTTCTGTAACAAAGTAAGTAACACTTGTTTGCAAATTTTGTCATGGGATAATTAGTATCCTTATCATGTCACTATCAGTATCGCTATCATATCACTATCAGTATCATATCACCATCACTATGATATCGTCATCACTATCACTATACCAGTGTCAAGGGCGCTAACGCTAAATCCAGCTGAAGAAATGTAATTCGGTACTTGAGAGCAGACTTGGACGTAGTTCAACTACTCTACTCAAACTACTGTAGTTTAACTACTTTTACGAGTAACTTGGTAACAATTTCCATTACAACTTTATTTGGGTAATTAGTAGTTTAATTTAACTACGTTTTTCAGGTAACTTCTACTCAAATTGCTAACTACTTTCGAAATCTAGTGCTAATTTTGCTCATCACAAAAGTTTGAGTGCAGAAATAAATAAGACGCCGGCAGATGAAGTGGCATTCCCGAACAAGGGGCCCCCTCACATTCCGTTCCCACGCACTTATACCCGGTAGCCGTAGAAACTGCCTCACAGGTGTCCTTGGGCAGGTGGCGACGAGCAGCCAAAACATAACACCGGCGCGCACGAACGCAGGAAGAGATGCTTAACAAGCCTTGGTCGGGTACTGACCAAATCCGGTAATGCACGCAGGCGCCGCGCCTCCAGGTGAAATTGTGAAAGACGGGGACACTCCGAGGATTGTTGTTGTTTTCATGCTGTCTGCCTTTAGTGAGTTCGGACTCAAGCGGTAGGTTCCACGGGAGGCACCACTGGAATGACCTCGCACCTGGGTCCCTGTTCCCATGGTCACCTCGTCGTCAGCGCATACTCCCTTGCAAAGCCGGACTCCCCCGCGCACAAACGCAGACACGGATAATCCGTTCATGGGAGCACGTTCCCGCTTCCAGCTGCAACTGTACGAGCGCCTCCTTCCGACCTTCCACGCCAGGGAGACCTCCTCTTTGTTGAAAACGTTTTACTTCTCAGGCGTGTCAGGCACGCCAGGATACCGTAGTAGCCGGCGAGGATTGCGACTCACCCTTGGAAGATCCTTTTGTTGGACCCGGCATCAGCGGCGAAGTATACTTCGTTTCATCTTCTGTTAAACCAAAACATTTTTTTTTCTCAGTAGCGCAGCGCTAGCATTGCAACGAGACGCGCAGTCGTCCGGATGATCTCATCGTCGTGGCGCGAGACTTGAACCCTTGACGGTCAGGTGCACTCGCTCAGCGTATTCTCCGAACGTCGTGGGAATAAAGAGGGGCCAGTCATAACAATCTCAACTTGCAGAAGAAAAAAGAAAAAAACAGAAGAGTTAGTTATAAAAGACCCTTTAGCCGAGGCAAACCTCACATATTTCGTCATGGACACCTAAGATGCCGACACTCGCTTACCCGACCCTGTACAGCCTGTTTCTAAAATTCAACGCTGCCGTTCCATCCAGCGCGTCGGTGAACGTCTTTTTAGCTTGGCTGGGGACGTCTTTAGGAGGAAAAGGGGAAAAATCTCCGATAAGAACTTTGAAAGTCAATTGCTTCTGCGAGCAAATAAACTAGTTTGGTGAAAACGCAAGCCATAAATTGACTGCATTTATTTTAGGCTCGCAAGGTTTTTCACAGATCAAAAGTGCTGCTCATTTTGCTACCACAAAAATATAAAAAAGTAACTTCGAAAGTAATTTCAGTAAGTAACTCGCTACTTTTTACAGTAGTTAGTAGTTTACTCAACTACTATTACAAATGCGTAATTCCTACTCTACTCCAATTACTTTTGGCGTTGATACTCAGTAACTTAACTTAACTACCTATTTTGAGTAATTTGTACATGTCTGCTTGAGAGTTCTTACAAATAAAGCGCAAACTATCGATAAAAAAAAACAAAAAACACTGGGGACAGGGCGAAATTAAACGTCGACTTACGGAGAATTGACAATGTGACAAAACTAAAATCCGATAAACTCCGTTTTTTAAAGAAAAAAATAAGACTCCAAAAAACACACTCCGAAGTTCACTAAAAAAATTACCGCATCACCACATGGTGAATGATGTTGATTGGGGCGAAGCTCTGGTGGTGCTGATGATACTGATTTTATTGTTCATAGGTAGTGCTGATGGTGCTGGTTTTTTTTTTTTATTGCTCATAGGTAGTGCTGAGTTCCGGGTTGCGTTTCGACTTCATTATTACTGCTTTATAGTCGGTGAAATGCAGAGCCATGCATGCGAAGTTTAACGCGATTATATACGCATTTGACCGCAGCGCCCTCTCCTGTATAGACGTTGAGCGGCTATATGCAACGTTTCATCCATGACATCCCCAGCTCTTGAGTTACTACCACATCTCAGAGCACCCTACTCGTCCCGCAGTCGTGGCCGAGTGGTTAAGGCGATGGACTAGAAATCCATTGGGGTCTCCCCGCACAGGTTCGAATCCTGTCGACTGCGCAAACATTTTTTTTTTTTTCTTTTGTTGTGAGCACAGACGCCGGACGGGCGGACGGACAAGGCTAGACCCTAAGGAGCTTCGCCCCTAAAATGCTCGAGGTATGTACACCTAAGCAGTGAATGTGAAAGTATGCAAGCCGCTCGCCTGCTCCCTTCTTCGTCTGCTGCGTACTTTTGGTCGCCGGTCAGCACGCGTGCTCCCCTGGGCACGCTGACCTTGGACACTCCGTGTTAACGGCGCGCTGATGGACACGCAGCGCCATGGGGTGAGCGGTCGTGGAAACTGACGAGCGCAGCGGCCAATAAGAGCCCCGTTGACGCGCGCCAGCCAATGGAACCGAAGGCGAAATCCATCAGCTTAACTCCGATCCTATTGGGATCGCGGAAACTATAGGTGCCGTTTTGGCGCTTCAAACTGATGACGTAGGCTCGCTCCATGGGACAGTTAATGCTTTCGCATTAATAAACTCCGATAACACGGACCCCTATACTGATGTACGAAGTGTAGTCATGTGCGAATAGTAGATTTCGAGTTCGAAGCGAACAGTTGCTTGGACTCATGGTTAGTCGTTTATCGTGTAGCAGGAAACGGACGACGCGAAGGAACGTATGAAATGACCGAAATCCCCGCACCATCACGGCGTTCGTTGTATTGCTCCAAAGGCCTAGCGTCGGCGCATGCGCCGTGCTGACAGCAGCGTCACCGCAGCGACGTGACGTTAGAGTTGCGTGTTGGCAACTCCAGCCTCGTGCATCTAAAAGCGACCCGTGTTTTCATTGACGTCATTATGTCCACCATTTTGTTGTTATAAGTTTCCTGGCGCGTGCCGAAGGTGAGCGTTCAAAGAATTCATCTGACATCGAGATACGTATAGTGCACTGAGGCATATATAGGCTTCATCACGCTGACATTTAACAACAAAATGGCGGAATGACGTCACGTTAAAACCCCCTATATACGCGTTGTTGTTGTTTTTAGCTATTATTGAACTTGAATAATCTGCAAGAGCAGGCGATATAGAACGCCACAGAACAAATTTCAAAGCAAAAAAAAAAAGTGTGAACTGAGTAAACCACGTCTTGCGTTCCTTCAACTGTCACTGACTATACATAATTTCCAAGAAAAATATTGATTCCTGCGCCCTTTAAAACTGACAATTTCAATTAAAACACTCACGGTCGAAAAAAAAAAGGGGGGGGGGGGGGGGGTTCGTTGTAAAAAACAACAAAGTTACATTTTTAAAGTCGCTTAACGCCATGGCAAAAATCTGAAGAGCTTGTTTACCTCCGAGCTGGTAATTGTATAATGAGCGAGCTTTAAAATAGCGTACGCCAAAGCTTTGCATATGTGCAAACAAATAGCGTCGTCGCCACCTCGTACATGCAGCGAGTCCAAACCGCGTTTTGGATTGCGAGTCGCTTGGCGACGACGCTATTTCTTTGCGTATACGCGAGGCGTTTGCGTGCGCTATCCTATGCATCGAAAACGTGGGTGAGAGGGGGAGGACGAGAGCGCGCGGGGACATCAGAACGCCGACCTTTGGTTCGCCTGATTATTGGGTAGACCGAAAGTTATACGAAGCGCAAGTTCGTCTGCTTTTTTTGCAGGGGTTGTGGTGACGTCAGAATGCCGAACTCTGATTAACTCTGAATGAAGGATAGTGGGTAGACCTCAAAGCAGCTTTACTTGAGGTCTACCCACTACCCATCAATCAGAGCCAACCAGAGCTCGGTGTCTTTCTGACGTCACCGCAACTCCTGCGCAAGAAGCAGACGACTTGCTCTCCGCATAGCTGCCGTTGTCCCAACTATACGCTCGTCGAACGCGTTCGAACGCGAAGGCAAATTGCCGGGCGCCGGCGTTCCGCGTTCTTGCGCCTTGGTCTAGCGAAGATTGAGGCAAAGGCTTCTATAGCTTGGTCAGGTCATTCCAACCAGAGCTCGACATTCTTAAAGTCACCGAATCCTGGGAAAGTGGCGCTATTGCCTTCTCTGCCCGCTAACCGGACACAAACTGATACTATTCGGCAGGAGATCGAACTATAGAGGGCGCTTTATCGAGCTTGTTGTCCCCACAGTTCGGTGTTTACCAACGAGGTAGAGGGGCTTAGAGCGATAAACCGGGGTTCCGGTCTGCACTCGAAAGTGACCCCCATAAGGCGGCTGCCATTGTACGCAAATTTGACCACTCGTCACGTGATCAAACCAAATACGTGACGTCACAGGGAAGATGGCAGCGCCCAGGCAGCAGCTGGCCCCAGCTGAGCCGGAGCTTGTCGGATGCTTTGTTCGTTGTCGTTCGTCTCGGCGAGTTGATTTCAGACGCTGAAGCCGTCATATGAGGCCGGTTGAAAACGACTTCAGAGTTCAGCGTGGCATCTGACGATAACGTGAAAATAAGGAGGAACGGTGCGCATTTCGCTGGTGACCAACGGGGATGTTGCAAGCTTGCCACGAAAGAGACGAATCGGCCCTACGTTGCTCGGACTTTGGATTGATTCGGATACCGCTACGATAAATTTTAAGGCGACGTTTCTGTGCTCTCGTTGACCATCGGAATCTTCGAGGTCTGCAGTGAAGCGTGTGCAATTTATTTGGACAGTTTAGCGACGGAAATTGCGTGAGTCGTGCTTGGCAGTGTGCAATCGTGGTGCCGCTTCGTTCAAATGACCGAAAGCTCACTTTGGTTTTGCGGCGCCCCGGAGAGCTGCCTTCAAGCTGATGGTTCCTGTGCCGTGCTTTAGGTGATGTTGTGCTGCTTCCTAACTTGTTCTGGCGTAGACGTGCACTTTCACGGAGCACAGGTGTTGCAGTTGGTATTGATTCCGCTTGTCTGTCGCACGTTTCGTCGACACAAGTTTCATCAACACTCGTTACGCGAATTGCAAGCTGTGTGGACATTTCATCGCGCGTGTTACCTACCCAGTCGACCCATTCACGCCGTTTTGCGACGACAGTCCGCAGCGGCTCATTACCAGAAAAGTGGTCCCACATCCATTTCAGTTCAGTCCGTCCACGGCAGTCGCCGAACCCCGAAGGAGAGGATTTATTCGGGCAGAATGCCACTAAAGCAATGCAGCTTCTCTAGTGGCCAGGATAGACTCTCTTCTGTCAGTTTTGTTATATTGTCACGGATGCTTGCTCCAGTCCTATCTTCTATCAATACCTACTATTCTGGAAAGTTTCAGGCCATGCTCAGCAGTCATCGTATGTTCTGGTGGAGGTGCTGGGTACTTCAGCCATAGGCCTTCACTCTGTGTGCACCCTGGCGGCTCCTCAGCCGAGTTGCCCGATAACAGGACACGGGTGGCGGACTATCCCGCGTCCTAAACCCCCGGCGAGCCGTGAACCAAGTCCTAACCCGAGCCCGGCGGAAAAACTGCAAGACGAGCGAGTACCACAAGGACGAACCCCGGAAATACACCACGTAGAACCTGAAATCCGAGCCAGTCGCTGCTATCAGCAAGAACCACCGGAATTCGGTCTTTTGCCAGAAAAACGGAAGCTGACTAAACCCACAATGACAACCCTGTAGCAGCAAACCGTGTCCGCTCCCACTATTGTTTGCATGCATTTCCGTCGCACCTCACACTCCGACGCCCTTTCACACAAGGTGTATGAAGACGTCGAGGGCTGGATTGAACAATATGACCGTGTTGCCCGCCACAGTGGGTGGACAGACAACCAGCTTCTGCAGAACCTATATTTCTCCTGCAAGAAACTGCCAGGCACTGGTTTGAGAACCACGAATCCTCCTTAACGCTGTGGGAAGTTTGCAAGATCGAGCTGAAGTGCACAATCATCAGCCACCATTGACGAGAGAGAGTCGAATTCCTGATTCTGTCTAGGACACAGCACCAACGAGAGCATCACCGCCTTCGTGGAGGATGTTTTGCGCCTGGTCGAGCACCCACGCCAACCCTGATGCTGCAAAAGACAAGAAGCTAAGAATCCCGTGCCCATGTGAGGGACAACACCTTCGGCAGCCTTGTCCGCAACCCCACGAAAACAGTCGAAGGGTTCATATCACCGAGGCTTGCAACATTGAATGTACACTGCAGGCCTCAGCCAGTCACTATCAACAACTCCCCAGCGTCTCGACACTCGAGTCGTCCAGCTGCAACTTCGACACCAGCCTCCCAGGCATCCGCAACATCATCCACGAGGTTGTCCGGGAGGAGATCAGGAAGCTACTTCCTGCCATCAGTTGCCTAGCTTTTATTTGGATTGCCGAGATTGTTTCGGAACAAGTTTAACAGGCATTTCAACTGGAGACGTCCCCGGCTACCCGTTAGTATTCAATGCCAATTCAACGAGACACCTCAACGCCGAAGCATTCTTGACATCGGGTGTAGGTCTGCGCTGAACAAAGTACACCGAGGAAAACTGGAGGTGTTGCGAATGGCCGACCGAAAACTACTCTGCTACCACCGCATGAGGCCATGTCTACCATGTCTACCGGAGCTGCCCGTACCAATGAATTAGCCTGCGAAGGTTCGTGCCGAACAACCCTCGACCACGTCTCGAGGAGCGACCGCGGGACATTAAGGATTATCTTCGGCGGCCTTGTCCTTGCTGCCGACATTACCCCGAATCTCCTGATCCCCATCACCTTGACGAGAGGTAAGCACGACAAAGCAAGTGAGCGGCAATGCAATGACAGTTGATTTGGTGTCGGTTGTCGTCCACGGACAATATGTAATAATTCGCTGAAACCAATTATCTGTGTCCACTTAACGAAGCACACAATTTCCAACTTTGAGGAATAATGCCGCTGAGTGACTTGAAGAGATAGAATGGTTGGTTGTTCTCAAAAGTGGACACCAAGCATCACCCGACTTCACTTTGCCACACGAGACTTACATTGCAGTGGTCGCGGGATGCATGAGAAATCTCCATTACGAAATGGAAGTGAAATGGCTTGGATAGCAAGCAAACAATGTTGCCAGCCATCAAGTCAACGGTACAGCAAAAGGCACAGCCATGTAAGCAATACATGCCCGAGCTTGCTGCACTGACGCAGGAAACTACCAGAAAAATTTGCGGACTAAAAGCCAGCCCTGCAGCTTCAGTGCATCAGATGTCAATGGCCGCACATGACGTATGATTACAAGACGGCATCAGTCAGTCAAAATTGCCACCCGACCAAACTGAACACCGACGTGCCAGGAGCGTCATCCGACAACAAGGAGCACAGGTACTATGACTGAACGCCTGACACGAGACTGTCGCAGAAAGAACTCGTTATGAAACCATTTGCTAAGAATAAATAATTATGTAATCAAGTGGAAATAAACATTTGGTTCAATAACCGAATAAACATATTTCCGCTTGCCTTTACGCCTTCAGAGTCTACAAACCAAGAATTATGCTCACTGCATGCGGCACAGTTTTTGAGGACACTTTCATCTCTGACCCCCGAATATTAATAAATGGGACAAACCAGACTGGCAGACTTGTTGCATGGAACTGCACTCCTTCCACCTGTCCTGAACATGTAGTGCACCGAAAGCAAACTCCAGTGATGTGAAAATGTTATTTATTAATTTATTCCCTTCAATGACCCCTGGAAGCATTGCAGAGAGGATATTTAAAACTATACACACATTATAATACCATCATAGCACACAGACGAGCACAAAACGGGCCCAGCTGGGAAATCATTGGGCACGGCGAGACCGACAGGAGCATGTTTGCCAAATCTTCACTCTTTTTCGTACAGGCCCTCCTGTTTCCTTTTCTCGGATCGCCCGTCTGGTACAGCACGTGTACGGCAATCAAGCAGATCGGCACCTTCCAGCTTATCGACAAGGATGACCGAGCATTACCGATCGTCACCGTGGAGGAGCAGCACCGTCCAGTCTTCAGCGGCTCCGTGACTTCAACTTCCGCAACGGCTATAAAGGCACCGCTTCACCAGTTCGTCTTCATTGGGCACGGCGAGACCGACAGGAGCATGTTTGCCAAATCTTCGCTCTTTTTCGTACAGGTTAGTCATAATACCTCTTGCCTTCGATCTAGCAATGTGTTCCTTCTGATTGTGCCGTGCCCACGGACTTGTCTTAGTATTGCGTATGATTGCGTGAATGTGTGCAAACTACTGGTCTGTGGGGACGTTGAAAGCAATCCTGGTCCTACAACTGAGGAAATGTTTACCCAAATATTGGACGGCCAAAATGCCATACGCACTGAAATTGCTGATATTAAAACACAACAGGGAAAAACTGATAGACTGATCAGTGATCTTCACAAAAAGCTTTAATGACATGGACAAGCTTCTGCGGGAGCTCAGGGTTAAGGCTGATAAAGTCGATGCTCTTGAATGCACTATAACTTCTCTTGAAAGAACCATAAACGTACAAAACCAGAAGATTGCAGATTTGGAAGACCAAAGTCGGCGCTCCAATCTATTAGTTTACGGCATCCCCGAGGCTCCCGATGAAACTGAGGAACAATTGAGAAGCAAGGTTATAGTTGATGTCCTGGTCAGCAAGTTGGGTGTGCAGTGTTCATCGATCGCTAGAATACACAGACTAGGCAGGACTAGTGGGAAAAGACCTGTTATCATGTTTTTCCAAGATTACACCGAAAAACAGGCCGTTCTCCGAAACGTCAGTAAACTGAAAGGTACTACAATCTACATAAGAAACGATTACTCACAGTGTACGTTATCTAAGCGTAGGCTATTGTGGGAGGCTGCAAAAGCAGACAAGACTGCGGGAAAAAGAGTATCGCTCGTGAACGATAAACTTCGGGTAAACAATGAATTCTACGTGTGGGATGAATTGACCAATGAGCGGGTGAAACTCCCTTCTTTCATACAACCTGAACCCGTTGAATGACGAGAAGCGAGTGTTGTAAGAAAGCAGCTACGGCTTCTGAATTTAAATTCCCAAAGTATACTAAACAAAGTGGAGCAGCTTGAACTTTTATTACTCACCCACGACCCCCATATAGCAGTTATTACTGAAACCTGGCTTCATGACGGCATTAGCGACGATAGCGTCATATCCGATTCCTACAAAATGTTCCGCAGAGACCGTCTTTCCCGTGGGGGTGGTGTCGCTGTTATACATAAGAATGACATTGATGCAGTGCTTTTGAACCAAATAGATGATCACGAGAGTTTATGTTTGAAAGTGAACTGTTAGGGAAACACTTATTTTATACGCTGTGTACAGGCCTCCGAATTCCCCCCTTGATTTTTTGTGTAAACTATACAACCACATGTCAGCTTATCGTAACTCTAAGTTTCTCATGGTTGGTGATTTCAATCTCCCAAATATTGACTGGTCACATTTATTTTCTAAACAATGCCAAAATGCTGAGCTTGTTTTTGATATTATATTTGCCTATGACTTAGTTCAAGTTGTGAATAATGTGACACGTGAGCAAGGTTCCAGTAGCTTAATTTTAGACCTTATATTTATTAGTCGTTGCATAAGTGACTACGAGGTAACAGTTGAACAAGATCTCTCTGATCATAAACTTGTGTCTTTTAGTTGCTCTCTAATTAAACAGTCAAAAAAAAAATGTACTTTTATCACTGTTAAAAACTTTTCGCGTGCTAATGCTGAAAGTGTTCTAGATTATTTAGAGCTCTGTTTGGATGACTTTGAAGATTCTGATGTAAACGTCCTTTGGAACAAGTTTAAATCAATGTGTACTTATTGCCTGGATAACTTTGTTCCAACCATGCGCAAGCGCATTGGTAAAACAAATCCTTGGATTAACCGGGGAGTTATTCGTCTTAAGCGTAGAATTAAGCGACTAAAGAAAAGAAAAAACAGTAATCAAGGGTTGATTTAAGAATTGATTAACAAACTTTCCACCCAAGTTCAACACGCCAAGGAATTTTGCTTTTCCAATACACTAACAAGCTTCATAACCAATGATGCCCAGAAATATTGGAATTATCTCCGTGGCAAAAAAAAAAAGCAGATCGATCAAATCAAGGTTAATGACGCATTGGTTACTGACCAGAGTGAAATTGCGCAGCACTTCAACGTCTACTTTCAGTCGGTTTTTTTCAATCATGACGTTATCAACCGTGACGAAGGCGCGCCATCCTTCATGCACGCCGATTTCATATCTTACGAGGGAGTATTTTCGATGTTGTTAAATTTAAAAGCAAAAACCGCTTGTGGTCCTGATAAGATTCCCAACGCGTTTTTGCATCGGTATGCTGAAATGCTGGCACGTTTTCTAACAGTCATTTTTCGTGTTTCCTTTTCCTCGGGCACTCTGCCAAATGATTGGTTATGGCGCGAGTAGTGCCTGTGTTCAAAAACGGGTGACCGACTTGCGTTAGGCAACTACCGGCCTATTTCTCTGACGTGCACATCCTGTAAACTACTAGCCTCAATGACATTCAAAGTTGGTGCAAGTTAAATTTTGAAAAAAACTGTTTATCTGCAAATTACAAATAAAAAAAGCCATTCAACTTCAAGTACAGACTAAATAACATTCCCATCGCTCAGGTTGATGACTACAAGTACCTCGGAGTGACCATAAATAAAAACTTAAATTGGGCGACCCATATAAAAAATACATCCTCGGCAGCCTTCAAGAAGTTGGGTTTTTTGAGGCATAAGCTGAAATACGCTACTCCAAACGTGAAATTACTGGCTTACAATTCATTCGTTAGATCTAAACTAGAATATGGTAGTATTACTTGGGACCCTCATCCGAAATCTAATTCTGAAATATTGGAACGAGTTCAAAGACGTGCTGTAAGGTTTATATACGGAAAATTTAAGAGAACTGATTCGCCCTCACTTTTGATGCAAACCAACAAAATACGAACTTTAGAGCGCCGTCGAATAATAGCCCGTTTGAAGTTTCTGCACTCTCTTTTTATACGAAAACTGTCCTTGGATCCAGATTAGTACTTAAAGCCGCTTTCTACGAGACGAACTAGGCACCATCATGAATATTCATTAACTCCATACTTTGCACGCACTAACCTGTTTAAATTTTCGTTTTTTCCTCGTACAATTGAAGAATGGAATTCTCTTCCTTGTTCGGTTATTTCATCTTCGGATCCTGCTTCATAATTAGAACAGTTATTATAGTGGTGTTTTTGTATTTCGATGTGTTTTGGTGTTTTTATATTTAGTGCTTACATGCTTCGGTATTGTGCTTCTTGGCTAGCTACTTGTTTTGCTGTATCGTACCGCCTCTTTCATATTTTTTGCCGATTTGTATGCCCTATTTCTTGTATTGTTGTTTTGTTTTGTACGGGTTCTTGAGTTTGTACCCTGCCCATCCTGCTTGGACCACGTGTGGTCTGCAGTATTTAATAAATAATAAATAAATAAAAAAATAAATATTACGCTCGTAAGAAATATTTATTGCTGTAACTTGATAAATACAAAGATAACACACCTCTGAGCATCTAGTCTAATAGTATGTGCTGATGCATGTTATATAGCAGGACACTTCCTATACATATGACACAATAGACCCTTTGCAAAACCCCATCAACCAACACAACTGTCACCTTTTTTTTTTTTTTTTTTTTGCGTAAAGCACACGAATGGGCCCCAGTTCACGTCGAACGTTAATGCAGCATTCGAGTCCAATAGGCGCTGATCCGAGTTCACAGTGATGGCTGACATAACATTCTTGTCGAACAAATACCCAAAGTATGAAGGCCTTGGGTAATTAGAGTAGTAGCTACTGTAATTCGTTTCATCACAATTTGGCAAACAGCGAATGCTACAGTCTCGGTGAGTCAATATGCACGCTGGAGAGAGGCACGTGACAACATATATAATCAGAGTGCTCTCTTTCTGCACAGATCTGTCGCACACCTTCACTCCGTCTCTCTGATTGGCTCGAAGGGACTGTGGCGGTCGCCCTCTTCCAAGTTACAACGAAACAAAGTATAGGAAGCCTACACTTTTGAAAAAAGTCTATTGGCAGAGACTGAAAGGAATGGTAGTCAACATTTTTCAAAAAGACTGCTTCTTCGAGCAAGGAATTAACACAAATATGAGTTGTCTTGTCCAGGTAATTAGAACAAGTAAATAATTGATGAAAAATTGTATTGCTGCAATAAATCCTATGAACAAGAAAAATGTCCAGTTAATCTTCTATTTCCGAGTTGCATTACATTTAACGAATTGATATGTGAAATTCTATCTCTGAACCCCTAAAGAGTGGGGCTGCATCTTTTTTTTTTTTTTTTTTTAGGATTCTAGATGTTAGAATGATGGATTAGACAACCATCTAAGAGGCGTATGATCATACACATAGAGGTTACTGTGGACTATTGATACCGATCGGCAAGGTAAAGAGCCTACTAATACTAATTTCTAAGGGACATCAGATGCAGCATTTTGTGCATTGATCAATCAAAGTCTTGCTGTGTTCCGAGTTCCAAGGGGACAAATAAACTGTTTTATGAACATAAGTAATGAACTTTTTTTTTTTTCGAATGATTCGTTCGAATGCTTTGTAAGAGTTCACATGCACATGAATTAAGCGAACGCCAGCTTTTCACTTCGAGAAAGTATTGCGATCGAATGCAGAATCATCGATTAGCACAAAAGGTTAAAGATCGCAGGAGCTTCCTCGCTAAGTTGCCGTGATTATGCAGTTACCTCGGCTTAAACAAATTCCCCTAGGCCCTAAGTCTGACGCATACGTTTCACGTCGATTCTCAGACATTCCAACGTTCAAACAAAGCTAATAGAATGCGAAAATTCCACGCTAAAAGCACTCGAAGTTCTATCGATCCTCGAACACATCCGGGAATCCGAGCACCGGCACGGCGATTCGGTTGATGCTGTCTCACAGGCGTTAATATCCAGATGATCCAGAGCGATCTTGCGCAGAAAGGGTATAAAGTCTCATTCCTTCATATTTTCACAATATACCTGCGTCAGCGAGCACGAAGAAGCCCGAAATCGTCGGAAAGCAGCTGCACATCACGGCTACCGCGCTCCAAACAAACTCGCATCCGCCAGCTCTGGGCGCTGCCATCATACCGGTGACGTCACGGCTCTTGTGGCGTCACGTGACGAGTGGTCACATTTGCGTACAACGTGGCGGCAACCCGGGGGGGGGGGGGGGGGGACACTTCCGAACTTCCGGTTTATCACTCTAAGCCCCTCTACCTCGTTGGTGTTTACTAACACAGCATAACAAAGAAATTGAACTTCGCCTAGCACGGTCCGGGCACGAGCGCTTCGCTCTGACCAGTGCTTTAGTCGCACGAGAAGCGGACTTCGGAATCGTCATGTTCGATTACTCGAATCAAAAACTAACAAGAAAATACGGTTTATTTTTCCCACAGCTGAAGCATACCGCTAGAGGCGTGACTGTTCGGTCTACTTCCCAATAGTTAAGCTGAGACTGCAGGCAATTCCACAAGCACGAGAGCTCGAGATCGCTGCTTTGAAGCGTTCTTCGGCAAAACGAGCACTTGTGCTAGAAATGCACGTCTCAAAGCCGGGAACGCGGGCTAGCTCGAGCTTTGGCTGCAGTCTCAGCGTAAGGGTGAACAGAGCATAACACACAGACAGCGATTGGCTAATCGTTCTCCGTTGCCATGGAAATCGCCATTTCGGTCCATTCAAATCTTCAAAGTTTCAAGGGTGTCGTTCTAGACCAGTCGCACCAAGATCCCTATGAAGCCTCATCGTGCTGATGGCGTTCCTCGCCAATATGAGCGTCTTTTGCACTTTATATGCCATGCCCATCTCCTCCAATCTCCTACAATAATATTGTTCTTCCGTATATCAAAACAGTAAAAAAAAAAAAAAAAAATTCAGTGCCTCCAAGCACCGACACAGCATGTAGTGGTGGTACGAAGATGTACGCTTGTTTCGCCGGTGTGTGGATAGCAAAATCTCGGTACACAAGAAACGTCTCAGTAAAGCTACCCGTCACCAGCGAATTTAAATTGGGTAACCAAGAACGGAGAGGTCGGGGAGAACTTGGTCATTTTAGGAACCAAAATGGCGACCGTACTGGGAGCTTGGGACTACTTTCCCAGGATCCAGCTACTATTAGCGGCGAGATGTTTCGGTGGCGCCCTCGTTCGGTTACCTTTCGTGACGTCATTGCCTTGTGAACAACAAGTTCGATGGTGTTTGTAATGGGCATGGTGGAAGCCTGAAATCATATCGCTCTTAAAGCAACACTGCCAACACCGTCAAAATTGAAGTTCTTACATTCCTCTTATTTCCGTCGTTGAGACATCCTTTGCTGACGTCATAGTCAGCATTCGGCCAATTGTGGTGGGCCGACCACAGCGACGTTTTCGATCGCTCACGTCGCCAATAGTCGGTTACAAGTCAAGAAGGTAGGAGAAGCTCCTCCCACAAGTGTGATGCGCCTGTTTCAAATCCCTCCGCAGTCGAAAGAAGAGTTCACTGGAAACGCTCCTTGTTCCGCTTCAATGGATAGATATTGGCTACAGAGTGATGCCAACTTGTCTCCAATCCCACGTTTTAAGAAAGCGACCTTTGTATTCATCGGAGGGAGAACCGAGCCCCTGAAAGCAGCCTTTGTATCCATAGGAGGGGGAACCTAACCCCCCAAAGTCGTATTAGTTTCCATCGGAGGGGGAAAACTCTAATCTCTCTCTCGTGGCTTCCACAATGCTTAGTCAAAGTCGAAAGATAAAGCAAATATGTACGGGAAGGCAAGACCCTCCTCGCGCGTTGGCCGCGACGTCACGGAAACGATGGGACGCTATTGGATGCGGAGGTGGCGGAGGGATATATGATTCCCTTTGAGGGGCATTTGCCGCTTCCTTCTTGACTTGCAACCGACTATATACTTTAGGCTAGGGTGCCTTGATGTGCGCTTCGCATAGAGTGATGCCAACTGCCTGTTTTCCTTTCCCACACCCTCTTCCACCGCCATTTTGTTCCTCTCATTGTTTCCCCGTGCGCCGGAAAGTGGCCTTTGTGTCCGTCGGTGCTCCCATCCGAGGGCGAAAATGCTAATCCTCCCTCCGTGGGTTCCACAACGCTGCTCCGAACTTGTGAGATAAGGTGCTTGTTTCCGGGAGGGATATATGCTCCACGGATTATCGCCGAGAACCAAAATGGCTGCCGGTTTGTCGGCGAGCGGTATTACAAAGGGTGGCATCACCCTAGCAAAGCGTACATGAAGGCTCCCTACTTTAGGCCTTCTGACGTCCCTGTGGGCTCTCGTCTCCTCCTTTCTCTCTCGCTGACAGAATGAGAACGGCAGGGTGCGTCTTTCGAACGCGCTGTCTCCAGCGCGCGCGGCCATATGGCTTCCGCCGTGCCAAAAACGAGGAACACACAGCGTTCGGTCTGTGTGTTCCTCGTTTTTTTGTCCTCCGTACCCTTGGCGCTGTTTCCCTCTTCATAACCATGCATAACCAACTCGCCCAAGTTTCAACGGTGCTACATAGCCTCTTTCTGGCAGTTCGACGACGGAGCCATAAAGTGCCCGGTCGCAGATTTGGAGCGCGAGGATCTGGTAGCACAGAGCATCAAAGAGACATTTCTCGTGGAACCGGGACGTCAGCGCACAGCTTTTGCAGCGGCGAGGACCCTAAACACACTTGTTTTCTCGGGAGAAGTGTGTTTCAGTGCCTCGCCGCAGCGGGGCGCCAGTCACGAGGCTCCTTTCTCATCCGTTGTCTGCCGCTCCACCTTTTCCATTTCGGCGGCCGCTTCTCGTGACGATCTGCCAGGTTTTGTCAGTATTGGCGCCGTGAGCGATCGAAAGTGGCGCTGTGATCTTCCCTCCACAATTGGCCGAATGCTGACTATGACGTCAGCAAAGGATGTCTCATCGACGGAAATAAGAGGAATGTAAGAACTTCAATTTTGACGGTGTTGGCAGTGTTACTTTGAGACCGCTGTGATTTCAGGCTTCCAGAATGCTCATTACAAACACCATCGAGCTTTTTGTTCACAAGGTAATGACGTCACGAAAGGTAACCGAACGAGGGCGCCACCGAAAGATCTCGCCGCTAATATAGGAGGAGGCTATGACCGTGCTTTCGCTGCGCGCGCATGCCCACTCGTGATGCAGGCAGCAGGAGACGCCGACCGAAGCGTTTTCGCGAAGGTAGGAAGATCGCGCTGGAGGCGGGACCTCTCTTCGTCTCCCCTCGTCAGCGACTATGTACAGCAACAGTCGCAACTGCCGATACATCGTACAAAGGACTGTCTGGAGCCACTGTCTCAGGCGTGCTTCTTTATCGTACGATAGTCACGCTGGTCGTACCAAAAACAGTCTGGCCACATTTTCGAAGAATATGCATGTATGTATGAAGCAGACGTGCTCGGAACCATTTTAAGCACAATGTTGCGTTGTGTGTATGTTCAGTCAGCAGGACGTCGACAGTCAGCCCCCACGGGCGTCTGGTGTTTACGATGTAGACAAGAAATTTAGCCGCTTGGCAACGCGCAGGCAGTTAAAAAAGCGCCACATTGGTAGACCTCCTCGCCCTCGAAGTGCGAAGTCATGTTAGCGGGACACAAATTGCCCTCGAGCCAACCTCTCCTCCGTGTTGTGGATCTTGCTGCGACGTCTGGCGCTGTCGTGTGATGGCTGAGCTGCTGCGACGCAGCTCCGAGATTTATTCTTAGAACCCGAACTGTATGGCGGGGATCGCTTGTCATGAAGCCTTCGCTTGAAACAACAATTGCGCGGCTTGCAGAATTTTTTTTTTAACTTTTTTTTTGCACAAATTTTGTATAAGGGACAATTTTCATAAATAATGTCCCTTTACATATCGTGTGTATAGGGTCATTTGTCTGTGTGTGTGTGGGGGGGGGGACTTTTTTGTGTATGTACTTGCGCACAGCTTTCTGTGACATTTGAGAAGTGAAGAGTGCTCGTGCACAGCTTTGATTGGTGCTCGAACTGCGCGATCGCCCGTGGGCCCTTAGCTTTGACTGCATAGCCACAGTAAGTTGCCCGCGAGCGTAAACATTTTTATGTGAAAAGATAAATATATTTTGGGGGGCACATTTTTGTGTCTACAAAAATTTTCATGACATATCTTTATAAAAAAAAATGTCGCAAGAAGAGATTAGTGTAACGTAAAAGTGTGACGAGCAACAAATGTAACACGATTCCTCGCTAAATTTTGAATCGGTGTATAAATATTCTACACCATGTAAGCTTTTTCCTCACGCTCACTATCCGTATGATTAAGATATATTTGATTTTGTTTCTTTGTTTGTCTGTTTCCTTTTCGGGAAACTATAAGGAAGGCTGAAATATGACGCACCTTCGTGCGTCGGATCGACGGCGATCAAATCGCCCGCCAGACGGGTAAACAACGTACCCACGCGCTCGAGCTATTTGGGCGTATGGTCCGCGTGGGTAACTTCTCGACGAAGCACGGCGGCTCGAATGCTGTGGAATTCTCGAGCGGACGAAGGCTTGGTCCGCTCGCGTCGAGCGACGTTTCATTCGGGTTCGATGAAATGGGTTCCTTGAAATGGCGTTCGATGAAATGGCGTTTGATGAAATGGCGGTCGATGAAATGGCGTTCGATGAAATAAATTCGATGAAATGGTGTTCGATGGAATGGCGATCGATATGATTGATTCGATGGAATGACGTTCGACGCAATTGGTTCGATGAAATGACTTTCGATAAAACGGCGTTCAATGTTATGTCGGCCACACTGGCTTTCCTCCCTCACTTGGACAAGCGACATCTTCCCACTTCTCTCCTTGGCGTCTTTTCCGCTGGGTGGCGTCGCCTCCCGCGTGGCCCGTGGCTAGGTGGCGCAAGCCGCCGCCCCATTCAAAGGTTCCAGCCTCATCCATCCCGAGAATCTCATTATTGCCTCGAGGCCATTGAGGCTTTGGCATTTGCCGATAGCAACGCCGAAGGACGAATTACGAAGGGAGACGCGTTAACACAATAATAAGGCACGCCCTACGTTTCTTAAGCTCTCAAAAACCACAAAGACAAAAAAAAAAAAAAAATAGGGATGTCGCGAATTTTTGTTAAATCTGAGATTCAACTGTACCGGCGAACATGTTGACCTTTTCATGATATTCGACCAAGTCCGACTTATGAACAGTGTTGCCCGACTTCTACACCTAAATAAGAAAAAAAAAAGAGTTATAAAATAGTTTATTTGATGATAGCTGACGTTTACACTTTATAAAAGCAAACTGCATTTCGCACAATCTCAAAGTAAACATGCGTATTTTTAATGCTTTATTTAGGTAGCCTATGAACGTGAAACATTCAAACAATGCTCCCAACAAACATTGCGCCCCACCCCCCCTCCACCAGGTAGAGTCAGCACGTTCTCAATCTTAACGCTTGCGCATAGTCCAACCACGCCGGAAAAGGGGGGGGGGGGGGGGGAAGGGGCGGGCAGGGGAGGGGGACCATGAGCCCCCCCCCTCCCCTCCAGTATTATTACAGGTGTGTGCGTGTGTGTGTGTGTGGGGGGGGGGGGAGGGGAGTCAGCGGCGCCTCAGCTGTCCCCTCCCCCCTTTATAATAATACTTGAGAAGGGGGGGGGGGGTGTTATGACGCCAGCCGCTCGTCACGAAGTCATCCCGTGCGTCATGATCACTTCGTGATAGAACATAAAATAGAAATCGCCGCACACAACGTGGCGAAAGGAACAAAGGCTTACACGCTAGGGTAGTGTTCTCTCTCGAACGAAATTCAAATTGTAAAATCTAATTTTCGTATAACACAAAAAATAAAAAATAGAAAAGCGTACATAAAGAATAAAAAAAAAAAAAATCAGAACGGAACTTGGTTTAGCCCCCCACTTGCAATTTATTTCCGGCGTCCCTGCATAACTGCTAGCTGGGCACAGACCGATACTAACATGCAGACATCCGGAACCATGCGACGTGATTGATTGAAAAATATACCTGTTGCCATGGCAATCGCCATTTCGGTTCCTTCCGATGTTTATGGCTCTCTCCGTGAGTTAGAACACGCTACGGTGAAAGTTCCTTTCATGTGCCAAGTATTTCTAACGACATCCCAGACACACTGTTTCTCTTGACAAAAAACAAGTAACTGAAGAAACCTCTGAAAAACATGTTTTCTGATGTATCGAGGCAGGGATTACATATCTCACCGTTCTTCTTATTTCTGCATTCTCCCATTTCTCGTGTCTGGGTTTCCCTTACGGTTGTTTTCCTCCTCGAAATACCGAACTGCCTTTCTTTTTTTTCTTTTTTTATACGGGACGGGCGAATTATTATTATTTTTTTTAATTAACGTCCTTATCTCCGTTACTAGTGCCTTTTTTTGTTTGTCTTCTGATTTTATGTGTCTTTCGTATATGTGTGTCTTGTTGTTGTTTTTCTTGGGAAGCCTGCACCTGAAGTGATAACTCCCGTAAATAAAGTCTTGCGTTCTTCTGTTGTTTATATTTTTTTTTTCTTGACAAGCCCGTATCTAAAATGATAGCTCCCGTGCATGATGTCCTGTGTTTCCTTTACTGTGCTCGCCAGACAACACATTTCAATTTACGCAAAGCCTCTTTCTTTTTTCTTTTGTTTTGTGCACGTGGGATTGTGCTGATTTCGACCTGTTATGTTTTTAGTGCTGGGTCTGGTCTCACAAGCCCCTGCTGGCTTTGATCGGACTCGATAATAATTATGAATGCCTTAGCATTAGTACCCACATGAGAGGAAAAAGCTGACGGCGTCCGTCTATGGACAGAACAGTGGAAAGGGTAGCGCGCCGCGTAGAGAGGAGTAGAGTGAAGGTAAAAGGCGAGAGGGAGGCGACGTCACGGAGCGGAAGCCAATGCGTGCGCGGATGCTGGGGCAAGTCTGAACTTACAGGTGTGTGGAGCAAGTATGCCTTGGTTTGTGCTATAAAATGGAATGTGTGTGGCATTTCCCAATGGTCATGCTAACGCATTTCCTTAGGATCCACCAACGGATCTTCTTTTAATTCTATCATTAATAATAATAATAATAATAATAACAATAACATAGAACGTGCTCATGAAAAGTTGTGTTTTGACGAAACGTATTCGACGGAACGGTATGGACCCAGCCATATGCGTCCAAGAGCTCAGGGGAAGCTCCTCCCCCACCCCTTTCCACTTTAGTAGAGCGAACACTAGAGAGAAGGCGACCTCCTCTCCGGCGTTTGCTCTGGAAGACATGTCGAGACACGCCACCGGACATGTCGAGACAGGCAGTGCTACGAAGTTGCGCTCTCCGAACACGCGGCGGCACCTGACGGCCGGCACAGCGGCAGATGGCCACCAGGGCCGAACCCCCTTATTTTTCCGCACGCCGGCCTTGACCGGCGCAACGCCACCGCATGCACGACCGCTTGTCATCGTGGGCAAAGTCAACATCCCCCTCCTCTCCGTCCGGATGCCGAGAAAGAAAGCGACGCATGCCTGCTCGCCTAATGTGTGACCCTCGCATGTTGTTGTCTCCGGGCCGACCTCGCCGACAACTCCCGTCTCTGCCGCCGCACGAGCCTGCCCGCTCTTGACAAAAAAAAAAAAAATAAATAAAACTTGGAAAGTGGCCGTGCTCTCCGCACGCGCCGCGTGGAACGGCAAATTTAGATACCGGGCGTGACGGCGCTTCAGCCGCTGCAACGTTGGCCGTTTCGGCCCGACGCGTTCCAGCGTCCATCGACGATGAAGCCAATCGAAGAGCGGCAAAAGTGTGTCGCCATTGCGCTCGTCGTCTTTGGGCATTTGATAAATCACCTGCTTAACGAATCACGAGGAAAAACCGCAGGATCAGGCCACAGAAGTCAATGAGTAGTGATCGGTGTAGCCGGTGATAAAAGGGAGTTTTCGTAGACCGCGCTGCCCCCTCCGCTAAGCGTTCCGCAACGAAGAAGTTGGTACTGCGCCTGCGCGCCGATAGCCTTGACTGTGGAGTTCCCGCTATCGCAGCGGGTTGCGGAGGGCCTTGCGGGACGGCGAAAACGATCTACGAAAACTCGTATAGCAGCAAACGTAAGCCCCCTACGTTAGCGCTAACGCTGCGTCCTCCATACTGCGCATGAGCCATACGTACGTACTGCGGCGAGCTATGCGTACGTACGCTCGCTATCGCTTTTTGCGAGCGTACGTAGTGGTCCCCTGCGTTCCATTCTCGTTGCTCTCGTCGCGCACGGGAAAGCGCGAGACTACTCCAGTTTGGAAAATGGCGGCGGTGAGGCAAACCAGTGGAAGTGCTACGCGCGTTGTACGGGTTCGCTTCACCGTTTAAGATGACCTCAACCTTGTGGAAGAAAGAGAAATAAGAAGAAAAAAAGGGCGAGGCTCGTGGCGGGCGAGGACACGCGGAGTTCGGAGCTGGAGAGTCGAAAGAGCCGGTGCCGAGCAAGGCCTCCAACTGAAGACCCGGACCACTAGACAGCCTTGGCCCTCCTCTTCATCGGACTCTGAACTTAAGTACAGATAAAACTTTTTTCCAATGGTAGCGCTTCCCCGTGTGACTTCCTCGGAGCGAGTGGAACTCGGCCTGATCGGGCGGTATTGACAAGGGACCCACAACCTCCTCAAAGAAATCAAAGCGACGAACCCTTTCGAGCGCCCACAAAGATGGGTGTCGATAGCCAAGAACGTTGGCGACGCCGTCGAACCCAAAAAGGTGTTTATCGTGCGGTCGGTACGCGAGCGGTGCGACCTATTGCTTGCATACTTCCAAGCAAATGACGAGGCCAACATAAGATAGTAGGGATCCCACAGCACACTGGAGCGAACCATAGATTGAACTGCTGCTCGCACAGCCCTTAAAAAAGAAGACAAAACACGTTCACAACAGGCAACTGGAAAGAGATTCACGCACTTTGTAGCAAAGCGAGGAGATTTGCGGTGTTAAATTGGCTTGACCGAATATCCGCCTCGGATTGTTTGAGCCAGTTCGCATGAGCACATCTAGCTGGCGCTGCAAGTCTTTACGTATCGTTACGTATGCGTTTGCCTTCCGCTATACTAAAAGTGCGCGTTCAACGCGCTCCGTAACGTTACGTCGACAGCTTGCGTGCGTTGTACGCAGTGCTGACGCAAGGGTCTTTACGCTATTCTAAAACTCTCTAATATATCAAACGCACAAAACGCCATGACGACACGCTTTTGCCGCCCTTCGATTGGCTCTATCGGAAGGGGCACTAGAGAGCTTTAGTGGAACGTCCCGATACTTCCGATAACCTTTCCCGAAACCCTGCCGACGCCTTTGCGCATGCGTCGTATCGTTATCGGGTACCGTTATCGAAGTTACTAGAGAGTTTTAGTCTGAGATTGTTCCGATGACGATACCCCACCGCCGCATGCATCGTATCGTTACCCTATGCGGAGAGCAAGTCGTCTGCTTCTTGCTCAGGGGTTGCGGTGACGTCAGAACGACGCCGAGTTCTGATTGGTTTTGATTGGAACAATAGTGGGTAGACCTCAATGCGATATGCGTTTTCACCTCAAGTAAAAAGGAAGTTTTGCACATTGTTCATACGCCGCGCTAAGCAATTCTTACAGAATTTTATAGAAGCGATGCTTTTGGCGTTTGAAGCATATACGTCTTGATGAGGTAACATATATCTGATCAAAAATGCACATACATTTTACCTTAATTATTTACATAAAGGGGGAAATTTGTAACGCTCCGCGTTGAGCCGGACTTTTTTTACTACGGTTCGTGAGGTAAAAACGAGTATAGGTGCCTCGAGGTCTGCCCCCTATTTTCTTTTAGTCAGCCAATAAGAGCTTTGCAATCTGACATTATCGCAACCCCTGTGCAGAAGCAGACGAACTTGCGCTCCTCATTCCGGAATTTGTTTGTGGGCGCCGCCATATTTTGGGGCGACCGTAACGGTTCGAAAATGTGTCTTCCTTAGCTTTCGAGGAAAAAGCGTTTCCTGCGATTTTAGATAAAGCTTCAGACAACTGGTAACAGTGATTTTAAGTCTGCACTCAAAAACGTGGCATGTTGACTGACTAACGCGAGGAGCGGCTAGGGTGCCTACATGTTTCCGGACACATGTAGGCACCCTAGGAGCGGCCTTTTCCTGTGGGGTTGTTTTTGGCAACGACCGGAAGCAACTGTAACAGTCATGTCCGGTCGCCATAACTGCTTGCCTTCCGATGGCGTCACTTCCGGTTCTCGCTGTGCACAGCAACGTTGCTAGATTACCTCAGTTGTGAAACTCCCGCGGAGGGGGGTACCCCCCCCCTCACTCACTTCAATCCGCCTGGCGTCGTTCGAAGCGCCATTTAAAGTTTCGTTTCATAACTGTGCGTTCCAAAGAGCACAGCTGCAGCGCCAAATGGCGATTACAACGCCGCCATTCCTCCCGCAGCGGTCACTCGAGGAACTGCACGTGACATCTATTTTGGCTTCAATCGGCCATTTCGGTGGAAAGGGTTACAGGGGTGCCACCCCCGTCTCCCCAGCGGACGCGCCGCGACATATCACCGAAGTTAAAATGCGCCTAGGTCGGGACGCGCTACCTGAAATCACCGGCGAAACCTTGCAAACTAAAAATTTCAGAAAACATCACGCGCCCCCCATTTTATACTAAACTCCAATAAAAGTTAGTACAAAAAGAGTTTTTTTTTCGTTGGTTTTTACGTTTCTAGTAACGTTGAAACGAACGTATCCCGATTCAGTTACCAAAGCAGCCGTCCGGCGGCGCGTCGAGCGACGCCGGGCGAGTCGTGGTGAGTGAGGGGGGGTACTGTTCCTGCATGCAGCGTATATGAGCAGTTCCGTAACTGAGCTAATCTAATAACGTTGGTGCACAGCTCTGTTGTCTAAGGGAAGTGACGTCAGCCGACGCCAAAATTGCTTACCTCCCCGTGACGTCACTTTCGGTGTTTGACGTCAGTCATTACGCGGCTGTTTGTAAGTGACGTTGGTCGTCATTCGGCTACGTCTGCTCGCCAAAACTGCTTGTCTACCCGTTAAGTCATGCGGCTAACTAACTAACTAAATAAATAAGTGGTTGTTCCTTACCCCACTTCCTGAAAACAAACTTCTGGATATGGGGAGAGACACACATCGAGAAGCTAGTCTAAAAATTATATTAATAATAAGCGTGTCAGGCCTGAGAATGGCAGCCCTTTTTCACCTGCTTTTCCTGCATAACCACACGCCTGCTGATGTACGTGCTCCTGTCACGTCGTCAGCACAGGTTTCCGCGTGTTGGTGCGGCAGCACACACACAAAAGAGTGCGCGGTTGCACTGCAGGACGTTTTGCTCTCCAAGCAATTAATTTCGTTTGGTCGGCAGACAAAAAGATTGCCGTTTGTGACTGGCGGGTCACGGGGGCGCTGTAATTGTCGTGTGACACAAAGACTCGCCGCAAAGCAACATCGTGCTTCTACGCTCTAACGAACCTGGCGCATCTATATACTTTCCTGCAAAGCACTCGGGGGAGCGAATTGCTGCAATTTACAGACGGAGTTCGGCGAAAACTATAAATATTTTAAAGCCGTTAAAAAAAAAAAAAAAAAAAATTGCATTATAGCATTGAGCACGAGGGTTTCTATCATATCGTCGAAACTCGTTTCATGCCACTTTCGTTTCGTGGACAACTTTTCATGGACACATGTTTCGTCGACACGATAGTTTCATCGACATTCGTTGCGCGAATTGCACGCTGTAGGGACATTTCGTCACGCGTGCGTCACTGGGGTGCGCGCGTTACCCCACCCCTCCCCGCCTACGTTCACGCCGCTTCGAGGCGACAGCCTGCGGCGGCTTAAAACTTCTAACCCATCTGACTGACCCGTACACGCCGCTTCGCGGCAACAGTCTCATGCAGCTTATTATAGAAAAAAAAAAAAAAAAAAAGCTAGTCTGAGCTGTCGATGAAACGTCACGTGTCGATGAAATAACTTGTCGATGAAACAATCTGTCGATGAAACGAACTGTCGATGAAACGTCGATGAACTGATTGCCACCGAACGTCGATGAACAGATTGCCACCGAACACCCAAGGCGCGGGCACACTCGCGGAGCGTTGCTAGGCCCTCTTGTTTACGCCAAAGGACTTCCACCCTGGTCGCTTCCACTGAACGCGTCAGACAGATAAGCGCCGCCGCAAAGCTTCCTATTTTCCGACCGCGTCGTCGGCTTCCATTTGTCTCGGAAAAATTTCCATTGTGATCGTACTTTTATAGAGGTGCCTATTCGACTCTGTCCCCAATATGTTTTGCGTTGTGGAGGCGTACAGGTCCTTTGGGAGGGGGGAACGATGATAATATATTTATAAAATTAGTGAACCTTTGGCGTAAATGAGTTTGCATTAGATTGCGTCAGCCACGTGGTGCTGGTATTTAAAACTCAGGTGATATGATTAAGTCCACGACACCGACACCGAGTGCCTGAGGCATTCGCAGGGAGTGACGCTTTGAGCGAACGATGTTTGTCAGTAATGACGGTGTCGTGAAGTGCCCAGACTGGTCGAGCGCACCAGCGAAGTAAACCTGAAATAACAAAATGGCAGCGGGCTGTGCGCTGCAGAATTAGTAGAGGCGCACGAGGGCGTGGACTCTGCGAAATGTTCATTGAATAGACCGATCTCCCCAAGCGTTCGGCGCATGCGCGTGAAGCCGCCGCAACTTCAGTTCACAGGAGGCAATCGGCAGCGCACGAGACTGTTCGTGCTCTGATATATGCAGAGCTCCAGCGAGGTTGTTGCACGTGCAGAAAGACTATAAAGTTCCCTCGATGCATCGCGGCTGCGGTGGCGTATAGTCGAACTGGCTGGTGAGATCGGTCAACGCCTCCTGGATCGGTCTATTTTCTTGGAGGAGCATACTTCGTTTCAGGTCAAGTCCAGACGCAGCCAATGCTACGAGCACAAGCATGTGGCCCTCAACAGTGCTTGCACTGCACGGGCGTGCGTGCTTGGCAGGGACGCTAAGCCCGGAGCTCGCGCTTGTAGCATTGGCTGAGTCTAGACTTAAACTGAAACAGAGTTGTTTTTAGGAGCAATTTAAGAGCGCTTCATTCTCACCCTTTAGTGCGGTAAACGTGAGCGCGGGCTCGCACGCGCACACTTTAACTGCTGCGCAGAACTCCTGAAATCATAACAAAACGATGAATCATCCGTTTGGTTAGACTGAGTCACCCTATACACCATGTTTCTTCGCGATAACGTTTTGACGCGAAGCGGCAACAGGGATGACGCAACGCTTACGTCAGCACGGTATTTGTCGAATCAGAATCAGCATGGCGCGCGTGAGGAGGTCAAGAAACCACCAGAAGACATAGAGATGAAAAGGGAGACAAAATAAATAGAGGTAGACTGTGTTTTCTGAATCGCTTTCGCCGATTCGGAGAACACCAAGTTCATCCCGCAACCTTCGCGACGCACAAAGCGGTGTTCTGGTACTTTTTTTTTTTTTTTTGTCGTCTTCTTTTTGAGGCGTGCCAGCGTTCTCCGAAGTCGCCGCTCGCGAGTTAAAAACAACGCGTCGACCCACCGAAGAAGACACGCGCTTAAAGACAATTAGGGCGACGCGGGCGAAACTAATAACCGCCGGGGATGAGGTTCGTAGAAGCAGGTACCTTATGATGCATGCGGCGGTGAGATAAGATAGATAACCCGCTGGAGCGGAGTGCTGATGAAGAGGGCCGATGGAATCTTTGGACGATGACTTCCCGAGAATCAGCATAACGTATATAATACCCAGATACTCTATTTCTCAGATACATGACACGGTTTGGCTACCGTCAGAGTTGAGCTATCTATATGCACACTCTCGTTCGTTTCGCCTTGCGACGTGAACCGACCCAGCCAATCTATACAGCCTCGGTCACAGCGCTACGTACAAAATACATTCTGTAGACACTGTCTGGGGCGTACAAAACCGTCTGCAGACATATGTTCGAAGTATATATACGAATGTGTGATGAAGTAAAAGCGTGCTTGGAGCACATGTGCTTGAGGGGGAGGCGCGTCCGCGAACAATTCTGACGTGTCTAAAGCCGGGGTCACACTGCTTATATGCCGCGTGGGAACGCGGTGAAGAAGAAAACTCGGCCACGAGGCATTCGAACCAGGGACATTCCGGTGACCTGTGTTTGCAGACCACCTTTTTGTACGATGTGTGCTGAGCAGGGTGACTACGGCTTAGCCTTCTGAGCATATCACGTGAGTACAGGCACCGCGCGTCGCTGCGCACCCTCCAAAACGTCACGCGACACTCACGAAAAAAAATAAAAACATTTTCTACATTTGTTTGCGTCTCCTTTTCTTTTTTTAGGCGGAGGGAGTATATTTTTGGGGGGAATCTTGAATGAAAAATAGGGATAAGCAACGAGCTCGCAACATTCCCAGGTGGGGTCCCTTCCATTACGCTTGCTCGTCTTGGCTGCATTTTTTTTTTCCTTCTTAAAAAAAGGAGAACGAACGAATGATGCCAGGACAGGAAGAAGACTGGCGGTCTAAAGAATCTCTTTTCCTTCCGGGAGAGAGAGAGAGAAAAAAAGAGGGGGGGGGGATGCTGACTGCCGGTAAACAACGTGGTTGCTTTACCTACTTTCTCTTTCTTTCCTTTTCTCCCTACCGGCCCTCCTCGTGCGAAAGGAGGAGCTGAATAGGGAACCGAACTGGTGGGTGGGAAAAGAAAACGGGACGTGGGAGCCTTGGAAAGAAGCTTTCCGTTCTTCCATTCTGTATGTTTTTTATTTTGTTTTTTAGAAAAATGTGTTTGACATATAGTATGACTGAGATGCCATGTTCTCGTTCGTTCGGTTTCGTCCCTTCATTTTTTTTTTTTTTTTTTTCGTAGCTTGGGAATACGGGAGAATGCGGCGTAAACAACAAAAAATCATCGCCTCATCGTACCTGCTCTTCGAGCGTGGGAGCGCGCTAGGGCAGCCTGCAACACACACCTAACAGCACGGAATAAAAGAACAGAAAGAGAGGGAAACGGGAATGAAGGAAGAAAACGAAAGAGATGGAAAGAAACGGGACGCCGCCGCCGACTCGAGATGAAAAAGGCCGCAAAAAGAGCGAGCGGCCGTCCCCCAAAAGAAGAAAACAAAAGTGGCACGCACCATCACGAGTTTCGAGCTGAACGTAAACAAGGTCCTTTCCCCTTCCCTTCCTTCTCTCCTTCTCTGCTTCTTTCCCTCATTCACACAAGCCTCTTTTTTTCTTTCGCACTCCTCCGGGTGCCTCTCTTTCCCAGTCCGCGGCGGCCGTCGCCTCCTTTCAGAGGAGGTTGAACCCGGCTGTCACGTGGTTCGGGCCTAGAGAACCTAGGGAAACTCTGTGTTGGTGGCGTTTGTCTAAGGAGGAACCTAGGGAAAGACCGGCGGGGACTTCGCGGCAACAACGACGACGCGGCCCGCCGGGGAGGGGGGGCCGTTGGCGGCGGGAAGGGAAGAGCAAGGGTGTAGCAAAATGGCGGCGGCGGCCCCCTTTGCCCTCTCCTCCTCTGGAATGAGGTAACCCAGATAGGTCTGTTTTGATCACCGGCTTTGATGCGCGGCGTGTGACATTGAGATTTTGTCGGCGTGTTGTGTATGTTTGTGTATGTCCATGCGCGCGCGGGGTGTTTTCGTCTCCTCCAAAGTGTGTACTTGTTCGGTCGTGTATTCCGCGTGCGTGATATACGCAGCTCTTCTTTATTTTTTTTTCGTGTTGTTTTTTTTTGGTGCAGACGGCCTATATCAGGTGTGAATGTCGGGCTTGTTGTCGTTCGCGTTGTTTGCTTTATTGGCGCTCCGTCCGTACAAGAAAGAAAACAAACGTGTCAAGTTCGTCCGAGAAAAAAACAAAAAGTAAAAGCACGGCCATTTTTTTTTTTTTTTTAGTTGTAAAAGCATTGTTATTTGATCCTTTTTCCCTCACAGCAGGGCAACGCCGCTCCGCTTGGCGCTCAGTGGTTATTTGCGGGTAAAGGAGCCAAGAGCTAACAGCCGACTAAATTAGAAGCTAGTGTGCCATCTCTCTCTCTCTCTCGCTTCCGTTGCTCACTGTACTTGGCGTTGGCCTCTTGCAGGGAGACTAGACACCATCATGTGATCCTGCTGCTGTTGCCTGGAAAAGAGTTGCGACACTAAACGAGATCAGATCTACCTGAGATCATCTCTCCTCCAGGATGCTGCCTGCATCCATTAATTGTCGCCGGCCTCAGTCTTCTGTTAGAAACGTCTTTGGCGGTCCGTCGTTTGTGGGATAGTTGGAGCAGTGTTCGGTCTTGGTTCGGGGACACTAGACCACAAAGACACTACGTATGTGGCCGTTTGATATTTTTATAACGGCCTATTTCCGCCGCTCGCTTGTTGGAACTCGCTCAGATTGGAGTGCAGTCGAGTGTCTTCCCTGTCGTCTTCTCTTGCATAGCGGTGTTGTTCTCTGGGCGCTTATTTATCGTGCTGTGCCGCGCCACACCGGTGCGTCAACACGTGGTCCTGAGTCCTGACGTCACGCCGCTCTTGTGGTGCTGTTGTCGGCTTGGCGCCATGCCGCGTAATATAATGCCCGAGTCCCACTAGAGCGACAAACAGAAACTACCGACACCGACAAACCTCTAACACGTGCAGCATGCACGCTATTGTAATATACCTTTAGCAGGCTTGGAGTTTCTCAGTACTCGTGAAGTAAGCACGAGTGTTTGAAACCCTGCCAAAGATACCTTCGCTTGCATGTTGCACGTGATTGATGAGACTTGTCGGTGTCGGTTGTTTCTGTTTGTCGCTCTGTAGTGGGACTCGGGCATTACAACGGAGCTGCGAGCGATCACTTCGTAAAATTACCCCTGAGTTTGACCTTTTTGCTTGTCCTTACGGAGGCAGTACATGGTTTGGAGTTTCTTCGCCCTTATACCCTTGCATGACCAAATTTCTCGGTGACAATTATCTGATTGGTCCAGGTCATTCTGGAGGAGACGTACGTTTATTTTGGAGCAGCGGAAATAACTTCTGGAAGTTATTTCATGGAAGTATTCGTTGTCCGTCCCCCCTTTTTATGTATCTTCCTCATGTTTAATTAACTTCTGGAGTACACGAGTGCACTATTTTCGTTTATTTCGCTGCAAACGCAATGTCGGGAGTTCGCTTGCCCAACTAAAATACGTGATGCCTCTTTGCCCTCCAACTCATGTGCAACCCCTCGTTAATATACTACAGTGCACAGCGAACAGTTTTATTCCCTAGCTCAAACACCCAGCTGTTTTTTAGTCGTAATTAAAGGCTGGTTCGCACATCGCAGTATTAAATGTACGCTGAGCAGCGCTGATGCAACGCTGAATTGAACGCGACTTCGCACTGCTGCAGCGCGCGCTGTATCCTGTGTTCCAGTAAGAAACGTGAAATTTTGCAATATTTGTACTCATTTGATGGCAAATGTATTTTAAAAGTTCCATCGCTTCGTGATCTTGGAGTTTACTTTGACGCTACTCTTTTGTTTGGCTGCCATGTCACCTACATTGTTTGTTCTGCATTTACATGACTGGGAAGGATTAATCGATTAACTAGAAAGTTTGTGAACTATGCTTGTCTCCTTCGTTCATTATGTTATTTTATCAGATCTAGACTAGATTTTAGCTTGGTAGTGTGGAATTCGCTCACTGCGCATGATCCAGCCAGAATAGAGTCAGTTCAAAGACGCCTATACTCTGTTTCATACTTAGCGTGCAACGTTGTCAAAGCTACTGGCGCGAGCGCGTGGCTTCATCTATGGTTTTGTTTGCGCGAGAACGCGTGCAAATGACCAACGAGATCAAGCCCCACGCTCGCGCCAGTAGCTTTGACAGCGTTGCACGTTAAGTATGAAACAGAGTATAGTGCGTATAATCGATGACAAATACCTTGGCCGTAGGCATTTTTACAACTACGAACTCCTGCTTGAAAAATTAGGCCTACGGTGTCTATCCCTCAGAAGGTTATCGCGCGATGTTGCCTTTTTACATAGAATAGTTCACGGGGGCATTGACTCAGCACTTTTACGCACAATGAACTTGAACGTACCGGCTCGCTCAAATTGGAGAGTTCTCACTTTTTTATCCCCACAATCAACACATGATATCACTAACAACAAGAAGGCAGAAATGTGTAAACAATCTTGGGCCTGAAAATTTCGATATTTTTGATAACTACGTAATTATCAACATACAATTAGATGATATTATTTTTCGTCGTTAGCAACGCGCTGCGGTGTTCTGTTCCATGGTAGTTTTGTTGTTATTTGCATTTTTTTAAATAAGTATTGCTGAGCAGGTTTTATAACTGTGCACTGTTTCACTGTGCCACATTGCAGACCATGATTGGCTGTTTATTGGCCCAATTAAAGGCTTTATGATTATGATGATGATGATATCAATCCAGCTGAACTTGTTGATGCTTATTCACGAGCTTTCATTTGCACCGTGAAAGCTAATCTAGTCTTAGTTTCAGCGTTATTGGGCAGTAATTAAATTGGTAGTTTGACTTTGCAATTGCGCATATAGTGGAGCCCAGCCTCACCTAATCAAGGTAATTTATAAATCATATCTCGTAGTCCCAAGTGCCATTCCCTAAATCTTGAATCTAATACAAATGATCCAGATCACTGATCACCCGCAACTCGTCAGGACGTCGCAGTCTATCATTGGCACTGGCCGCGGTTTAAATTTACTCATTTAACCTACTTACTCAAATAGGATTCACTCGAATGCAACCTGGTTTACTAGAACGATCGGAAGACTTAGGGAAAAAAAAAAACAAAAAAAAACGTTCGTTTCGCGCCGCGAAATGTAATCCCACAGCTTACCGATGGGGCGCATTCCATGGCGCTGCCGATTTGTACATGACGGCTCTGGGTGGTGCCAAAGTCACCTACTTCACTTTCACGTTGCAATCTATGCTAATTATTAACCCGCTCCTGTTTCGGAACACCATAAAAAAGAAATGTAATGCGGCTCAGTCTACAGGCACGTATCCAGGGAGGAGGCCCATGGGCCCAGGCCCCCCCCCCCCCCCCCCCCCCCCGAAACCTTCCATTTTTCTGGGACCTCCTCTCCCCCCTCCTTCTCATACAGAATTTTGTCATGGGCGGGCCTCCCTCCCCGAAACAAAATCCTGGCTACGTGCCTGGGCTCAGAGCTGACGATGGTAGCCCTATTTCTTGTGAAGAGTGTGCCAATGAACTTAATGCTACTTTTGTTAGCTGTTTTTCTGACCCCTAAATAAGTAATTATCAAACATATATGTCCTATGATTACCTCCCAATGTAACCCTTACCAATTAGTCCTGAAGGTATTTTCACCATAATCGATTCACTTAGACTATCTTTATCCAGTGGTATACACTGTACAAACTCAAGTTTTTTGTTTTTGTTTTTTCAATATTAAAATGTACATTTTAATTTTTCTCGCGAGATCATTGGAACAGGGTGTCTTGCAAGATGATTGGAGCGTAGCCAAGGTGGTCCCAGTTCACAAAAGAGGTGATAAATTTAATCCTCGCAATTCTCGCCCGATTTCACTGACCAGTGTCCCATACAAAATTCTTGAACACGTGATTTACTCTAATATAGTAAATTTTCTAAAATCAAGTAAGCTTTTTTTTTTTTTGTGCCTTTCAAAGGGATTTCGAAATACACTCTCATGCGAAACGCAACTTGTGTCATTCACGCATGATCTTCATTCTATCGTTGACGCTCGCTCCGAAGTAGATTGCGTATTTTTAGATTTCTCAAAAGCTTTTGATAAAGTGCCCCATACCTTACTTTTGTCCAAGCTTAGTAAACTATACATTGACCCGGCGGTACTCACGTGGATACATTCATTTTCAACTAACCGCAAACGATTCGTCAGCGTTAATAACGCTGGCTCTGCTACGGTATCAGTACCATCAGGTGTTCCTTAAGGCTATGTGCTCGGTCCGTTATTATTCCTCATATACATTAACGATTTACACTCTCATGCATCCTAAAAAATGTCTTTGTTTGCTGACGACTGCGTTATTTATCAAAAAATTACTAGTGACTCTGACTCTGACCTACTACAAAGCGATATTAATTCTATTTCTAACTGGGGTGACTCATGGTCCATGGTATTAAACTGTAGTAAATGTAAAGTTATGACTGTTCCGTTGTCACGTGCATCATAGCCCCATTATTCGCTAAATAATCTTCCTCTGGAATTAGTTGCGGCCTATAGGTGACTAGGAGTTCATATTACATCTAACTTATCATGGAAGACTCACATTGACTACATCACAAACAACGCTAATTGCATGCTAAGTTTTCTTAAAATGAAATTTTCTTTAGCACCCCAGTCTTTGAAGCTAATTCTATATGAAACCCTCGTCGTATGCGCCTTCTTTTTGGGACCCTGGTCAGTTGATACTAACTCATTTGATCGAAGCTGTCCAAAATCGATCCGTTAGATTTATATTTTCTAATAACCAACATCCAGCGTAAGCACTATGAAATCTATTCTTTCTCTCCCTCAATTATCAACCCGCAGAAGAATAGCCCGTCTAAGTTTGTTTCATAAATTTTATTTCACTAACGACACACTGCTTAATAAGCTGATCATACCTCCCCTTTATGTTTCACCTAGACTCGATCATGAACACATGGTTGGCGTCCCATATACTCGCACCAACGTCTTTCACAATTCTTTCATACCATCTACATCCCGCGACTGGAACCACCTGGCTGCGCCCGTAGTCTATCAAAAATCATGAGTGTTTTTTTTTTTTTTTTTAAATTTACATTGACTATATTGTCCTGTGTGTGTGTCTGTGTTTTTCAAAATTTAATGCAACCATTTGCCCCTCTGTAATGCTCACGCCCTGTGGGTAAAATAAATAAATCAAAATTTGAAAATTTACCGTAATATGGAGGAGTAACATCAGCATTCCGCGAGTTATTCTTCTTTGTCGATTTTCTTTTTTTGTTACACCCGACATGTTCGCATGCATTATCCCGCCCTGAGAAACTCCTTTCTCCCGAAAGACGAGGCTACTCTGCGGCGAAAGAGGATACGCGGGATCGCGATGTCTACTCCTTCTGCGTCGCTTCCCCACCGCGCATCTATGCGAGGTGAGAAGCGCACTTAACGGGACTGACGAGCCCCTCGTGACTACGAATAATCTGAAATGTTTGGAACCTTCCGTAGACTGTCAATGTTCGATATGGAGATAAAATCAATACAGGGTCTTATTCGAAGCAATAATCGAAAATTTCGAAGATACGCTATTAGTAGGGCTCCGTGTTTTCGGATAAATCCGAAAAACTCCGAAAAACACCCGCCGGTAAAATTTTTGTCAATTCGGATTTATCATATAAACTCCGAATTGACAAAACCCCCCCCAACAGCATTTTTTTTTTTTTTTTTTACAGTTTGAGCAGCGCAGGATCACTGGTCCTGGGAAAATGACACCATAATTATCTGTCAAGCCTCGGATCGTTGTCAAAAGGGGGTCTTACGGCTTGTCTCGTCAAGGCTGGTTAAGGGAAACAGGTCATCGTACCATTCGTGTCACGACAAAAGCCACTCTTTTGGTTTCCAGTTTGGGCCATGAGATTTGGGATTTAGAGAAAGGAGAGGGTATGTTTCTGGGGGTAGCAGTGAAAGCTATGGACCATAGAGATTGTGTAAAGTAGGAAAGAGGGGCAGTTGAAACTTCTCTATCCTTAACCACCTCGCGCGGCCGCGGGATAGATTGATGGGATGATTACGAGCTTCCTTGCGGCTACCTCCGGCAGTTTATTGATTTTAAGGTATCGACGTTTATCGAAGCCACACTTGTGTGCGACTTTTGCCGTAAGACAAATTAGTATTGCCAATGACACCAACGCCAAATTCAACTGAAGAAATCCTAATTGATACAAGCGCGTTTTATTTTTTATCTGGCATACGTTTGCATCCGGTTACTATTTATTATTTTTAATAGGAAACACTGCATAATTAATCTCCGAATTTCGGAGAATTGGGGATTTACGAAAAATAAACTCCGATAAACACCGAAATTTTGCTAAAAAACAAACTCCGAAAAACACCCTCCGAATTTCACAAAAAATAAACTCCGAAAACACGGAGCCCTAGCTATTAGCTATTAAGACCAGTATCAGAGCTATTAGCACAAGTATCGAGAAAGTGAGGTGCACTTTCCGCGCAATGTAGGCGCATTTAATTCGCCGTCTTGGTAAACGATGAAAGGACATAAAAAGATAAGCACTTCGGTGCCAAAGGCGTACGCTCTAAAAAAGGCCCGTGCGTCTACCTTCCCGCACAACACTCGGAGAGCCAGTCACCGCAACTCACGGGGGCAGCTCGGCGAACTTTTTTTTTTTTTCGTCCCGCATACCAGAACCGGAACCCACGTGACTGAGAACGACAGGAATCAGAAAACGTCTATACAAGTGTTACGAGTCTTTCTGAAATTGACTGACTTTGTAGTTTAACGACGCTCAGTAATACCCTTGTTATACCCCTGTTACACGGGCACACTTAAAAGCAGTTAACTCACCTTTAAAGGGATACTGCACCGAAATTTCGAGTTCACAAAGCAGGGCTAGAGCGATAGGCAGGGCGCAGCAGAACCCGGAAACACCACTCATACAGCGATATCTCTAACGGATGGCCGTATTTTTGGAAAAGAAATGCGCGACTGAGCACGGCCGACGAGGCCGACGAGACATGTGACGTCACGATTCTCATATCCCTCTCCTCTTCGCTTCGTCCCCTCGAGCCAAAGCCTCGAGCTGGTAAACCGAAGCGAGAAGGAGGAGGCCGCTTTTCCTCATTCTCAACTGTTCCAGGAGGTTTGTGACGTCACAGTCCTCGCTTGATCGCGCCCTTCTTTTCCAAAAACACGACCATCCGTTTGAGATATCGATATATGAGTAAGGTCTTGGAGTTCGTTGCGTTCCACTCAACGCTTCTGCGGACTTAAGGTACGTTTATACTCCAACGTAACGTCGACGGGCGCGGCGTACCGCCGCGTGCACTGATACCGATTGGTCGCAGATATCGAGTTTGAAAGGCGCACGTTCTGCGCTACGCTACGTTCCCTGCGCTCAACGTCGGAGTATAAACAGCCCTTTAGTTTGCGAGATCCCGATTTCGGTTCAGTATCCCTTTAACTGCTGTTACGCGGCACCAAGCCATTTCTAAAGGCCGGTTCAGACACTTGCGTTTGACTGCGTTTGACTGCGTTGCGTCGAGAACCGAAAGCGAGTCACCGGCACATCTGTGCTTTATATGAAGCGTGGAATCCAATTCAAGGAATCAGCTTGGCACGCGATATAAGCAGCAGGGATGTCCTGGTTTCTCGCAGCCGCAACGCAGTCAAACGCAGTCAACCGCAACTGTCTGAACCAGGCTTAAGAAGAGAAGAACGCGCGTGCACTGTTTTGATGGGTCATAGCCTCCTCTATACTCACAAAGCCTGACAGTTCGACGACTGAGCCATAGAGTGCCCGGTCGAAGATTTGGAGGGCGCGGATCTGGTAGCACAGAGCATCAAAGAGCCATTTCTCGGGGAACCTGGACGTCAGCGCGCAGCTTTTGCAGCGGCGAGGACCCGAAACACACTTGTTCGCTCGGGAGAAGTGTGTTTCAGTGTGTTTCGGCGCCTCGCCGCAGCGGGGCGCCCGTCACGTGGCTCTCCTCTCATCCATTATTTTCCGCTCTCCCTTTTCAATTTCGGCGGCCGCTTCTCGAGGCGATAGGCCAGGCTTTGTCAGTATAGATGAGGCCTGTGTCCGTGCAGTCCGCGCTCAGGCGCCAGCCAGTGTTGGGACCGAGCGGTGTCCGTGGTGGTGGAGGGGCGACTCGAGCCAGGCACCGTGCTAGAGCTCAGCGGGAACGACGATGAGCCGCGATATCTCTCGAAAAGTACACTGTTTATTTACATGATGTACAGTTGGTTCAAGAACAGCGAAGAACTTTGCTTGTCGATGTTCGCTCTTTTTATACTGTTCATTCTCCCTAGGTCCCTAGGTAGGGATCCCACATCGGCGGATGGTCGTCCAATCCCAGAAAACTACCCTGTTCGAACACCGCCCACATTCCATTCCCACGTACACTCAGCCGCCGTAAACACTTCACTGCCGGTCTAGATGGCGACGAGAGTCTCGCCAAAACACCGGCTCGTTAGAATTCACGCAGCGGGTCAAAACATCGTCCGGGGCCTAGATGTGACGTGCCGACATTCGACCCTCCGTGTCTACGCGTAGAATGAAGGCGTCCGGATGATCTCATCGCCTCGGATCGTGCCTTGGTGTTTCGGTCGTGAAATTTTAGTCGTTGTTTTCGCCGTTCGGATGCTACATCACGGCGCCCGTCTGGTGCGTTCGCTGGGCAGGCGTGCTTCCGAAGCGATGATGGCGCCAGGCTCGCTGAGTCAGGCGACCTTAACCCGCGAGAGGCGTTCAACGAAAACAAACGGCCAAGTGCAGACATTCCGGAAAATGGGGAATTCATAACAGCGTTTAACCCCGCCACGGGCCATACGCAACACCAGGTGGTAAGCAATGCGCCGGCCGATTCTACAAGGAATTTGGTTCTGGCGGTTGGAGAACTGACGGGGTGCTATATACACTGTCGGTCGATTATTGGACAGGTGTGTAAAATGTTATTTCGTTCGGTTCTAAAACTGTTGGTTGTTCCTGGTCAGAGGGAGAGTAGGAGCTTTCCTACAAAGGCCCGTGTCGGGCGAGGGAAGCTCGATTCGTGCGTGAGCTGGGCGCGCTCGCGGACTTTGAGGCGCGCACCAATGACGCCGGGTCCCTGACGTTTTTTTAGATTAGCTCGTTGTTAGAGCGCTCCACTGGAAATGGAGAGGTCCCTGGTTCGATACCAGGACCAAGCGGATTTTTTTTTTTTTGGTGGCACACCAGTTGCCTAGCTGTGTTTAAAAATTCGTGTTTTTTTTTTTGTCCTCTTGTTTTATTTTTTGGGGGATTATTATCGTTATTCTTGTCCAGCTCGCTGGCACCTTCGCATTAATTGCATAATCATCCTAATCTCCTAGACCTACAAAAGCGACGTCTGAAGTCTGGTTGGTTCACGCAGCTGTGAAGCAGCCTTGAACACACAAAAGAGGGCTCGGCTATTCCTCCTTTTCCTCCTCAACTGTTTGGGTTAAACGCTCTCGCCCCTGTATCTTTGGTATGGTGACCCTTGGTGAGGACTGTCACGTGTTTCGCCTCCGTCACTCTGATTGGGTCGAGGCGGCCGTATTCGGTTCGCTCTTTGCCAAGTTGCGGTGAAACGAAGGACAGCACAGGGCTGCCCCGTCCCACGCAGTCCGTCGCGCAAGCTTGCCGCCCACAAAAATGGTGCTATCGTATTCCGACCCGGTGACCGTCATACAGGCACGACGAGTTGGCTTGGGCGAGTCTTATCTCCAAGCCCGCGGGGCGGGTGACAAAAAAGCTACACAAGCACGTACTCCGCTATTCCCTTTATATGACAAAACCGAAAAAAAAAAAAGTTGATAAAATGTAATCTTTTCGACCTAGCGAGGCAACAGAACGGCTAACCCTCCCACAAAAAAAAAAAAAGGAAAACAAGAAGAAGAATAAGAAAAAAGTTGGGTTATCTTGAACGTTACAAATTCGAGATTAATCGTGGGTTCCGTATTTATTCGCCCGGAAAGTCGCGCTTTGAGGGAGAGGGTATGCATTAGGGATGTCGCGAACTTTGGACGAATCTGAGGTTCGATTAGTTCAGCGCACCTTAGATATTTCTAGCGCAATTACTTTTTTATATCACCTGTATAATATGTGTCTTGTTCATAATTAACCGGATTCTTAATCGGCTATCTGACTTGTTTTTTTTTTTTTTTAATGAAGCACTTTAAATTTTTTGGTAAAATATATTTGAGAAAGATTTTATAGAGTACCGTATTTTGCAGAACCTTGACCTCGGATTATACATGCTTAAAAGTTTAAATTTTAAGCGGCACGGACCATTTACAAATGCAAACTATACAGTTTTTTTTTTTTTTTTAATTTAAGATTGCTATTTGACGAGTCGTGACGAACTTTGTGATTGAAAGAGTATGTTAATGATGATTTATGTATGATACAAGCTTCTTTGTGGGCTAAAAAAGCAGGCATTTGTCAAGGTGTGCTGTGTATGAGAAGATTAGTGTTAATCTATCCGGCAATGATGAAGCAATGTACCCAACCAATATTGCTCTTTTTCTTCGCCAAGTAGAGTGTTTTCTTATTCTATTTTTTATTATGTTTGCGCATGCTCACAAAATTAGTCGAACTTGAGTCGAACTTTTGTGAAACTTCGCGTTAAAAGTTCGAAAACAAAAATCGAACCCGGTCGTATTCGAACCACAGCAGGCTCGCGAACAACCTTTCCTCTGTCTGCGTCCGTCTTCCGAAACATTTTTAGTGGGTTTATCTCTTGGCGCACTTATTATTGACCTCACGGAGTGGAATTTATCCTTCACTTGTGGTTTTTTTTTTTTTTTAGGCCGAGATAAAGTCCCGTATAATCTGTGTTTATGAGTGCCACGCCAGGCAGCATGCACTGGATTCTTGCGTAAGCACACACTTTATTGGCTCGTTTGGTTCGGTTGTTTGGCTTGATACTTCGTTGCAACCTCGTTTCCCGGTCTCGACAGTTACGACAAAAAAAAAAAAAAAAAAAAGTTAGCGTGAAAGGTAAAGGCGAAATGAAAGTTTTGGAAAAGAGTGCTGCTCAGGTCGTGCGTTTTGCATGTACCGAAGACTGCAGCTGGCATTCGTTCGCCATTTTTTTTTCTTTTTCGGAAAGTAAAAATACGTTACAAAGAATAAATCCAGAAGCATTCTTTTTCTTTTTTTCTTTTTTTTTTCGGGCTTGGGGATTGCAACAACAGTATCGCAACTGTTTGGTCTGATCTGATGTGCTAATTTTTAACACTGTCTTTGATAACACGAAAAAAGGCTACTAAATTTTGCCTGACATACCCAGTTCAACAGGAAAAAAAAAAAAAAAAAAAAAAAAAAAACATTCCGCGACAAAATATTAACCGCCATGTTTTGCTATTGCGCAATGGTTGTAATGAAAACATTTAAAATTAAAAAAAAAAGAAGCGGCGTACAGGAATTCGAGACAGAAAAAGAAGCTGTGTACAATACACGACAATACCGGAGTACGTGAGTACAATTTTCGAACCCAATCCTCAACCCAATCCTCAACCCATTTTCCAAGTTACGCTCTCGACAATCAATCACTCACACTAAATGCTCTGCGATTCTGCGCTTTTTCTTTTCCCTCTCTCTCTCTCTCTCTCTGTGCGTGATTTGATACACCATTAATAGCAAACGCACAAAGACAGATCAGCCCCGTGACTGTGCATGATTGATTGGCCCCATCGAATCGTGTACTCTGCGCTCGGACTTAATGCAGAGCGACGAGCTCTGATTGGAGGAACTAGTGGGTGGACACGAAGGCTTGCCGCCCTTGTCATCTACCCATTATGACATTGCCATCCCGCGATCCTATAGTGAACAAGCGCGTCGTCGGCGTCTGGCGTAGAACCTGGCGTTCGAACGCCGAACGCCGGCGTCTCAACGTCGGACCTTGCCCAAGGAGCGGGCGAAGCTGATTGGAGGGAGAGCTAGAGGCTGATTGGAGGGAGAGATCGGCGCTCAGACGTCACCTCAGGCAGAAGAGTAGTAAGCTGGGCGAGTCACCTCACGCTCTCCTATCCTCCTCTCCTTCAGTTTCACTCCGCATAACTCGTTTCACGCTGCAGACCCCTTTCAGACAGGAGTGTTTCCTTGCGTTCTCTTACGTTGCGTCGCAGTCACCGGTGCATCGGTGCATCGAACGCCGCGTGCTATATATACTCCGCTTCACGTATAGACCCTTTTCATGGCAAACGCCACCAGGCGGTGCTCCAGTCTTTGACGTCCCAGAGAACTTCCGGTTCTTCAAAAGAACGAACAAAGCCCACCTTAATACCGCTGCTTGAAATGTCGATGAAACGTTTACCCACCAATTCTCCAGGTGAACGCCAAGAGAACGAAGCAGCGCGAGATCTGTTAAACATTTTCGAATATTCTTGTAAACCAAATTCTCTCCTTTAAGACGTTAAATTGTCCAGCCGAGGGCCCTCGTTAAATCTCCAACTTTGATGTACGTGAAGCTTTTATGCTTTCTAGCACTAGTGACATAGGCAGGCTCGACAGGCTCGCAAGCACGGAACGACCGGAAGTCGCTTGGGACGCAGGAGGCAGCTCATGTTTGTAAACAGCAAAAGGGTCTATACGATGTACCGCGATCGACGCTACGAGCTGCACGAGTCAATTCAAAGTTCGGACTCGTCCTTGTATCGTGACTTCGCGTTGCCCGCGTCGCTCCGCCCAACCGGAAGGTCACCACGTGACACCCTCCGAGCTGTGAATTGGCTCCGGTCCATCGTATACAAGGTGAAACAATGTATAGTCTACTCCTCGAATTGGTTGCCATGCTTCATTCCAAGCACACGTGTCTCGGTGACTGTCGACGTAAGCCGAGACGTAAACTTTTGCAGAACGTAACTCAACGTAAAGAAACCCTGTGCGAATTCAAGCCTTCAGTGTCACGGATTTCTTTCTTCTTTATACAAGGTGCCGCGGGCGTTTTCGAAACGGAACTGACATCAGGGGCTCCACTCGATCCACACGGAGACCGTCGTGCGCGCTATGAAATGAGACAGAAAAGTGCCGTCTGCCATTTTCGGTGTCTTATACGTCTGCAAGTTCATTTGCAAGTGTCGTCTTCTATATACTTCGTTTCACCTCGCAATGGACCGCAGAGGTCGTTGCGACTCATCAGAGCCAATTCCGTGCCGTTCGAGTGTCACGTGACCTTCGGTCCAGCGACGCGCGACTGCTCACGTGACACATTTCGTAGAACTGGATTGGCTGGGATGGCTCGCAGCGTCCGCTGCGCGGTCTACTGTAATGTAAAACGAGGCATAGAGTCGTTTTTAGAGCGCAGCTCTTAGGTGCCCGTTTCCGGCTTGAGCGGCGTCGCCGTCGCCGTCGCCGTCGGTGTCGGCGTACCGCGCGGTACATGATGGGTAAATTTCCCCGCTAAATTTAGCGGAAAATTTTCCCCGCTAAATCTAGCGGAAAAATTTCCCCGCTAAATTTAGCGGAAAAATTTTCCCGCTAAATCTAGCGGAAAAGTTTCCCCGCTAAATTTAGCGGAAACGTTTCCCCGCTAAATCTAGCGAAAATTTTCCCCGCTAAATTTAGCGGAAAATTTTCCCCGCTAAATCTAGCGGAAAATTTTCCCCGCTAAATCTAGCGAAAAATTTTTCCCGCTAAATTTAGCGGAAACTTTCCCCGCTATTTCTAGCGGAAAATTTTCCCCGCTAAATCTAGCGGAAAATGAAAGCCGTTTACAACTCCCTGTAATGCCGAATTAAAGCGCAGCTCTTGAGGAGGAGGGGAAGGCAGGGGGGGGGGGGGCGGAGAAAATTTTCCGCTAAATTTAGCGGGGAAATTTTCCCTGCTAGATTTAGCGGAAAAATATTTCCGCTAAATTGCTCGCAGCGTCCGCTGCGCGGTCTACTGTAATGTAAAACGAGGCATAGAGTAGTTTTTTTTTTTCTTTTCGGTTGAAGCGTTTTTGACGCAAGCCGTGCCTAGGGTTTCAAAAATTTAGGAAGTAATAATAGTAATTAAAAAAGTGACTCCCCAGTGTTAGTGTCTCAACACATATAGTCTAGACTGACAACCATTTATCTTTTTTTAATGTAAAATGTAGAGACAGCACGCTGGCGTTTAAAAAAAATGAATTAAAATATATTTTAAAACCGCATATTTCTTTTTTTTTTTTTCGGAAGTTTTGAGCGATAGTTTGAGGCAAAAGGTCAAAGAACTCGTCTAAAAGAAACAAAAATAAAAAAAAAGGTCAAAAGTGGAAGGAGATTGTTTCGGGGAGCAATTGTGAGGCACCACATGTGATGCCCTTGCAATGTCCCGGTGGAATGAAAGGCCACAACACACTCTTCCCGCATGCTTAAATTATTATGAATTTGATGGAAGTAAAACCAAATAAAACTGTCGAACAAACGCCATTTTTCGACACACACAAAAAAGGGGAATTTTTTTTTTTTTTATTTGAGAAAAAAAAAAATGTGCTCTAAAACACGCAAATCCGACGTATGCTTTGCTTTCTCGTGTTTTACATACATTCTAAGAAATCTGAAGCATCTGCTAGCCCAAAGAGCACAATTGGGAGAGCCAATTAGCGGCGAGATGTTTTGGTGGCGCCCTCCTATGGTTCCCCCTTGTGACGTCATTACCTTGCAAACAACAAGTTCGATGGTGTTTGTAAATAGCATGGTGGAAGCTTGAAATCATTGCGCACTCAAAGGAACACTGCGAACAGCGTCAAAATTAAAGTTCTTTCATTCCTCTTATTTCCGTCGATGATAAATCCTATTCTGACGTCATAGTCAGCGTTCGGCAAATCGTGGAAGGCCGAACACAGCGACGCTTGTGTTCGCTCTCGGGGCTAATAAGCACTTTTCAAAAGCGGGCTCCGTTTCACCTTATGTTGCCGCAGACAAGGCTAGAAGTGCGAGCTCATAGCGTTGGGAGCTACTCTTAACGCACGAGAGCTTGTGCCGCCGAGATGTGCCCTAGACCTATACTTCGTTTCACCTTATGTGCGAGCGAAGGCAAAGCTGGAAGCGCGAGCGCGAAAGTTCCGTTCGTTCAGGCTTTGCTCGAGCGCGCGAGCTGGGGAGAAACGCAAAAAGCGCTGGTCTCGCGCTTCTAGCTTTGGCTTCGCTCGCAGATAGTGTGAAAGTTGAAACGAAGTATACGCCTCGCAAGTGGGCTCATTTTTGTCTTCTGCGCATGAGAAAGGAGGTAGCGGTGACGGCAGAACGCCGAGCCCTGATTGGCCGATCGCGAGACCCCTATCTGAGCGTCGTCTGCTCCTTTGCAACGACGTCTGCTCGCAACGTCGTCTGCGTCTGTCTTACCTTTCCTGCGACTTTCGGAAGTGCAGCTCTTTACGAGCGAGCTCGACTTCGCCTTTCAGAGAGGGGAGACGAAATAACTCGAGCGGTACGTTGTTTTTGTCGAACAACTAGCAGACGCGCATCAAGGAGGGAAGTCTAGGGACTCGCTAGCGAGGTGTCCCGAGGCGCCGAGGTTTGTCCGCAAGTTCCCTCCCAAATACTTTTTCCCTCCTTGCGTGTGCGGCGAGACTCCTCACTCTTAAACGGCGTCGGCGGGTTGGTGCAGTTAACGTCGTCTGCTTTACGTCTGCTAGTCAAAGCGATGGCTGCTTTACCTTTCCTGCGTCTGTCGGAGAATCACCGCTTTTTCACCGGCGAGAGTCGCCGCTGCCTCGGAAAACGAGGCGATGACAAGAGGAAGAGATTGAAGGGTTCACAAGGGTCGCGCGGGCATATTCCATTCAGTACGCCAGCCGGTGGTGGGCAGAGGGTCTTGGCCAAGGACCGTCGGAGCACCGCTGCGCCGCTGCTAGGCCTATCTGCCGAGCTCGCTTGGACGGGGTCAGTGGAATCGTGGCCGTTGGAGCATTTCCCGGGTGTTTGTGGATCCAGCGTTCTTGTTCGTCGTGGTTTATTTCAAGTACTTTTTACTTTTTTTTTTTTGCTGCTTGTAGTCGTGACGCGTGAGAAGAGCACGTAGAAAAATAAACGTCCGTTGGTCGTCGCGACCAAGTAACTGAGCGACGCTGTCGGCCATGCTGAGTTGATCGTCGTAGGATTCCGTCGTAACCTGAGCAAAACTTACGATAATTTCGTTTCGTGAATACGAATTTGTTCTCACGTTTTGTTTTACGCACTCTTTCGGCGTAACATGGTTTTGTGAATCTGGCCTCTGCACTTCCGAAAGTCGCAGGAAAGGTAAGACAGACGCAGACGACGTTGCAAAGGAGCAGACGACGCTCAGATAGGGGGGCCGCGATCAGCCAATCAGGGTACGGCGTTCTGACGTCACCGGTACACTCTTAAAAAAAAGGGTACTGTAGTAGCCTCCTTAAGGGGGTAACTGACTTGCACACAGGGCAACCCCTTTTGGAGGTATCGTTACCCCCTGCATCGAGGGTGCAAACTTACCCCCTGGGTTAGGGTGCAACATTGCCTCCTTTTGGAGGTAACCTTAGTTCCTTTTGGTGTTAAAAGTGCATCCTTTATGGGTCAGCCTTTACCTCCTTTAGGGGGGAATTTCAACCCTTTTGAGAGGTAAGACGACGTAATTGAGGGCGCTGCTTTTACCTCCTTTTGGAGGGAACTATGATTCACTTTGGGGTTGAATGCACACGATGAGGAAAACAGCTCAGAAATCGCGAACTACGAAGAACAAACACGACAGAAAAGTGCTGTCCTGTCATGTTTGTTCTTCGTAGTCCGGGCTTTCCGAGCTGTTTTCCCCATCATGTATAACAGAAACCAACTGGCCCAGTTCACCACCTTATTACAGGTTAAATGCACACTTGATGGAATCACTTTGGAATCACATGACAATGTTTTATTGTGGCTGTCACAAACAAAATGGCATAAAAATCAATGGCATGACTAGACATCTTATAAAAGTTCTAAGATTAAACCACTAAGCGCAATAAAGGCATCTGGAACAACACTTTCGGGGCTCTAGTCGTAGCTAAAGATGAACTAGAGGCAGAATGCAACCAGGACTGCCTCAGCAGGCGACGCGGCTTCGAGATCTCCCTCCATTGCCGCATAGCTGGGCGCCTCAGGATTAATTAGGCTTGAGCTGACAGCCACCGGGTAGATTGCACTGCCTGCCTGGAACCAAAAAAATGTGGAAATCATGTGATATGAAGTTGAAACATATCATCCCCAATTTGAAGAAACTGTGAAGAAATATTAGATTTTTCTAAGACGCATTTGGAGCATTTGATGGGCCACTGATTCCAGCATTATAAAGCATCGACCATACTTACCGGACGTGACCAGTTTAACTGTTGACTAACTACCACTGACTAAAATTATCACATGGCGGGTGGTAATCATAGATTAGTAAGCACTTTGTATTCACCGGTCATGTTTAAATTTGTCACCCCGATTTACTTAGGTGACTAACAAATCTTAGTCAAAGGTGTACAACTACTGTAGCAGGTTAGTATATACAAGTGCTGATTGTTGGGCGAGTTGGTATTGTACGTGAAAAAAACATGATTGCGCTTTAAGACAAGGACTGAGGAAGAACATACACCACAGAGCGCTACACCACATTAGCTACTCAGCACCACAGCAGATCCCTATGACCGCCAACCCTAAGTGCCGAACTTCGGAAAATATGCAAATATTTTTGCCGAAGTGCTCTGCCAGATGAAAATTGAATTTGTTTTATTCAGACATGAGAAGAACAGCACACAAGGACGAGAAAACATAAAAAGACCACGCCGAAAAAGACACACTCAAGCGCCTTGTGTGTCTTACTCTAATTTATTTACTCGAAGTATACCCTCAATTTTCTCTGGAAAATGAACGAACACCACACACACAAATAAAATTAAAAAATCAAGAACCTCATTTCAATTGCCCAAATGCGAACAAGAACATCAAAATAATATATCTGACTACGCTTACCTGCAGTTGCGTCCAAGGTAGCAGGCATCCAGTACCCTCGACGAAATCACCCTACAAAGTTGACGCAGTAGGAAAGAAATATATTCAATCAACTTCAAATAATGCAAACTTAGCCATCTGACTCGCCTATTGCATGATCAGCTTTTAAAAATGCCTGCTCACACGCAGAAAAAGAAATGCCAAGACGATATACTTGCTAGTCTCTCTGCCGGCAATAACGTAATGACCTTATTCAGTAATATACTACTATTAATGTTTGCGAAGCGCACGAATAATTTCTAACTGCCGAATGTCGAACTTCGGCAAATATGTAAAAATTTTTGCCGAAGTAATTTGCCAGATTAAAATTTAAAATTGAATCTATGTTTTATTTAGACATGAGAAGAACAGTACACAAGCACGAAAACACAAAAAATAACACCGAAAAAGACACACTCAAGCGCCTTGTGGGTCTTACTTTATTTATTTACTCGAAGTATACACTCAATTTTCTCTCGGAAATGAAGAAACAGCACACACACAAAATAAACATAAAGATCAAGAGCCCCATTTCAAGTGCACAAATGGGAACAAGAAAATCAAAATAAAATATTGCACTACGCTTACCTGCAGTAAACAGTGTTAAGAACTGTCACGAGATGCGTCCAAAGTAGCAGGCATCCAGTACCCTTGACGAAATCACCCTGCAACGTTGCCGCAGGACGAAAGAAATATATTCAATCAACTTCAAATAATGCAAACTTGAGCCATATCTAACTCGCCTACTGAATGATTACTTTTAAAAAAACCTGATCACACGCAAAAAAAAAAAAAAGCCAAGACAACACTATAATTGCTAGTCTCTCTGCCGGCAACAACTTAATGACCTTATTCCGTAATATACTACTTTTAATGTTTGCGAAGCGCACGAATAATTTCTAACTGCCGAATGTCGAACTTCGGCAAATATGTAAATATACTTGCCGAAGTAATTTACCAGATTAAAATTGAATGTATGTCTTATTTAGACATGAGAAGAACAGCACACAAGGACGAAAACACACACAAAAAAAAACACAAAAAAGACACACTCAGGCGCCTTGTGTGTCTTGCTCTAATTCATTTACTCGAAGTATACCCTCACTTTTCTCTCGGAAATGAACGAACAGCACACACACAAAATCAACATAAAAATCAAGAGCCCCATTTTAAGTGCACAAACTGGAACAAGAAAATCAAAATAAAATATCGGACGCCGCTTACCTGCAGTAAGCAGTGTTAAGAACTGTCACGAGATGAGTCCAAGGTAGCAGGCATCCAGTACCCTCGACGAAATCACCCTGCAACGTTGCCGCAGGACGAAAGAAATATATTCAATCAACTTCAAATCATGCAAACTTGAGTTATATCTAACTCGCCTACTGAATGATCAGAGTTTTAGAAATGCCTGATCACACGCAAAGAAAATGCCAAGACAATATAATTGCTAACCCGCTGCCTGTAACAACTTCATGACCTTATTCCGTAATATAATACTATCAATGTTTGCGAAGCGCACGAATAATTAGCTCAGACATTTCTATTCGGTATTTCAAGGTAACGTGACATTTTACCAAACTATTTATTAAACTTCGTTAAATTAAAAAAAAAAACAAAAAAAAAACGTTGATAATAAAAATCAGTGTTTAACACTGATTTTTACAAATATCACCGACATTGAGAATAAATCGCGCCGGTTGGCCGGTGCCGCCAATGAATGCCTGATCGACTACTGCTCTGCGGGGAAAAAACAAAATAAAACAAAAAACAACCACCTTATGAGATTTTCAAATATCTGATCAGATCCTCAATTTAACGTCCGACGCGACACACCAACGGCCCCAAAAAGAGAAAACCTCCTACCCCCTCACGCCTTAAACGTAGGCGACACCCGATTGAAAAGGCGTCTTGCTGCCCGGCTCGCCGAACCGCCGCTCTCCCCCTTCGTCCACCCGCACACACATACACCGGGAAAAGCTGCTGGCTAAGCCACTGGTTAGCGTATGTCAACCTTCTAAATGTGCGCTAGTGCAAGCGACAGTCATTCCCGTTCTTGCTCTTTATGAACTTCGATGGTCTAAACCGTGTCTGCGTTCGCGCCACACACTAATTTTATCGAACGCTCGACGCCTTCAAACGTGCCAACATGTCCGCCAACCCTTTGTCTAAGGAAGACGGGGGTCGCCTTCCCGGGCGCCATAACCGACGCCAACTGCCGACCGCGCAGAACATTTCCTTACCTGCATACGGAGCACACGACTTGGATCTTCGACTGAAGTCAATGCAGCGCTCTCGGTGACCTCGTAAGAAGAGACTGAACCGAACAGAACAATAAAGAACGTTCCTGCACCGGGACGCCTCCGTCGAACGTTCGAGAAGAAACACCGTTATGCCGTCATGACCGGGCGCGTCGGCGGCGAAGGCGCGGACACTCTTCGGCCGGGCAGGCGCTCTCCCACGCATGCGCGAATAATCACGTGTCATACGAGGAGACCAATTAGCGAACTCGTTTGCGCCTTTCCACAGCCAATCGCAGCGCCCAGGCTTTGGCAGTGCAAAACAGGTGCACCCTCTGGGAGGTAATACATGCCGCCTGGGGGCCCCTTCGCGGCGAACTTCACCTGGTAGCACCGCATTCTTCATAAGGTGAAACACTATAGACCTTTCCAAAAAAGAGCGTGTGGCCGGTGCCATCTTGACTGTTCGTGCGTATGGCGCGTGCTTTCCTCGCTTTCCGAAGCGACGAACACGCACGTGCGGAGCTGTGAAGGCCGCACGCGGGACTGTGATTTTGTAAACATTAAAAAAGTCTATAGACCTTTCCAATGTTTACGAAATCACAGCCCAGTGTGCGATTTTCACAGCCCAGCACGTGCGTGTTTGTCGCTCCGGAAAGCGAGGAAAGCGCGTGCCATACGCAGGAACACTCAAGATGGCACCGGCCACACGCTCTTTTTTGGAGAGGTCTATATAACTCCGTTTCACCTTATGTTGTACCGCAGACAAGGCTAGAAGCGCGAGCTCATAGCGCTGGGAGCTGTTCTTAACGCACGAGAGCTTGTGCCGCCGAGATGTGCCCTAGAGCAAGGAGCTCGCGCTTGTAGCCTTTCCTACGGTACATCATAAGGTGAAACAGAGTATAGCAGCAACTATTATCCGAGTCTGCCATTCTTTGAGCACGCACTCTCCAGCTATCATCATGATGCCATTCAAAGACGCCATTTTTTCATTTTTTTTTACACGCATTTAGCTACAGTAAATTGGGTTGTGTGTATGTTTATACAGCCTAGAACTTGGTCTGCCTCACAGGGGCGACGAGTCTCCCAGCTGTAGATGAGAAATTTAGCCAGTGCAGTACAACCGCTAGCCTGGGGTCTTTAACGTGCATCATGCAGTAGTGATACACGACCGCACGCCGGTACGATGCTCATCCAGATCGAAACGGGCAGGGGTGGGGATTGAACCCAGGATCCCTGGGTTCTGCAGCGCGAGCTTTCGCTCCACGTGCTCCGAGCTGGTGTGCGCTAGTCCACTCGGCCACCGATAGTGTACTATCTCGATAGTGTACTATATCTAGCTGTGGACAAGGCGTGTCTGTATTTAACTCGGTTTTCGTGATACTTATACTCCATCTTTATATATATATATATATATATATATATATATATATATATATATATATATAAACATATGTGTTTTATATTTCTGATTCTTTTTCTTTCTTTTGTCATCTTTATGGGGATCTTGACGATGTTCTTCCTTCTCTTCATCTTTGTAAATATAGTTGTGAGTAGCGCTTTTTTCTGTATCTTCTCTCTTCTCCATACGTGTGCGCTAATACCGTTCAAATGTTTATACTCCATCTCACATCAGCAGTGCAGACAAAAGCATGGGCACGAGCGCGTGGCCTTAGAAAGAGCCTCCTATGCACGTGTTCCGTGCAAACAAAAGCTTTCTGTTGAGCTTGGCTTACGCGCCTGTGCCTTTGTCTTTACTGCAGGCATTTATGAGATGTAGTATAGGACGATGCGTTTCTGCAATCATTGGGTTGCTGTTTAGTTTTGGTTCAAAAAAGAAAAGAAAGACGGCCGTGAAATTCGCAGGACTCGTCACTCAAGCAGTGAAGTGGGCCATTCCGGTGAGTGAACAGTCTTTGTCGAAGACGTTGTGTGAAGGGATCGTACTTGACTTACGGCATGTGATCATATGTTAGATCTACGACTCCCTCTTTGCGGGGCCATTGTCTGTCGGGCGGAAATTTGATAATAGGCGGTGGCGAGTTTGACGATTTTGTTTCCTTGTCTCGAGGTTTTTCATTTTTAATTATGATTGTTCACCAGCTCGCCTGCGTTTTGACTCTAATTTCAAAATTCCACCCCTTTGCGCGGAAGTGACACCACCTAGTGGCAACGATGTCGACTATACTTCGTTTCACCTTATGTTGCACTGCAGCGAAGGCTAGAAGCGCGAGCTCATAGCGTTGGCAGCCGCTCTTAAGTCACGAGAGCTTGTGCCGCCGAGATGTGCCCCAGAGCAAGGAGCTCGTGCTTGTAGCCTTTCCTGCGGTACATCATAAGGAGGCTCTCCAAAGGAAAGCACGAACGCCATTAGGCTTGATTTCTCCATGTTTCTATAGGTTCGCCTGTGCGTCGGTGCTCAGTGGCGGCTCCGCTGCTTTTCGGTGAAGGGGACGATGACCGACGACGAGGACATTTATTCGCCCTTCAACCCGACGGGTGCGTCCAGAAGCCTTCGGATCCCGTGCGCTTGTTGCACGACGAAGTGTGGCGGTGCCTGAACCAGAAGACGGACTCGTTGCGGTCATAGCGAGCGAGAGATGGATGTTTATTTACGTGCGCGAAGGAGTAGGCACGAAGTCTGGGTGGTTCTTGTCCCGCGATGGTTTTCCTGTTCAATAAAGCGACTATGTTACGATCGCGCAATTTTCTAGTGTGTTGCCTCTGCATTTATGTGCTGTTAACTCAACGTACCTGCGGCGAGTTGAGCCCCGCTTAGACGGGCCATGCTCACTTGGCTCCCAAGCCTACGTCGCGTCTGTTCGGCGAACCCTTTCCACTGCACGGGTCCGCGCCGCTCTTCGATCAGGCTGGTGCTTCGCCGAAGGGAACCAAAAAAAGCTCTTCCCCTCCCCTAGCCGGTGCCAATTCCGGCACCCAAAGGCCAGACAGCGTGTTGGCATCGTCTATAGGCACACCGGCAGTCTCGATACGCCGTTCACGCGAAGCAACATGGTGATACTGTTTTCCTTTAGACCGTTTTATCGTGGGTAGCACCATTTTGAGAGCGAGAGAGAAAAGGGGAAAGGGCTACCGGCGCTTTCCTCCTTGCTGGTTGTGTAGAAAAAGCGAAAGTCCCGGATGAGTGGCTTGGCCGGTGTTGGGTGTCTGCAGTGCCCGAAATTCGTTCGCGCTTTCTTCTCTGTTTTAATCTCGCAAACTTAATTAGAGCCACGGGCTTCGATGGCGACAGTCCCCCGGTCATCGGGACACCATTGCTCGGTCATAGGGTGCACGAATAACGACAGAAAGCGTCGAATACTGTCCGAGTTGGACACGAGGAATGGGACAGCGTTCGGCAAGGACTCGGATCCAGTCACACGCGTCGTGCCCAAGAAGAAATGGCGACTGCCAAATTTGCTTGACTGGGTTTTAAAAAGGGTCTACGATATCGCTCCCATCTACAAAGGGAGATTGGCGAATGCCGAGGCTGGAAATTTGTTGAGACCTATAGGAACGGCCAGTCTGACTGAGCTTGTGAGCATGGTGAAATGTGCTCACTGCCACAACGCAGACATATTGTTTTTTTTTTTTTAAAATTTTTTTATGCTTAATGTTTTAGTGTAAACAGTTTTTTTTTTTTTTTTTTTTTTCTTTCACGTTAAGTAGACGCTCCAGAATAATTAAGCCGCGTTCACACGGCACCGCGGCTAAAACAGAATGCTGTGTCGGCAGGTTCGCTCCTCAGCCTTCTATACATGCATCTTCGAACAGGCTTGTAGATAATTCTGGCATCATGTATGCAGCGAATACAGTGCCTTTTGTGTGATGTATGAGCACTTCGGCTTTAGACGCAGGCGGAACGCAAGTTCGTCTGCTTCTTTTTGCAGGGACTCTGTTGATGTCAGAACGAAGAGCTCTGATTAGCTCTGACTGTAGTGGGTAGACCTCAAAGCAAGCTGCCTTGAGGTCTACCCACTATCCTTCAATCAGAACCAATCAGAGCTCGGCGTTCTGACGTCACCATAACCCCTGCAAATGTAGCAGACGAACCTGTGCTCCGCATAGAGTTACGGAGAAGTTTGATTCGAGTAAAAAAGGGCTAAACAAAAACTAACAAAAATGTTCTCAAGGGGAACGAGTGTAAGCGTTTCGTTCTATCCTCTGGAATGGACGCGGCGTCGTTAGAAGAGCCTCTATACGGGAGAGAACAGGGGTTCCGTCTGCGGTGATGCGCACGCGTGGCCGAATGCGAATTAAGGTTGCGCGCGCCCGTTAACAACCGTTCTGAAGGCATACGGCGTTGTCCGCGGTCGAGCGAGACGCGCGTGACTTTGCCGGCGGCTGGTTCTCGGGCAGTAATCGTCGCCGAGTGAGCGCGTATACACGAGAACCACGATTAGACTCTGTCCCGAAACGGAAAGGCCCCCATTCGCGGCTCCATATATGCAGGCGGCGTCTCTGGAACACTGTCTCCTCCGTGTGACCCCCTTTTTGCGATGCACTGTGCTGAAGCTCTACCTAATTATCACCGGGGCATATATCACCCGTTTCACCTCAAGTCCGGACGAAGCCGACGTTATGCGATCCGACGCAGCCATTCAAGCAGGGACAAAAAGTGCACCGTCACGGCGCTCCTTGTGAAAAACAAAACAAAACACGAGTAAGAACGTGTTTCATTGGTTGTCGGTAGTTATTGTCCGGGGTTGAAAAATGCCGAGTCACAGGGTCGCGGACGCATGCGCGACGTCTGATATTTCAGAAAAGACAGCTGAGCGTATGCTCAGAACGCCTAACAAGGACGGTGTCCTGGGGCCCTAATCTGGACACTCGGCGAAAAATTCGGCGAGATGATCTGGCGACCGTGATTGGCCAATGCCACACTTGACCTTGGCGCCGGCCAATCGGAGCCGGCGGATTTCTCGCCGACGTTTTCACCAAGTGTCAAGATTAGGGCCGCTGGAAGGCGATCATTTGAACAGTCTATATTCGCAACTTTCAGCGATGGTGGTATCGCGATGTTAGAATCGCACTACCTAACATAACTCCTCTGAATGATCGGATTCATAACGAAGATGCTTTGCTTAAACCCACATTAGGTGCAGGTGTACGAGGTATATAAGGTTCTTATGGCGCTCGCATGTTACGAAATTGGAATTTTCTTACGGGTCGCAGACTCAGTTCCTCCTATGCTGCTGTTCCACGGCGATCGTCCAGAGGACAGCCATATTGATAGGAACAAGCGCGCCCCCTCTAGATAGGCCGTGAAAGTTGCGAATAGAATCGTGTTGTGCGTGTACGTTTGAAGAGCGAAAAAAAAAATTTAAGCTGCGGTCGCACTCGTACAAAAGATGGTCTGTTTCTGGAGCGTGTTTCTTGCTTGTATGATAGAATAATAATAGTATTTATTCAGGTTCAGGAATAAAACGCCGCACAATACAAGGTTGAACAAAGTCATGAATTTGTACAGATGGCAATGACGTAATGGTGTGAAAATCCCTGAAGGTGAATAAAAACAGAGAGGGGGAAGGGGGGGGGGGGGATAGCGAGCGTAGAGGTTGATGTCCGCCGGCGGAGAACCCTAATGTCCTCGGGGTCAACGGGAATGTCTACAGTCAGCTCAGGGGGCAGAGCAGAGAGCACCAATTCCTGACTGCGCTCATCAAACAGGACTCAAGGTGGCGTAGCGTGCGTGCCAGGAGAGGCTGCATCTTTCCGGTGCGGGCGTTGAAGCGAGGAGCGTCTGAGGGTTCATTGAGGTTCCAATCAGGTTGCAGAGGAGACAGATGGAAGCCACATCTCTTCTGTGAGCAAGGCTGCGCCAGTTAGCTCCCTGTAGGAGGGCTGTCGTATAGATACGTCCCTGTATAGTAGTCAGATTGGTCGTACAAAAGCTGTCGGGAGATATGTCATATATACACGTATAAACCAAAAACAGGATTCGAATACGCTTTTGGCGAGAATTCTAAGTCCGTCAAGCAACATTGGTGGTCGCCATTTCTCGGACAGGAAGCGCGTGACTGGATCCGAGTCCTGGGCGAACGATGACGCGGGCGTCGTGGGCCAGTGCACGCTCAGAAGTGCCGAAACAATGGCGGACAGGCAATGGCGCGCGTTTAAAAAAAAAGGGTTATTCTGTCGTCGTGTTTGCAACGGGCGCCGTGTCCTTTGTACGATGAGTGGGCAGTGGGACTGCGGCTTTAATTGATCAACCCGAATGAGTCTCCGGAGTCTCCGCTGGGAATGAGAAATTCCCAGCGATGCTCATCGAAATGCTCATGGAACGATGCTCATCGAAATCGAAGAGGGCAGGGGTGGTGATTGAACCCAGGCTCCCTGGGTTCTGCAGCGCGTGGCTCCACATACTTCGAGCTGAGCCGGTCCCCCATTAGTATATTGACGACTCCAACACAATCGACGGCTCCTAGCGGCTAAAACGGAAATATCTTTCATTCTGTTTTAGAAACAGTGTGTGTCCAACTTGCACGATAAGGGGTCACGTGGTTTATGGGCCGCGTTTGCAATGTGAGCTGCAAGGAGGTGACAAAAGGTCGGCAAGCCTCTCCGCCCGCTTTCCTCCTTGCCCCGCGACGACGCAACGCATGCGCACTTGCGACCAGTCTCTGCGCAGGAGGAATTCCACCATTAAATGGCCAAAATTCTCTATGGTTTTGAGTTGCTCTTTTGCTTCAACTTGGCTCGCGGTCCAGCTGCGTCCCGGCGTCTTGCCAAGGCTGCAGGCTTTCGCCTCGCGTGTCAACGTGTCTCTGCAGCTCCGGCTGCGCTACTCGCAGTGCCCGCACTGCGCGTGCGCATAGTCCACGTTCGCGTAAAGTTTCTGCGCATGCGCCGTGATGACAACAGGACCACCGCAGCAGCGCGTGACCTCACAACCGCATGCACGTTGGGTGTTCACGAACACGTGGTTGTGACGTGAGCTCGCCCGACCGGCGACGACTCCGCTCGCAATTACCCCTTTGGCTCTCAGGTCGGCGGGCGCAGCGGGCACACTGTGTCCACGGCTCGCTTGACCGCAGTGTCTTGTTGGGGACCCCTGGTACTCAATAAACGCTGTTGGATACCGGGATCATCGTTGTTGGCATGGCGTTGGCTGAACCCGGCGCGGCGACCGCCCTCGCTGGTAGTAGCCGTCGGCCGCGCGGTGGGACGGGCATCGGATTCCCCTTTGAGCACCGGTTGCCAGACGTAAAGGTGCGTAATCCTCCCTCCTTTTTATTCCCACAACGGCTACACCTCTTTCTACACCCAATGAAATGAAAGGGAACACAGATGCGCCCCGTTCGTAGGTGTACCATTGCACCTCTTCATAAACCCGCCTCACTCAAAGGGAACACAGATGCACCCCACTCAATAGTGTACCATTACTCCCCTTCCTACACCTACTGCTCTCAAAGGGAACACAGGAGCACCCCTTTCAATAGTGTACTGTTGCACCTCTTTCTACATCCACTGAATTCGAAGAGAACACAGATGCACCCGATTCAAAGGTGCATGGTCAGACCACTTTATGCACCCGCTTCATAACTAACTTCATAAACCTATCAACTTCACTTCCATAACTAACTTCATAAACCCATCAAGGAAACCCTTAAAAAATGTATGCGCCCCGGTGATAGCAAAAAGGCCGGTAAACGGACACACGGGATTGTTTTCAAATCTCATAGAAGTTTATTAGACAGCTTATTCCGTAAACAAGTACAAACTTGCAAGCAATCCGTGATATGTGAAGAGCTACGAAGAAGCTATTACACAACTGAGAAGATTACTAAGCAAACAAGGAACGGAAGTGAGTCTTAGGCAGTGTCTATTCTCCAAGCAGCCGGCAGAATTATTTCCACGAAATTCCACCCGCAGTCGCCATTCATTCATCGAACGACGTTTCATCGACGGCTGTACCCGCGAAGTGACGTGTACGGGGGGGGGGACAGGTTGGTTAACATTTTTGTAATGAGCCGCCGCAGACTGTCGGGACGAAGCGGCGTGAACAGGTGGGCTGAGTTCGGTGAGCACGCGCCTCAGAGATACACGCGCGACAAAATGTCCCTACAGCGTGCATTTCGCGTAACGAATGACGATGAAACGTGTCTACAGAACGTGTATCAGCGAAAACGTGTTTTCACAGAACGCCAGGAGATTAAGAAAGTCAGTATTCTACATTCAGTTGTCACATGATTGTAGTCAGCTAATGGCAGGCGACTGCCGATAGAATTTCGGGGAAATTATTCTCCCGGCTGCTAGAAAATAGACACTGCCTAATTCTAGAGGTAATCCGGAACGGAACGGTCAATTGTTGCAAAGGAGTAGGTTGCAGAGCACTTACGATGAAAATCCCGGACTCGAAACATGTAATCCGAAATATATGTCGACACGGGCACTGCAGCACAACACAAACACGAAAACGAAATGATAGGGGTCCGTGAAGATTCAACACGATGTGGCAAAAACAGTAATTTGCCGAACCGAACACAAAACGCATCACATGAATTCCTTGGGCTTTTTTGAAGAAATCGCTTGTTGCCGATATACGCGTAGGACTTTTCAAACACTGGAAATCTTGGTACACTCGAATACGTTGTCGCGGACGAAATCTACGGCAGCCCCACTGGTCGTAGCACAGCACACAAGAAACTAGGCCGAGAATCAGACATTCCGAGGTCGAGAAAAGCTACTACGTCATCCGTGAAACCTTCAACACATGATCACGCTCCTACCGTCACCCGCGCCCAGACAGCGGAGTCGAGGGATGAAAAACCTCCGGTTCATTGGTCCGGCAACTGCGCATTTTCTTCCATGCTTTCTGCTTAGAGAGAGAGAAAAAAAAGAAAAATAGCAACTCCTTCAAGGCCAAAAGGGGGGCACGCTCGCAAAGGCTTATCTTCAGGGGCAACCCAACAATGAACACAAAGAAAGGATTTGTCACTTATATCCTCTTGAAAGTTCGACCAAAAGTTAATAGTGCATTGGATGCTACACTCTAAGAAAAAAGTTGGCCCCAAGGGACTAATGGCAGCATTTGGTCCACTGAACTCCCAGTTGCTCCCCGAAAGGACCATCTGGTTCAAGCTAGGTACCGTGCGCAAAAGCTGGGGACTAACTGCGCTCGACTGGGACTAACCGATAGGCGTGCGCGAGCAAAACCACCCATTAGTCCCCCTTAGACAGGGCGCATCTGTATGGTTTAGTCCCCGAAGGCAAGCGGAATGTTCGCCAGGAGGACGGATGCTATTTCACTTGTCTTGGGGATCCGCGAGACTCAGCCCAGCACGGCTGAAAGTGTTGACAAAACTCGGACGAAACTGGCGAATTTGTTTAATGTGCCACGAACGTTAAGACATTACATGGTAGAGCTTCACGCGTTGTGTGAATGCGAGTTAACGAATATGCTGACTCGACTTCACCCAACTCTCTCGTCAAAAATGATCTGTTGACATTTCACAAGTCCCATTCACGTAATTTGCCTTCGCGCAAAAAATGAGCATTTATCCAAACGCAACACCTCCAAACACTAACACTTTTTTTTTTCTCTTAAATGAAACTTGACAGTTTCTAGAAGCCGCGCTCTCAACGCCGGAGTCTCGCAGTCAGAATAAACGGTCACTTCAAAGTTCAATCGCTAAAACTGAGTTACTGAGAACAAGTCGAGCCTCGTCTCTTCGTCTCCCCGTGACCAACCTTTCTGGGTAGTCCAATGTCGAACTCAAAATCCGCAACGACACACTTGATGCACAGCACGTTCCACTCAAAAAGCACATTCAGGGGCAGTATCCAGACGCCTTCATGCCATCGTCGTTGCTGTTTCAGATAACATTCCAGATGAACAACGAAGAACGAACCGCGCCCGGAGCGCAACCCGTGGCAACACCCTACTAATACAAAATAAATGCGAACTAAAAAAAAAAAGCCACCCGAGAAAGCGGAATATACTTAAGAGAGAGAGAGAGAGAGAGAAAAGAAAAAAAAAACAACGTGTTTGCTTGTGCGTCACTCGACCGGCGTGTTGAAAATGGTGACCGTCTCCCGTCTTTGGAGCACTGCTGGCTGTGTCCGTGTGTCGTGTGTAGTGGGAGGGGGAAAGAGATTTCCTTGTGCGCGCCCTTTCCCTCCCCCAACCCCCTACCCGCATTCTTTCTTAGACCTGCTTCTCGCTAACGCGGAGGGTTGGGCAGATAGGGTCCGTCGGGAAAATGGGAAGCGCCTTTGTTTGAAAAGCACCTGTTTTTAGTAAGTTGGAAGTTGACATACAGCCATGGTCGGAGGCTGGTCACCGTTTTTTTATTCTCCTTGTGTCGTCTCCGAACATGGCGGGATCCGGTTTGGATTCGCGGTGCTGAAGCACTTCACTTGATCTGTTCTGAAGTCACAAGTAAAGGGAACTCAATTAAGGTATGTCGAAGTACTTTTGTTTATGGTGTATTCATTAACTGCGGCTCCAGAAAGTGTTTTCTTTTGAGCGCGTTCTCTAGCTTGCAAAGCGCGCGCCATGCTCTATTCTTTTTGGCACCATGGTTCCTGATTTTGTTATGCAGCACAGAGACCTCATATTCAATCGTATCGAGCGAAACGCCAGTTCTACCGATGGCTTATTCTTTGTGTGTGTGTGTGTGTTTTGCAGACCCTGGCAGGATCGCTTGACCATAAAGGCCTGTCCACACATGCAGCGGAGCGCTACATGCATAGCGCTGACTTAGCGCTAAGCGCGTGCTGACGGGAGCGGTCACCAGCTTTGTATCGCGCCGTCAAAACTGCTCATGGCAAACGAAAAGTAGCTCACGACACGTGAGTAGCGCAACATCAGCGCTTCGCTGCGTGTGAGAACCGGCCTTAATGGAGACATTTATTCGATTGTACACTAGACTTTCGCGTTGATGGCGGGAGCTCGTGCCGTTACTTTGAAGCATAGTTTGAGCACGCACACGGTGGGTCTGTAGTTCGCAGCGAACGGTCTACTCAAAATCGAATATTGCGCTGGTCTGCTGTCAACAGATCGCATGTTGGATGTGAATCATTGTAGCACTTATGCAGCCTATTTGTTATTTTATTATGCGTGTGGTATATCTCATACTTTTGTCGAGCGATCGGGTATTTCACGCTGCCCTGTTACTAATAATCCAAATTCCTCGCAAACAGGCAAGAAGCTGCCGGTGCCCCAAAAAACGGCGCTTGGACCACGACCGGTTCGGACAGACGTTCCAGTGTCCAAGCCATCGTCGACGCGAGTGCACTCTTCGGAATTAGGCCTTATCGTGGATTCTACTGCCCAGGAACTTCGGCTTCAGTCATCCTTGAATGCTATGTGTATCTACGAGGCAATAAAGCTACGTTTTACCTGAACTGCACAATTTCGTTTCGGAGATTTTTGGCTCGGGACCAAATGTAAAGGTTTAGTCCCAGGGGTCTAAATCTAAGGGCGCAACGTTTAGACCCAGGGGTTCAAGTGCAAGGGCCTAGCAGTTGGTCCTCGGGGTTCATTTGAAACGGTGTAACAGTTAGTCCCAGGGGTCGAAGTGCAAGGGCCTAACAGTTCGTCCTCGGGGTTCAATTGAAACGGTGTAACAGTTGGTCCCAGGGGACCAAGTGCAAGGGCTTAACAGTTAGTCTCCAGGGGTCAATTGCAAAGGCGCAACATTTGATCCCATCGGAGGAACTGCGAGAGACTAATGGAGGGGTGCAACTGTTACTCCCCTTCCCGTTAGTCCCCGAGGGGACTAATGGTTGTGGCAACGCACTTGCGCCCCTCGGGGACTAAGTCGCGCTCCCCTTTTTCTTAGAGTGTACCCGTGGCCTTGGCCTTCAGGCAGGTGCCGTGCTCTGCCTTATCTCTAGCTTGGAGACTGTAGTCACGTGATCCTACCCGGAGACCCGATTGGCCTAAAACAAGCATAGCGTCTACTCTACTGTCAATACCGAATGTACAGGATAGCTCCATACTTCCTAAGAAACTGCCCAACCCAAAATGTGACCCCCAAGAGGGAATCCAAGCACAAGCTGATGGGGTCCCGTGGCTAGCGTGGGGGTGCACTGATACACCTAGGGGTTTTTAAGGGAGAGGAGGATGCTCATTCTCGGTGTACAATTGCACTGGTTGGGTAACGCAGGGTGCATCTTTCAGGAAAGGGGTGAATGTGCGCCCGATGCACCTAACTACACCCTTTTTTTCTTAGAGTGCACTTGTTGGTAAGCCCTGCTGAAGTCGATCTTTGAGAATTCTTGTCCACCTGCTAAGGCCATCAGCAGCTCATCAATACGTGGTAAAGGGTATCTGTCCACCTCGAGGCAAGGATTGAGCGTAGCCTTGAAATCCTCCGCAGAGGCGGATACTGCCATCCTTCTTTACTACAGGCACAAGGGGTGTCGCATACTCGCTAGCAGCCTGTCTCGACCGCTGCTTGCAGTCGGGACAGGCTGCAAAGCGTACGTCTTCGAACCGATGAGACTCAAGAACAACAATTTTACCTTATGGAACCCCGTTTACCAGGAGGTACGACGCCAGACTTCGTAGGAACGCCAGTCGCTCGTCGTATCGTCGAAAGACTCGGTGTGCCCGATGCGACTCATGGTCCTCGCTGAGGAGTTGTCGCTTGTTGGCCGCTCCAGGATTCCTATGCTGGACAATCCTTGGCTCAGGTCAAGCCCACAGCAGTCAGACGATGATTCGACCCGTCGACACGATGGCAGCAGGAATTCCTTGAAAGAATCCCATCCTCGTCGCCAATAAATGTAGTGTATTTACAAGAAAAACGGGTTACAGAAATCAGCCCGGTGGGAACACGGCTGCTTGGGTAGGCAGTTAGTCAAGCACATCACGTGACAGTCTCACGCGCAGGCTGCACATCATGGCACGAGCACCTGCAGCGCATATAACAGAAGCTATCTAAAGATATAGAAGATATAAAAAGCTTGCGCGACTAGCGGAACGATCGACGCAACCCGTACACTAGGCACCAAGGGCCGGGAATCTGCCGTCTGAACGGTCAGGCTCAGTCCGAGCAAAACAGAGTCCGAGCGGCACATTCGTTTCATACATATTTCTGCATGATGATAATCGAAACATCACGTGCACCAAATTTTCGACCCTTAAAGAGCCACTGAAAAGAAAAAAAGAATGTTTTTTTTTTTTTTTTAACAATTTGATTGGGACACGCGTGCAAAAAATTAATTGTACGCGAAAAAAAAAATTAGAGCAATATTGACGTTGCGCGCAAAGTCCATTTTTAGTGCAGTATTGAGGCTATTGAGGACACTGCGTGCAAAGTCCATGACGTCACGGAATGGTTATACACTCTTTCCACCTCAACGAGATGGTCATAGAATCTCTCCACCTCAACGTGATGGCCAAGCCGATCCACTCTCCTCCACGCGCCCAAAATGCCGAGAGTTAAAACAAGTGGAAAGGAAGTGACTACCGACTAAATCGCGTCTCGCGCCGTCAATATTAGTCTTTTTTTTTCTTCTATTCAGTAACTCTTGAAGAGTAACTAAAACAAAAAAAAAATCTAGTTTTAACGTATACGCATTTATTAAAAAACATTTTCTCGCTACCACCGCTAGGGGATTATTTTCGGCGTCTGGTGCACGCCCTGGCTCTCCCGTTGACCAAACTTTCTTTGTTCGCCTCGAGACCGAACTAAAGGTGGCGCTACTGTCGCGCTATCATCATGAGCAATGTGTGGATAGGAAGATAGCTGCCCCATAGGCTATAGCCTATATGCAGTCGCGGCAAAGAGCCTGCAGAGTATCGCGTTTATTTCCTATCATTGTGAAAGCAATTTTAACGGAAAATGATGCGATACTGTTTATTTATTTATTTATTTCAAATACCCTCAAGGTAAATACATTGAAGAGTGGAGTGAGCTATAAATATTTACAATGTGCACATATTGGTAAGAACATTCTTAAACAGGACAATATCAGTGATGTTGGCAGTCGAGGCGGGAAGGTGGTTCCAATCCTAGGACGTTTGAGGCATGAAAGAATATTGAAATAACGATGTTTTGAAATTTGCTATGCCGACCTTATGACTATGATCAATGCGAGCGGAGATGTAGGATGGTGGGTTAATTAGTTTTTGACGAAGGACAGCATTTTGGTGGAATATTTTATGAAAAAGACACAAACGAAATATTTTACGGCGATGAATAAGGGATGGCAAACCTAACGTGTTTTTCATTGTAGTGACGCTGGCTGTGCGGTGATAGTTTGACAGAATGAGACGGGCTGAGCGGTTTTGAATGGATTCAAGTATGATAATTAGTGACGAGTGAGCAGGGATTGAATGGATTCAAGTATGGTAATTAGTGACGAGTGTTCATTGCCTCAGTGCAATACCTATTGCACCGAGGTGGGGGTCAATTTCCATCGATATCCAGCGGCCGGCGCGCTGAAGAAAAAGCGGCTCTCGAAGTTGATATCTGCGAAATAGCCTCCGATTCACGCGATGGTTTAGTCTAAACATTTCACCGCTGAAGAGTTCAAACCTACGATGCATAACAACCGATGTCAGTGAGAAAAGATAACTGTTTACACAAGTGTCACGAGTGGCCCAAGGTATAAATTAGGCGTAAAGCGTGCACGTTGAAACTCGCTGGCTGCTGGAGTGTGATCGTCCTTAGTGATCGTCCCGCGGCTGTGGTTTTGGAGGGGATGCGAATGCCACGAACTTATTACTGCGCGACTTTTGAAACGTTGTAGAATTGCCACTCCTACGAGCCCCCCTACACTGTGACCAAGTAAAGGAGGCATCGACTGCAGCAGACACGCTCGGTGTCTGCGTGTGCGTCGGACGCACCTGATCAATTTTCTTGATTCGGTCGGAAGTACGCGGTAAATAGGACTGATGGCAACTGGTGAATATACCGAAGGAGCAACAGGGGACTATCGAGCCTAATGAACTGCTTGTTTACACTCCATAACATTTGCTTACCCTCCGCGTGACGAAGGTTTCGTGCCACTTCACTCTAAAAACAAATTTTCAACGGCGAATCACGCCACACGAAAACGGCATGATTACATCTAAGGTTAACAGCTTACTAAAGGACATGAGGGCCACGTACGAAGCTCGAGACATTCTTTTTCCGAAGTGACTGCACCGCCTACTGCAAAACTCTTCGCGAGCCCTCAGTTTTTGAGAATTACAAAATTAACGAAAACTAAAGTCACGCGAATACCTCTCTTCTTTTGGGGCCAGAATTCAAATATCTAGAATTTACATTACGGCTACGAAATGCTCGTTGCTGTATAGCATTTCGATATGCAGCCACCAGACAAACTTTTTATTTTTGTTGCGATAATGTCTAAGCAGGTCTATAGATTGCACTGTGCCATGAATCACCAGTATAGATTTCAACTTCGCGAAAACAAAAGTTTGCAGCCCATCTACGGCAAAGACATCAGATGCCATATTGGCCCTTCCCGCTGTCTAAACATCTTTGCTACGCAACAAATAGAATTTTGATTGCAAATAAGCTCTTTTTTGTCTAAGAAAAACGACACAACAGATCACTGTCAGTGCTCTGCTTTAAAGCATAAATGGGGCGTCTGTGGCCATTCACATGACCGAGGCCTCTGGGAATAACAAAGCCGTGTGTTAGCACAGCAGAGAGCGAAACCGCAGTACCAGTGCTCTGTTTCGAAGTCTAAAGGGAACGCCTATGGTCATTCACATGACCGAGGCTCTCTGAAAACAACAATAACGTGTGTCAGCACTGTGGGCAGCTAACTCTAACTGCCAATGACATTTTTCGAAGCATAAACTGGACGTCGGTGGCCATTCACATGACCGAGGCCACTCTGAGAATAACAATAACGTGCGTCAGCTCTGTGGGCAGCTAACTCTAACTGCCAATGATCTGTTTCGATGCATAAACTGGACGTTGGTGGCCATTCACACGACCGAGGCCACTCTGAGAATAACAATAACGTGTGTCAGCACTGTGGGCAGCTAACTCTAACTGCTAATGACCTGTTTCGAAACATAAACGGGACGGCCATTCACACGACTGAGGAAAGCAAAATCCCGGTGCTAGTGCTCCGTTTAGGAGCATAATAGAGACGTCGAAAGTTCCCTTAAAGTCGACGGCCATTATGACTCTTGGGTCGCACTTCGGCGAGTTGACTAACACCTCGTGGTGGATGAGGAGCAGGCTGCCCTGTGCGCCGAAGTGCGGTCTGAAGGGGTGTGGCATAGATTTTCTGAATTGTACTCGCTTGAAATATATCGTAAAAACAGCACCGATTGCTTCACGTGAGGAAAAGTCGGCTACAACATTGATGAAGGATTGGTGAGAGGACGGAGATCTGGAGAATGCCAATGCCAGTAACTGGGCCTAGTTCAGTTTGACTCAAGCTTGATATCGTCCGTCTTGCAAAAACGCTGTGATGAAGTGAAGCGGTCTTCCATAGAGACCTCAGTTTTAAGCCTCCCGGACTAGTGCAATGTAGAGGATTAAATCAAACGTTTTTAAAGCCGACAAGAACCACAATGCACAGATTGCAGCCAGACTTGTTGCCGAGGGCAGAGTTGTGAAGTACTGAAAGGTCGTTTTCGAGTGCTTGGGTGGCTTCTAAAGCTGGTTTAGAATGAATGGAGGTATTTCTGGGTCTTGTGATGCTATAGTCTGTAACAGGCGTAATCCCATTTTCCGTTGGTGCTGCTGTAGTGCCCCCATCAGCTGGCCCAGAGGTCAAATATATAGTTCAGGTCACGATATGGGGTCCCTTCTCGCACCCGGATCAAGTGGGTCGCCTCCTGGAAGGCCCGGGGATGTACTGTTGGAGCATAATCGTAGGATCAGTCTAATGGGCTGCTAAGAAGTTATCCCATACGACGAATCATGCAGAGCCCTTTGAAGGCTGAGGTCTAATTCTTGCAACGAGATCAGATAGGTAGGTGGTCGCTTCCCACAGTCGGTGTGCATTCGCCATACCCCTCGGCTTGGGGAGCCCCAGAGCCGTTTATTGAGAGAGTTTGGCCATACATTGGTTTGAATAGGCGAGCATCTCGGGCCAACCACAGGCCGCGAAACAGCCCCTAGCGGTGGTCGCGTGCTCTAAATTTGTGCCACGACTATAGACCTTTCCAATGTTTACAAAATCACAGTCCAGCGTGCGATCTTCACAGCCCAGCACGTGCGTGTTCGTCGCTTCGGAAAGCGAGCAAAGCACGCGCCATACGCACGAACGCTCAAAATGGCTCCGGCCACAAGCTCGTTTTTGGAAAGGTCTATACTTCGTTTTACCTTATGTGCGAGCGAAGGCAAAACTGGAAGCGCGAGCACGGAAGCTCCGTGCGTTCAGGCTTTGCTCGAGCGCGCGAGCTGGGGAGAAATGCAAGAAGCGCTGGTCTCGCGCTTCTAGCTTTGGCTTCGCTCGCAGGTAAAGTGAAACGAAGTATAATTTGAGCCGTGCCGAGCGGAACTCCGCATCTCAAGACGCTCGCGCACCCCACCCTTTGCACTGCTTTCTTTCAGCCAGTCTCAGGACGCTGTTCTAGCAGTGCAGGCAAAGGCATGGGCACGAGCGCGTGGCTTTGGAAAGTGCCTCCTATGCACGAGGTCTCGTACAAACAATAGCGTTTCGCTGAGCTAGGCTCACGCGCCTGTGCCTTTGTCTTCACTGTCGACATTTGTGAGATGGAGTAGAGGTCTCCTGATTGGTCGACGCTGTGTCACAAATTTAGTTTACGCTCTAAGCGTGGGGGGAATATTCGGCGCTGGCGGCGGCCTTTGCTCCGCCTATTGTCCAAACTCTCCTATACGGCTCTGGGGAGCCCCATGTATGACGAGTACAGCGGGCTCGGGCCTGGGAGCCTTTAGCTCCCAGGCCCGAGCCCGCTGTACTCGTCATAATTTCGCACCAATAACGCCGATAACGAGTCCATCTTGTCCAGCCCAGAACCATTTCAAGTTTGCCTGATGGCTCCTTATCCAATTCCAGGTCGTGAACTTTAAGAGCAGAGGGGCGTGAAATTCATTTCTCTTTTTTTTTTTTTTGTTTACAGTGCATTTTGTCTGGCAATGGGTATCTAAAAATGATTCCTGCGATAGTGTTACAGTAACGCGGCTCGGAAACAGGCTTTTTGTGCGGTGCCACTCATTTCACCAAATGACATTTCGCCGACTTCGTTTCATCAACGGTGCGACGTTTTATCAACAGATTGTTTCATCGGCACTCGCTCATCGACATATCTTGCTATGTTTCGTCGACAACATTTTTGTTTGGTTAGGGGTGAGCTGGTTTGTTGGTGAGCAGGGGTACGGGTACATGCACGGGGGCAGGACCACCCTTACACGCTGCTGCGAAGCGGCATATGTACGGGTGGGCTGGGTGGGTCCACATTTTTGTAATGAACTGCTGGAGACTGTCGCCGCAAAGCTTCGTGAACTGAGTGGGTCGGATAGTTTAACATGTGCCCCAGTGATCAACGCACAACAAAATGTTCCTACAGCGTGCAATTTGTGTGTCGATGAAACTTCACAGCATGGTGTGGCAGTATCGATGAAACAATCAGTGTCGATGAAACGAGAGTCGTAAAAAGTTGATGAAACGACAGGGACCCTTCTTTCCGATGGTTCCATGGAGGCTCTGACAATGAGGACTGCAAAGTTGCCTCCAAGAAGCTCAATAGGATTTTCACACGAGTCTGTCTTTTCCAAGGTAGACCAGAAAGATGATGGCAGACTCTGAAGAGATCGTTCGCGGCTATGGCCTGGTATAATGCAGAGATAAACATAAATCAGAAATGTAATTAGGTGGTTTGAGCTGCTGCTTGATTCAAACATTGTTGATTTTATTGTTATAAAGACAAATCAGTCTGCCACTTGCATTCGGACCAAGATCAGGACATCCGAGTATTCGGTATGTTTTCAATTTTTGATTTAAACAAATATTTCTCATATAAGAAAGCCACAATTCATGAAGCGGGAAGCTACCCTTGCAATCAATTTTTATTGACATACTTTTCATATTTTACAAATTATTAAACCAATGCTGCGATCCAATATTGTGGACACATCTTCCTTCTAAAGTAAATTGGAAAAGTTGGTGCGTGTTTACCGGTAATACCTCAGGCCGCGACGCGACGCGAGTGGAGGTACACGCGTCACGTACCCGGGTTTCGAAGCATAAACATACGACTGACAGGGCCTCTGAGAGCAAGCATAATGTTCGGAAGCATTTGAGAGAACCAAATCTGCTTCCCTCAAATTCTCTGGTATTTTTTCCAAAAGAAGACATCAGCTTCTTAACGTCCAAAACAATATCAATTAAATGTTTGTAACATACGCATCACTGGCTTTATCAATTTTATGCCACATGTATGTAACAGCTTATTTATTGCGAACGAGGGTCCACCCGCGGGTATTATCGCAGTCATAGATTACCGTGCAGCTGATTGCGACGCGGAAACTTGACATGGACGCCACGTTTCACAGATGAATACATACATACTGCTTCGAAGGCGTCATTTCAGTAGACAGACTATTTATTAACGCCAGCAAAGATACGATCAAAATCGGGTGAAGACACTTACTGGATTCGCGGTTCACTTATGCCCCTCCCGCACGGCCCACTACACTTAAAAAGAAGAGTTTAGTGACCGCTGCATTTTAACGTCGCTCTACGGAAACCACTGCGAAGATAAGCCGATGCCGTCACGATGTTGAGGCGCAACCTGAGGCAGAGAAGCAGACGGCGTTCGACCTATGTACGATGCTAGGCCTTACTCCTGCATCGAAATTTTCGATGGCAATGCTATCGCTGGATTCTCACGCTGTCGCGCAGAACCTATTGCGAATAAAAGTGGACGCGGTTACGACTTAGCGACGTGTGCTCGGGTAAGTGAAAAACCGCATTAAAAAACAGAATAATTGCTGTAAGATACTGGAGTCGTAGAAAATCTGCCCGGCAGCCATGTTAAAAATATCCATTTGCTAGAACAAGATTGGTTCGGGCAGGTCATGACGTCACGGAAACAACGGGACGCAATTGGTGGCGGAGGAATAGGAATACAAGATTCCCTTTGAGGGGCATTTGCCGCTACCTTCTTGACTTGTAACCGACTATAGTAGCATGTAGGTTTTTATAACATATCCCAAAAAGCCTGCAATATAAGAATAATAATAATAATATTTGCAAAAGCAAAAAATAATGTGGAGATATTTTGTTTGGCTTGAATACCAAAAATGATGTCTTGCAGAACAAAGAAGTACAGCGTCAATTGAGTGACTCTAACAGTTTAGTACTAAGATAGGGCAATCCAAATTGTGTATGATGATCTGTCTATACAAACAGAGTTTAGCGAGTGTAAAGTGAAAACGCACACAGCGTGCTGCAGCAGAAAAAAAAGATTCCCGATGTTGGGGTCCTAGACTTTTAGATAAATGGTACACATGCAATCACGATAGTAGCTTGAATACGTGCTCGATCTCGCACGACACTCATCAGGTTGAACATGGCACCCGTTTTCTACTGAGAGCTCTCGTGCAAGCGCATTGAGAAAATGTTCTGTTCAGACTGTATTTGAACACAGCGCATTGATACGTAAGAGCATTTACCGAGCACACCTCTGAATAGACCCTTTGCTATATTACCCAAGCATCAAGGAGAATGCAGGGATTGGTGTTCCACGCGCCACACGCGCACGCCTTCCCCGTATAAAAGATTCGAAGTAAATAACCAAAATAAAGCGTTGACGAACGCGCCTGCAAGTTGCCATTTGTTTTAGGTATTTGCTTTCATTTATTACTGCTGAGGTGAACACAAGCGGTGCGTGGAACATCAATCCCGGCATTCTCCTCGAAGCTTGGGTAATAGAGCAATAGGTTTATTCGCATCGCTGAACTTATTGGTTGTCGTCTTTCCGACTTCCCTTTGCGCGAAGCCCACCGACCTTGAGCCCCGGGTGATCGATTATTGCCTCTGGAATATCTAACAGAACGCGACTTACAGCGCACCGATGCACGGTGATGTCTTCGTCGCAGCCAGACTTGTACACGCTACTGAAAAAAGTAACCAATTACAATTACAAATACTTCACCCTCAAAAGTAACCGATCACAATTACAATTACAGCCTAAAGTAATAAAAAAAATTACTGTAAAGTAATCGATTGCTCCACACGTTGCTTATTATACAACGTTTTTTTTTTTGTTATTACGGTAGCACATATACACATTTAGATAGGTGTTCCGAATTTATACATTTCTTCTTTTCTTTTCTTTTTTTTTTGTCCTCCACATCTTGTTCAGTTTCAGCCGCAGTTGTATCTCGAAGTTTGCGTCGGTCATCCGCCTACAAATCATAGTGTCATGAACAGAGCTCCTAGCTTCAATTGGCATAGTTGATGGAGGGATATTATTCGGGAACTAATATTAGGGACGAAGACATAATTTTGACAAACCCAATGAAATGTACTAAACAAAAACTAAGGATATAAATGCTCAAAAATGATACCTCCTAAACCACTCAAAAACTCGTAGGAGCATGCTCATGAATTTGAATACAAGCTGTTTCCTGGTTAAAAGTAAAAAAAAAAACAGTCCAAAGATACGGACAAGAACGAGAAGGTAGACGAACAACAGCGCTGCTGGAAGTATGCCTGGAAATTAGAGTGGCCAGTAGAAACCTAGAGCTTTTCACCTAAAGCTGCCGAGCGAAACTTGCTAAGCATCCCAGAAATTAAGGGTGTTATAATTAAACATTTTAAAATTGCGCAGTAAAACGATCCACATAACAAAAAAGCACGTTACCTTCATGTGCGTACGCAAGTTGGAGTGTGTTGCCCTTGAACATGAAAGAATCTTGAGTAGTGGCCGACAAAGCAAACGCTCGAACGTCACGTTGATTTTATCTTTCATTTTTATAACAACGAGAAGAGCACGTCACCTCCGCCGTGTGCAGAAAATGTATCGTTAATTGGATACATCAATTTCCTCCGAAGAGAAGTTGAAACCAATAGGATACGAGAGAGAGAGAGAAACAAAAATAAGAAAAAGACAGCGGGCCAACAGCGGATGCTATGAGCACTCAGAGTCAATCCAAGTCCGTGTGGGTGTCACGTGACCTTGGATGGGGGGCACAGCGACGTGCGGAAAGCGTATCACGGACTACCTCCACAGAGCGGGATTGGCTAGGATAGCTTGTAGCGTCCGCTGCGTCCGCACGTAAGGTGAAGCGGAGTATAGAAATCTTCTAGGTGGCGAATCTTCTATAAAAACAAAAAAAAAAAAAAAAACGTTTGCGATGAAGAGAGGAGAAAACAAACGAAAGCTTGGAATGGAGAGGAGGTATCTCCTCTCGGTTTCGTTTTAGGTCATTTTGGCGAACAGAACACACAAACAACCTCTCCGTGCCGGAGTCAGGCTGAAGACTGAGCTCTCGGTTATTAAAGATAAAACGAAATCAAAGAAGAGACGCCTCGTGTACGGGGCGCTCAGGTTACGTGAAGCGGGGAACGGCTCCGCGCGAATGGCGGTTCTCGTTCGCTCTCAGGCTCGCCAGCGTCGGCGACTCCATCTGTCCATCTTCCAAGCTTTCGTCTGCTTCCCCCTCTCCAGCTCGCAGATATTTCTTAACCTGTCGACCGGTTTTGCCCAAAACTGAGTGACTCCAGCACTTCTAAACCCTCTCGCAAAATAAAAAAAAATAATATAAAAGTTGTAATGGGTAATTTTGTAATCGATTACAGCAAGAAAGTAATTAAATTACAAGGATCGTTACTCGTTAAAGAAAGTAATTGAAGCATTACAAAACTACAGTAAAATGTAATCGATTACAAGTAATCCATTACTTGTAACGCGTTAAGGCCCGTTCACACTCTTGCAACCGAGTACGACCGAACCTCTTAAAACCTCTTAAAATTTCTTAGGACGAGAGAACAGACTGGCACTCTGGCGCCATCTATGCGATGACCCTGAAACTGCATTTCACAAGAGCAAAGGTTTTGCGGTATTTCCGAGGTCAAATATGCGTAATACCTATAAGAAAGGCTCGTTTATAACGTTGACAAGGTTTTTCGAGCCAATAAAAAAGGATAATGCGCGAGAGAAATAGGAAATATGCCGGACCGCCAAGGTTACACTGCTACCCAATAGATGGCGCCAGTGTGTCCTCTCGTTGTAAGAGGTTTTAAGGAACCCAGTTTTAAGAGGTTGCAAGAGCAGTGGCGTCACGAGGGTCAGCGGCACCAGGGGCGGTAGCCCGCCGCGACACCCCCCCCCCCCCCCCCTTCCGCTCTCGTGGCCCGCCGCGACACTTCCCTGAGCGCTGCACCCGGGGCGGTCCGCCTCTCCCCCCCCCCCCCCCCCCTTGTGACGCCACTGCGCAAGAGTGTGAACGGGCCCTTATGTACAAGTCTGGTCGCAGCAAAATGCGCCGCCAGCAACGCAGAAGCTAAGAGCACTTGCCGTTCAGCTGTCGGCACAGGCACGTATCCAGGGGGGAGGCCATGGGGCCCGGGCCCCCCCGCCCCGAAATCTTCCATTTTGCTGGGACCTCCTCTCCCCCCTCCCCCTCATACAGAAATTTTTCATGGACGGGCCCCCCCCCCCCCCCCCCCCCCCCGAAATAAAATCCTGGCTACGTGCCTGTGTCGGCACATGGGGCCCCTCGCGACGCTGCCAGAGCTTCCGCAGCAACTGTCAGAGCCAGCGAGCGTCGGGCAGTACTCCCCGATCACAGTCGCTGACGAACCTTGAACCAAACATATCAAAAACGTAGCGATGGTCCCTGAAAGCTTGCTTTGGCTAGCGCCGCGCGCGAGCGTGAACGTCGCCCTCTTCACTAACTTGAGCAACTCCGGCTGCCTGACGACTACGAAGTTACCTCCATCGCCAAACTGAATCGTGACGACATTCTGACATCACCGTGAACTTTATTATTTCACTAGCGTACCTCGAACTCCATCAAATTCAATCGCAATGCCACATCACGTGACCAAGAGGCCAGCCAATTAGCGACCGATTGAGTTGAATTCATCGTTGAGTTTGCGATCTTGTAAACAGAAAGGTGTGGGCATACGCTGACTTGTTTGTAAACAGTCCGTTCCGCGATCGATAAGCCTGTAAAGGCCCTCCTCCACCAATGTTTTTAGTATCACATAGGCACGCTGTGCTCAAAGAAGGGGTGTCGAGCTGTTTACTACGTCGCAGACCGTACACTTTGACACTGATGCCCTTTCGCCAGCATTTTCTCCATCCGCCCACCCCTCCTACGTAGACCGGCAAGGAGGCCTGGGAGGGAGGGCCTTGGTTGGAACTCGCACAGCAGAGCAATGCAGGAAAACGCAGGGCCGCAGTGCGTTGCCCAAGGGGCGACTCGATAACCTCCTTCTTTTCCAATCCCCTTTCGTCGTTCCCTGGAAGCCTGAAAGCGCGGAAAAGAGAGAAACGGGAAGTCAAAAGAGAGTGAGGAGGAGGAAGGGTAAAAAAGAGGAAGGTGGAGGAGGAGGGGGCTTGTTTACCGCCGCAGGCCCATCAACTCGCGCAGCAGGCCGCTGCGTAGCGTTGGGACTGAGTTGATAGCACTGCTGAGCTGCTGCGCTCCGTTTCGCCTTAAGGCCCGTTCACACAGTTGCGTTCGGAGCGACCACTACGCTTACGAACGAATGCAACCGGTTGGAACGACGAGTTACCATAGCAACGAAGCGCCAAACGGTCGTTTCGTTCGTGTTCGTTCGCAACGCAAGGAGTTGAGCAGGGCTGAACTTTTTCGTTACGTTCGGGAACGACGGGAGCGACAGACCAATCACAGGTCGAAGAGAGCTCGGTCGCGCGCGTTGCATGCCGGTCGTGCCGGGCTCCTTCTATTTTCAAACATGGCGTCGTGGTGATCGTCGACGTGGACGGCGTGGTGGAAACTCATCGTTCCTCGTAAAAGCGCTATCCTTGACTGTGAATTTTCGTTGTGTGTCGTCATGATAACCCAGCACGTACTAGAAGGGAAGATCCACCTACTCGTGCGGCGATCTCGTGGCGGCACTCTCAAGACAGCAGGAACGCCCGTGCCGTCGTGTTTGTTTACTTCGACTACAGTGGTGCTTTCTTAGCATTTGTGTCCTCGAACATCACCCGGATTTTTTTTTTTGCGCATTCCATGCGTGTGCTCAAGTTCAAGGTATTACTGGTGCGTACCGTATAAAGGATGCGAATTTTCACGCGTTTTCATCACCCGAAAAAGGTGATTAGTGTTAGCAATCCTGAACGCTCGCAACGTCTGTCAAATTATATTTCTACGTTGCTATATCGCTGCTAAGATTACATCGTCGTTTATAATCGCAGAAAAAGCGTGTGGCGAGATTTGTACTGTTGGCAAAGTCGTGTATTAAAGTCGTGATCGTGCAAGACGGCGTACTGCATCCTTTTTCTTTTTTTAATGCACTATACCCTGCAAGCGTATCCTGAAAAAAAAAAAATAATAAAGCTTGAGGTCATAGAAGACGGTCTGTCTATTTTCTGTTACGCAAGTGAGTGGCTGCGCTTCCCCTTCTTTTTAGAGGCACCGCTGAAACAGCTGACGGCAACGGAGAGGCGGTCGCCGTGCTGCCGACCCGCTGCGCTTGTTGCAGTGGTAGCAGAGAGTGTACGCGCGGCGCAGAGCGGTCGTTCCGGTCACAACGGACGCAGTCGTGGATAACGGGTTCGTTTCAGATGTCTGAACCAGCCTTTACAAAGCTATTCTAGGCGCACAGCAGATCTTCGTGACTGTACGCCGTAGCCGAAACCTCGGGCGCCTGAATTCATCGTTGAGTTTGCGATCTTGTAAACAGAAAGGTGTGGGCATACGCTGACTTGTTTGTAAACAGTCCGTTCCGCGATCGATAAGCCTGTAAAGGCCCTCCCCCACCAATGTTTTTAGTATCACATAGGCACGCTGTGCTCAAAGAAGGGGTGTCGAGCTGTTTACTACGTCGCAGACCGTACACTTCGACACTGATGCCCTTTCGCCTTTCGCCAGCATTTTCTCCATCCGCCCACCCCTCCTACGTAGACCGGCAAGGAGGCCTGGGAGGGAGGGCCTTGGTTGGAACTCGCACAGCAGAGCAATGCAGGAAAACGCAGGGCCGCAGTGCGTTGCCCAAGGGGCGACTCGATAACCTCCTTCTTTTCCAATCCCCTTTCGTCGTTCCCTGGAAGCCTGAAAGCGCGGAAAAGAGAGAAACGGGAAGTCAAAAGAGAGTGAGGAGGAGGAAGGGTAAAAAAGAGGAAGGTGGAGGAGGAGGGGGCTTGTTTACCGCCGCAGGCCCATCAACTCGCGCAGCAGGCCGCTGCGTAGCGTTGGGACTGAGTTGATAGCACTGCTGAGCTGCTGCGCTCCGTTTCGCCTTACGATGAACCGCGGCGAATGCTACGAACGCGTCACGTGACCAGGTGCCGCACGCATCGCTGCGTCCCTCCTGAAGATCACGTGACACTCAGACGGCGTTTGATTGGCTGGTACGGCTCGCAGCCTTCGTGGCGGTCCATCATAAGCTGAAACGAAGTATGGGCGAAAACTGTTTACAAACAAGTCCGCGTTTAACCCACGCAAGGTGTGGGCACCCGCGTGCGCAGAAACCATAGATGCGGGAGAGATGAAGCATCTGCGCAGTGCCGACAGCAGCGCGCTGTCGGCACTGTGAAAGCTGCGTTTCTCTTGGACCAGTCGTGTACGTCTATCTTTAGTCACGTGATCACGCTGCCACCCTACGCACGCGCGCAGACAGAGAGAGAGAGAGAGAGGGGGGGATCATGTGATGAAGAGGAAGGCTGTTGACTGGTCCGGGGGGCGCGTAACTCACACCGCACTGTCGGCTTAGACGTGAACGGAGGGTTGTAGTGGAGCTATTGTAACCGGAGTGTGCGGTGCTATTTACTCGCTCGTCCCTTTGTTTAGCGATTGGTTCAGAGCACTTCGGCGCGTCCTCCCCCTCCCACCCCCTTCCCACGCCCCGCACACGTGGATATTCGTTCGCGTCGTAGCTAGTGAGGAGAATCATACACTATTGGCCCTCACTTTCTCCCCCAACCTCCTTCACAACGCTTCCAACCCCCAGTGAGGAGAATAACATTAGGGAATTGTAGTAGACCGTTTTTCTCCTCCGCTACGGTATCCCTGAAGAAAACGCCGCAGCTGCGCATGCGCGCCGCCAGCCTTATCTGCATAGTTCAAGGTCTTGTGGCGGATTACGGAGCGCTATTCGGGTGCTTAGCGGGCTACGGAAACGGTCTACTACAATTCCCCATTGACGAGACGCCGTGCGTAAAGCGCTATTCCCTTTTTTTTTTTCTTCTCCCTCTGTGCGCAACGTGGGTGGGGAAGTTGGGGATAAGTAGGAGAGGATTTCGTTTGCAGCCCTTTCGTCTCTTCGTTGTCATTAGGTTACTTTTTTTATATATACGCTTATTTATTTACTTTTTGTCGCAAAGGGGTCGTGAATAAAGGCTGGTTGTTATCTCTTGTGACCACGAGAAAACGCCACACACATCAGCGGGACACACTGGCACACAGTGGCGCCATCTGTCAGGTAGACTGAAGGTTTTGCGGTATTTGCGACATCAAATCTAGGCAGTATTTATGAAAAATGGTCGCTTTTAACATAAAGTATTTCAAACCCACGGTTTAAAAAAACCGTGAAAATAGAGAAAATAGACGGAGGTTGGATGTGCGATAGACGGCGCTAGTGTGGTCTCTCTTCGTAAGCTCTCGGTGACAGGCAAACGCGAATGTGTGAACCCCTCCTCACAGTTTTCATGTGAACAGGATGAGTCACCCGGCTGTGAACGCATGCGCGTCGGCGTCTGATATACCGTCAAGCTACCGCGCATGCTCATAACTTTAGTGGACAAAGATGGCAGTCCAGAAGGCGATTATTGGAATGGTTATGTGCACGCGTAGGTTTCTACGCGCAGCGTAATGCGCACGGTGTTATAGAGATCGAGTCGTCAACCCCTCGACCAACTAAAAATTAACGAGGTACCCCACGAAAATCTAATTTATCGTTTCCCGGATGTCGGCCGCCGTCACCAAGCGCATGTTTTGCGTCCTTCGACCTTCGACAACAACAGGTTTCTCTGCCGCCACCCGCCCGGCCGCTACAGACGTCAGACCAACCCAGCATGTTGTCTGTCGTTAGCCTTTGTTTTGGTTTGATTGCGGTTGACACGTTTTTGGTTCCTGCGCACCGCAACAAAAACAAATACGCTCACACGCTATCCTCCACGAAATCGACTGGAACGACTGCGTTGCGACGAATCGCCTTCTTCAGCTGCGCCCTACACCTAGGGAAGAATAGGGAAAAACGAAGGGATAGCCAGTCTCGACCCTCGACATCACGCTTTGGGGCTGCGCACGCGCACCGCTTAGGCAAAATCAACAACCACATTAAAAAAAAGAAAGAAAGAATGGAGTGGGTTTGGGGGTGGGGGGGAGGGGGGGGGGGATAGGAAAGAGGAAACGGGCGGTTGTTTACGGAAATTTTGTAGCGCCCTTTCGGAAATCCTGGGGAATCCGAAAAGACCGCTGGCGAGGATCGCTCTCTCCTACCTCGCGATTCCTCTCGCTTTCCCTATTCCTCTCCCTTGGCTCTGCAGTGGTGTGGTGGTGAGGTGCGTCACACTCGCGCCAGCGGCGAATATCGAAACGCTTTCGATCTGTTGACGACTCCCCAAATTCAATTGTGGGACTAGCCAGAAACGGGGAGAAAGGGGAAAAGAAAAAGAGGGACGCGTAATGCCCTACTCTTATTGCCGCGTTATTGGACACTTTGCGTCGATTTTTTTTTCCGGTTTTCTCTTCCTTTCTTTTTTTCTTGTTATGTGATTTTATTGATTTGTGTTTTCCCCAGGGTTGGACGGCGCAGAACGGCAGAACACGACGTAAACACCCTACAGTATGCGGGGGCTGCGGCGCGTGATTATTTTCAATTACCGTCGGCTGCGTGAAATGCAACACAAATCAGACGTGTTTGTCGTCGGGCGGCGCTTGTTTACACGGCGTTTTATAGGGAAAGGAGGGGGGCCCGGGGAGGGGGGGGGGGGGTTGTTTGTGCACGACAACTTTACGAGTAAGCAAAAGCTTTTCCTTCGTTCGTGTGCGCTCGAGGTGCCGATTATGAAAGTTACTTACGCGTGTCTGTTGTTTTCATTGTGTGTGTGTGTGTGTGTGTGTGTGTGTGTGTGTGTGTGTGTGTGTGAGTGTGTGTGTGTGTGCGTGCGCACGCTTATGCACAAAATGCGATGTTGCGCTCGAATGCGTGCACACGCTCGAGAAGAGCAGATCTTATCTCTTCGTGGGAATATAAGCAGTCTTGTAGATCTGTAAAAGTTACCATAAACAGTAATTAAGTTACGGTTACAGTTACACCAGTTGAAAATGTAATAGAGTAAAAGTTACAGCTAGCTACACGCTCACAATTGTAACCCGTTAAAGTCATATTCACTAAAAGATGTGACCAAGTTACACTGCAGTTACTTGTAATATCGCATGAACAACAGGTGTCCGCTTTAAGCAAAAGTTTGAGACAGCCAATCGCGGTGAACGATTGAAATATCCTTACGAATGACGAAAAGGTCAGAATACGAGTAGACAGACAAAATAATTACACGTGCGCAGGGAAAAGACAAGGGGGGGGGGGGGGGGGGGTTAAAGCCGGGAGCAGAACGCGGCAAATCCCGAGCACTGATCGACATCGCCCATCGGTGATCCCTTGAGAAAGGGAGCGACAGAAAAGCGGAGATGGTTAGCAGACGAAAGGTTAAACGTGTTCGTTTCGCCGCGACAAGTTGAAGATGTTGGAGTGCTAGTCAACTTTATTTATTATTCTCACACAATGGCGCGATGCCAGTGTTTTGTTTGCAAAGGAATGCTAGAAAGGAGCTCGATACAGACCCTGCAGGTGAAGCTTTCCTGCTTCTTTGTGTATATCAAAACGTGGCCTCTGGTCTGCAGGGTCCATCGGGACCACCGATGGGACCTGCGATGTTCGCGTCCTTGCCATGCCGTTGCAAGCGGCCGCATATGCACGGGACATTTCGCTCTAAATAATTATATAGACTCTATGGGAGAATGCATACATGACGTTTCACTCGTTCATTATCCCTGCAGGCTGCGCGCATTGTATTTTTTTAGATCTAATCATATTCTGTGAGCTTCGACATTCGCTGGGATCCCTCTAGCGTTCGTCGCGTTTGACTGTATCCGTGTTCTGCAGGAAAGAGTCCGGCCGGGCATCTCATTACCGCTCCGCACTCAATGAGTTTGCGGCGTTAGCCGATACGAGCGCCGAAGAGCCAATCACAAAGCCAGGAGCCTGACGACATGTTAAGCCACGCTTTGGATTTGTTAAGTTGTCCGCGACTCCGTCTCGCCCTAAAATGAACGAAGCATCAAAGCTATTGGGGAGGAGATCGAACAGTCACGCCTCTAGCGGTGCGCTTCAGCTGTGGGGACAACAAACCGTATTTTCTTGTTTGTTTTTGATCCGAGAAATCGAAGATGACGATTCGAAGGCCACTCCTCGTGCGACCAAAGCACTGGTCAGAGCGAAGCGCTCGTGCCCAGAACGTGCTCGGCCAGGTTCAATTTCTTTGTTATGCTGTGTTGGTAAACACCGGGCTGTGGGGACAACAAGCTCGATAAAGCGCCCCCTATAGTTCGATCTCCTGCCCAATACTGGCCTCCAGGTCCACTAATCACGAAGCATGCAGAGAGAAATGGCCGCCTGCTATATTGCACCGGTATGTGCGTCACTGCTCCGAAACATTTTCGTCTGCTATCCGAAATTTCTAGCTTCTGGCGTAACATTCCAGGTGCGGTTTCGATACTTAGGTATATGCGACACTCTCATCCTGTTGCGTTCCCACTGGCTGGAAACTTGGAAATATCGTTCCTATTTTTAAATCTGCTTCAAAATCATCCGTAACTAACTACCGCCCCGTATCTCTAACCAGTGTAGTGTCAAAATTGTTAGAGTGCACGTATAGTATTCTCCTATTCCGTGTCCCATCGTGAAAACAATTTTTTTTTTTTTTATAAATATCAGTATGAATTTTGCGAAGGATACTCGTGTGAGGCGCAGTTACTTGAATTCACCCATGACATTCACACCAATGTGGACTCTGGCTCTCAAACCGACGCTCAGCATTTGATCGCTTTCCCCACTGTCGCCTAATATCCAAACTCTCCGCTTTTAATTTAGATTCGTTAACACTTTCCTGGGTCCGAAACTTTTAACCCTTAGATTTTCGATCTTGCACCACTGATATGACCTCTGGAGTCCCAGAGGGCACAGTTCTCGGGCCCCATCTTTTTCTTATCTACGAGGGGCGTTCATAAAGTTCGTGTTATCGGCACAAAAAATTAAAGAAAACGGAACAAAATAGGCATCAACATGAACGCGCGTCCCTCTAGTTTCCGCACAGTATAACGATTGCATGCTATAGTAGCTCGGAACGGCGCTAGGGAGACGAAACAAAAATGGCACCACCGGTCGGTGCCAAGCACATGCAGTGATCCGTTTTGTTTTTTTTTTTTCATTTAAAGGGAAGCAATGCCAAGGATATTCATTCCAATCTGGGAGCGTTGTTCGGGGACAACGTCCCAGTTTACGACACTTTTGGTTAAATGGCACAGACGCTTCTAGTGTGGCCAAAAAAGAGGAAAGCATTTCAAGGATGGCGACCAAGTGATTGCTGAAGTGGAGTGATTCCTGAACACTCAAGACGAGGAGTTCTGTAACAATGGCCTCCGGCATGTGGTGCATCGCTGGAAAAAGTGGGTAACTTTCGGTGGCGAACATGTAGAGAAAGCCTCAACTCCTACTCGAGTTTGTTTGCTGAATCTCTATTCCTTCGTGACAATAATACGAACTTTATGAACGCCCCTCGTATATTAACGATCTTCCAACCCCTGTGTCATCTACCATACGACTTTCTGCTGATGTCTGTGCGTTGTACTGAAACATTAATAATCCGAATGACCATGATGACCTTCAGAATTATATTAATAGGGTTTTTGACTAGTGTAGCATGGCAAATGATACTTAACAGCTTTAAATGTAATCTGCTTTCTTTCACTAGAAAGCGTTCAGTCTCGTCTTTCATATATTTCTTAAATAATGTTCCCCTCCCCTTTGTATTTTCTTACAAGTACCTTGGTGTACATCTTACCTCCAATCTCTCCTGGATCACTCATATTAACACGATCTCCGCTGACTCCTCACGCACTTTTGGCTACTTAAAACGAAACTTAAAGGCCGCACCCGCCCATTTACGCCATCTAGCTTATAATACTTATGTTCGCCCTAAACTAGAGTACGCCTCGCCTTTCTGGAACCCTCATCAGAAGTACGTGATTAATCAACTAGACTATGTCCAAAACTGTGCCGCTCGGTTCATATCATCATCTTATTCTCGATTTATTGGCGTCTCTCTCATTAAACAGCATAACTCTATTCACCCCCTCGAAACTCACCGTTTAATATCACTACTTTGTCTGCTTCATCGACTGCATTTTAATCCCGGCCAATCGGGTTCATTACTTTTAGAACCGCCAAATAGAATATCTCATCGTCAAAATAATAGCAAAAGTTTCAAATGCATCTTTGGTTCCACAGCCGCATTTAATAACTCAGCACTTTCTAACGCAATCAAGTACTGGAAATGTCTTCCCGAAGCCATTGTCAGTATATCTGATAAAAAAATGTTTCGTAATGCCCTTTCCAATCATTTTTTCCCACCACGATCCCCCACTGCACCTTGAATTTTGCTGCTTTGTTGTTCTGATGCCTTTTTTTACTCTGTCATTTTTGCGTCAAGGTGCATATATTTTTTTTTATTGTAATCGTTTTTAATAATTTATTTTGAATCATGACTTTTGGGGTTCTTGTCGCAAGCATTAGAGCTTCATTTGCACATTCATTTTCTTCTATCTACATGTTTTCGCTTTGCATTTGCTTTTCTCTCCCTGTAATCCACGATTTGTTTATCGTTGTTATTGACTTTGTTTTTATTATTTTATTTTGTTCTGACTGATGCTTACACTGAATGTAACCCCCCCCCCCCCTTTATGTAATTCCCTTAACTGGGTCTCTTAAGTACCTTGAGTAAATATATAAATAAATGAGGTTTTACACGGTCCAGCCGGACTCTCAGCGCGAAGCTGCAGTAAAGATGTTGTGAGCACAACCTGGCGCGTTTGATTATACTGAAAGGAGCTTTCTTAAAAAGTGCTTGGAAACGGTACGGCGAAAACACCGCACGCTGTCGCTATATCGCCGGCCATTTTGGAAGCGAAAGAACTTAGAAGTCCGCGTGGGAGAGACGCAACATCTTCCACCGCGCACGCAGCACAAACGAGATTCGATTGAATAATAACGTCTATATGGCAAAACAACAACATTTTCTCTCAAATGTTGAATTCATTTTTAAATAAATATCTTATTCTTTTAGTTACCAATTTAAAACAACGTAACAACAAAACTAAACGTCAATATCTTCGTGACTTGTATCTTTCTGGCCGTACTATAATTTTTTTTTTAGGCGGACTTTTTTTTTATTACGGAAGCACTTTTTTTTTCAAGGTAGTTTTTTGTTTGCTAGGTTTTGGGCTTTCGTTCATCTTAGGCTGAGACAGTATATACTATACGCGATGTCATAGAGTGATTCTGTGTAGGCTGTTGTTCCGCGACCTCAAGGCTCACGGGTTATTCTGCAATCTCACATATGAGTAATTGGTGTCGCTACACTCTCATAGGCCCTTTTTGCTGCGGTCTCGCAAGCTGCTGTTCTGGTGTGTGAGCAGTCACACCTCTCGCCCACCGTACAAAATGCACGGCGTTCCTTACAGGCACGATGACACGGAAATATCTACGGACACTCCTCAAGGCCGCTGCTTAACAGGCCGTGCTGACGTCCCACGAGCCGATCAAAAGTGCAACGATCGATGCGTAGAAATAAGAGGTTTCGCGGTGTCGGCGTACTCATAATCGTCGGCCCATTCCTCGTTGGCAACGGGCAGCCGCACCACAAACGGCTGCGTGACATCGGCAAGCGAAGTGGGTCGATGCGGTCCACCGTCTCCATCCGTCATTCGGAACTGGCCCACATACTTGTCCTTTCTTCTTCCTGGTGTTTTAATGGCGGTACCGTGCCGATTGGCCAGCGGCGGGCAGGCAGGGACGTCGAGGACGACGTCAGGCAATATACCACCTAGAAGACAGGACCCGCCGCGTGACGTCATCGTTAAGCCGCAGTGACACTGCTCGTACATCATACAAAAGACAAGACACGGTGTCCCCTGCAACAGTCGTGACCTAATTATCCGCGGACACATGCCTCGAGCATGTTAGGAGTATACACCAATTCATGTTTACAAACAAACCGGAGCGCCCCTAGCGGACGTCACCGGCGCCGCGCATGCGCGATAGAGGGTGGGCAAGAAGCTCGCCGTCGCCCATAAATAAACCATTGGAATGGGATGTTGCCGGCGTCAGTGGGAGTCCCCCTGCCCTTTTTCGCGTTCGAATTGTTGATTCTACGTCTTCCTGGAAATTTCTGACTACTTGAGCGGCCTCAGCGAAATTACCGGGGCTCGTTACACCGCAAAACTTCGCGTGAATATTGTGACATGCTGCGATTCATCCCGCGTGGAGGCCGCAGAATGGACGCTAAAGCCTGATTCGCATGATGAGATTTCGTTCGCAATTTTCAGTCGCGACGTCGCTCGGGCTGCAAAAGAGTTAACCGTAGCTGAGATGGTCGATGTCGATACTGAAAATCGCAAGCAGAATCGGACCAAGTGAATCAGATCAGGCATAACAAGTCGGTGATGGCCACTGGTAACAATGATCAACTTCTCCTTGTATCTACTGTTTACATCGAGCCTGCTTACCAACCTTCAAACGTAAGACTTTTGAGGCCTGCACTTACTTCTTATCGCAAGTACCGCGCCAACATTTGGGCTACGGGCCGGTGTCGTCTTAAAGAGCAAAGTTGACGGTTTTCCGGCGTTCATGTTGGAACAAAACAAATAAATCTGATGACCACAAGTATCCGTGAACTCAACCCATGAGTGCTTCCCACCCAAACAATCGTGGTCCGATGGCGTCTGGTTTTCCTTTTTCACGGCACATATCCACGTTTTCGGACGAACCGAGCACATGAAAACTGATCTTCAAACCTTTCCCGACTCTTTTGGTACAGCCCCATTCGCGGTGTTTTTACGAGAAGGCAGGTTTTTGTCCGGTTTCTTTCGAAACAACGCAGGAATACACGTCTCACATGGGGACTTCCGCCCACAGCCCCAGACCGGAAGTGCGCCCGACGCGCCACCACCGCGCCATGACATAACAGAGCTGAGTTCGTGAATACCGTTGCTTCGTACGGATGTGTGCCTCGAACATATATATCTGCGGATAATTTTTGTACTCATCCAATATGAGACGAGGAATAGACACGCCTCAGACCGTTTTTACGACCTGTCTTCTTGTGTGACGGCATTAGCAGATGTGACCACGGCTGGATTCCCGACCCACCCCAAGCTACAGTCTGAAGATCGACGAGATTATACGCCGCATAGCGTAATCTGATTGGCTGCGGAGACAATAAGATGCCCGACATTCACCATCCCCCGTGCGTTTCCCAGGCTTTCAGCAATTATACGGTGCATAAGACGCGTCTGCGACTGTGTGTTTACCGCGCCCAAAAAATTGGTCCCTTGATTTCCGCTTGATGACGTCATAGAAGTGTCATGCTGTCGCCGGTTGCGACCCTGGCGGTGTCCCAGCAGTTGTGGTGGATATGGCAAACGCCCGTTCTGCTGCAGGTCGCTCTGCACTGTGACAGTCCACGGAAGCTACAGCAGCCGGAACTTGGGACGCCGTGACGACAGCGACACTCGCGTTCGCTCTGGCTTTTCGCCAGCATTGCTACGGCCAACCACCAGGGTCGCGATAAGCAACAGCATGACGCTCCGGCTTCTGTGACGTCATTTGTTGCCACTTCGGGAGCACTTTTGATGTATGGGCGGGATAGGACGCTAAACGTACCAGTCGGAGACTGCGATCCAGGCACCATACTCGTACTTTTCTTTTTCTTTTTTTTTCTTTTTTTGCTGGGAATTTTGTGGCATGATTGCCATGAATTCGACAACCGACGTTTGACGACGCGGCCGGCTCTACGTCATTTCCTTGTCACGTCGGGACCACTTTTCATGACGGGAGAGGACGCGAAACGCACCGGTTGAAGACGCCTTCGAGCGTCGCGTTTTTTTTTTTTTTTTTTTTTTGCGAGACACTGCGAGACGCGCTGGTGGCGCGCCGTGAATACACTGGTTATATAGGGATGACGGTTTGCGGGGAAATTTATTCTGGGTGGTGTTGCGTCGGGGCTCGTGACGTTCAAGATATGCTTATGCGCGTACGGTTTTCCTGGGTTATTCCGGTGTGGGAGCCGACGGAGTCACCGTTTGCGCCCCGTGTCAACAGAAGGCCGTAAAACGGAAGTTTTGGTCTGATTACACAGCGGTGTTTACGGCGCGTGTGTAATCTGAAACCCGGCGTGTGTGTGTGTGTGTGTGTGCGCGTGTGTGTGTGTGTATTTGCAAGCCGAGAATCGCTTTATTGTCTTCCCGCACCTAAATCTTTCCTCTTGCTGTTATGTGTCTCGCATTCACCGCATTTGTTGCCCGTGATATCAATAGTGTGACGCGCGTTAGAAAGATGGAGAAAGTGAAGCGTAACTCATTAAGTAACTCTAGTTTGTCGTTCGTATTCCTGTTTGTCATTGCGATATCGATGGTGACAGCTTCCTTATCGTGTAATAAGACAGCTCTCACAATTCCAATGAAGTAAAAAATAAAATAAAATAAGCGATATGCTTTTTTTGTTATTTATATTGAACTTTTTGCGGCGACAGCCCACGGGCTCATAAAATAAATGTCGGATTTGTCTTCGGTGCTCACCGTATCGCAGGTTTGTTTCACGCTTCCGTGGGCTGAGATTTCTTCGTGGGCGCATATCATTGCGACGTATACGAAAACCAAGTACGGGTGCCTCTTAATTACGGAAGTGAATCACGCGTAACAAATTTAAGGAGACAGTGAAGACGAGTTCGTATAAAAAATACAAAAATTAGCAATTCCGAGAAAAAGAAAAAAAACCTTGTTCGTTAATAGTGACCGCTGGGCCGCATTCCTTAGATAAAATATATACATGTATGTATACATATAAACATTTTTACGTTACCTAACACAATTAGAGACACACAAATACCCATATAGACGCATTATCGGAAATATGCGTTCATAATGAGCTCGAAAAAAAAAAATGGTGCAAAAGAGAATAAGTGCACGCAGCGTCAAATATTATTGCATATTTACGTTTTTTTTTTTTTTTTTTTTTTTTTGCACGAGCACAGTTGTGGGTTGTTTGATGTGGGCGTTTGGCCTCTGTGCTGTATTCCTCGTCTCTCCAGAGCTGAAAATAAATGAAATGAAATGAAAATGAAATGAAAGTTGGAAAGATCGCAGACAATGACGTCGAAAGAGAGGTGTGAGGAGCAGAGAGGGGCATATAATTAGGGTTCGGAGTTTTCGGTTTAAACCGATAAAAACCGATAAAAGTACGCCGAATCCATTTTCGGAAATTCGGTTTTAACCGAAAAAGGTCAGTTTTTAGGTTCGGCATTTTCAATTTAAACCGATAAAAGTACGTCGAATTCCTTTTCTAAAATTCAATTTTAACCGGAAAAGGTCACTTCGACCTGCAGAGTACCGCAGAGCAGTGGCGAAAAACTGGAACGACAGTGTCTATCGAAACGTGTCCCAATGTATACGAGATACAGGGGTGCCACCACAAAGTTTTGGTTTAATGTGCGCATAATTGATCGGAACGTGAAGTCCGAAATGCTCCATGACTTCGCCATGTACGATCGTGTTTTCAAACTCGTTGTAAGGAAGACTGACTTGATGAAGGCTCTGCATGTTGTGTTGTGCTTCGAAACGGCACACCGTGTCTCTTTTGGCGGTCACAATTGGTTTGTTGGCCGATTTTGGCTCAGGCAGCGTTTCATCTCCTCAGCCTGCCAGTGTCCAGTGTTAGCGTTGAGAGGGCATTCTCGAAACTCAGTGTCATATTAACAGAAAAGAAAGAGTGCGGATCAACGAGGAGAACCTGGGAAAGTGCGTGTGTGTTTACTATGACAAGATCACGTCATCCTGATGCTCTTGTAAGCTGCCAGTTGGAGAAACGTGTCGTCCGGTTTTCGTCCTCTATGTTATTCTCCTCAAACACCGTAACTTAACCACGCTCCATTTCAAGAACAGAATTAAGGTAAAGTTTCATGATTTTGGGCATAGGCTTCATATCTGACTTGTCATGTAGTTCTGTGTTGTTTTTTTCTTGTTTCTTTCACAGTAGTACAGATTTGCCAAATAAAGTGTCTATTCCTTTTTCTATGTAGCTGTGCCGTTATTCTTTGAGTGATCGCAAATATCAGAGCTACAAGGATCATCTGATCCGGTGTCCGTTGGTGTTCATTTTATATTCACCGAAAAAAGCCGATAAAGTTTTGTGGGCATAAATATACGCCGAAAAAAACCGAAAATTAAGTTTTAAAATAAACACCGAAAAAAGTACGCCGAATTTTGAAAAAATAGAAACCGAAAACGCGGAACCCTACATATAATGTACGGAACTCGGAGCTCGCGTTTGCAACTTTGAGCTGCGAGGGGGCGACAAAAGAGTCGATCGCGATTCTTCTAATGTAATGAATTACTTTCAGAAAGTAATTTTAAGAAAATTACTCATTACTTTTGTAATTACCATTTTTCGAGGCCCATCTGAGAACAACATCTGTGACGCGGGGATCGAGAGAGAGAGAGACAAGCACTCAAATCCGGGGTCGAAAGGCAAAGCGGATGAAGAAAATCTTTCGAGCGAAGACATAGCTGGAAGGCCATGGTTCACGAAACTCCAGTCAAGACGAATTCGCGGCGACACGTGACCGCGGAACCGTTCCGGGCTACATTGCGGAACGCACGTCGCTACGAATATCAACACATTTTAAAACTCTTTCCAAGGACCCAAACCTCCTCGTGAGTTGCCTCGTCCTTCGTATAAATAAAGATATTTTCTGTATGCTCCATTCATCCCGCGCTCGTTGAAGCAATCGCGCGTCGATCTTTTGCCATTCCATCAAACCTCCGCCAATGTCCACGCGCAGAGAGCGAAGTCAGGTGATGAAAGAAAGGCAGTGTCCGCCAAGCGCGTAGCTACCACCACACTATCAGCTTAGGGGTGAACGGAATATAGTTGGAAACGACAAAAATCGAGCAAAGCAGGCTCACCTTGGGAAGTTAAGTCAAGGAAATCCAAACGCGCAGATATTGCCGCTGGTTCGTTGGGGGAGGACACATTTCTGGAGGCGCCCGCCACCTATTTCCTTCTCTGGTGGCGGCTCTCCCCGGAAAACACCCGTCCCCACTGCGTGATATACGTGCGACAAATCGCGCTCTCCTGTTGTTAGGGGACAACACTCTTCGAGAAGGATGTCCGAGAATGCGTCGACTAGTGCTGTTGAGAGAAAACGATTCGACTGCGTCCGAGCCAGAAGAAAGAACTTTTACGCATTTCCTCAAACTTGTGCAAAATGGATTCGGGAACTATATATCCCGTTTTCCAGAGGCCTCATATGGGGCAGTTTAGCCCATGTCACAACAGTCGTTACGACTTCATGTAAAAAACGAGCTGCCATGGCTCGACTAACCGAAGTGGAGGACTTCTCCAAAATCGCGGCAGGACGCAATCACATCAGCCAATAATTAACCGATCAACTTCACCGTTGCATGAACAGCGAAACCGGTGATCTGTCTGTTTTAGTCATATCTTAAGAAGCTTTACATTATGCTTAACACTTCCGTCGTCACGGGCACGAATTACTGCCTGAGGGAATTTAAAAGTAATTTCGAAGTAATTTCATTACTTTTTAAAAGTAACTGTAATGCAATGTAATTACTTTTAGTCTACGGTAATTTGTAATGTAATTTAATAACATTTGCGTATTTTGAGGAAAGTAATTAGTAATGTAATTTAACTACTTTTGAAAAGTAATTTTGTCATCTCTGGTTAAGGGGATAACAGTTCTCTTCATGCTTTGAGTTGCTCCCTCTTTTATATCTAGGCTCTCTAAGAATACTAAAGACGTGAATGAGAGAAGCGAGGCGGTGTTGCCTCTCTAAACGCGCAGCGAAAACAGGTGCGGCCTGGTGGCCGAAATGTGAAGCCGAAGAACGTGTATTAGACGCACAACTTTGCACTCGCGAATAATCACATACAGACGGTTGGGAGTAGCTCTCGTTTAAATTTTAAAATTGTCAACATAATTGTGTTTTTTGCACACGCCACATCCTAAAAGAAAAAAAAAAAATCTGCGAGTCCTTTTTTCTGCGTTAAACGGAGACAGTCAATCACGGCGGACACTATCGGGTGTCTCAAATAGAGGTCAGGCTCTTTAAATCGAGCGCAAAATTCAGTTTCTTAACCTATCCCGCTACGATTTTTTGCAGGGTTGCCCACAGGTGTTGCATTGTTTCTATAAAATTTGCAAAGAGCGAACTTACCTGATGAAAAAGTAAAGAAAGAAAAAGGCTTAACTCCTATGGAAACCCAGCGAAGCCACCGGTCTTCAATCAATAGGGCGCCCTACTGTTTGAAGACCGGTGACTTCGCTGCGTTTCCATAGGAGTTAAGCCTTTTTCTTTCTTTACTTTTTACTCAGGTAAGTTCGCTCTTTGCAAATTTTATAAAAACAAATGCACCACCTGTGGGCAATGCTGCAGAAAATCGTAGCGCGATAGCTTAAGAAACTGAATTTCTCGGTCGGTTTAAGGAGCCTGGCCGCTACTTGAGACACCCGGCAGTATATATATATATAAACGATTCAAGCAAAAGGTAATTAAGGCCCGTAAGGTAAAGCGAAAGGCAAATGATTCAAGCTCAAGCGAAATGTAAAACTCAATATACAACTAAAAAAAAAGAAAAGGAAGAGAGGGGGGGGGGGGGTGATACAAAGAGGTACAAGGACCAAGCACGACGTTTCACTCGCTCAATATCCCTGTGCACATCGTATTTCTCAGATCTAGTCTATTCTGAGCCTTGTCAATCGCTAGGATCCTTCCATTGTTCGCTGTGGTTTGACGGTCTCCTTCTCCGGCGGAAAAGTGAGCTCGCCGTCTTTGTTTAGAATGAACGCTAGCGCGTAGACTTCTCCGGTTTAGCAAAACGCTTTCCGCACGGAAGCGTCGTGGGAATCGGAAAGCGGAACGGGTTCGGACAGTTTGATAAGCTCGCATCATCATTTCTATGCTAATTTTATTGAACCTCTCGTGGTTTTACGGAAAGTCTACATGTAATTGCAACGCCCTTTCTAAAAAAAAATAAAATAAAAAAGTTACAAGATTTTCTTGGCTGGCTCGGACGCATGGAACATCCTGAAAGATGAACGGCTATTTTTTAATGCATCAGCATTAGTACGCTCATGAAAGGGAAACGCTGACGGCGTCCGTCTTTGGACAAAGCAGTGGAAAGGGCAGCGCGACGCGTAGAAAGGAGGAAAGTAGTGAAGGACAAAGGCGAGAGGGAGGCTACGTCACGGGGTGGAAGCCAATGCGCGCGCGGATGCTGGGGCGAGTCTGAACTTGCAGGTGTGTGGAGCAAGTATATGCCTTGGTGTGAACCAAGTACTCGCGCTGGTCTAAGTATAGGCGGCAAAAGAAGACGAATTGTGGACGAAGGAGACGGGCTGCCGAAACCGGTGGACAGCGAAAGCAGCGTCAGCCAGCGGATGCCGCTGCTCAGTGTTGTAGGCGTTACCGAAAAAAAAGTAACGAAATACGTTACTCGTTACTTGCAAATAAAAGGAACGCGTTACCGCTACCGTCACCGATAAAAAGTAAGGCACGTTACTTTTCCGTTACTTTTTTTTTTTTTTTAATTATGAATTAACACGCTTTACTATGGCGTCACAGGTACGCATAAGCGTCGTATTTCAAGAAACAGTATGTCGATCCAAAAACTGAACATAAGTACCTTATCTTTTTTACGCTTGCACCTAAAACTCACGAAAAAAAACGCAAAAAAGAAACGCAGAATACGCAAGACTTTTTGTAACTTAGCGCCTACTAACAAAAAAAAATTGAAGCGTAATTTATTAAAGTCTTGAGAATAATATGTAACCAGCAGACTTGTACGTACGTTACTAAATAAAAGTAAGGAATTACATATACAATTACACAAGACTAAATTGTAACTAATTACAGCTACAATTATACTTTCACAAAAGTAAGTGACCGTTAACACAGAAAGTAAACCGCTACTTTCGTACCGTCCCTTTCTATCTCTCTGTCCTAGGGTAAGACACAAAGCACAAGAGTGTTATGGAAGCGTTTATTGTTGCCACCAGTCACACCTTTGTGACCTTGAGCCACAGCTGGCTCTCGGAAGTCTCTTCGAACGTCTTGCCTCGTTTCTGAGGGAAGATGTCGTCCGCCGCGCTGAACGTACCCTTTCAATGGACCTTTTGCCGAATAATACCCAAGCATCAAAGAGAATGCCGGGAACGTAGGTACACCCGCTGCGCGTGCTGGCGTCTGCAGCTGTAACTGCTCGAAAGCAAAAATCAAAAACACAGGGCACTTCGGACGCGCGTTCCACAAACGCTTTATTTTGGTTATCTACTTCGAATCTTTTGTTTAAGAAAAGCGAGCGCGTGCAGTGCTTGTACCTACGTTCCCAGCATTTTCTTTGATGCTTGGGTAATGTAGCAAAAGGACCATTGAGGCCCTCACGATTGCCTGTGGCACATGCACAGATACGGGGGTGTTCCATTTTAATTCGAACAGATTTATTACAAAACATTCGGAAAAGATGCACTAATACTATTTGTGCAAGTGATTTATACGGCCACGGGGAAATGATTTGGGTGGATAATCTTTGCAATTATTCGGATAATTAACTAAACTTCCTTAATTAACTTTTTTAATTAGTAAAAATAATCACATGGCTCCACTTAGAAACACGCTGAGAATAATCAAAAACCACTATATCAGTCAATTTTTGAACTACTTGAAGCTCGCGGGAAACTCGGGGGCGCGCCAAAGGAATTACATTTACAATTATACAAGGCTAAACTGTAACTAATTAGAGCTAGAATTACGCTATGACAATCTAATTATCGCGTAATTTCAGATCACGCAGTAAACAATAATCATTATTTATTTATTTATCTCTATTAATTAATGACGACGACCGAGGTGACAAAAACATCCGCCTACAGCATAGGCAACTGGACGAGCACTCTGCCACCTTACAGTGGCAAAAAGTAAACTTCACAAAAAAACAACAACATAAGAGCAGAAAAATATTTTTAGAGACAGCTTATACCAGAAATGACACAATGATTAAACATTTTTATACGGGGAATACAAATCATTGTTCCTATACTACGCACACACACACACGCAAGCGAAGTCGCGGGCGAGAAAACACAAATGCGCGGGTACGCGCGCACACACACATGTACAAGCAATAATAAACATATACATGCACACGTGAGAGCGGAAACGTGCACATACACCATACGCGCCACACGCATACATACACACACACGCTCCGCTCGCGCACACACTATCACTGACGAACGCACAAATACAAGAGCAAGCAAGCACACACACACACACATGCACAAACATCTATGCACTCACGCAAAAGCATCGATAGAGTATTCACGCGCCTGCACATAAACACCAGCGGGCATAATGCACGCGCAAGAACGTGCACGTCTCGTTTACATCTAACAAGCATTGTGAGTTTGGGCACATGGTCACGCGCAGTGATCGTTTTTGCTCGACCCACGCTCGATTGTGCGGGAATGGCTAGATATATAGTAAATAAACATAGTGATCATCGCTTCGATGCGCGAACACGTGTGAGCAAAACAGGCTAACACATAACAACAGCAGCAGCGACAACAATAACATGAACACCCACAACAAGAACGACAACAACACGGCAGTTCAAACGAGAGAGGAGATCCCTTTGACCCGATTTTCGCCTCGGCCTTTGTGTGTGCTATTCCGCTCCACGTATCCATTTCATTTGTGGAACATCGACCTCGTCATTCGCGTCGATCGTATTTGCGTATTCAAATGACGTCCTTGGCATATCGCTCCGTCCGCGCCTTCCTCCCCCAAACCTCCTCTCCGCGGTGACACTAGGCGGCTTGCGTACATATATATATATATATACCGCCTAATGTTACACACTCAGCGTTTTTAAGAACCACCTCACGCACTGAGTGCTCCGACCTTTCACCTATCGTGCCTGCATGGAAGGCGTCTCCGGCTGCTGTATGTACCGCGTTTGGGGGATCGGTGGCCGAGTGTAAAAGCAGCGCAAGGTGCGTCGATGCACGAGGCACGTGCAACGTGCAGCCTTGGGAAGATCATGGCGGCACAGCGCAGCACGGAGCTAGATTTCAGACGCCATGTTCTCCCCAGAAGTGGCGCGCGGCACGTGTCTCGAGCATTTCCACAACAATGAATGGCGCTACTTTTCCCAGGATAGAGGGGCTTTAGCCGAGATGGCTATACTTCGTTTCACCTTATGTGCGAGCGAAGGCAAAGCTGCAAGCGCGAGCGCGAAAGTTCCGTGTGTTCAGGCTTTGCTCGAGCGCGCGAGCTGGGGAGAAACGCAAAAAGCGCTGGTCTCGCGCTTCTAGCTTTGGCTTCGCTCGCAGATAATGTGAAACGAAGTATAGCGCTCACCAGCTTGGTGCACGTGGAGCGAAAGCTCGCGCTACAGAACTCAGGGATCCGGATGAGCATCGTACCGGCTTGCGGTCGTGTATCACTACTGCGTGGTGCACGTTGAAGACCCCAGGCTAGCGGTTGTACCGGCTAAATTGCTCATCTACAGCTGAGAGACGAGTCGCCCGTTGAGACAGACTAAGTTAAGGCTAAGTTTAGACCCACACCCCAAAAATTTACCGCGTTCAAAACATTTGTTCGATTTTTGGCTGATGACGTCGTAGGAGTGTCATGCGGTCGCCGGCAGCGATCCTGGCGGTGTCGCAGCAGCGGTTGTGGATGTGGCAGACGCCTGTTCTGGCTGCAGGCCGTCCTCCAGCTGGACAGACCACGGAAGCTTCGGCAGCCAGGAGTTGGGACGTCCACAGCCGTAGAGAAAGTGTGCCCATTCACTGGGAAGTATAGGCCGATGAGGAGGCGCCATTGGTGGAAAGCGGGTTGAGAGTGCTCCAGGGCATCTTCGCAAATTCGAATGTGGCCAGCCAGAAGCCGCGAATAAGACACTGCCGGTGGTCGCGAGAAGAGAAATGAATAAGTGCGTCAGAGTAACTCTCGGTGACTGAAAAAAAAAAAAAAAAAAAGGCGCACGTGATGTTTCGATCACATGCAAAATCATAATAAAATTAATAAGAAAAAAAAAAAAAAAACGTGTGTGATTAGCAGAATGATTAACGTATCTGTACGCCAGGCGCCGTGGGCCGGGAATCTGCTGTCCGAGCGCTCAGACTCCGTCCGAGCAAAACAGAGGTCGAGCGGGATATTCGTTTTTTACATTTTTGTTTCACGATCATAATCGAAATATCAAGTGAACCATATTTTCAGCCATGAAGAGTTACTACATTTAACTCTTACTCGCTTATTATAACTGTTCGTCGCTACCACAGTTAGGGGATTCTTTTCGCAGCCACTGGTTGGCCGAGAGAGCATGTCAAAGCCCTCTTTCTGCGTCTGGTGCACGCCTTGGCTCTGCCCACTCCTCCTATTAACCAAACTATCTCCATATACTGCTCTGGAGACGACGCGACGACAGCAACACTCGCGTTCAATCGTGCTTTATTTTTTTTTTTTCTTTCAGAACTTTTACGTTTATTTGCCAGGGTTGCGACGTTCGACAGCTTGACACGCCGGCTTGTGTGGCGTGATGGTTTGTCACTTCGGGACCAATTGTTATAGCATGGGTGCGGAACACGGTGCTAAGCAGAATTAGGGACGCGTTCCAGACGCGAATCTTTCACTGTATAGTTATTGTTTTATTTCTTAAAGGGGCCATGAAACGATATTGGGTTGGTATGTTCAGGACTTTGCAGAGGCGCACTAATCGTCTGGCCCAAGTATACTCGAGCAAACCGCCACTGATCTAGAAGCTTCTTGGTCGCGGTGAAATTGCGGGGATATATAAGGGGACTATCTTTTTCGGTCTTGCCTTCGCAAAACTTTTTGACGTAATTGTGGCATCGAAACCACTCGCCTGACGACAGTCGAGCGCGGCTCGTGGATTGGACGCGAATACTGCGTGAGCACTCGACTTCGGCTCGTAACAATCAGTGCCTCGGCGGTCACTCGGGTAGTGGCTCGTGTCCAACCAGTACGGTGATGCGAGTAACCGAACTCGAGCAATGCCTGGAGCTCAGTACGCGTTTTCTACTTTGCCAACCCCAGCGCTTGGATATGATTAACGTTGGCGGCATACGATAGTCACCGGGCTCCGTGGCCGCTAGTTCCGACTCCGAGTTGAGAAAAAAAACAATGCTATTATTTTTTGCGTGTTTTTTACGACGGTTGTTGTTTGGCAGGAAAACCTAAGGCAAATTTATTCCGTTATTAACGTTACGGAGGGATTCTAAGGATAAATCCCGCTTCGGCCGAACGCCCAGACTTCGCCCAAATGTAACACTGACGCTGGGGACCACGATGCCAAAGTTTCAAAACCTACCGTCATCTTATTCAAAAATTATAAAAGCGATTTTCGGAAATTTTCAACAAGAAAATGGGGTCCATCCCCCGCAGCCGCCATTTATCTCTACGCATTCGCGGGCTTCGCTGAGCGCCGTTTTCTCATTAAAAATATAAAAAAAAATATATAACTTTTTTTTTTTTTCATTAAGGTGACGGTTAGTTTTCGAAAGCTGCTGTCGGTACTGCGCATGCGCAGACGCTTCACTTCTCCCGGACCTGGTTTCTGCGCAAGCGCATATATGTGGGCAAACGCGGGCTTGTTTGTAAGCTGCGTGTGGGTGTAAAAGTTCATTTATGTGATGAGAGAAAAAGGGTTGTTTCCTTTCCTGCTACCGGCGGATATATAACCGTTCGGTTGTTTTGCCGCGTCGAACATCCTACGCCGCCTATAGTGAAGCATCCTGTCTTTATGGAACAGAGCATTGTTTCAACGGCCGGAGTCGAGCGAACTGGGCGAGTGCGTTGCCGTGTTGACGCTATCTGCGTTTTTGCGTTGCTGCGGCGTTTGGTGCGCTCGACGCGAAGGACGGAAAGGCGGCTCCATGCATCGTATACTGGTCTATATTTCGCACCTGTGACCCTTGCTAGCCGACCGGCCCTTTGGCGTTGTGACTCTGGGCAGCACCCCGTGGATAACAGAGAGTTGACGCACGAGGTTCAGCAGTACGGCTTTGTTAGTTGCTAAAGCTTCTTGTACTATTTTCCATCCTTTATTCTCTTGCCCCCCCCCCCCAACCCCCCCCCAAAAAAAAAAAAAAAAAAAAAAAAGGTTTACGTTGATTTAGCATAAGAAAGACATAAGCAAAAAATCGACGTATCGCCATATATGCAGGTGGCATATCTTCAGTATGAATTGACGCGAATAAAACGAAAGCCCGCCAGCAACAACAACAACAACAAAAATAATAATAATTGAAGTTTGTTTCTATACATCGTGAGGCAATTGGTCTGCCTTTGAGAGGCGGCGACACTGGTTTACGCTCGAGATGAGAAATATATAGCCAGTGCAGTACCACTGTTAGCCTGGGATCTTTAACGTGCATCACGCATGTAATGATACATAACCGCACGCCGAGTATGATGCTCATCCATATCGAAACGGACAGGGGTGGGGATTGAACCCAGGACGCCAGCCAGAACTCAAATGACAAGTGCTTTTATCTAGTATACTACTCTGCAGTATAACCATTTGGAATAATTAGAACAAAAATAATTAGGACAAAAACACGAAACGAAACTAAACTCTTTGCGTCCCGAAGTTGAGACTGCAAAAACAGGATGCGCTAGCGCTGTAGACAAATGAGAGATGCCGCCATATCGTAAATAACTACCAGTTGTTAAAAAAAAAAAAAAAAAAAAAAAAACTAAGCGGAAAGGAGAAAAAAAAAGTAAATTGCGTGTATGGAAGCTGGGCGTTTTTAGTACCGAGAAACAAGGTTATTTCCACCTGGAACATAACAACTACACGCATGCAGTAAACCGCGTCCCTTTAATCGAACAATGACTAAGAACGGAAACTCGGGGACGCGATCAGTCTCGTTTTGTTTCCTGTTTTTGTCCTATATTCTTTTTTTTTTTTTTTGTAAGCGGTGTCGAAAAGTTTTAATTCGTGTTGTAAAGTACCTCAGGCCCTAAGCACAAAGATGTCTGCTGTAAAGCCGCAGTCACCCTGCTTCATACGTGATACAAAAGAGTATCTCCGGACACTTTCTCAGGCGTGTTTCTTACTTGTTTCTGACGTCACCCGCTGAAGCGTTGGCAAGGCTGCAGCCACGTGACCTTTGCGTCTGTAGTCACGTGACAGATTGCTTGTGCAGGAACTGTATGCAGTCATGTTCGAAGCGTACATGTGTGTGAAGCAGACAAGCTTCAAATAAACCATCATGTTTAAGCCCTAAATTTTTTTTCTTAAAAAAAAAAAGAAGTAAATTTTGCGGTATGGAGACCCGGTATATACTTCGCCAGCGCCTTTGCGCATGCATCGTATCTTTGTCGGGCATCGTTACCGGAACGCAAAAACGGTCCACTAAAACTGCCTCGTTTCGCCGGTACCGTTGTCCGAGTTAGCGGAACGATCTACTAAAATTCCCTAATAAGAAACCGATACCCCATATCTCATCCAATAATGTTTCCTCTGCGCACAGCCAATGGTTTCCACTCTCCTGAAGCGGTTATTATTGAAAGCCAAATTATATCACGGTCGTGAATGCATCCAGTTTGTTTGTTTTCGAACACCAACTATTATCTTTCTCTCTTCTCTCTTTCTCTCACGATCCCGAAGTTCGCTGTGTTGTATAAACATGTAACAATTCACGATCGCTGAATCAGCGCTGGGACTCCGGACCACCAACGTCCGTGTATCTCCATATCATCATTAATCACTTCTCGTTCGCTCGCAATCACAACGCTGATATATCATCTGGGCTCTACACAAAACGCAAAACAAGTTTGTTCTCCGTAATCAAATACAAACAAAGAATCTCCAGGAGCTTAAGGTAAATAAACACGACACACGTTACATATAGCTTTGCTATCTCGCTGCGCGTTTCGCGATTTCATTTTTAATCGCCGTCAGATTATAGCGTGACGCCGTGACCAATATACCGTACGCTTGTGGACAGCTACGCACTAGGCTGGACCAATGAGCCAACACGTTAATTGAACCACGTGACCGCACCCTCCGGAGCGACGGGGCGCCTCATAGCTTCAGCTTTGCTGTATATCTTCTGAGTGAACAGTAAACTAAATTAAACTGGTTCAGTCATCTCGCGGTTACGTTCACAGAGGCGACAAAGCAACTGGGATAAGTCCGTTCAGTAGCCTTCTGACGTCATCATGGATGAGTTCGAACGCAGACGCATGATTGGGCGCGAGTGCTGCGGCAGCGTTCGACGGAGCCTCACGTCCAATCAATGCGTCAGAGGACGTTCGGCGCCCGTGGAGGTGTACACTACAGTTCTGACTAGGCACCCTAGTTCTGACATCATCGCAACTCCTGTGGAAGAAGCAGACGAACTTGCGCTCCGTGGCTGTTCACAAACTTTATTGATTTTTTTCCGTTTTTTTTTTTTTTTGTAGGTTTGACCGCGTTAACCTGCGACCGACCAATCACACACGTAGACGAATATGAGTGCACCTTTTGTGACTGATTGCTTCCCTTATAATCTGTTGACGAGTACCTCCCACAACGCTCTCCGCTCGTTGTGATGGGCGGTTTCCTCTTCGCTTTTCTAAAGTGGAAAGGGCTGAGGGCTTCCCGGGAGGCGCATGTTCATGCTATTCTTATACCTTAGTTACACGGGCGCCCTTAGCTGCCGGTAAGTCTGACCTTAGTCGCACTTAACTGCGGGTGAGGGTGCCCTCGTATAGGTATACTTCGTTTCAACTTGAGTTCAGATGCAGCCTACGCTATACGAGCTCATGGCGACCAATCAAGCAGTCAGCGTCTAATGCTGAAGTTTCTGGGCCTTTTCTCTTAACGACCGCTCCCATCAGCCATTCTGGACTGGAGGTGAAACAAAAAGTATAAACATCCAACAGACCGTCCTCGAATTGGTTTTTGGCATGACGTGCCCTGTACGATAGCGCACAATTAATTGACCCGGTCGAATTCAGTCGCCGTGACCGCAAACGACGGCAACCGAAGCGTGCAGTCAACCACGTGCCGGAAGGTCGAAAGGCGATTGGCCCAGCGAGCAGGCGTATATAACCTAGCCCCGCGCGGCGTCCCGCGCCTGTCCTCCCTGTTGCGGTGACCTTTCGGAGAACCATCACGCGGGCTGGCTGCACGCAGAGCCGCGCGATGCGCCGTCCCGGCTGCCCCAAGTTCGTATGCGGGCCACGTTCACGGCGGAACGATATGCAGTCACGATAACTAACGCCAACGGTATACATACGAAACATGCGAAGTCAGTAGCGCGACGACCACTTCGAACAACGTTGTGTGTCTGCCATCGCCTGCCGCTATATGCTCCGGACCGGAGCTGACGGAGCGAGTGCCAAAGCCAATCTTGTGCACAATATTAAAAAAAGAAAAGTAGATTTTATTTATTTTTGGCAGTAAAGTATTCAATTAGATTACTCGATTATTCGAGAAGAAAAATAATTGGTCGTTACTTGAAAAAGTGACCGTTATACTTTCTCCGATGGCCTCAGATTTTCAACAGAGATATTTTTCTGCCGGTTTCAAAAACTGGGCTTTCGTACTTTCCGTTATTGGATTAGGATCACCGGAATTGTAAGCTACTTTTCTTGCCTAATTCACCAAGTTTTGTAAACCACGTATTCTCCGGTCGGAGGCTTGGTTGGAGGATTCCAACTCGTAGGAAACTTGTAGAAACAGAGGAAGGCGCAACTAGAAAGGGGAATGGAAAATAGTAATAATGTTTCGAAGTAATTTTGATACTTTCAAAAGTATAATCATATATCACTCTCGTGATTACTCCTTAATAAATGCATTCGAACGATTTCAAAATTACTCCACCAAGTAATCGATTACAAGTAAATGGGTATATACCGTATATACCGTCTGCATGTCACGTGACCTCCGAAAAGAACGTTCTCAGCCCTGCGATTGGCTGGGATGGCTCGTTGCATTTTCTGCGGTCCATTCTTAGGTGAGATGGAATATATATGGCTTAAGCAGGTGCGGAGTCGGCGAAGACAAATTTGTTTTTCGTTTTCTCTTTGAATGCGGAACGGAAAAGAAGTGAGGAATAAGAAAGAAAAATTAACCGCGACAGAAGAGCGACCGCTCAGGTGCAGTAACTCGCTTTCAGTCGCTGTTCCATTTCGCCCGTGTTTGTGGTCTTTTTGAATTTGCAAGTGCGTTCCGTTTATCAGATAAAAAATCTGACTCGAACGGGATGGTGACCGAGGCTTTATAGCGATCACGTCGAGCCTTTTGATGGTGTGTAGTATACGTTTTCGAAGCATGTAACTGAAATACCCCGTTAGTAAGCGTTGAGGGGAAAAACTTGCGTGTCGAGCAGTTACAGTAACAGGTCTCAAATCGAACACCGTATAACAAGTTGAACGGGCTCACCGAACAGTGCTATATCCCACGTGAGCCAAATCGATCGTTGGCCGTTCGAAATGACCGCGTAAATCGGTTTCTTAATGTATCGAGCAAAGATAGATTGTGTACAGAGGTGGCTGAAGATGACGCATTCTGTGCATCAAAATTTCAAGGAATGAGTATACCCGAGTAAAAAGTACCGATATAAAAGCGTGAATTCGTATAAGGAGTATTCACCGGGCGCCATATTTGTGGGTGCTGTCTAGAGCGCATGCTCAGAACGAGCCCACATTAATAGGCTGCTAAGACCTGCAACCTTGAGGGTGCGGAATGCACGTTACAAACGAACCCTGGAAGCTAGCCATCAGCACGCGCTCAGCAGTCGCGCACACAGCTATGGCCGCCAGTGAATACTTCCTATACCAGCGGCCGTCTGCGAATGAAAGGAGTCTCTCTGGGTGACGCAACAGCCGACATGCGGAGGCAGACGGCGAGGGCGCAGTCAACTGTGCGCCGGCAGACACTGATCTCCGAGGGCGGACGATGCTCTCGAGTCGAATGCAGCGCGAGCTTTTTTTGGTGTAGTGCATAACGAACACACCTGCATGACAACTCCCCAAGTCACATATATTGTGCGCGCGCCAACTCAGCTCAATGACGTCACGTCGCTGGGGTGGTGTGACGTCATGACGTCACGTGTGTGGGCATACTTGACGTCCGCGTATGCTGCACACATGGTGTGGGCATACGCCGGCTTGATTGTAAACACCGTGTTGATGTCCATGGAACCGGCTTTCTAATTTTGAAGAGCTAGCACTCTCGCATCTCTATTTCACTGTCCGTGGAGAAAATAAACCAATCGCCAACGAGACTGCAACAGATTGTGTGACTATATCCATGAGTGGGTGCATATCAACTCTACAGTCCAATGTCGTTAGAGGCTTTCTTTTTTTGTTTCGCATGTGTCGTTGCGGTTGCGGTGGCTGTTCCGTTATCTCGCTGTTGCTCGGTGTATCGGTTTCGTTGCGGTCTGGTTAGCTCCGAGCGGAACGAATCAGTTCACGTGCTTGCGTGCGTGCGTGCGGGCGCCGATTCACGAAGGCTGCATAGAATCGGTCAGCGGCTTCGACGTTGTGCGTTAGGCCTGTTTCGAGGGTTAGTGTGTTTCTTTTCTTTTTTTTTATCTTAGTTTCGTTTTTGATACTGTTTACTTTTCAACCAGTCGCTCTTTCGTATTGGTAACTACTAAAAAGCCGCGGGGGCCCCTTTTGATTACCTTATCTGTCATTTTGCTTCGCTCTTTTCTGGCTTTCCTTACTGATGTCGTCGTATAGGTATAATTCTTGCAACATATATATATATATATATATATATATATATATATATATATACGCGTACATATTTCTTCTTCTTCTTATGAACTTACGGGTTGGCATGTTCTCATCGCTTCCAGTTCGGTGGAAACGCAAATACCGTATTTACTCGAGTATTAGCCGCACTGTTTATGAAGAACACTTGAGGGTTCGCTTTCCCGCGGAGCACACAGATTGCCAATCCCCGCGATCGACAGCATGATTCCAGCAGTTTACAGGACAGAGATATATCGTCTTCGCGCGAAGATATCATCTGTGGTTATTTGATATGGTGCTTATGCGCAACGCAATGATTGGCTGTGTATGTGCTCTGTGGGAAAGTAGACGCAAGGGCCTTGTTCATAAATAGTGCGGCTATTACACGAGTAACTACGCGTATTATAGCTTTGTTCTACCTTAAGTCCAGACGCAGCCGACGTATTCGAGCTGGTAGGACCAATCAGACAGCTTCAAAAGTGCGCCATCATGGTGTTTGTCATGTTGATGTAAGTGTTGTATCATCTCTGTACCAGTCATAAACAGAAAAAGGCCTATACTTCGTTTCAGCTTCGGTCCGAGCGCGGTCGATGTAATGAGCCGAAGGGCCAATCAAACAGCGAAGAGGCACAACGTCATGGCGTGCTCTCTGCAGTTGATAGGACCAGCGGGTATTCGCCGTCTCTCTGTGCGTGCTCCTACGCCGGCTAGTCCTATCAAGCGCAGAGAGCACGCCATGACGTTGCGCTTTTTGCGCTGTTTGATTGGCCCTTCGGCTCATAACATCGGCCGCGCTCGGACCGAAGGTGAAACGAAGTATAGTGACCTGCGCTTTTTACGCTGCTTGATAGGTATACCATTAGCTCGTATCGTTAGCTGCGTCTAGACCTAAGCTGCGGTGTGTCGAGTGGGTTTTGCTTCGGTTGCGATCAATCCGTCTTCTCTCCCCACGGATTACGTTAAACCTTCTACGTTTTTCTTTTTTTTCGTTTTTTTAATTTTGCGTTTGCTTAATTGTACTTTCATTTTTACGCTGGTTTAATATGGGTCAATGTTATGTTGCCCCCCCTAATCTCCCCACTAATCTCCTTTCGGTCGAAAAGGATTGGTGGCAACGTACGCAACAGCGCGCGCGCAGGCATCTGATTTGGTGGTGGTGTATTTTTTGTTTTGTTCCCCCCCCCCCCCCCCCCCCCCCTTCCCGGAATGCGGTAAAAAGGCGCAGGCTTTCGTCCTTTGAGTCTTTGACCAGGCGTTTGGGATACATTGATCTCGATCTCGTATTCGACTGCTGCGCGCCGCTAACGAGAGAATAACTTACTACAGGGTGCGGTTGTAATAAGGACTAACACATTTGGCACGCCTCGCAAAGTTCGAATTCCAAACGTGTACACACCTGAAATTGGGCACGCAAGCGTAGTCTCCCAATAAGATGTGTGGGGGTAAAATATTAAGAATAGAGCAAACACGGCGGTCGTACTGGGATGTCCATGACTCTTGGTGCGGTGGGGGGGGGGGGGGGGGGGGGGGGGGTTATGGGCTATAAGCCTCCCCCCTGCAGCTGCGCCACTGAACAGACGCCCACTATAAAAAAAAAAAAAACTAACATTGTGGGCCGCGTTTCGTGTAAGTCGTGACGTGACGTCATCGCAGAGTTACGTTACGTCGCGGTTGCCACGTAATACGTGGGCTTGCGCGCAGCCGAATGTGCAGTGCCGATCGGCTGTTCCATTTGCAATATTCCCAAGCGCCCTGGCTCGCACTCCAGGAATCATGGGAACGGCCTTAGTGATCGATAATTTCGACCAATTCCATGGTTACACAATTTTTGAGCGTAATTGGGAGTCACCCAGAACAAGCGATGTCAGCACTTTTGATACAGTGCATGCGATCCACCTTTCAACCTGGCTGAGCGGCAGAAATCTCTTATAATATCCTCATTCTCGTGATTGTTGTTTTAGCAGGAATTGCTTAAAAAGCCGAGAATTCACAACAACAAAACCCAGGATTTAGGTTAGAGTCAGCGGGGCTGTCTATAGCATTTTTAACGTCTTTGAAGCTGTGCGAGAATGATAATAATGTAAGAGATTTCTGCAGCTCATCGAGTTTGAAGGGTGGACAGCATGGACAGTATCAAAAACGCTGACATTGCGGAGAAAGTTGAAAGCGATCTGACAGGTCCTTGGGGTATGTCCGGCGCTTTTTCAGGGTGACCCCGAATTACACTCAGACCCATGGATTGGGTCGAAATAAACCGATCACTAAGGAGCTGAAGGAACACCGTTCTCATGATTCCTCTAGCGCAGACCGGGGTGCTTGGGGGATATTACAAATGGCCTATTCATTTGCAGAACGGGCAAGGGGACCGGCAACCTTTCTTTGTCACTTCTCGTCTCGAGAGAAAAAAAAAAACAAACAAAAACAATTGCAGTGGCTTAGCTCGGCTATGCCAGGATATACGTAGCGTGAGCTTAGGTTCAGCTGGTTATTCTTAGCTTTCCTGGTTGTCTAGGATTAGCTTGATTATCATGCTTACTGCTGCTTCAATGACACACACACGGTATACGCATTGTGTGACTACTTCGGGATCCGATGAGTTCAGCTTCTCCGCTCTTCTGCGCCGCTGAGCAGCAATTTCGCTCTCCTTTTCCATGGCTATACCACACTGGCAAACGCCCCGCTATATGTATACCCCCACTGATACCTCGGCGCATGCGCACAAAACGAGAGGCGCTATCAAGCGGCTCCGGCGCGCCAGGTGTGCAGCCGCCTCGGTGGCTCCGAGGCAAGAGCGCTGGCCTACGGATCCCCATGTGTCGGGTTCGAATCCCGGCCGAGGTGCCTGCGATCTGGCGGAGGCTTATTGTGGAGGAGGCGCCGTGTAACTGAGCTTTCGGTTGTACGCCAAAAGATCCCCAGGTGGTCCAAATTAATCCTCAGTCCTCCGCTGGGGCGTACCAGATGCTCGTCGTTGGTTTGGCACGTAAAACCCCCAAATGTGACTTTTTTGTGGCAGGTGCGCCTTGTGACGTCACTGCTCCTCGCTCATGCGCAACATGGCTCTCCAGGAGCCACGCGAAACTGCTCAACCTCGGCCGTTGTAGCTCACGCTACAAAAAAAGAAAAGAAAGGGGTTCTTCACGCCACAATGTTATGTAAAGAAAACTAAAATGTTTTCTTTTTTTCGAGCGAACTTGCTCCGTTTAATTAATTTCGTCGCACATTCCGACCGAGATAAAAGGGCGGCGTCGTGACACACTGTGCCTGCCAAAGGTCGCTGCGAGCCATCCTGCAGGCCAGTCCGATGCCGCGTTGGTGTCACCTGACCTCCAAAAAGGGGGATCGCTGCGGCACGTGGCGGAGCGTTGTCACGTGATACGTTCACGACGCTAGATTGGTTCTGATATGGCTCGTATATACAGCGTCGTCTGCGGTCCATCCTAGAGTCACTAAATGAGGTAAACGCTTAGAGTATTATCGGCACTCCGTTTCCGGATCTGCTAGTGGGCGCCGCCATTTTTGGTGCTCAGTCAGTGCAGAACAGACGCAACTGTCAATCGTCACACACACACACACACACACAAAAAAAAAACGATTTTTTTAGCTGTAGGTACGATGTTACGAAGTTCAGGAGATCATTTGTCTTGCTCTGTCATGAACTGTCTTAACATTTCTGGAGGACGGAAGAGCGTTTCCTGGAATTTCAGATAAAGTTTCAGATAGCTGGCAACCGTGACTTTAAGCACCGAGATGGCTGTACTGTCGTTACTCTGAAGCGTAGCCCATTTAGTGACTTTTCATACTGGGGCCGAGTGGAAGGAAGCCTGACAAGACGACGCGTCCCGTTTCTTATTTGTTCGTTAGTCATGATTGGAGAGCGCCTTGCCAATGTCAACAGCTCGCGAGTCTGTTATTACTTCTGCCCTCGTTTCTGAACCGGGTGTGCGTAAATTAATGCCCCCCCTCCCCCCCCCCCCCCCCCCAAAAAAAAAAAAAGAAGAAAGAAATGAAAACAAAAATAAAAAGACGATTGCTTGAGGCATAATTGACACCTGGATGAATCGTCAGGATTAAGTGGGCACGATTCGAATATACACAGGGCAGCGCGCTTTGTTTGTATATCTGTGTATATTTTTTTTGCGCAATTTATTATTTAAATTAATCGAAGGAACTCGGAAGATAACTGACTCGGGAAGAAATATGATTTTCTTTGCTAAACGGGACACTGGTACAGTCCGAGACACTGTTAGCGCGAACAAGCCATCACAGGGATCCACTGTATCTTTTTTTTTTCTTTCCTCCGAGTATTTTTGAAGTAGTCTCATCAAAACAATTATAGCGCTGCAAAGTACTCAGTTGCAATCTAGAAAAAAAAAGAAAAGGTGTAGCCTTACACCCTTTGTCACATATAATGCACCCCAAAACTTCAGTTCGACGTACTTCGCAATGACGTCGAACTCACCGCCCCAACTTCTACAGGGAATTGATAACGGTGCGATATTATAACTTATTAAACAACTAAAATACGTATCAAAAAAAAAAAAAAAAAAAAAACATCGAGGTTTTACAGTAGGGCCAAGGAAACTCCGATTACTTATTTTGCAGTCAGATCGCACGTATACATTAGCTATTTTAATAAGTTTTACAACTCGGCTGTCAAGCTGCTCGTGAAAATTTGTACCGTCGGTTCAACTTGAGTGCGCAGTGTACGTCGAACTGACGTTTTGGGGTGTATAATATATAACAAGGGGGCGTAAGAATATACCTCTTTTGTTTTCTTAGAGTGTGGGATACTAACCGAGAGCCCAAGTCACCTTGCTCAGACATCGTAAAAAAAAAAAAAAAATACACGTTGTTCGCCGCAGATATTTCCGCGGATACATCTGCCGGAGAAATATCTAATGAGATGCCTGAGGTGTGTCCGCAGATATTTCTCCAGACAGGCCTTGCTTTTGTATATCCAATGTGACAATGTCGTCGTCTCAGACTGTCCGCACACTGTCTATTGAATGATGCATTAGCAGTGTTTTTTTCCTGCCAGTATGCCCTTTCGAAGTGTGTGCATAAAGCACCGAAGTCGTGTTCGCGCTCAAAGTGTCGAGCAGTGTATACATACAAAACAAAAAAGAAACGAAGAGACCATATTCGAAGAATGCAAATAAAAGAAACGATTGCCCCGTTTTTTTGTATGTTACGAGGCTTATATACTATATTGTCGCGAAGTTTTGCCCGCGCGAGTTTTTAGTCTATAGCTTTACTTTGGGTTTGGCCTTCTTCGGGGGTTCGCTCCTCTTTACGGGACGGCTGTCGGAATCCACCGGAGTCGGGGGGCCCCAGATGGGGGCGAACGTGAACGCACGCTGTAACGCTACACTTTGTTTACAGAACCCCGCGTTGGAAATGTTTTTTCTTGTGTATGTTTGCATTTGGGATCTCTACTTCGGAGGTGGTTTTGCTCTGTGTATGTATAACTTCTCTGTCTACGAATGGGCTTTCTATTGTTTATGGCTGCTCTTGTGAGCTTCGTTTGGAATGTGTTCTGTCTCGTGTATGCGCTTGTTTTTGGAATGTTCGTATTTGCTTTGATCTTCAAACCTTTTGATTGGTGCTAAGAAAACCCCTCTTGATTGGTCCTTCCGAAACTTTCTGATTGGTGGACTGGAGGACCCCAGAATGCTGCTGAACTGAATATAAGCGGCCACCGAGGGGCAGGCACTTGGCGCCGGGACACCATCCATGGTGTGAAGATCATCCTGCCTCTGGTGAGCGACCTGCACGTCCGACCCCCCTTCGGCTGTGGAGTCGTCCGCCCGCTAACTCGCAAACTTGGGACCCCTTACGGCTGTGGAGGAGTTCGGCTCGCCCGCCTTTGTGTGGAACCTTGTTTGTCGAGTTTGGCTGTGGTCGGGGCCCCCGCTGAGGGTGTGTGTGGTCGAGGAGGACGGCAGGGGAAGTCGCCAGAGGTTAGGATTATTCCCCCAACATTTATTGACGAATTGGCCATATCTGTTGTAAAATATTTTATATCATATTCCTTAAATAAACAGTTGTTTGTTAACGTCAGTATCGTTCATCAACGGAGAAGAAGACACCGAGTATTTTCTTCGTTACAATATTATAAGAAATAGCAAAATAGCAAGGTCAAAGCTGCATGGTGTGTGCGACCTTGAGGACGAGAACTTCGCGTAATTCCCTTCCACCGACTGGAGCTTTAGCTTTGACAGGGTGTTTCTTTCAGAGACGCAAACGCCCGACGATGTTCGTGCCGTCGAGGAATTAATAAAATGCGTACAGAGTCATTCCGTGCTCTATCGCCCCGAAGAAAGGCTGAATATACATTCTGTGATACAACTTACACGTGGGTTGTTTCCACTTTGTTCCACCCACTTCTCTCTGTAGTAACGCCTGGAGGCACTGGTAATAAATAAATAAATAAATACGGTGCGGGAAAGGGAAGAATTATTCTACGCACGCAAGAGGCGCGGCCGTAAGGACCGACACATCTGGCAACACATCTCATTTAGTATTTCATACACACGGAATCGCTGCAGAACCCACGGATCCTGGATTCAATCCCCACCCCTGCCCGTTTCGATCTAGATGAGCATGGAATACCGGCTTGCGGTCGTGTATCACTACTGCGTGGTGCACGTTAAAGACCCCGTGCTAGCGATTGTACTGCACTGGTTAAATTGCTCATCTACAGCTGAGAGACAAGTCGCCAGTTGAGGCAGACGAAGTTCTGCCGTGACGTCACGTGATGACTTGAGGTCACGTTACATGGTGACGTCACATCGCACGTAACACAGCAACGACGGACGCCCTACATCATTAGTCGGGGGGGGGGGGGGAGAGAAAGAGAGAGAGAGAGAGACCAAAACAACTCTAACTGTGGGACAAAAAAAAACCAAAAAAAACCTTGTATTTTGTGAAATTTTGGTCGTGTCTCTTACGGGCTCAGACGGTAACAAAACTTCACGAAAAATGGTAGCTTTCATGAACCGACACAGAAACCAGTCTCGCTATAGGCTAAACTGCACAAGCTTTTGCCCGTTTCAAAAGGCATAGCCAATAAAATCAGTTTATCCATCCATTCATGGAAGTGCAACTAGCCATATATCTTGCAATTTCACGGTTGACCTCGAAGCCTGTTGACCAGCCTCCGTAAAATAACTCATCGGCACGCACTTTTCTGCAACTGTGCGAGAATCAACAAAGCCAAATTTGAAACTACAACAACACAAAACGAAACGATATAATCAACGCCGCGCCATTCAGGTACGAAAAAGAAAAATAAAAGAATAAAAAATAAGTAATCAACAGAAACACCCGAGGCTTGTTTCCTAAAGCGCGCACCAACAACGGCATACTCGACGTTATGGCTCATTTGGGGTGCAGTTCCTCGATGATAGTCGGGGAGCTTTTTTTCTTTCTTTTCCTTTTCCTTCTTGTTTATTCTGCCGGTGCCGCTTGTTTCCCGCGCACGTGTCTGTTGTCCTACATCGCTGAGGCCACATTTGTGCACGCGCCATTGATCCACTCCCGGCGGCGGCACTCTCGGGCTCTACTAAATAAGCCACGTTCCGAGTGTTGGCGCTCCATTTCCCGGATGGATGGATGGATGCTAATGGATGACTTTATAACGGGCCGTAGCCTCCGCCACCTAGCCTAAAAACCGATTGTCTTGTGGACAGTGTTAACGTCACACCCATTACATATTCAGAACAGTAACAGATAAGATCAGTGTAACAAATACGTTACTCATTACCACAGAGTTGTTTTTATGTACGCTAGAGGTTCAGCTGGCGCTAGCGTGCTGTTGCAAATAAGTTGCGAATTGAAGCAGACAACAACCAGTCGAAAAGTGACTTCCGGTAATGCATTTCTACGGGGAAGAGCGAGTGCATTTTTTTTTTCTCTGTGCTCGATTATAAGAGAAAATAGTACGAATAAGGGGAACGTAGTAGATCGTTTAAAAAATTCTAAATCATGTAAATTGAAATATTGGTTAGTTAGAGTGTTTTTCTGTCTAATTAGTATAATTATAAACACAGTGCTAAAACAGCTTTATGCGCCGTCGGGCACTATTAGCACGGACACGGCGTCGGCACTTTTCAGCATGGGGGATTTACGTATGTAACGCGGACCGAACTAAGGACATGTGGAAAACCAAGAAAGACGAACTACACGCAGTAACACTGGGTCAGTAGCTGTCTGTGCATGTAGCGAAGGCCAAGTTAATATAGTACGAGTTGCAAAAAATAAGTATTGCTTTATTCTTTTTGCTCATGCATATGTGCGAATATGCTTGTTCCGCGTTCCAAACATCCCCTGCACGCTCGAAATCTTTGAAAATGGGTAGAAGCCAGAGAACAGGTGCCCAATAAAAGCTGCCCGGTATAAGAAACAATAAAAATAAACACCTTTCGTAGCCCACATACAGAGTTCTTTACGTTTTGAATGTTTTTAAGCTCTCGTAAAGATGCACGACGGGCCATTTTCATATATGTGATGAGACTGGCATATTACCAATATATAAGTGTGACCCGAATGCTGGCGAACCTTGTACACACTCTACATTCCTTTCAGTCGTTATTTTGCTGAGGTGCGTCGCTCGTGTTTACATTCCTTCTGTCAAACAGAGGTTTCGGCCTGATATATATGCCCAAGTTTTTTGTTTAACATCGTGCACCGATGAAGAGAAAATGCTGTAACTAAAGCAATTACACCTTTACAAAGTTCAATTTGCATCCCTGAAGTCGCATAGACACTATCGCCAGTGGAACCTGTAACGCACATTATACTAACTCTATGCTCGTTACTTGCGAATATGAAAAACACGTCACCGACCTACGTTACCTCAAGATAAAAGGAACGAGCTACCGTTACGGATAAAGAGTAACGTACGTTACTCTTGCGTTACTACTTATTTATGAATTAAAACTTTTTTTTTTTCTGTTTTGTTGACGTTACAAGTAAGCGCCATATTTCAAGGAAGTGGGACCGTTTGCGTGGGGAAAAGAGAGGCAACATTTTGAAAGTATACTTGAGTGCCAGAATTCATGTAACTTGTTAAAAAACACACACACAAAAATCTAAATGTATGTTGTTTTTAAGTTTTGGGAAGAAGTCACAAAGAGTACCCGGTAACTCTACGTTACCGGGTGCTCGAGATACGTAACATAAGTACGTAATTCATTACTTTTTTGATAAAATAACGGGTATACGTTACAACGTTACTGAAAAACGTTACGCGTTAACGGTAGCGCCGGTACTGGTAACGCGTTACCGCAAACCCTGCGGATAAAATAGTTAGTACGTTATTATTATTTCAAGCTACACTTCGTTTTTATTTTTTTTTTCAAGTTTCTAGTCGTCAAGTCGTATAAATTATCGCACTCACCCGAATAATTTCAAAATGTTGCCTCTCTTTTGCCCACGCAAACACCCCCACTTCAGAAAAAAACCCAACGCCCACACCCTTTGTACCAGAGTCGAAAAAAAAAAAACAAGAAAAAACTGTGTCGTTTCATAAATAAAAAGTAACGCGAAAGTGACGCGCGTTACTTTTTATCGGTAACGGTAACGCGTTCTTTCATTTTGAGGTAACGTAAGTCCGTAACGCGTTCCTTTATTTCCAAGTAACAAACAACGTATTTCGTTACTTTTTTTTTTTTTTCGGTAACGCCTACAACATTGTTTGTGGGCACCGCCATTTTGCTAGCAGGGCGCCGTGCAACCGGCGATCGTTACGGTTCGACAATGGGACTTCAGCTTTTTAGGCACGACGTGACCACGAAGCTCTGCTGATCTCGTGTTTTCTCTATCGCGGACTATATTAACATTTCTAGAGGAATGAAAACGGTTTTCTGCGATTTCAGATGATGCTATAAATGGCAATAATGATTTTGAGCAGAGCAGTAGTGGCGCCTTTGTTGCAGAGGGCAAAGCAAAGATAAAAAAGGCACTTTACAAAAAAAAAAGTATATAGTAAATGCTTAAATTCTGTAAATTAATTACATTTTCTTTTTCATTTTTGTAATGTAATTTTTATATTGCGTACAAGTTCGTCTGCTCTTTGCGCACGTTCATTTACTCTCAAAATGACTCCACGCGCTTTTGTTTACACCACGATCTCAACCAATGACAGCGCGCGCTTGGCTCCTGTTTACATTCCTTCTGTCAAACAGAGGTTTCGGCCTGATATATATGCCTAAGTTTTTTGTTTAACATCGTGCACCGATGAAGAGAAAATGCTGTAACTAAAGCAATTACACCTTTACAAAGTTCAATTTGCATCCCTGAAGTCGCATAGACACTATCGCCAGTGGAACCTGTAACGCACATTATACTAACTCTATGCTCGTTACTTGCGAATATGAAAAACACGTCACCGACCTACGTTACCTCAAGATAAAAGGAACGAGCTACCGTTACGGATAAAGAGTAACGTACGTTACTCTTGCGTTACTACTTATTTATGAATTAAAACTTTTTTTTTTTTTCTGTTTTGTTGACGTTACAAGTAAGCGCCATATTTCAAGGAAGTGGGACCGTTTGCGTGGGGAAAAGAGAGGCAACATTTTGAAAGTACACTTGAGTGCCAGAATTCATGTAACTTGTTAAAAAACACACACACAAAAATCTAAATTTATGTTGTTTTTAAGTTTTGGGAAGAAGTCACAAAGAGTACCCGGTAACTCTACGTTACCGGGTGCTTGAGATACGTAACATAAGTACGTAATTCATTACTTTTTTGATAAAATAACGGGTATACGTTACAACGTTACTGAAAAACGTTACGCGTTAACGGTAGCGCCGGTACTGGTAACGCGTTACCGCAAACCCTGCGGATAAAATAGTTAGTACGTTATTATTATTTCAAGCTACACTTCGTTTTTATTTTATTTTTTTTTCAAGTTTCTAGTCGTCAAGTCGTATAAATTATCGCACTCACCCGAATAATTTCAAAATGTTGCCTCTCTTTTGCCCACGCAAACACCCCCACTTCAGAAAAAAACCCAACGCCCACACCCTTTGTACCAGAGTCGAAAAAAAAAAACAAGGAAAAACTGTGTCGTTTCATAAATAAAAATTAACGCGAAAGTGACGCGCTTTACTTTTTATCGGTAACGGTAACGCGTTCTTTCATTTTGAGGTAACGTAAGTCCGTAACGCGTTCCTTTATTTCCAAGTAACAAACAACGTATTTCGTTACTTTTTTTTTTTTTTTCGGTAACGCCTACAACATTGTTTGTGGGCACCGCCATTTTGCTAGCAGGGCGCCGTGCAACCGGCGATCGTTACGGTTCGACAATGGGACTTCAGCTTTTTAGGCACGACGTGACCACGAAGCTCTGCTGATCTCGTGTTTTCTCTATCGCGGACTATATTAACATTTCTAGAGGAATGAAAACGGTTTTCTGCGATTTCAGATGATGCTATAAATGGCAATAATGATTTTGAGCAGAGCAGTAGTGGCGCCTTTGTTGCAGAGGGCAAAGCAAAGATAAAAAAGGCACTTACAAAAAAAAAAGTATATAGTAAATGCTTAAATTCTGTAAATTAATTACATTTTCTTTTTCATTTCTGTAATGTAATTTTTATATAGCGTACAAGTTCGTCTGCTCTTTGCGCACGTTCATTTACTCTCAAAATGACTCCACGCGCTTTTGTTTACACCACGATCTCAACCAATGACAGCGCGCGCTTGGCTCCTGCTTCTCATTATCGCTCCTCAGTCAATCAGATTGCGACATTAGCCGATAAGAACGGCGAGGAACCAGTCGCAAAGAACGACGTGTGAAAGCCACGCCTTACGTTTGTGTATGGGTATGTGTGCGCGTAACATTGATACGCGGGCGCTGATTGGAGCCGAGTGCGGCGCCAGTGTTCGGCTGATACTCGGGTTCACTCAGCGCTTCGGCGGATTCTCGGCTTCCAATCTCCGAGTCGGCGCCATCTTAGTATACGGTGACGCCAAACTTTGAACGCGCAGGCTTTTGGCCGAATTGGATGAACCAATTCGCACAGTGCAGGAAACTGGCGTGCTCGGACGGAAAGCGGAATTAATTGAAGGAAGGTTGTTCTTGTTGCTTTTATTGTCTCTAGGGAAGAGAGTTAATTTTTTCTTGAGGATGAGAGAGAGAGGACGCGTTTCCTGTATACGCTCCGCAACCTTACGCTTTGAAATAGACGTGGTGCTCACATTTATTACCGTTGCGTAAAAGAAAAAAAAAAGAAGTTTGCATAGCGTTTTGCAGTATATAAACTTGTTCCAGAACAGTCTCTCCGTTTGTAATTAAACGACGACGGTCGAGCGCGCGAGCCTACCTTTAAATATGTTTATACTTTAGGGGAGAAGAGCGGTAGCTGGGAAACAATCTCCCTTTGTTTTAATAGTTTTATCTAGGAGAGGGAGCAGGGAGATAAAGAAAGATTATGGTTCTCTGATGTTCACCGCCAACACCCCTCCCTCTCTCCACCCCTTTAATCCCAAAGTGACGTTTTTGTCTTCGCTTGTTTTCTTTTTTCTCATTTTTTATTGGGGTGGGGGGGATGACCTCGAGAGGAGATATAAATGTAGGCGTACAAAATATAATAGTACTGAAGAAAGAAATACAGGGGCTCGACCAAGTCTGCGTAATCTCAAACATCTTCCTTGGCTGTTCCGTCTCACACAACGCTCACAGAGCCCACCGAAGCAAAAACGGCCACGTGATACACCAAAGTCGGGTCCCTTCTCGAAGAACAAAAGCACCGTGCCCGAGAATTATTCGCGGTCTCAGTCACGACGAACGCGACGACGGACAAACCGCGACGTTTCAGATGGTACACGTGCCCAGGTTCCGCAACAGACGCACAAAGCACACGTATAAGAGACAGACAGACACACATGCAGACGTAGGAGAGGATGCCGATCAAGTTGTGTCAGTTGAAGAACATACGCTCCTCGTCTGCCACGAAACACCAGACAGCAGCGGCCGTACTACGACCATGGCGAACGTAAGTTAAATAAAAGAAGGCGGCAAAGAATAAAGCGTGCGCGAAGGAGAGGGAGACGACAGACAAAGAGCGAGTTTTCAGTTTACATCTATTTTGAAGAGCAGGAGGCGGCTGGCTAGCACAACAGCAGCAGAAGCGGCAGCAGCAGAAGCAAAAGGAATGGGCTAAGGAAGAGAACAGCCGCCGCCTTCCAAATTGCGCGCGCGAAAAAAAAACCGCGCGAATCCGGGACACGAAAATTAAAACATAACAGAAAAAGCGCGCGAGTCGGCGGTCGGTCGCTTGGTCGGCTTGCTCGCAGACGACGGAGAAGAGAGCGCTTCGGGAAGGAGACACAGAAAACACAACAAAACAGAAGCCCGGCTAGGGAGAGGAGGAAAGCACTGGCTCGGCGGCTCGGCTCGCGGTGCGGCACGACACAACATCCTCATCTAGGGAACGCGTAGCGCCGCCCTAGGGAGTTTTGTAGAGAAGGCTTTGGAACAGCCTAGGGACGCGGGTAGGGAAGGTCATTTCCCGGGGACGTAAACAAACCCCTGGCGGCGCGCGCCCGAAGCCCGTAGCGTCATCGGCACAGCGGCGGGGCCAGCGTACGGAGAAGTAGCGAAATACTCCAGCGGCAGTGCGGCGACGAGTGCGTTTACTTCGCGTTGGTTACTATAACCATCGGCTGTGATTTGCCGCCTGCTGGATGTTATCGTTCCGTGCGGCGTACTCGATTGCTGCAGCCACCGAACGTGTGTGTGTGCGTGCGCGCGCCTGTATGTGTGCATCTGCGACGAGGTAAACAAAAACAACGGACTCGCAGCACTGGCTCGTGGCGTTGTGGTGTTGGGATCGCCGCTGTATGCTGCTGCGGTTTCGCGCTGGCTACAGGGCGCCTTTGCGAGCTTCGTCGAAGTGGCCGGGTAGATGGAGGTGCGTCGACGATCCGCGTCCACAACGACGACCGTTTCCGCCCCGGTGAACGTCGGAACTCCGCCGAGGTCGCCCAAGGAAGCCGCCGCCTCCGTCGCCGCTCTCTGCTACGGTTTCCCGAAGGATTTGAAGGACTCGCTGAACGCCCTGCAAGCCGATCGTGCTGTGCTCGCCGCCCAGCCACCTTCTTCTCGACCCCTGACGCCTGACAACCGTCTGCTGAACAAGGAGGCGAGTGCTTTGGTTTCGTTTGCTTTGTGTCTTATTTTCGGGGTGCTATTTTCAGCTGCGCGCCGAAGTTAATTTTTGCATGACGTATTTTTCTCGAGTAGGAGGGACACGGGAGCGCGCTTCGTACTTCCGTATATGCATTCCTGCGCTTGCGATGACCGAACGAAGCGTGAGAGCTCCGTAGCAAACGCTCCCGGATGAGGCTCAAAAAGCGCGAGAACGACGAAACACAAAAAAACTAAACCAAAGGGGGTTGTCGTCACACATTTTTTTTCCCGCATAGTGTAAACAGTATAATGCAGTCCCCCCACTGACTCCCCTAGCGATGATGTGGCCGGGTGTTCGTCCATAACGCCGGGGAAATTCCTTTCCATACCACGGCATATTTTCTTCACCCGCGTTGGCGGCCGGGGTGTTGCCCATTCTTTTCTCTTTTTTGGGGGTAATCCCACGCTGCTGGTGATTGGATCCGCTCTTGTTTATGTATCAAGGTGTTTTCTTTTTCCCTTGTTTATAAATTCGCGGGTGTGTCGACGACAGCGTTCAAGTGGTGGTGGTGTGCGTTGGTGTCGCGATTGTTTACTTGCGTTAAACGCGCCGGCCTTTCCATTTGTTTTTTGTAACCGTTAGAACTTTGTTTATTCTTTTATTGTCTTGTGTTATTGACGTAATACGAAGAAATCTAACTAATAGTAAGCTTAACAACACCAATAATTAAAAAGAATAAACAGGCACTACCCGTCTTTTGGCGGCAGACATCTTTTCTCAACTTCCTCCCGGTAGTGCGGCGGCGCATGCCATTGGTCCTTCCGTCTCCAGCGCCGCCCGTGCCGTACGGCCGCACTTATTGACCGTTAGCTTGTTTACGAGCGCGACCAGCTTCTTTTTCTTCGTTGCCGGTTTTCTCGCCCAATTTTTCTTGTTATTATTCGTCGAATGAGGACTCCGTAGCTGCTCCCCCTTAAATTTTTTTTCGGTAATCTCTGCTCTTTTTTTTTTTACTTTTATTTCTGGGCAGTCTTAGTTTTATCGGTCCCCGTAGCATATCGTTGACACTTGTGCGTGCGTGTGACTTATTTACATCGGACACACACTTCTTTTCTTCTTCGACGTTAACATTTGTGTATAGCAGGCGGTTGTCATTCATAGATTCTGGAGGTTGTGCTCTTCCCTGAAAGTTCGTGTTCCTTACCCCCGTGTCAGATTTGCTGCAGTGCTTACCTCTTTCTGAGGCGCAGCGAGTTTTCGCAGAGTTTGCAACAAAGCAACGCTCATTCGTTAGCATATTCGTTGCACGTGTAAACATTTTCAGAATTGCGCTGTTTCGTTAGATTTGTAAGTCCTTGTCTTTCGGGCTCTTTTTCTATACATCGGTACCAAGCAACTGGCCCAACTATCTACAGACATCCAAAAGCCATTCCTGGACTGTTCGGATGCCTCACGGTTTGTGTACATGTATGAGCGTATGTCGTCTCGAGGGAGTTTCTATGTGCAGATCATAGCTTGGCTGGTTGCATTTCCGTTAGAGGAACGTTGTTTGCTGTGGGGCCTCTATTTTTACTTAGCGTGGAATATATACCGTGCCATCTCCGGATGTTACTCTCCTATATCCAATTGCCGAATCATTGCCGTTTGTTTATTTTGAATGCGTACTTCAGGTCCAGTATTTGACCCATGGCAAGCACAGATTAAACATAACAAATAGGGACTCGAAACAGAAACGGCCATTGTATGATTGACGTTTTAAACAGAATATGAAGACAAATACGTGTTTCGTGCGAAGCGATCATACCCCATCTCTTATAATACGATACAAAAAAAAAAAAAAAGGAAACGGAAGACACCCTGCCAAGAGACATATGTCATCATAATATCAGAAACAGGCAACGTTTTAGACAACCAGTTTCGTTTTCATCCGAAACGTTGTGTTTAAATACTATAACAATTTCGTTCGTTATTTTTTAACATGCACTTATCTTGGATATTACTGATTCTAATTTTCAAAAAGCCGAACTTGCTTTGCAATCATATATATTTTTTTTAAATATAAAGTGACGCTACTCTATCCGACCGAAGTCTCTGCGACGGGCAAACCCATTTCAAACGTTTTGTGGCAGTGACCTGCAGTCCGTGACAGGTTAATCTCCTCCCGCATATTTGCAGTTTAACAAAGCCAACGATAAAAAAAAAAAAAAAATCGTTTCCTAGAAAGAGAAAAGAAAATGGTCAGAAAGGACAGAAGACATTAAAGGTTAGCCGCTTTATTTGCAGTGTGCACGTGATTACCGCCATCTTGTACGTGCCCTTTCCCAACTCAGTTGACCTCAGTCAGGACGAAATGGTTCAACCCGTGGCGTTCTGAAACCTTGGTCAGTGACGCCAGGACTCGCTTTCCAAAAGCAGGTTATCTACTCCAGGGTCTCATGACTCATGTCACCCCGCTCCGGAGATGCATGGGCAGCGCCATGTGGATCATACGTCCCTATCAGTCGTCTGCTTTTCCTGGTCGGGGCCATCATCGCAGGCCGTCGGGGTTGACCACAGACCCTTTTCAAAACCCTTCAACCGGCAGGCAACCTTGGCTCTGTTATTCGTGCAGAGGCTGGGGTGTTTTATTCTCAACTTTGGCATTTAGAGATCGTTATCTCATTGCGCGAGATACAAAAAGGAGTGCTTCCCGACAAAACGATAATGTGAGTCGCTATTTTTAGCGCGCAACATGACGCTTTTGGCTGCGAACTTCTGCGCGTTTGTTTGAAGCTCTCTCTATACGCGTAGATAAACAAACGTCGGCGTTGTAAGCCCCAAACGAAGTTTAGCTGGGCCCGAAAAAAATATTCGGTACAAACTATCCATCACGTCCGGGCTCATTGGATATTCAGGCAAGCAGGTGACTTTTTCAAAAATAAACTGCGTCCGTTCTATTTTTCTTTTGTGCAGTGCGAGACACGCCGTGTTATTTTGTCATATATGCGTTGTACCAGGCTGTATGCCCGCGCCTCGGAGCAGCTGGGATTGTTGCTGCTGGGGTGTACATTTATCTCCCGCATTTCTTTTTTTATTTTTCTTTCTCTCCCATTGTCAAGTCGGCAACAACAGTTCGGGAAAATACAATGCGGGCATCCTTTGCGGCGTCTTCCCATTTTCCGCGAAAACAAGTTGACACACCCGACGTCACCTTCGCTTGACCGGGATGCTGACTCCCTGATCATAAAGAATGAAGTCCGAGCAACAGCTGTCACTCAAAAAATAAAGATGGAAAAAAAAGTTACGTGACTTTACTTTCCCGCAGAACACGGAGACGCTGGGATCCTGTTTTTCGCCGGGGTTGGCCGTCTCCATGTTCTAAGAGAAAAACTCGAATATTATTATTATTTTATTTTTATATTTTAGAGACAGTTAATTACAGCGAGCGTTGGAAAGAGGTTAAGCTCAAAACACGTGTAAATCGGGAAAAAAAAAAAAGCGATGAATTAACGAAACTTGTGTGCGTTCCCTGTGCACATAGCTTCTTCCACCCCCCCCCCCCCCCTTTTTTTTTTTTTTTTGTTCGAATCGAAATTTTGTATCTGTTTTTTGGTGGGCTTGTATTGTTGTTGGCCATCACCCGCTGTCATCCTGTTCTGCAGGGAAGGGGATTTGCTGACGAATGGAGTGAATGCAGACAGGGATGGGCAAAATACTTGCAAAAATAGTATCGAAATACAAATACAAAATACTATGACAAAAATGCTTTAAATTACATATCCACTTACACTTAAAAAGTATTTGAATGGTACAAATACAGTGAGAGTTCTTCATGAGCTTAAATATAGAAATATATTTTTCCCATTGTCTGCCATATCTTAAATCTAACCCCAGGTAAAAAAAAAGCGTGTTCAAATGAAGAGAACCTAAAAAAAGTTGCAGATCAAAATATAAAATATGTATATTCATTACATAGGCGGGTAAACCAGGAAAAACAGTATTCACTGTGTGCTTGAAATAAAGCCTTCTCAAACAATGTGTCGTTTTGCGACATTCTTAAAAGAACATTCAACCACAAAATCAATGCTTATAGCTATCCCGCTCATTCTTTCCTCTACACTTTATTTATTCAACGATTATTAAGCTCAAAGCAGATGCGTTCCATGCTCTTTGCAAGTGTCTCGCATCGAGAACAGTGCCCAATATCGCATTTGAATGCGAAGAACAGTGCCCGAAATTGTATTTGGGCGGTATTTGAAATGCTCAATTTTCCGTATTTAGATACAGTTGACAGATACATTCCCCAGTATGTAATTAAACAATAAATACCAAACATTGGAAGTATTCTAAATAGACATTTCAGATACTCGTATTTAAAATGCTGCCTATCCCTGAGTGCAGAATATCGGCTTTCTTATCACCCCCCTTCCCCTCCCCCAAAGTTGTCCGACGCCGCCACAACGGTCATTGGTCCTTTCGCGTCACGTGACATTTGTAAATGTGCTGCCACCGACTCGTGGGGGCTGCCATCTTGGTGCTTTATGCCGCACGGCGCCGTTTGCAAACATTAAAATTCATAAAGGGATTTTTTTTTTTTTTTTACGTATGCCGTGTTTGGAGAAAGTGGTTGTTCCTTTGTTGTGACACGTCAGCAAAACCCGTCAGTCACGTCGGCAAAATTCGGTGACACATGGCAACATTGATTCTGTGCACTAATATATGGCTGAATTGCGGTTACTCTCTAAATTGTAGCTTATTTATTTAGAGACTCTAGTCCGACCAAGCCACTGCTTGTTGTTTTGGATCAGGGAGCAGTCCTGAGTCACCAATTCCAGAAAACGAGTTTTGGTTTTCCCCTTCTAGCGCGATAACTCATTATTCTCGCTACACAAATGCAGGCTTTTTCTTTTTAATTTTTTTTTTTTACATTTGTAGAAGAAAAAACAAAAACCCCGTGAAAGCTACATTAACGAAGTTTGTATGTGGGCTATTAGCGGCGAGATGTTTTGGTGGCGCCCTCCTGTGGTTCCCCCTTGTGACGTCATTACCTTGCAAACAACAAGTTCGATGGTGTTTGTTATTAGCATGGTGGAAGCTTGAAATCATTGCGCTCTCAAAGGAACACTACCAACAACGTCAAAATGAAAGTTCTTTCATTCCTCTTATTTCCGTCGATGATAAATCCCATTTCCGACGTCATAGTCAGCGTTCGGCCAATCGTGGAAGGCCGACCACAGCGACGCTTTCGGTCGCGCACGGGGCTAATACGGCCAGGGAGACAATATAGGGGGCTAATATGGTTAACTAAAATACGTTCATTAACTTTTTAATTAGTTAAAATAAACGTCTGGTCCCAGTTAGAAACTTATACCTTTGTTACACGGGCACACTTAACTGCTGTTAAGCCACCCTTAACTGCAGTTATGCGAAGCCACAGTTACCACACCATACTTGCAGACACCGTTCTGTGGCTATGCAGTCAAAGCTATGGCCGCGCGTGCGCTTGAGTATCTTGAGCACCCATCCATAGCCTCCTATATACTGACAAAGCCTGGCAGATCGCCACGAGAAGCGGCCGCCGAAATGGGAAAGGTGGAGCGGCAGACAACGGATGACAGGAGAGCCACGTGACTGGCGGCCCCGCTGCGGCGAGACGCCGAAGCGCACCCTTGCGAACAAGCATGTTTCGGGTCCTCGCCGCTGCAAAAGCTGTGCGCTGACGTCCAGGTTCCCCGGGAAATGACTCTTTGATGATCGGTGCTACCAGATCCTCGCGCTCTAAATCCTCGACCGGGCACTCTATGGCTCAGTCGTCGAACTGCCAGGCTTTGTGAGTATAGAGGAGGCTATGACCCATCAAAACAGTACACGCACGCTCTTCTCTTCTGAAATAACTGTCCGAGAGTATAGTGCGGTAACTGTGGTGGCGCGTAAGAGCATTTAACGGTGAGTTAACTGCTGTTAAGTGTGCCCGTGTAACAGGGGTATAACAAGGGCATTACTGAGCGTCGGAAAATTACTAAGTCAGTCAATTTCAGAAAGACTCGTAACACTTGCATAGACGTTTTCTGATTCCTGTCGTTCTCAGTCACGTGGTGTTCCGTATCTGATATGCGGGCCGAAAAAAAAAAAAAAAACAAGAAACAACTAAACATCTCAACCTGGAATATATGCGAGAAAATATAGGTGAGGCAAAACAAGGATGTGTGACAATCGCGCATTTTTTTCGTAAGCACCTTCCAGTGGTGTGGACAGATCAAAACGATGTTTTACCGCATACCAGAAGTGACGCCATTCAAGATGGCTGCGGAATTCTACCGGTGAGATAACGTACCCGCGCCGTTTTTCCGTCTCCTAATCATCCGCGTTTTCTTCCCGCCAACCTTGTGCCGGTTACGCGAGTGGAAACGACCGATTTCAGTGCTTTTAGATAACGCCCAGCAAGTTTCCAATTGGAACACGTTTTTTTTTCTCTACCAATTGGACAGTTCATTAACAAATTTCAGTTAATTGTTGGACTTCTCGTAACGATCAGCCTTCTATATTATGCATCCCCCTGACCTGCACAGAGCGCCGTCCGCGCGGATCCCGCCGCGAACCCGCAAGTGTAAACGAACCACTAGGCCGATAACTGTCAGTGTCTACAGCCTGATGCACTGTGAAGATGGTGTGCATCAGGCTTTTGCATAACGCAAAGACTATGGTAACTTTTTTTTTTTTTTTTTTTATGGAACGTATTGTTTCTGAGAACATTTCAAGAATGGCGGTAGCCTTATTTCTCTGAAAACTTAAAATAAGACGGGTTGCGGTGAAAGGAAGAAAAGGGAGGGGGGGGGGGGGGGGGGGCGTATCCGACGAAAACGAGCGCAGTAGTATCTTCTTTATTCGTCGGAGATGGCAGCCTGACAACGGGGGCCGGCGGGTGCCACGTGCCGTGACGTTGTTCTTGTTTTCCCGCGAGGGCGACGCGGTCGTAAGCGGCGGCGACGCACGCTCAACGACGACGCCGCGATGACGTCAGGGAAACCCAAATTACCGGCGTCAGTTCTGCCGGTTGGGTACACAGCCGAGAAGAAATGCAGTGCCGGCTTTTTTTGTTTCGTTGTTTTTTTTTTTGCCGACGCTTGAGCAAGTAAACAAGTGGGGAGGGCTGCGAACTGTGTCTCGACCTCGCTAATCGCAGGACGACGGCGGCGTCCGTGTTTTTCAAACCTTCGTGTCCGCCGAGGTCTCCCCTCTCTCATACCGCCTACTAGAAGATACGAGGCTCGCGCCTTTCGCCCATAAACGTCATCACTAGTGGGCCCAGGCACACCGCGGAGCCAACTGCTCAGCGGCGGCCGTCGCTTACCTTTCGAAGTTTTTCGCCGCGGGTGGCGTAGTTGTCAGCGGCGCATGGCGCGATCGCAAATGTTTCGCTTTTACCGCCCATAAAATAGAAAGAAAAACAAAATAAAAGAACGGGGAGGTTTGTCGTTGTTTTGTTTCGAGGAACCACCAATTTTTGGCTCGTCGTGACAACGGATGTTGCAAACCTGTCGAGTTCGATCAGTTTCGACGTTTTTCCAACTTTAAAAACGGCGCGGAACATGCGTCGTTTCCCCACTCCTGGCGCGGGCGAATGGATACTTGTCGTAAACAGCGTGTTTTGGTCGATACGGAGCGCAAGTTCGTCTGCTCCTTTTGCAGGGGTTGTGATGACGTCAGAACTCCGAGCTCTGATTGTCTCTGATTGAAAGAAAGTGGGTAGTCCTCCAGGCAGCTTGCTTTGAGGTTTACGTTAGTTACCCGTTGCGGCAGACCAACGCCAGGCTGTATATAAACATACGCCTGGCTGTATATAAACATTCCTCCTGTAGTTGGGTACCCAAAATGAAGAGCATTTTAATAATAAAAAAAAAGGAGCGGGAAATACGTCCCGTGTATATTCATTTAATCAGCGTCACTGGTGGAAGTCGTCCCGCGGTAATTGTCGGCCTTTAGAACGCACTGGGACTTCGTAGAGGCAGATTTGCGGCGCCGGCGTGCAGCGCACGTGAACGAAGGTAAACACACAAGATGGCGTGTTGGCCGCTCCGTCTGCGCGGTGTGACAAAGTGTTCTCCAACTGTCGGAGAGCAAGTCGGCGAACACGGTTGCCGGGCGACAAGAATTTGATTCCCGGCAGTGTCTGTTGCCTCATTGCGACCTGCAGAGTCGCCGAAAACATGTTTCCCCTCTTGTTGATGTACCTTTTTGAGGACGTGCTTGGGCGGGTCGGAGAAGTTGACCTTTTGTATGCGAACGCACTTGGGGGACTTCATTAGAATGTCATCAGGACGTTTTTTTTAAATCCGAGAGTAGCCGCATTCTTTGGATGTTGTGTTGTTAAGACGAGCCAATGTTCGCTACTTTTTGCTGGCGCAACGCGCGCACAAACCGAGAGGTTATACATGTCCAGTCGCTGACGTGTTTTTTTGTTTACGTAACGGCGCCATAAAGATCGCCGACTTTCACACAAGTTTCTTTTACCGCATGCACCTGTGTTTCTCTCCTCGTCGGCAAAAATTGTCGACACCGTTCCGGGTATTTGGCGAGAACGAAAACACATTCCAGTTTTTCCGTCGAAAAAAACGAAACGTAACACAGCACAGTCCTTTCGACGAAACATATGGTCATCTGCTCTTCTGAATTTTTCCCCCTTCCTCTCTGCACGTAAACAAGATATATATGTGTATGTATCTATATTCTTTCTTTTTTTTTTTTTTTTGCGAAAACCAGGCAGTAAAGTTGCCGAACCACGTGTTACTGTTTTGCGTTTTGAAACGTTGAGTGTGATGCACTCAAAGCAATATCTTGGTCAAGAACGGAGTCCCTCCGACTTCCTTTCACCATGTCCGCTTGCGGTGTTGTTTGCAGTCGGCCCGAATGACGTCACAGATTCCATGTTCTTGTTTGCGCGCTCCATCCGGTTTTACATTCCAACGTGGCATGGAGCTGGACTATAGTTGGTTGAACGTGCATAGCTTAAGCAAAAAAAAAAAAAAAAAAAAAAGCGAAGAAACGGAGCATTAGTAGAGGAGTACACAGAACACAGCGCGGACTGAAAACGGATAGTAAACAAGTGACAAGAGAACATGCCCCGGAATTCGTACCGGAGGGCACAACAATTCGGTGATTTTAATCGAGTACTAAACAAATATAACTTTTTTTTTTTTTTAACCGACAGCAAGATTTGTTGTTTTGAAAATTACAATTAATTGGATGAGATATGGTTACTTTTACAAGTAATACCCATCTTTTTTTTTTTTCAAGCAATCAAGTAATCTATTTAAATACTTTTTAACCAAGAGTAATTGTTATCAATTACTTTATTTATTTTTTTTTAAGTAACGTGTACAAGACTATATTACGAGGCTTTTCCGGCGCTTGCAAACCGCACCAGCGACGCGATGTTTACGGCGGTTTATTTTCGAACGTGGGCAACCTTTTTTTTCCATGACGTCAGTCGTCTGCCCGTTTTCGTCGCCCGCCCCGCATCGTCTGCGAGCCCCCGCGCGTCTCTCATCGAGCCGTTTCGGCAACCGTGCGTGCGTGCGCGCCAGTTTCGTATTGATCTATTGCTGTCCGGCGGAGTAGATCGATACGACGAGGATGCGACGAGAAATTGGCCGCGCCGGAGGGCCGCAGCGTGCACAGCAAATTGAATGGGGTAACGCGTGACGGGGATCAGTACCGGTCTTTCCGGCCTCTCGTCTACGCGTTTTTTGGGCGGCTTCGGCGGAAAAAAAATATGCAAGACAGCACCAAAAGCTATAAAAAGTATTAAAAAAAATTGAAGAGGAGGAAGCGGGGTAGCGTACGTTTTGTGTTCGTGCAGTACCTCAGTAACTGAAAATCTATACATGCATATATAGTTTGTTTCTATTTTTTCCTTCGCGTTTTATGTAGTTGCACAAGTGTGAAATGCTGGATGCGCGGCATCAGTGAACTTTCGACGTAACCGAAACGACTGGTATCATAAACTTTCTATATCCGTGGCGTCTCAAACTCGTGCACATCAGTTTTCAGACGCTATCTGTCCACTTTATTCTGTCTGTACTACTTTGTCTTCAAGGTTCCTTCTCAGTCTCAGGATGATAACAGCTCACGATTCTATAAAATGTTTTCTGGGTGGGGCTCCTCCCCATAGCCGCCAAAACAAAATAATACGTGCTAATAAAAATATCGCGACGCGACTTTCTAGATGTCTATAGACATCTAGAAAGTCGTGTCGCGATTGCTCCTACATCGGACGACCAACTCGCGTTGTAGAATCTGGTGCGGCGCCATTTTGGATGGTGTCCCCTCACAACTCGACGGAAGCGGTTTACAATTACCGCTTGCTAAAAGTTTGAGAACAACATGCCTGCAAAATCGCTAAACCACTGTTTACGAACAAACCCGCGTTGTTTTGGTTTCTGCTTGTGCAGAAACAAGAATCATGTGAGGTGAAGCATTTGCGCATGCGCGCCGCGCCGACAACAGCGCCACCGCAGCTTCGTGACGTCACCAGCAGGCGTCTCGCCCGGTGGTGTATAGTTTCCCCGCTGTGTTCCGCCGACACCCATGCCTGCTTTGTCTCTTCTACAACCGTGATTAGTGACGTTAATGACTGCGCCGTTATATCCCCGCTGTCTCTCCGGATGTTCGCGAGCGCGTCGCCACGGGGGTTGCTCGTGCCGGGGCTTGTTGAATGGGCTGGCGGATGTTTGCGTCGTGTCTGCAGCGCCAGTGTGCAGCGTCGGGCGCGCTTCTTCCTTGCTGAACCAGACAACAACAGGATATATATCGTCAGTGCTTTTTTTTTTTTCTCCTTTCTTTCTTTACTATTTCATTTTCTCGCTCGCTTCTTGCTTCTTTTTTTTTTTCGCATCCTTTTACGTATGCAAGCAGCGTTGACGATAACAAGACGGAACGGTTAAACCGGAAACTCGAACTGAGCGTGTTCGTGTGACTAGCTCCGTGCCGTTTGTAATCATTATTTTTTTTACTAAGTGTATATACGCGTTTTGTCGATTCAGACGCGTGTGGAGAGAGTGTACAGCGCTGCTGACACGCGTCGTGATTAATGCGAAAAACTAGATTGTTGTTCTCAGAACGCGAAAAGCAAAATACGCGGTTTGGCTTTCTGCATTGCGATGGATGTATTTTATTTAAACATTTTATTCATTTCTGTGAAACCGTGGCACCTGAATATTGCTTCGGTCTCGAGGCCAAGTTTGTACACACATGTCGAGCGGAATAAACCTTTTTACATAACACAAACGAAAAAAAAAAAAGTTTTACTTTTTTTGAACCCCCGAAGTATAATTGACCGTTTGACTCCCTCTTGACACCCAGGGACGACTGACTGTTTTACTCCCCCTTGACTCCCCTAAGTACCCCCGGTCCGTGTAGGCGTAAAAATCCCGCCTGCTCCCCGTGCAATCCCATCAGCGACCCTGAGCCACGGTCGCACCGCTTAATACATCACACAAAAGACAGTCTGCACACACTGGGCTTAGACTTAAGCTAGGTGGCGCAAGCTACCGCCCGTTATATAGGGTATAGCCATTAACATCCATCCATCCATCCACTGCCTGAGGCGTGTTCCTTCCTTGTTATGGCGGTCTTGCCGCATTGGCCACACAAAAACTGTTTGCAGAAGTGTTCGAAGCACACGTACGCATGAAGAGAACCTGCTTTAAACATGCTCGGATACGTGTCCGGAGATGAGAACACCGCGTGTCCTTTTTTATGACGTGTGAAACAGTGTGACCCCGGATCTATAGCTTATTTGACTTCAGCGTGCACGATTCGAATTTCACATGCACATTCCACTATTGGCACGGGTGGCGCGACAATCATTATTCAACATCTCTATCGCCGTTCGGGAAGGACGCTGTAGGACTCGAAGCTCGCGCGCGAACACGATATGTCGTGTATCGCTCGGAGGCTCCGCATGCATATTCAGCGAGCGCAATTAGGAAAATGTGGTACAGTGCAACTAACTGCGACTCACGATCCCGACATCACGGCTGTGCAAGAACGCATTCTGCCTGAATGCGTTTTTTTTTTTTCTTCTATCTTTGAAAATGAGGTTTTCGCGCATGCCTATAGCCGGGGGGGGGGGGGGGGGAGGAGGAGGAGGAGGAGGAGGAGGAGGAGGAGGACTTGTTTTTCGGTATACCCCACTTTCCGGCCGCACCGGTGAATATTCCGCAAAAACACATTTTGGCCGTAAACAACAAAAAACCGATATTTCTTGACATTGTTTTTTCCTGGTGCATACTCTGCACGCAAAACTCGTCATACACCACAACTTTAAAAAAAAAAAAAAAGAGTTTTCTTAGCGCGCAAGGAAGCTCGTGACCATACAGAAATTTTCATTAACGAAATCTGCCGTTCACAACATCCTTTCGGGTCTTCTCGTCATAATGAACGATCTCGACAGAATAAATCCATCACAAAATTCGAATTCCAAACGTAATACTTGAAATTGGGCACGCGAACGTAGTTTTGCAGAAGTTTTATGTCTATTGTTTTTTAGCGCTCAACTTGGAGGTAGTGATATATTTAAAAAAAATTGAAGCAAATTCGGAGGCTGTGTATACCCTCTCTTTGTAGCTGCCAGTTTGTCGTCTGCACACTGGTTTATGAGCTCGCTCCCCAGTGGCTCGCTGAACGCAAAAACTCCCAAGAACCAATGCCCCCCCCCCCCCTTTATGTAATGCTCATTGAGCCTTTAAAGGTTGAATGAATGAAATGAAAATGAATTTGGGGGGGGGGGGGGGGGGCAGAGGCAGGCGATGCTCAAGATAGCCGCAATAATTAATAAGCTTAACCAAATATATGAACAGTGACCACCTCGGAGCAAGCTCAAAAACCAGGGTGCCGGCGACGAACATCATGAGGGCATTGGAATTGCAGGGTCAACGTTTTTTGCTCTGTTTTTATAATATTTTACCGTCTAACAAAAAGCTTCGAAAAAAAAAAAAAAGTCACAATTCGCGAAGTTCAAATTCTTTTGGCGAAACTACGTTCGCTTGCCCCATTTCAGGCACGTATACGTTTGGAATTCGAATTTTCCAAGGCGTGCCAAATGTGTCGGTCCGTATACAGTCGCGGCTGCGCCCTGTAGTTGGGCATATTTTGAGCTTTTCAAAATGTATATTCCGCCGATTGTGGTCCGGAAAACACGGCATTCGCCGCATGCGCTGCACCAACTGGGTCGCGCGCGTGACAGGGTATAACGAAGTTGGCACGTGACAGAATAGATGGCACGGCGCTGTCCTCTCTCTCGGTAAGCTTCAGATTTCATACGGGTCTCTCTCTGCAAGATAGACGAGTCTAGCTAGGGTTATTCAATTTTTGCTTTCCTCTTTTCTAACATTTTTTTTTTTCTATCCCCGTTTATTTCCGGTTTGCGGAAGAGAACGTCTTTTGCGGTAAACCAGGCAGTGGTAGGCACGGACCTTCCATACCAAGATGATGCGCGAGACGAAAAAAAAAAAAACACAAAAAAAGGAACAAATTCTTTCACGATCTTTTTCACGCCGCGGGTCGTTGTGGATTCGTGGCTGACACTAAGCACGTTCGTTCGTGTCTGTTTTTTTTTCTTTTTTGGCGTTCCTTATTTTAATTTTTTTTCCCGCATTTGTTTTATTACAGCTTTTTTATTACTATTTCTGCCGACACGTCTTGACCGATAAAGAATATGATAATAGCTCTCTTTTGCGCTTCTTTTTCTAATTGAGCCGGAAGCATTATATGTTCCGTTTTACCTTACGATGGCCGGCACCGGCTGCTTTACCTCGTTTCAGCTTGAGTCTATAGACCTTTCCAGCGGCAGTCTCGAACGAAGCGACCGGACAAAAAATGCTGAGTCACTGAGCTGTGGACGCATGCGCAGCGTCCGATATAGCGCACAGCAGATCAACAGCGCATTCTTGGAAGGCGTTCCACAGCCCAGCAGACAAAGATGGCAGCGCGCAGGAGGCGATTTCTGCAAAGTTCTATAGACGCAGACGATATGCTACGAGCGGGGGAGGTCTGGTCTTTCAGCAGCGTCCCTGCTACACATGCGCGCTCGTACATTGCAAGCACTGTTCAGGACCACATGCACGCACGCGCTTGTAGCATCGGCTGCGTCTGGACATAGACTGAAACAAAATTATAAGAGCCCTCCCAGCCAATCCACGCGACGTTGCAGCGTCCCTCCCTAAGGTGGCGAATGCATTGCAAGCGCTCGTAATCTATTACGACGAGAGAGCCCGCTGGCGCCATCTATCGGGTGGGGACGCTACCAAACTTGAGCAGAACTGGACTGGACAGGCATGCATAAGTGCCATATTTAGAGATGTTATGTCCACGCAGAAACTTAACATAACTACCTTATCTTTCTTTTTTTTTTCTTCGCGTTTTTGAGTTGGAAGGTATGTGGAATGAGTGCAAAAATTCATATAACGTAGTGCATAAAAAAAGAAGTTTAATTTTGTTTAACATTTTTGAAAGGAGATATAACGAGCAAGGTAACCATACGTTACTCGAAACAAGTAACGTAAGTACGCTACCCGTTACTGTTTTGAAACCGTAACGAGTACCTTACTACGTTACCGTAACAAGTAACGCGTTACCGGTAACACTGTTACTTGTAATACGTCACCGCCAACACTGACAGCGCGCGCTTGGCGGCTTTCCTGCTGATCTCCATGGTGTGCTTTTGATTGGCGTCCCGATGCCACAAGGATGCATTTTTGGGACAGTTGGTCGCCACCCGTACAGAAATTCCATATATGGCCATATCACGAATGTGGCGAATAAGGCAATATATATGTCCATATATACAAACATCTGAACTATAGTACCTCAAATTACGACTCACAATAATTTGTATAAAATGGCTGTATATGACTTTCCCAATATAGACCTATTCCTGTATTACCCAAGCATCAAGGAGAATGCAGGAAATGGCGTTCCACGCGCCGCACGTGTTGGTGTCAGGGACAGTAGCTGTTCTAAAGCAAATGCCTAAAACAAATGGCATCTTGCACGCGCGTTCGTCATCGCTTTATTTTGGTTATTTACTTCGAATCTTTTATACGGGAAAGGCGTGCGCGTGCGGCGCGTGGAACACCGTTCTCTGCATTTTCCTTGATGCTTGGGTAATTTAGCAATAGGTCTATTCTCGATATAGCCATAGTATATGGCATTTCTGTACGGGCGGAGGCAGCTCCGACGCACTTGGGAGCAGCGCATCACGTGGTTCGCAACCGACTCGTGATTGGTCCTGGGGGCCTCGTGGCTTGGGCTTACGATAGGATGAAACACCAGTATATATAATTCAGCTTCTTTTCTGCTCAAGACTCGGAGAGTGATAACAGCGCCTCCTCTCTCACGACCTTTTTTATTTTAGTTTTTTTCTTCGCCGCGCGTCGTAGCACGTGAGGCTGTATAGCTGTAAATGGGTAGCGCGGAACCGTATAAAGTAAAAATAAACAAATATATAAATAAAAGCCACCGCGCCGAAATGAGTTGCCGCAGCCTCCGCGCGGAACATGCCCCAAAACACCACTCTCTGTATACGCGGAGCGGCATGTAGGTAGCCATCACAGATTCTAATTAGGCCTTCCTAAATCGTTTTCCCTCCTTCACTGCCAACTCTCTTCCCGGTGCTAATAAATAACCCCTCTCCCTCTTCCACGCGGAGTAGCGGCTTCTCTACGCTGCTACGTGCTGCTGCTGTTGCTGTGGGCAGCGCCATCGTGCGGGCGGCAGCTATACAGCAGTGTTGTGCTTTTTATTTATTTTTTCCTTTTTTTGTGTCTGTTAGGTTTCGCCTGCGGTGGCTCCTTCCAGCACGAAATTTCCGTGACTTTTATCTCTCCCCCATTTTACGCCCTTTAGTTTTATCGTTTTTCTGGTATCTCGATTCGTGAGCTATAGCGTCGCCGCGGTGGTGTAGTGATTAAGGTGCCTCTGTGTGTGTGTGTGGGGGGGGGGGGGGGGGGGGAGGGAGAGAAAGTCGAAGTATTCCGGTCGTTGTGGTCACTCGCGTGGTCACCGAATTTCAGTGAGGTTCGTCCCTTTGAAACGGCGCGCGGACCACAGCTTTACGACCGTCGTGTTTCCCGTCCCTTATATCCCGGCCCTGGATCTAAGTTTGCGTGAAACGGCCATTTTGCGGACACTCGTGCACGTGCGTTACACGACGAGCCGCTTGGGATAGACGTCACGAATAAAGGCGACACTGCAGGCGCTTGGTTGTAAAAGCGACGGCATATACCAATTCGCGTCGCAGCGCCCCAACTCCCCATGGCTGTCGCAGTGAGATCGACGCCGCGTGCACAAACAAGTTCACATTTGTTCTCCGCGCATGCGCAGAAACAAGGTTTGCGTGAGGTGAAGCGTCCGAGCATGCGCCGTGCCGGCAGATGCGTGACGTCGGATCCCTGCGTTGGAATACAGCTCACTTTCCTGCACTGCTATAAGGCGGTACACACGTAACGAGTCCCAGTAAATCTGTCCCCCCGTGCGTACAATGTTTGTAATTTCGAGGTAGTTTTAACAATTCTCGTTACATCGGTTAATTAATCGATCACCAAAGCTCACAGAGTAATCCGTTAAACGTTTTTGATCGCGGTGCATAGCGTCATCATCTGGCTTCGCGGCGATATTTCTTAAGCGGGGCTAAGGGAGTTTTAGTTCCTATAATGTCGAAAAAAAAAAAAAAAAGGGGGGGGGGGCGGGGCGTGTCGCGATGTTTGATCACGTTCTTGATAGGGAAATAGGCCGGGCATGATCGTAATTTGGGGTATTTCTTTTTTTCTTTTAGGACGCTTTCAAGCACACAGATTAAATTATCGCCAAAAAGAAAAAAAAAAAAGAACTTCCACAACAACAACAAAAAAGCCTTTTAATGCTCCTTCTTTAACTCGTGTACCAGCCGTACCCAGTCTGCCAAATCAAACACGTTGAAAAAAAAAACTTAGCAATAAAAGAAGCGCACAAACGTGAAAAGACCATAAGTCTCAAGTGCATTTTATTGTGTTTATTTTAATCGTCGTTCTTCGCCGTTTGTGTTTTGATAGCACCTCGTCTAACTTGTAACATAGTAACCCAAGCTCTGTGCTTTCTTTATTATTTTTTTTTTCTTTCTTTCCTGCTCGCGTCCAGCGTCGCGCGTCCTGTCGACCGACGTCCTTGGAGCTGCCGAGCGAGGAAGAGCTTTGGGCAGCAGAGACCTTTGTTGTCGCAGCGGTGTCGGTGGTGTGTAAACGTACTTCCGCGCAGTCGCGCTACCGATTTGGCGTAAACAAAAAGAAACCAAACAAAAACTGCTTTGTTTATTTTTTTCTCTTTAGTCTGTATTTTTTTATTTGTTTTTCCCGGCATAATAAGGTTGGACCGGGGTGTTTACTTTGTCTTGTTTATGTGATGGCTTCATATCGTTACAGCCTGCACTTCGCGTGTGAACTAAGACCGACGTTTAAGGGCTGCTTTGTACACCCATGTTCGCGTCGCCCGAGATAAATGTGTGCTTCGGTATTTTTTTTTTGTTCTTATGATTTTATTGCCATGGAAACCCTAATGGAGGCGTGGGGACAAAAAGGATAGACACGGTAACCCTCGCTCTAGGGTTACCATGTCTATCCTTAACCAGCTCGCCTGCCTATACTCGCTTTAACTTCAATAATTTTATTCATCGTGGCGACGTTGGTGTGTGTAGCGGTTTCACGCTCCGTTGTTGCGTAATGGAGGAAAAAACAGAATCCGTCTCAAATGGGTTGAGGAAGCCGTCGAAATACTTTGTTGCGGGACGGCGAGGTTTCCCAGTGCGTAAACGTGCTTTTGCATCGAGGGACCCCCAGTTCTAGGACATAGTACGGTGGGCGCCTGAAACTATACGCGGTGCGATAGAGAAAATGAAGCTCCGTCCATGTTCAATGCGTACCAACTCGCCCAACTCACCTCCTTGTTACGTGACGTTACATTTTTCAATGAGCCGACGTCCACCTATGCTATAATATGCGTCAGACAAAGAAAAACAAAAAAAAACTCTGTAAACATTTCCCCTACCCGTAAGGTGGAACACGGCGACAGCTGAGGTTTGACGTCGGAGCCGCTAAGGTGTCATTTCGGACCAGATGGAATGAATAAACGGCTAAGGTGCGAGCGCGCACCATATAGAGCCTTATAGGCGTTTCGTATTAAACCAAGTAGCACACCGCGGACGAAAATTCCATAGCGTTTTAGAACCAATGAGGGTGTGTTCACGGTAGAGAACATTTCGCGAACTTGTTAAACAATTTTATCGTGTAAAAACCATACTCTCTTCACCCTTAAGCTGAGAATGCAGCCAAAGCTACAAGCGCGATATATATAGCCCACGCTCCAGTCTTTGAGACGTGTGCATTTCTAGCGCGAGTGCTCGTTCTATGGAAGAACGCTTCAAAGCAGCGACCTCGAGCTCTCGTGCTTCTGACATTGTTTGCTGTCTTAGCTTAGAGGGATGGTGAACCAAACATTTCAGTGTCTATAAGTCGCGCACTATCTTTCCTTGATTCAGCAGCCGCCGGTGTGCGCAAGCACACGCAACGAAATTGACGTCATCATATCCCCCATTCAAGCTTATTAAGCGTGAATGGGGGATATGATGACGTCAATTTCGTTGCGTGTGCTCGGGCACACCTGCAGGGGCTGCTGTCTCATGAAAATTAGATAGCGCGCCGCTTATTATAGACGCTGAAATGTTCGGTTCACCATCCCTTTAAGGGTGAACGGAGTATAGGGCTGCCGTCGCGCCCAAGTTTGAAATTCGGGTAACGACGAAACTGCATGTGTATGTTTGAACCGTTCTCTGTTGTTGGTGTGGCTGCCTGGACGTTTTATGCAATGTTATTGCATGGACACAAACTAACACCGCCTCGTGCTCACCGAAGAACGCTTCCAAAATCGCGCACTCAAGTTTCAAGCGTGTAGCTCCACCCAATTTCACGCCCGCGTGGTTTCGCCAGCTTAACACACACACCTATCTTTATTAGTTTTATCGCCCGAGAACCTTCCTGGCATAATTGTCGAAAACGCTTCGTTTTTTTTTATTGTTTCCATTATCAGCAGTCTTATGTTTGTTTCTACGTGACGTCATGGTGTCCGACGCCTGACGTCATGACATCGCGTGACTCACGGTGTCGCGTGACGTCATGAAGTCGCGTGGGGTCACAGCGCAACGTGACTTGACATGACAATGTCACGTCATGGTGTCATGCTGACGCCAGGTAACATGTGACGTGATGCGCGGCGTGACGTAACAGTCGTGTCGAGCGGCGTAACGTCAGCGGCATGACTTCAGTGTTGAATATTTTGGTGGAGAGCCAAAAGAGGCCCGCGTCGATAGGGAGCGTGGTCGGCGGCGCGAAACCCGCGAAGTATCTCACTAATTGCTATCGCGGTAAAAAGTGTTGTGGACGCCTGTGATATTTGTTTAATTGATAACAACCCATCACCACTATTCTACTGTCTCTCTTTGTGCCAAGGTTGTTTTTTTTTTATTACTGAAGTAACTGTTGGTGGTGCACACGATGTCATTCCTATGTTTTACGAAAATTGGACCTAGGTGGACGTCGGCTGTATAAAATCTTTCGTTTTTCTCTTATATCTTTGAATCCATGTATTCTATCACATTCCATCACCACGGCTAGCATCAAATTCACACGGTGTTTCGGCGTCCTGCGATGCGTAGTTCATTTATGTGGGCCGAAAAAAAAAAAAAAAAAAAAAAAAAAACAGGTTGTAGATAGGCGCCGAAAAAACACGCCTATCTACGATCATGAACCAACTGGCCCAAATTGCCATATTAATGCGAAAAAAAACAGGGTTCCATTTTCTCCTATAGAATTCCGTTTCTATATTCAGCGATTTTTTTTTTTTTAATGTTACAGTTATTTTTTGCAAACGCCCCGTGTAGCTTAGAGAACGGATCGCACGCGGCTGTCGAACGACCTGTAAGCCAGCTAATTGGGACGGAAAACGTGGAACAGAACACATAAAAGGGCAACACGAGGGCGTTGCTATCTCGCGGCCTCAATTAAGTCTTGCACGTTTGTTGTTTACAAGCTCTGACCGCCGCGATGGCACGATAGTTGAAAGCCAGTTAAAAAGGCCCTTAACGAAGATAGCGTCTAATTTTTTTAAAAACAAGGAATGCGCGTGATGAAAAAAAAAAAACAAAAACAAGGAAAGAAGAAAAAGTTTATTTTTTTTTTTCCCCGTTATTGCTACGCATGACTCATACACTCTGTTTCACGTTACGATGAACCGCAACGGACGCTACTTCAGACATCCGAGCAAATACTATGTCACGTGATTGTCACGTGACCTTGGGGAGGGTCGCAGCGACGCCTGGCGTTTGTAGTCGCGCGATAAGTTGGGCAGCACTGGATTGGTTGGGTTGGCTGGTAGAGTCCGCTTCGGTCGATCGCGGCACCTAGCGGGAAAGCACTGAACAGGTCCTTTCGCAAAGCAGGAAGTGCTGCGCCAAATTGCGCCATGAACGAAATTCTGCTACCTCTTCCGCCAAAGTGCCATTTTTCCGAATAATTGCGCCACACGTGTGCCAAAATAAAAAAAAAAAGGATATTATTGGTTCATTTTACTGTTTAGAGAAGTAGGAGGAAAGGAAAATGGTACAAACATGTATTTCGGAGCGTGTCTACTCGGCGTATAGTTTGTTTTATCTTAGGGCAGAGTACAGTCGAAGGCTCGAACACGTACAACCACAAACACATACTAAAAGCGCAAGTCATGGGACATTCTCTGCACTTGATTCGTTTGGTCGATAAATGACCACGCACAGAAAGGTGGACGAATGCCATGCTGTCGCACTTTGACGCTCGTTGTTCCCATTGGCTCGTAGCAGCGGCTGCGCTTTACGTTAAGGTGGTGAAACGAGTTATTTAGATTGCTCGTCAAACGTGCTGAATGGTTGATGGGCTGGCGGAGTTTTCGCCGACATCCTCTAAATTTCCAGACGATTTCGGTGATGGGAGGAGCTAAAAGTTGCGAGAAAACATTGCCAAAGTGTACGATGGCGGCTACTGTGATAAGACAGAATCGGGGTCTTATACTCCTGATAAGATTACTTAATTATCGTGTCTGCCGCATGCCTTTCTGCCTCCTCTCACCACGCGCGCGTGTTCAGCTTCACCGCTTTGCGCCGGAGTGCTAGGTGCAGCTGCTGACATGGGTGAACTCCATGGGTTAGCGCGATAGGCTCAGTAATTATGCTCAGTACTGTTCCAGGTCTAAATATTTTTTTTTTTTTTGTCTTAATGGTAGGTTGATTTCCAATGTTAAAAATCTGCTGCGAGAAAAAAAAAAATACGAGTCTATATTTGAATAAATGGTAGCCGAGGTTATTCCTGTGCAGCTGTCGATCGAAAGAACAGCAGACTTCGAATTCACTCTGGTTCCAGCGCCGCTAAGGAGCAGTGTCACTCGCACGAGTGTAGGTTTTCATAATATTAAAGTCTCGATTTTGGTATAGGTCACATAAAACGTGAAGGACGCATTTTTTTTATTTTTTTTTGATAGACGAGCTGGTTTTTGCGGGCATTTTACGGGCTTTGTTGATACAGGCTAAATAAACTACCGACTATACAAGTGTGAAGGGAGAGTAGCTTTATCCCAACTGTAGTGTTGCGCTATGGTTCATTTTTCATCTATTTTTCAGTACCCATTGTAAATAAAACCTTCTCTGACTGGAGCCCTATTTGTAAAAAAAAGAATGCTCCGTGTTCCTTTGGCGCCCTATCCGTTATTATTACAAAATGTAATAAGTAATACACTCCAGTATTAATTATTAGAAAAGGTAATAAGTAAAATGTTCCAGATGAACTCATTTAGCGTCTCAATCACTCTTTTTTTCATTTTCAAGTGATGTGCTAACAGATGTTGACATCTGCTCCCAAAGGATCAGCGACTGTTTTTTGAGAGAGAATAGTTGTTTATTTACAGTCACGAAGAGGTCAACCTGCTTAAAAGCTGATTTGCTACTTCGTAAAGGAGAGGGGGGTAGAGGGGGGTAAAGAGAGAGAGAAAAAAAAGGCTTAAAAATTATATAAAATAATACGTATTTACATTATATACATCAACTTCTATAGCAGCTTGAATAATCGAGTATGAGAGAGAAAATGAATTAGTGCTTTCGTGGCCTTATGTGCGTCTCCAGACTTTGACCACGGCCCAAGAAGGTGGTGCAGTTCAAGTTTTTCATTTGGTCCTAGTCCTAGCTGTATTTTTAACGTCTTTCTTTCAGAATCGTATTTCTTACATATACACAATTGATGGTCACTGTCTTCGGGTGAAGAACATGAAGAGCACATGGGTGATTTTTCCTTGCCAAAGAGATGGAGGTATTTCTTCGTATATGCGACGTTGAGACGCAGTCGATGAAGTGTTGTCTCCTGAGCTCTTAAGAGGCCTTGTGGCATGCAAAATTCTAATTTGGGGTCAATGTGTTTTAGGTATTTGTAGTAATAATGTGGGTCTGTCCATAACGACGATGTTATTTCCCTGCCGATTGTTCGAGTGACGTTGTTGGAATCAGTTCTTGAAAATGGAATGAGGAAAGTAGCAGTTTCCTTGTGAGCTTCTCTGGCTGCGTTGTCTGCACGAATATTTCCAGTAATCCCGCAACGCCCTGGCACCCATATATTGTGCCCCTTAACCAGAGCATTTTGGTGGATCTCCAGGATTGCGCGAATAAGTTGTATGTTTGGACTTTGTTTACGGAGTGAAGAAAGAGCTAGAAGAGCAGACTTAGAGTCGACGAATATCACCCATTGGTGTGGATTTTGGAGAATAATATGCTACATGGCTGTTCTGATCGCCGCGAGCTCTGCAGCGGTCGAGGACGTCATATGACTTAGTTTTGCTTTAATAGTTGTTTTGGTTGATGGAATATATATACCGATAGATGAGGAGGTTAGAGTGGTACACCCGTCCGTATAAATATGCACAGATAGTGAATAGGTTCGATATATATATATATTCCAGGGCTATTTGTGTAATCACGGCGATTGATGTCTCTGCTTTCTTTCCTATACCTGGAATATTCGCTATAATTTCTAATGGGGGATACATCCAAGGCGGAAGTGTCGGATTCTGTGCTGCCTCAAATAAGTTGGGGAGATAGTCTTTCAGGAGCGTAATGATTTTGGAGAAGCTAGAGGAAGGTTTAGATTCAACAATGTCCTTAAGGGGGTCATTTGTATTGCGAGTGACATGTCGAAGGTGAGTTCTGATTGTTTCTTGAGTTCTTAAGGCTGAAAGTGGAAGTGCCTTAGCCTCAGCGAGTGTGCCGTTCTTCGATGTGCATTTGGGCAGGCCCAAACAAGAGCGCAGTGCTTGTGCCTGGGCACTTTCAAGATCTTTTATAACTGTCTTTGAGGCTCCGTTCATAACTGGTAAGGTGTATCGTAAGAGTCCTACAAAAAGAGAGTTATAGAGGGCCATCGTTGCTGAGACGGAACAACCCCACCTTGTTCCGCTTATCATTCGGATTATTTGGGTGAAAGAGTTTAATTTATTTTTGAGTCGTTTAATATGAGGGCTCCGAGTGAGATATCTGTCAACAGTTACACCTAAAAAGGTGTATTCAGGAACATAGGGTATCGGTGTTCCTTCTACATATATGGGATATTTGCTGGTATCCTTTTTTGCAAAGGCAACAGCGGCTGACTTTTATGGGAGATATATGTAGCCCACGAGACTTGAGATATCTTACGACAATGTTAATCGCTTTCTGTAGTCGTGCCGGATTTATGTATAAGGACTTGCTCGATACCCAAAGACAAATGTCATCAGCATATAAAGATATATGTACTGTGTCTGGAAGAAGTTTGAGAAGACCACTGAGCGATATCATGGTGTCCTGTGTCACCGTCTTGTGTTGAAATGTAAATTTTTCTTTCCTTAAGGTAGTTTGATATCCACGTGACTACAGGTCCTTCAAATCCCATGTTTTTTATGTCAAGAAGTATCGCATTGTGTTCCACTGTATCAAATGCCGCTTTGATGTCAATAAAAAGAGCGGTTGTTTTCTTTTTCTGCATTTTCATCTCTTCGATACTAGAAACCGAAGTTAGTACATTGTCTATGCTGCTTTTTCCGCGGCGGAATCCGGACATTTGGGCTGGATATAGGCCCCTGTTCTCAAGGTCCCATTCGATCCGCGTAAGCACCATTTTTTTCCATTATCTTACCAATGCAGCTTGATAGTGCGATTGGTCGATATGAATTAATATCAAGAGGCGACTTTCCAGGCTTGAGAATAGGCAGGGCACGAGCTATCTTCCATTCATTCGGTATAGTGCCAGATTCCCATGATGTATTAGAAAAGTCCAGTAAAAGACATCGTGCTCTTTCACTAAGATGAGTTAAGGCACAATAAGCAACTCCGTCTGGCCCTGGAGATGACTAAAAAATTGCATGATGCAAGCGCGATTTCTAACTCTTTTAGTGTAAAGGGGACATTAATTAGCCTACAAGCACGTGTTATTTGATCTGTGATGCTGATATTGGATTTAGAGCTTGACGTGAAACAGGTGATCTTTGCACAATACTCATCTGCCACGGCGGTTTCTGAGAGTTTTCGACTCAAGGCAATGGATCGGAAGGGATGCAATTGCTGCGGTTTATTACGAAGGCTTTTCATCATTGGCCAAATGCGTGTCAAAGGCTTTCTGGGATCTAGGCTCGCGCTCTTATTTCTCCATCGTTTCTTTGAGAACTTGTCTAAATATGCCGTTGAACGCGCTTTTGCGCTCGCCGTAATGCTCTCGAGTCTTCAGAATTGCCTGTTTTTCGGGCTCTACGTTCTGCACGACGGCGAATAGCGCGAAGCCGTTCATATTCGCTATCAACAGCAGCCTGCGAATTCGCCATTTTGTACGACCTTGTAGCATCTGATTTTGCGGACGCAATGACGTGCGCAAGGTCTTAGCAATCTCATGACACGTTGTTTCTAGTTTTTCTTGGAATTTTTCTTAGTTAGTGTAGGATAAACTTGTATCCAGTTTTGCGCAGCAAAATTTGTTTATTGTGATATAGGTGGGGACGTGATCACTTCCGTGGGTTTCGATGTCGGCAAACCATGATGTCTTAATGGCCAGATCGGCAGATGCCAGTGAAATGTCTAGTGGGCTACTCATCGTCACCCCTTTGAAATACGTGGGACTTCCGTCATTGAGAATCGTGAGATTATATTTGTCGGTCAGATCAACTAATGCTCTTCCTCGAGTATAAAGCCCGGTTCACACAGTTGCGTTTGACTGCGTTTGACTGCGTTGCGGCAGCGAGACACCAGGACATCCCTGCTGCTTATATCGCGTGCCAAGGAGATTCCTTGAATTGGATTCCACGCTTCATACGAAGCACAGATGTGCCGGTGACTCGCTTTCGGTTCTCGCCGCAACGCAGTCAAACGCACTCAAACGCAAGTGTCTGAACCGGCCTTTAGCCTTTTTACCGCCCCACATTGGATGATAGCTATTAAAGTCGCCTGTCAGAATATGTGGGCTTGGTGTCTTTTTAATTATTTTTTCTAGTCTAAGCTTGTCAAATGCTTTACCTGGTGGAATGTATGCCGCAATTATCGTGAAAGTGATCGCTCCTTTGCGGACATTTGCAGCAATGTGTTTGTTAGTTTGGTGCGGTGCAACAGTATGCAAAAAGAAGGTTAGATCTTTCCTAATTCCAAGAAGTACCCTGCTTTAACCCGATCTTCTCTGGGATTAATAGAGCTCATAACTTGATAGTCTTATGTTTGAGCCGATTCGTGATTCTGATGTTACTATAACAGGAAAACGATATTTGAAAACAAACTGGCGAAAATTTGATAAGCGATTACGTAGACGTCTTGCATTTTACTGAAAGATAGCTGCTCGGCTAGGTAATCTTTCAATGGACTGCATGGGCCTCCTGTGTGAAAATGTCGGCGGAGGCGTGTAATTGAGGTGTACTTATCGACACCATAGCTGAATGAGTGGAAGGATGTAATCAAGTAGTGTTATTAAAGCTGTTGCTATAGGAGAGTGCCAAGTGAGAAGAATGTTACGAATAAACGTGGCCACTGTGTTCAGTGTGGGTATCAAGCTCGTGGGAGAGGGACTCGTTGGATACTTCTCTCGCGATCTTCTAGTTTGGTCCCTGGAATTAATATTATCCGGAGGCTCGCGATGGGGAAGGATTGGAAACTCCTTAGCGTCATTGAGCTTATACGTTGGTGTGTTAGACGTGTTTCATTTGTCATCCGAAGTAGTACGACCTGTTGTTTCTGTGTTACCTTTTCTCGATTGGCATTTACCCTTAACAGAGGATGTGCCGGTCACTTCTGTTGAGTTATTAGCAACGTGGTTTTGATGTTGCCTACGTTCAGTTGTGTCAGGTGGGTTTGCCTCCACTTTTTCGTTTGAGGAGAGTATGGCTGATCTTGCGGACTTGTATCCAGCGTAGTTCTTGTACTTGTATATGTTTTGTTCAAGTTTGAATTTGGGGCACTGACGAGATGTTGATTCGTGTTTTTTTCCGCAGTTTATACATCTAGATTCTTCTGTGTCGCACTTGCTCCTGTCGTGAGCTCCACCGCAGCGACTGCAGCGACTTGTTTTCAAGCAGGTGCCATGGATATGACCATACGAACTGCAGTTCGGGCACTGTCGAGGCTTTTTAATGAAGGGCTCAACGTTGTACCTCGTGTACCCGATGGTGACGTAGGCAGGTAGGGTGTTAGTGCTGAATACGAGTTTCACAACCTCTGACTTCCCAAGACGCCGAAGGCAGAGAACGGGAGCTGTAGCCCGAACTGAAGATTCTAGCTGGACGTCACTGATGTCTTCCTGCACTCCGTAGATGACTCCCTTGGCTGCTTCACGTGAGTGCGGTGCGTAGGCTTGCACAGGTATTCCTCCGATGCTTTCCAGTTTAAGTAGAGCGTTCGTTGGTTCTGTGTTTCTGCAATCAATTGCGAGAAGGTTCAGTCTTCGATTTGGCCTAACAAGAATGACGCCATCTGGTGCGGTCATTTCGAGTTTTTCAGAGATCTTTAGAGGATTGATTTTCGCAAGTGACTTGTCGAGATCTGTGGGCTTCAGAATCACGGTGAGAGTAGGCTGAAGCGGTGCTGTTGTGATTACGGTCACGCCAGATGATACGGAGCTGATGGCGGTACTTTGCCTCTTGCGGCGCTTTGGAAATTGGAAGGCTTCCGATGAGTCGTCAAGCTCACCAGAAATTTCTGCGCAGGATGAAGCGGCGCTCGATGAGGCCGTCAGATCTTCCATCTGGTTGTCGTTCATTTCACATTCAGCCGCACCTGGACCCGGGCCAGTCACAGGCATCGTAGAGTCGTCAGGTGTTGGTCTAGGTGGCTTTCTTGAGCTTGTAATCTTTTATATTTGCCTGAATTAGCCGGAGTAGAACAATCAGCGTCTTTCCATCAGATCACTTCGTCCCAACTGCTTTTTGCCTGCTACAGAACCTGCTACAGAAGGTCAAAATGCCGCTTCCATCGCTGCTTTCGCGGTCTGTGCTCGTACCTTGTCTCGTGCCTTCCGTGATCACGTGATTGTCGGTGATTGGCGTGATGCGTGTCGTTATACCGCCGCGTCAGCGTGTTGCCCAGAAACGCCACCCATGCACCCTGAACCGGACATTGCGCGTTTATCAGCATTCATCAGCATCGCCAGTCCTTTCGTCGCTTCGCCGAAGAAGGTCGAGCCTCGGGAAGCTCGCGTACGCCAACGCATCGCCGCAGGTTTGAAACGTATACGAATAGAAATCGGGGCGAACCACCTTGAATGCAGTGCTTGCCTGCTGAAACCCGAGCGTTGTGCGACAGGCTGGCACATGGCGCGGCGTGACCTGTTTTACATCGCCACGTTTTCCCGACAGTGGCGACCCTATTATATAGGTCGCTGGAGTCGCGAATATACGGCGTACAAGTGTGCCAAAATGCGCCTTTGGCGCATCGGAAAGAGGGGCACGCAAAAGCGGGATGACGAGGAAGCCGAGCGCGCGCCGTCATTGGTCGAGATCTGAGGAAAGGGGAGGGGGGGGGGGGGGGGCGAAATACATATGACGGGTAAAATAAAACAACAACAAAACGCATGAGGTGCGAAAGGATTAGGCAAACGTGCGCGCCGTATAGACCGTTTTATCGTGGGTAGCGCCATTTTTAGAGCGAGAGAGAAAAGGGGAAAGGGCTACCAGCGATTTCCCCCTTGCTGGTTGTGTAGAAAGAGAAAGTCCCGAATGAGAGGCTTGGCCGGTGTTGGGTGTGACCGGGGAACTGTCGCCATCGAAGCCCGTGTCTATAATTAAGTTTGCGAGTTTAAAACAGAAAAGAAAGCGCACACGAAGTTCGGGCACTGCAGACTCCCAACACCGGCCAAGCATCTCATCCGGGACTTTCACTCTTTCTACACAACCAGCAAGGGGGAAAGCGCCGGTAATCCTTTCCCCTTTTCTCTCGCCCTGGTTTAACTGGAAATCTGTCGCAGCTTAAATATATATATATATATATATATATATATATATATATATAGCAAAAAAAAAGAAGAAAAAAGAAAAAAAAAAGAGAAGGAAACGAGTTTGGGGGCAAAGTAAGAGTTGTCCGGTTGCACGATATAGATATCGCTCTGATCACGCAGTACAAAATGAGCTTCGGTAGAACGGTTTCGTTAGTATGTTTTGATCTTGGCTGTCAGCGGGTTTCTTTTGTTGACAGGGCCGATTCAACAATATTTTGTTTGCCCGCAACCTGAGGCTTTAGCGAAAGCGACACGTGGCGTCCTTCTTCAAGGCGGCCTTATTGACCGAGTAGAAAAACGAAAAAGAAAGAAAGAAAAACAGGATTTAGGAAATATACGAGAGAACAACAGCGCACGCCACGGTAAGCAGTATATTTTGAGCACACGCCGTGTTATCTCACTACCTTGCGCACTTCTGTCTGTGTCTCTTTTATTGGAAGGCGCGGAAGCTAAAAACGGGTCCAGTTTTTGTTGGCACAGCGCGCGCGCCGTAGACGGTTATTTGTTATACTGAACAAAGTCGCCAGCAGTCTGTTCGCCTTGGATAGCAGATAAAAAAAGAGAAAGAAGGGCATGAACAGGCGAAAACCGATTCGACCTTGTTTTTTTTAACCGTCTCTCGTGGTCTTAATATTTGCGCCAAAGTTGAATTGATACAATAGAAGAGATGGATGGATGAATCAAGGATGGATGGGGCTGAACTTTATGAATCGGGCGGCGGCTTGCTCCACCTATAGCCAGTGCTTTTCTTTTTTTTTGAAAAGGGTCTGCGTCTTCATGACTCACTCCCTCGTGACGGAATTCACGTTTTCATCGTAGTCACCGACAGTGAACGCAGGGCGAGGGTTATTATGTTTCGCGCATTTTTGCCTCCGTATTCGGCATTCTTGTAGTCTTTATTAAAGGGGCGATGCAACGATTTTTGTATTTTGCGCAAATACCGCTTAGAACGAGTCCCTGACGTTAATGACCCGTAAAACACCCGTTCGTTTTTCACCACACGCAATCGAAGTCGCAGAAAAAAATTAAGAAAAATGAGCAGAGTTCACCCCCTCAACTCGCAGCCAGAACAAGCGGCCACGTGATCTGGAGCCGATTATATGCCGCCAATGTTGATCATAGCCGCGCGCTGGGGTTGGCAAGGCACAGGACACGCGCTGAGTTCCATACATTGTTATGGTTCGGCTGTTGTCGTCATTGCAGCGATTGGACACAGGACACTACCCGAATGCTTCTCGAGCTCTCGATTATCACGAGCCCAAATCGGGTGTCCACGCCATGCTCGGGTCCAATCTATGAGCCGCATTCAAATATCGTCACTGGGCGGTACTGCTACCGCCCAGCTACGTCATCAATTTTGCGAAGGAGAGATTGAATGAAAACACTCGGTTTTGTCCTCGAAATTACAGCGCAACAAAGGAGTTTCTTGGTCAGTGGCGTTGCGTGCGAGTATCCTTCAGTCCCACTAGTGCCAGTTAGCTCATGTAAAGTGAAAAACATTCTAACTGAATTTCGTTGCACCGCCCTTAAGGCCGAAATTTCATCGACTGCAGAACGATAATAAGACGGTTGGAGCTCGCTACGCCCTGAGTTTCTTAGGTTGTCGGCAAATATATTGACTTTTTTTTTTTTCGTTGCGGCCACAATGTTGAATTCTGACGTAGCTGAGTTGGGGCCAAATAGCAAATCATTTTATTTTTTTGCCAATTCAAACGCGCTAGAATTCCAGGGGTTTCGTACGTTTTTCTTTGCTATACTTAGTTTATTTTAGTTACGCTTTAACTAGTTTTTTTTTTTTTTGGTCGCCCAACTCAACTACGTTTCTTTCAGCATGACAACCGTGATACGAAAACTATCTATATAGGCCTGTTGCTCTCGGCCATCTCGGCCTCGACACGAGCGCATCCTTAAGACGTGCGACCCCACGTAATGCTTGCATTGAGCACAAAGGGGCGCTGCACTGTTTGATTATACTCCAAGCCAGGTTGTTTATACACCAATACTGTTTACAAACAAGCCCGCTTTGCCCACACAGCTGTGGGCACTGCAGAAAAACGAGCAGAGTTCACCCCCTCAACTCGCAGCCAGAACAAGCGGCCACGTGATCTGGAGCCGATTATATGCCGCCAATGTTGATCATAGCCGCGCGCTGGGGTTGGCAAGGCACAGGACACGCGCTGAGTTCCATACATTGTTATGGTTCGGCTGTTGTCGTCATTGCAGCGATTGGACACAGGACACTACCCGAATGCTTCTCGAGCTCTCGATTATCACGAGCCCAAATCGAGTGTCCACGCCATGCTCGGGTCCAATCTATGAGCCGCATTCAAATATCGTCACTGGGCGGTACTGCTACCGCCCAGCTACGTCATCAGTTTTGCGAAGGAGAGATTGAATGAAAACACTCGGTTTTGTCCTCGAAATTACAGCGCAACAAAGGAGTTTCTTGGTCAGTGGCGTTGCGTGCGAGTATCCTTGAGTCCCACTATGCCTGTTAGCTAATAAGACGGTCGGAGCTCGCTACGCCCTGAGTTTCTTAGGTTGTCGGCAAATATATTGACTTTTTTTTTTTTTTTTTCGTTGCGGCCACAATGTTGAATTCTGACGTAGCTGAGTTGGGGCCAAATAGCAAATCATTTTATTTTTTTGCCAATTCAAACGCGCTAGAATTCCAGGGGTTTCGTACGTTTTTCTTTGCTATACTTAGTTTATTTTAGTTACGCTTTAACTAGTTTTTTTTTTTTTTGGTCGCCCAACTCAACTACGTTTCTTTCAGCATGACAACCGTGATACGAAAACTATCTATATAGGCCTGTTGCTCTCGGCCCTCTCGGCCCCACGTAATGCTTGCATTGAGCACAAAGGGGCGCTGCACTGTTTGATTATACTCAAGCCAGGGTCGTTTATACACCAATACAGTGTTTACAAACAAGCCCGCTTTGCCCACAACGCGTGTGGGCACTGCGCGGGCGCGGAAACCTGGTTCGCGCGAGGCGAAGCATTTGCGCATGCCCAGTACCGACAGCAACGCCACCGCAGTGGTGTGACTTCAGAGAGTTGAGTTGGTCTATAAGCGTGTGTCAGTATATGTCTACGCGCAATAGCAATTCGTATACGAAAAAAAAAAAAATATACATATATGCAACAACAGAGAAGTGCAGCTCGAGCTTTCAGTGTCTTATCGAGACGATAATAATGCCTTTCTTGCTCTTATTTTGTTCTTGGTATTTTGTTTTTCCGATAAATTGTCAACCAATGAAATTGTGCCACTTTGGTGCCCGCGAGCAATCTGAGAGAGCGTAATGAGGCACAAGCGAAACGCGACCGAAAAATATTAGATTTTACCCGCCTGAGTCGTTGCTCAAACTTGAGGGCTACAGGCCTATAGAAGGTATCGAGCCACTAAATAAGTACACGCTCAGAGTATCGGCTTTGATGGGTGCTCAAGGTGCTCAAGCGCACGTTCGCCCATAGCTTTGACTGCATAGCCGTAGAATGTCTTCCGCAAGTATTGTGCACTAACTGTGGCTTAGCTTAACCGCAGTTAAGTGTGCCCGTGTAACAGGGGTATTACTCACCCGTGGAGTGGGCATATTCGTCGTCTTGCAGGCAGGGATGGGTATACGGGGCCGTTTTGCATGATATACAGTGCCGGCTTTCTAGAACAGCGTCACAGCTGAGACTGGGTGAAAGAAACCACTGCAAAGGGTGGGGCGCGTGAGCGTTTTGAGACGCGGTTTGAGTCCCGCTCAGCTCGTGCGCTGTCCTTGATAGTGCTTTCCTTCCCCCTCATCTCGGACGTTGTTTCTAGCAAGCCGGCCCTGGAGTGGGGGGATCGGTGGCCGAGTGGGCTAGCGCACACCAGCTCGGAGCACGTGGAGCGAAAGCTCGCGCTGCAGAACCCAGGGATCCTGGGTTCAATCCCCACCCCTGCCCGTTTCGATCTGGATGAGCATCGTACCGGCGTGCGGTCGTGGATCACTACTGCGTGGTGCACGTTAAACACCCCAGGCTAGCGGTTGTACGCACTGGCTAAATTGCTCATCTACAGCGAGTGACTCGTCGCAACATTAAATGGCTGACCAACGACTCGCTGTATAAATAGCCCCACGACCCCCAATTCTTTCTTCGGCCCTGGAGTCACATTTTCGCTTGTTTCGAATTACGCATTTCGAATTAGGGAATCCCATTTTCGAATTCGCATTTTCGAATTACGGATTTGGAAATTTGACTTCCGGGGCTCTGGATAACGTTGTCGGCAGGAAGCTCGGGTAATATTTGTTTGGGCCTGTCGCCGACTCGCGGTCTGTTTAAACGTTTCTGAAGAACGGAAGGCCGTTTCCTGCAATTTTAGATAAAGCTTTAGATAAGTTCAGCCACGACGAGCATTATTGTGGCTGGAGCGTCGTTGCTCTGAAGCTTCGCTTACCTGGTGACTTTGACCAGGTCTACTTTATTGATAGATATGCCACCACACAGCTCACGTTGTGGAGGTCAGACTATTAGGGCCATTCATTACTCCTAGGCTCTATGGTTTTTTTTTTGTTTTTTTTTTTCGCTTTGAAACTGAGAGAGCAATAACTCGTATGGAAGCAGCCGGGTGGGGATTATGCGTTGGAAGGCCGACGTTTCCATATCCATACAAAACCATATAAAGAAAGAGAGCGAGAAAAAAGAAAAAAACATGTTATTACAAGCTAAAAAAGACAACACAAATATATAGAATACTAGTTGTGGCAAGGTTGTTTCATTCTGCTGTCCCGTTCATGTGAACAAATGCCAACACGCGTGCTTGTGAACCATTAAAAACTTTCTGACGCGCGCGCGAGGAAAAGAAAGATACATTAATTTCGCATGATGGAAGATATCTATAGTTCTCGCACGGCTTTTTATATCCAAGGTGACCAACTCTCCTGCTTGGTCTCCTCCGGTTCTTTGTTGCTTCCAAAGTAGAGTGTCCGTGAGACACAGCTCTGCTTGGATGACAATGGTTATCTCATAATCCCTCCTCCCCTTTCACCACACGCGCACACCGTGTCTAGGTCATGTAACACCTCCTGATAACAAAGCCCCGACTTTCCGGCGTTTTCGAAAGAAGGCGATTGGACACAGGTGCTGTCCCAGCGTTCGGCGACTCGTGCACCAATCAGCAAAACCCGAATGCCATCCGAACGTTGTCGCAATACTCGTGTCCAATCGGAGTCCCGCGTGGGCCTTCTTCGACGGACGCCGAAAGTTCGGCACTACTCAACTTGTTGTCTGCACTCGCTGTCACATAAAAAAAAAAAAAAAAAAATCAGCATTAAAAAAAAAAAAAAAAAAACAGATTGCGCATGAAGGTAAAAAGTTCAAAACGCCAAAAGGGCTCTTTTGGCGTTTTGAACTTTTTACTTCTCGATAGAATGACATGAATCTAATCTAAGATACACGTATGCATATATATTTAATATTCAGCGCATGAAGGGGGAATTTAGCAACGTTCTGCAAAGACACTTTTTTTTTTTTTTTTTTAATTATGGTTTTTGAGGTGAATACGAGGAGGAGGTGCTGGCCCCGGAGCGAGATAGATGGGGGCGCATTATTCGTATTAAAAAAGAAGCTGTAGAAAATGAATTAAAAAAAAAAAGGTTTTTGCTTTCGGTATTTGTGGCAACCAAACGCAAACCCTTAACGCTGAAAAAAAACAAAAAAAAACAAATAATAGATGACAACATAACATGGGTTTGGGCCGAGTTTTTGGTATCTCGGAAATCGTCGTCGACGAAGTCATCGAAATGTAATGAGTCCGAGAATTTTTCGCGGAAATATGCATTCGTCGTCCATGGAATGTAACGAGAGAGCGCTGTCGTCGACAGTGTCGTTTGAGCGCTTATTTTACGCGCCTCCTCACGGGTCTCCATAGAACAAGCCATTGCGACTACAAATTCTAAGAATCGCCTCATATGTCGAAAACGAAAGCAAAAAATGAATGACGGTATCGCTTTAGTGTCACGAAATATGATCACGGCCGAAATATTACGTCAAAGGGAAGCCGCGTACTCCACTGAAACCGATTTTAAAGATGCGACCAGCTGCTCTTTTGGCAGGCGGCAAACGGGTTAAACGGCCCGTTCACAGACTTGCGTTTGACTACGACCGTCTAAAATAAAACCGTTTTTTTTTATCCACTTGCGACGGTTTACGGTTGGCTGCATTTTGCGCAACACGTCGTATATGGCCGTCCCTATATCTAGATGCTTACAACCAGGCATGTAGCCGGGATTTTGTTTGGGGGGGGGGGGGGGGGAGCCCATGACAAAATGCTGTATGAGGGGGAGGGGGAGAGGAGATCCCAGCAAAATTGAAGATTTGGGGGGGGGGGGGCTGGGCCCCATGGGCCCCCTCCCTGGCTATGTGCCTGCTTACAACCCGGTCTTGTCTCACTCGGGCGTAGTCAAATGTAAGTGTTTGAACGGACCTTTAGCGTTTAGTCGAGCAACACTATAGGCGACCCGTACCGCAGTTTCGGTTTTACCGAGAACGCCCGAAACCAACCTTTGAGCCGCGATATTTATAAAACCACACAATTTCGAAAACAACAACAACAAGAAACCTTGTAATTCAGGAACACTGACTGAGCTGACAACAGTCGTAATCACGTAATCCCAAATTCGAAAATATCGACCCGAATTGACTTAAAACGAAAGAAACACACAACAGGACGAAACAAATGACGCAGCTTCGTCCTCTTGTGTGTTTCTTTCGTTTTAAGTCAATTTAGATCACCAACGCGCTGAAGTCTTTGATTATTGACCCGAGTTGGCCTCTAAGATCCCCTGGACTATATAGACGTGGCTATAAAAGAGAGAGGTTTGCGTTCTGGCTGAATTCCTTGGCGTGGCATGTCTAGAGACCTTGTCTGTTGACTCTCGTCTCTAACCGCGTATTTCACTCATCCGGTATAAGCTAATATATATATATATATATATATATATATATATATATATATATATATATATATATATTTGTGTATGAAGTAAAACAAGGAGTGACAACTGCGATAAAAACATGAACACCTCCCAGTTGCGTGGCCAAGGGTAAAACAATACGTTTTCCACCATACCGGGAGTTTCGCGTTTCAAGACGGTGACGACCACGCGGAAAGGGTGTATATATATGAGCGACGACTTTCCGATAATGTCCTTCTGTGTATACGATCCTATGTCCGTCTGTATTTCTTTCCGAGTGCCCGTTGTCGTGAGTCACGACTTTGGGCGACAGTCGACCACTGCGTCGTCCTTCCCTTGGAAACGTTTTGGGGCGAGGGCGACGGCATGCCCTCCCGCTCTACTCCCCGCTCCGGAAGACCCTTGGCGTAAAAACCCGCAAGGCCGAAGCTCGCTCCGGCGCGGCTGGCGTCGCCGGCCGGCCGCGACTTGTGTACTATGGTTTGGACCGGCGCGCCTGAGGTCAACCGGACGTCGACTCGTTCTTGTTGATCTCGCCTGTCTGTGCGTTCGTTTGTGCGCGCGTGTCGCTTCACGCTGGAGGTTATCTGGTGTGGCGTCGGGACTTGTGCACGTACAACCTTCCAAGAGTGTTGGTTGGGGGGGCATTAGTTTATTCAGGATTGTCATACTGCTGTGTGTGTGTGTGTGTGTTTCAGGCACGTAGCCAGGGGGGGGGGCATGCCCCCCCCCCCCCCCCCGTAATCTTCCATTTTGCTGGGTCCTCCTCTCGCTCCTCCCCCTCATACAGCATTTGGTCATGCTTCCCCTCCTGGCTACGTGCGTGGTGTGTGTGTGTGTGTGTGTGTTTGTGTGGAAAAAGGGGGGGGGGGTCACGGTGAGTGGTGGTGACGGTATTATCTCTCAGCGTGGCCGCCATTATTAGTTTTACAATTATTATTATTATTATCGTTGTATGGATGAACATCATATATACTGCTTACTTGAAAATAGAGTTTTTATAGTTGCCGTATTCTCGTAATTCGGGCCTTTGCACACGACTGTGCACACCGACGAGAGCCGACACCTTTTTTCGCTGTTTGGTAATACACACTAGCCACAGCCGAAAGGGCCCGCGAACACGGGAAAGGTCAGGTTGGGTGACGTAGAATTTGCGTCACACAATGGACGGGGGAACTATTGTATCGGGAGACGCGTGTCCAACTGCGCGGAATGCGGCCCTCGTCAGTTGTTCGCTATTCTGGGCAATGCGGGAGTGTAGGTGGCTTCTTTTTTTTTTTTTTTTCTGGCGTGTGCACACGAAATACCGCCGTCGTATCATCTACGCGAATCTTCCGCGTGCGGCATGGAACGCTTCCGCCAGACTGCCGTTTTTTTAAGGATTCCGAACCAATATAGCACCTATGAGCGGCGCTCACACTGAAGCTTACAAGGGACAGTCTGTTGCGGACACTGTCTGACTTATATTTCATACTCGTACAAAGGTCGTGTCACCTTGATCATGCAAAAAACTGTCTGCACTTCGAAGCATGCAAAAATGTACGAAGCAAACATGTGAACATGCTCGTGAGGCGTGTCCGCCGATATAAGTCTGTCATCATCGTATCTGCAGGCGAACACCGCGTCTTTTGTATGTTTTCTCGTCCTTCCTTCGATAACGCTCCGGCGTCTCGTAAACTCTGAGCGTGTTCGCGCTGCCAAAGCACGACGGAAGGCAGTGAACGCGTTGTTTCGAAGCAGCGGAAAGAGACTCCTCACCGTTCTCAACTTGTCCGTGGCAATGACGTTAGAGGAGGAAAGACTCGGAACTTGTCGGTCGCTGGAGGACCGCTAAATAAAATAGTCCCTCGATTTCCGCCTGATTACGTCATAGAATTGTCCCGCTGTCCCCGGTCGCGATCCTGGCGGTGTGCCAGTAGCGGTGGTGGATGTGGCAGACGCCTGTTCTGCTGCAGGTCGCTCTTCAGTGTGACATTCCACGGCAGCTTCGGCAGCCAGAAGTTGGGACGCCGCGACGACAGCGACAACTCGCGTTTGCTCGTGCTTTTCGCCTGCATTTCTACGACCAACCGCCAGGATCGCGACCTCCGACAGCGTGATCACTCCGGCTTCTGTGACGTCATTTGTTGCATGTTCGGGTCCACTTGATGTATGGGGGTGGGATATAGGACGCTGTGCGGAGAGCCATTCGTCTGCTTCTTGGGCATTGGTTGCGGTGATGTCAGAAAGACACTGAGCTCTGATTGGCTTTGACTCAAAGGATAGTGGGTAGACCTGAATTGCTAGATTCCTCGAGATCTACCCACTCTTTTTTTTTTTTTTTTCAATCAGCCAATAAGAGTTTGGTGTTCTGATATGATTGGAACCGCCGTGCAAGAAGCCGACGAACAGTGCGCTCCGCATACGCACCAGTCGAAAACGCGCTTCGGGCACCATAACAGCAGGGCGTCTCGTTCGGACGCCCAGCCACTCAAGCACGCGGTCGCCGCCTATAGTCTTGCTTCGGCAGCGCATGCACTGTCGAAGCTCGCGAAACGCCGAAGCGTTATCGAATGTAGGAAGCTAGCACTGCAGAGGTATAGGGAAAATGAAATATCTCTCTGCCGTTCTCAGGGTCTTCTTCGAGGGAATTCTATACCGATTCTCGTGATCCTGGTGGTTAATGGTTGAAGCGACGACACTGCAGACGAATTCCTAATGTCTGCAGTGCTCTGCTGCGTGCACGTATACACCTTTTCCACAAGGGCGCGGCCATCTTGAATGTCGTCACTTCCGGTATGCGGTAAAACATCGTTTTGATCTCTCCATGCCGCTGGAAGGTGTTTACGAAAAATGCGTGAGCGTCACAGATTCTTGTTTTGCCTCATCTATAGTTTCTGGGATATTCCAGGTTGAAATGTTTTTTTTTTTTTTGTCCCGCATACCAGATACGGAACCCACGTGACTGAGAACGAAAGGAAACAGAAAACGTCTATAGAGCGGGCTACAGCGGAACTAGCAGAACACACGTCCGCCTGTTCCAGCTCTGCCGCCGTGCCGTCATTCAGGATCAAGACGAGCGAGCGTGCGATCGTGTGACGTCACAAACGTGTCGTAGTGAATTCACCTCGCGCTGCACTCTCTCCGTCGGGCAGGACGTGAGAACGGCGCGAAAGACAAACAATAAAGACAAAATACAAGAGGAAAACAAGTGTGTGCCAGGCGCGTTGTTGTGCCGCGTGATGGATGACGACTTCATTTGCAGTGTTAAAAAGTGCATTGCGGCGGCGATACGTCTTTGCTTTTGTCGTCCGAGGCGGGAGGTGTGCGCGCTGTGATGGATGGCCGATGGCGGGAAGGGTGCCACATCCGGCAGGCCGCGCCATCTTCTCTGACGCGTGTTCCGGTGCGACGCACGTGCGGGTGACACAAATGCACGAAGCAAAACATGTGAGCATGCTCGTGAGGCGTGTCCGCTGATATAGGTCTGTCATCATCGTATATGGCAGGCGAACACCGCGTCTTTTGTATGTTTTCTCGTCCTTCCTTCGATAACGCTCCGGCGTCTCGTAAACTCTGACGCGTGTTCGCGCTGCCAAAGCACGACGGAAGGCAGTGAAGCGTTGTTTTCGAAGCATCGGAAAGAGGACGCCCTCGCGTTCTCAACTTGTCCGTGGCAATGACGTTAGAAGAGGAAAGACTCGGAACTTGTCGGTCGCTGGAGGACCGCTAAATAAAATAGTCCCTCGATTTCCGCCTGATGACGTCATAGAATTGTCGCGCTGTCCCCGGTCGCGATCCTGGCGGTGTGCCAGCAGCGGTGGTGGATGTGGCAGACGCCTGTTCTGCTGCAGGTCGCTCTTCAGTGTGACATTCCACGGCAGCTTCGGCAGCCAGAAGTTGGGACGCCGCGACGACAGCGACAACTCGCGTTCGCTCGTGCTTTTCGCCTGCATTTCTACGACCAACCGCCAGGATCGCGACCTCCGAGAGCATGATCACTCCGGCTTCTGTGACGTCATTTGTTGCAAGTTCGGGCCCACTTGATGTATGGGGGTGGGATATAGGACGCTGTGCGGAGAGCCATTCGTCTGCTTCTTGGGCATTGGTTGCGGTGACGTCAGAAAGACACTGAGCTCTGATTGGCTTTGACTCAAAGGATAGTGGGTAGACCTCAATAGCTAGATTCCTCGAGATCTACCCACTATTTTTTTTTTTTTTTTTTCAATCAGCCAATAAGAGTTTGGTGTTCTGATATGATTGGAACCGCCGTGCAAGAAGCCGACGAACAGTGCGCTCCGCATACGCACCAGTCGAAAACGCGCTTCGGGCACCATAACAGCAGGGCGTCTCGTTCGGACGCCCAGCCGCTCAAGCACGCGCTCGCCGCCTTTAGTCTTGCTTCGGCAGCGCATGCACGCTGGAAGCTCGTGAAACGCCGAAGTGTTATCGAATGTAGGAAGCTAGCACTGCAGAGGTATAGGTCAAATGAAATATCTCTCTGCCGTTCTCAGGGTCTTCTTCGAGGGAATTCTATACCGATTGTCGTGATCCTGGCGGTTAATGGTTGAAGCGACGACACTGCAGACGAATTCCTAATATCGTCTGCAGTGCTCTGCTGCGTGCACGTATACACCTTTTTCGTTTAGCCTCGTACCCAGCCATGTTGTCCCCATATCCGGTATGCGTTCCGAAAAAAGCAAGAGATTTCAACCTGGAAAAAGAAAAAAATATAGAAAGGACATAACAAGAAGGAATGACGGTTTCAATTAAAATGTTAACATGTTCTATTGGCGAGGCGAGAGGAAAGCGATGTTTTCGCGCATACCGGAAGTTCCAGAATTGAAGATGGCGGCGCCCACGTAGAAAAGGTGTATACACCTTTTCCACAAAGGGCGCGGCCATCTTGAATGTCGTCACTTCCGGTATGCGGTAAAACATCGGCTATGTTCCAAATCTTACCCGAGTAACCTGTCTCCTACGTCAGCGGGTAATACCACGTGACATCGCGAGTAAACGATCCGCGACTTGATTTTGGAACGGCCGGGATAATCACCTGGATAGGACGCGGATTGGCTTCGTCTTGAGCTACGGCAACAAGAAAACAGCAGCGATGGCGGAAAATAGCAGACGATCTCTTTCGATCAGTTAACCGCTTCAAAGTTTTTCTTTGACAGTGACGACGCGGTTTTTTCTGAGATGGCTCCATCGGTTCCTTTTGCTCACCTTCCTTTTGGGCTGAATATTGAGATTAAAGTTACTTATTCCTTTCAGTTAGACGTCAACATTTTTGTTTTGACTAATCTGCGCAATCGCTGTAAGTCTAGTCCAGGTGCCATAAACAGCCTCAACTCATCGTAATTAACACCGATTACGTTTTGCGGATATTTCTTCCACACGGTGTAGCGGTAGAGCGCATGGGGCTTTCTCAACAGTGGTATGTAACTTACGTTCGCTTTGACGCGAATATGATTATAAAATCACAGAGAACACTTCGAAACCGCTATAGACAATTTATTAGGGAGGGAGATGTGGTGGGGTTGTTGACTGGTCATAAAAATAAAATCTTCGATGCCTTCACTGCTTTACAAGCGTTATCCTCTCATTACACACACTCTGGGGAGAAAAAAAAAAGAAAAAAAAAAAAAACAACAACCTTCAAAAAATTTCCACATTATATACTGCTTTCGAACATTTTCATCTTTTAACGTAAGAATACGGAGTTCCCTCCAACGCCGAGGACGAGGATGCGGGGAAGCTCCTGTTTACGCTCGCACTCTGATAATAACAAGTATACCTTCCTGAGGGAAGGTACACGGTCTGGATGTGGTGCAATCAATTCCTGCGTTGAAAACAGCAAATTGCAATAACCAACCATAAATGGCTGCACCTCATTCTTTGTTATTTCGAACGTCCGCCGCCAAAACCAACGGAGCAAACGAGCTTTGACGGCTGTCGGCGCAGGAAGCAGACGACGAACAGATCACGTGACGTATTTACTCGATTTGATCCGGCGTTACCCCCCGATCGAGGAGAGTAGCGCGAGTAATTACTCCGGAGTAAACAACCCACTTCTGGAACGCGAGTTCTGACGTCATCGAGTAAGCGCGAGTAAGTTTTGAAACGCCACGTTGCGAAACCTTTACTCCGGAGTCGGATCGAGTAAATTTTGGAACACACCCATCGTTTCGATCTCTCCACGCCGCTGGAAGGTGTTTACGAAAAATGCGTGAGCGTCACAGAATCTTGTTTTGCTTTTCTGAAAGTGCGCCGCCATCTTGAATTGACGTCACTTCCAGTATGGGCGAAAACATTGTTTTGCCTTTGCCACGCCAATAGAGGGCATTTAGGATATAAGCGTAACCGTCACACTTTCTCGTTTTGCCTCCCCTTTATTTTTTTACTATTTGCAGGTTGAAACGTTGGATTATTTTTTCGTCGCCCATACCGGATACGGCTATTAGGTGGCTGGGGACGAGAGTACACAGAAAAGGTCTATAGTAGTTTATGGGATATTCCAGGTTGAAATGTTTTATATATTTTGTTTGTCCCGCATACCAGATACGGAACCCACGTGACTGAGAACGAAAGGAAACAGAAAACGTCTATACACCAACTCATGTTTACAAACAAACCGGAGCGCCCGGAGCGCCCCTAGCGGACACCACCGGCGCCGCGCATGCGCGATGCGGGTGTGGGCAAGAAGCTCGCCGTCGCCCATAAACAAACCATTGAAATGCAATGTTGTCGGCGTCTGTGTGAGTCCCCCTGCCCTTTTTCGCGTTCGAATTGTTGGTTCTACGTCTTCCTGGTGACGTCTGACTATCTTGAGCGGTGTCAGCGAAATTACCGAGGCTCGTTACACCGCAAAACTTCGCGTGAATAATGTGACATGTGGCGATTCATTCCGCGTGGACGCCGCAGATTGTACGCTAAAGCCTGATTCGCATGATGAGATTTCGCTCGCAATTTTCAGTCACGACGCCGCTCGGGCAGCAAAAGCGTGAACTGTAGCTGAGGTGGTCGACGACGATACTGAAAATCGCAAGCAGAATCGGACCAACTGAATTAGGCATAACAAGTCGGTGTTGGTCACTGGTAACAATGACCAACATCTCCTTGTATCTACTGTTTAGATCGAGCCTGCTTACCAATCTTCAAATTGAGGTCTTTTGAGGCCTGCACTCACTTCTTATCGCAAGTACCGGGCCAACATTTGGTCTACGGACCGGTGTCGTCTAAGAGAGCAGACGACAAGCAGAAACGTTTGAAAGAGCAGACGACAATTCGAACAACCAGGCGGCCGTTTGAACTTGAAGACGCACTGAACGTAGTCCGCAGGTGGTCCGCACAACTTGACAGTTTTCTGGCGTTCATGTTGGAACAAGACAAATAAATCTAATGACCACAAGTATCTGTGAATTCAACCCAAAGTGCTTCCCGCCCAAGCAATCGTTGTCAAACGGCGTCTGCTTTTTCCTTTTCACGGCAGATATCCAGAATCTCGGACGAACCGAGCACGTAAAACTGACTTTCAAACCTTTCTCGACACTTTTGGTACGGCCCCAGTCGCGGCATTTTGACGAGAAGGCAGGTTTCTTTCTGGTTCCTTTCAAAACAACGCAGGAATACACGTCTGGCATGGGGACTTCTGCCCACAGCCCCAGACCGGAAGTGCGACCGACGCGCCACTACCGCGCCGTGACGTCACAGAGATGAGTTCGTGTATAGAGCGGGCTACAGCGGAACTAGCAGAACACACGTCCGCCTGTTCCAGCTCTGCCGCCGTGCCGCCGTTCAGGATCACGACGAGCGAGCGTGCGATCGTGTGACGTCACAAACGTGTCGTAGTGAATTCACCTCGCGCTGCACTCTCTCCGTCGGGGAGGACGTGAGAACGGCGCGAAAGACAAACAATAAAGACAAAATACAAGAGGAAAACAAGTGTGTGCCAGGCGCGTTGTTGTGCCGCGTGATGGATGACGACTTCATTTGCAGTGTTAAAAAGTGCATTGCGGCGACGATACGTCTTTGCTTTTGTCGTCCGAGGCGGGAGGTGTGCGCGCTGTGATGGATGGCCGATGGCGGGAAGGGTGCCTCATCCGGCAGGCCGCGCCATCTTCTCTGACGCCGTGTCTCCGGCTGCGACGCACGTGCGGGTGACACAACAAAACGCACTAAGGAAAGAAAACAAAAACACGAAAGTTGTCGCTAATTTGTCGTTAAAGGTGCACCGATATTCTGTTGGAGTGTTCTTCTCTTTATGCGGTAGCTTACGGACGCTACATGGTACCCAAGAATACTCGCATGCAACGCCACTGACCAAGAAACTTCTTTGTGTCGGCGTAATTTCGAGGATAAAAGCGAAAGTTTTCTTTCAGCTTATCCTTCGCAAAACTTGATGACCTTATATAACTCGGAGTCGCTGTGGTGGCATGGTCCCCCGAGTGACGATATTTGAATGCGTTTGGACTCGTGATAATCAATAGCTCATCAAGCGTTCGGGTATGTGGTTCGTGCCCAATCGCTGCAATGACGACAATAGCCGAACCTTAGCAATGTCTGGATCTCAGTGCAGGTCCTGTGCTCTTCCAAACCCAGCGCGTGACTAGGATGAGCATTAATAATCGCTCACCATCACGTGTCCGCTTGTTCTCGCTGCGAGTTGGGGAGGGAACGCTGCTCGTTTTTCTTCAATTACTTCTGCGACTACCATTTTGTGGGGAGCAAAACTAACCTGTGTTTTATAGGTTATAAACATAAGGAATTCATTCCAAAGTGTATTGCGCAAAGTAAAAAAAAAAAAAAAAAAAGTCGTAGTTATTTAAAGGTGTTTAAGTTTTTTTTTATATATACATCTTCTGCTTATAGCGATAACTTGACTTGCGCCCTCTGAGGTTCCTAAAACAAAATCCATAATTACTCCCATGCGCGTTTCATTTGCATATTGGAGATGGATTAAACATTCGTGTGGTGGTCGCATGTCCAAAAGTTCCCGTCAGCCAGTCGCAAGCCGTGGCTTCTCGCGGTAGACAAAAGTCACTGCTCAAAAACGCTTATTTCTCTTAAAAAAAAAAAAAAAAAAGAAAAAACAGATATAAATGTTATAGTTTCCTAAATTCGCAATTTTTGTTTTGCTGGCGCTTGTTTTGATGTTCATGTGCCGACGAGACCGAGACACTCCTGTCAATGAAGCTATATAAGTTCACGTGCGGTCCAAGCTGGCGTCGCCTCGACTCGAATGGTTGCTGAATAGGATAGCCTTGTGCACGCATTCTGGTTGAGCGAATGCTGACAGCTGTGGTCACCAACAGCACACGAAACACAGGGCGAAACTAATTGCAGTGCTTCCCGAACGCTTCTACTTTGCGACCCTATGAAAAGTATAAATATCACGTCGCGACCCCCCCTCCCCCAAAACACAACCACACACACAACCACACACACAACCACACACAACCACACACACAACCACACAACGACACACACACACACACACACACACACACACACACACACACACACACACACACACACACACACACACACACACACACACACACACACACACACACACACACACACACACACCAGTATTTTACGATGCCAGCTTTTTCGGTTTTAGTGCATGAACAGTAATGCTCGAAAGTGACGCGGAAATTGTATAGTATATGACGGTTAATATATTCAAAGCGAATCACCTAAAGGGATACTGAACCGAAATTTCGAGCTCACTAAACAAGGCCGGGCGGATAGGCGAGAAACTGCAAAACAAAAATATATCACTCATACGGCGATATATCTAACGGATCGCCGTATTTTTTGGAAAAGAAGTGCGCGATTGAACCCGGCCGACGAGGCCGACGAGACAAGGCACGTCACGATTCCCATTCTCTCTCCTCCTCGCTACGTCCCGTCAAGCTGGTGAACCGAAGCGAGGAGGAGAGAAGCGAGGCCGCTTCTCCTCATTCTCAAATTCTCCCGGAGGACAGTGACGTCAAAGACCTCGCTTGATCGCGCCCTTCTTTTCCAAAAGTACGGCCATCCATTTGAGATATCGATGTACGAGTGATGTTTTGGAGGTCGTGGCGTCCGGTTCAACACTTCTGCAGCCTTACTTTGCGAAATCCAAATTTCGGTTCAGTATCCCTCTAAGCTCAGAACCATCGCAAAAAAAAAAAAAAAGAGAAACAACGCATGTTAGCAGGATTGATTGTTTTTAAACAGATTGTTTTGTTAGCTATAGCACAGTTTCTCAAAAACATACCGGAGTTTGCACTCCGCAGTTCTCAGTTTCGGCTCAGTGTGGAGCCTGTTATACCTTGTTTCCATCGACGCCAGCGCGGAGAGTTTTACGGGTCGTTTTCAATGAGAAAATCATCATGAACGAACGTCGTGTGACCGAGCGTCATGTGAACGGGCGACACGCTGGGGGCGTTACACAATCACGTCACGTCACCTAAAACACAAATCCACTTTCCCCGCTAAATTTAACGGGGGAAATCAACGTCGTCTGACCTGATTTAACGTGACCGATAAAATAATCAAGTTTCTTCGAAGAAAAAGAAAAAGAGAAAAAAAAAGTGGTTTGTGCGGGACACATTGTGTGCACCCCAGTCTTTGTGTGCATGATCAAGCTTGTGTAATTTTTCAAAGTTCCCGAGAGAGAGAGAAAAAACTTTATTTAAGAAATGAGCCGCGATGTCGCTTTCGTTTGTCTTGCTGTTAACAAGACCGCGATCATTGGGTCGTTAACGAGGCTACGATATCGGCGCACGCGGTGCCCGACCACTGACAGTATGCCTATAGATTTCAGTGTTTACAACTGCTCGATTAGAGTCACGTGGTTTCTGGGCCGCGCTTGTAGCATACACGCTGCGAGGAGAAGGAGTCGAAAGCTCGGGTCATCTGCGAGCTTCTCCATCCTCTTCTCTTCCTCACGCGGCCGCTGGCACAAAGCGCTCTCTCTTCGCAGAAAGCGCCCACATTATTAAATTGCCAACGCGCTCTACGGTTTGAGTTGCCGCCTCTCAAACCCACGGGCTCTCTAACGATTGATTCCCGCAGACTGTGCCGTTACGAGAGGCGACGGCGTCACGCGAGCGTCGCCGTCCAACGACGCACGTATGCGACGCGTGACGAGGTGTCATCGCTCCGTCGACAAGGAAAAAGCGGCGTCAACAACACGCGCGACAACATTATCTCGTCGAGCAGAATTCCACGACGTCCGCGGACGCGCGTTGCATGATCCTGCCTACCTCGCACATTCGTTTTTTTTTTTTTTTTTTTTTTTTTTTTTTCCCCTTCTTCGCCTTTTCCCTTTGCCGACACATAGAGAGAATTGGAAGTTAGTGCCAGCGACAGCTGATTCGGTCGTCCATAGGTCTGTTTCTCTCGGTCAGGGGGTCGCTTGAATGTCCACGTGACGAGACCACAAAAAGAGGCGCCTCATGGTATACAGCGTCCGCAAAACGTGAAGCGGCGTCCTATGCAGCGTCCCGTCATCGCGCACGATGCACGGGCATAAAAATACCGTCTGTCAGCGTCCCTCGGCGTCTGTCGACGGGCGCTGATCGACAGAGCGTTTGAAAGGACGCACGTGACGCACAACGGCAACGCGACCTAAAAATGACCGATCTTACTCGCCAGGGGCGCTGCTCAAAACTTGAGAGCTACGTCTCTACTGTAACGGACGATTTGAGAAACGCGGGGCGTTACTTGTTATGTTCCCGCATTTTGCTTCATGATTCGGACTTCGAAGTTCTGAGATTCGAAATGCGCCAAAAAACAACAACAACAACAACAAAACAAGGACAGCAGGAAGAACTGGACGAAACGATGCACTGTGGGGACGTCCAATTCTTCCTGTTGTCCTTGTTGTTGTTGTTTTTTGGCACTTTTCGAATCTGAGATGAATTCTTTCGAGGTTCTTATCGGCATGATGCCGATACGAGGGACAATGAGATTCCGGAGTCTTATCTACTGTCGCGTTTGCTCCGGATATCAGAGAAATGCGTGAGAGTGAATTCAATTTTTTTTTTTCGTTCGCATTGATAGGCGAGCGATTGGTATAAACAATTCTGAGATAAAACACGCGCTTCGCTTAATTTTCGCAGGTGGCGACATTCTTTTGAAGCTCCGGCTGCGGGGCGGTGCGGGTTATATGCACCTTTTCCACAAGGGCGCCGCCATCTTGAATGTCGTCACTTCCAGTATGGGCGAAGACATTATGCTTTGCCGTCGCCACGTCGATAAAAGACACTCGGGATTTAGGCGCGTAACAGTCACCCGTCCTCGTTTTGCCAGAGCTCTATTTTTTTGTTATTACTATTTGTAGGTTGACATTTTTTTTACACTTTTTTCGTCGCTCATAATTCACATGTCCACCAGGTAACTAAAAACAAAAATAAACGAGAGAAGAAAAAAGAAAAAAAAAAAGGGAGGTGTATAGGAAGCGAATGTGGTGGCCTACAGCAGCAAAAGGCACTGGACGGCGTCATTTTGTCCCTACAAAATGTACTTCGCCATTCGTGTTTTTTGTCGCCATTCGTAATACAATGTATCTATTAGTTTTACTTGGTATACGCAGCATATCGGGTAAAACCCGATTTTACCCAATTTCTACACCCCGAACATGTTTCAGGAGAATCGGGTTAAACCCGATTTCTTTCCGAATTCCAAAACCACGTAACCAACCTATCTATTTTTACGCCGCATGGTGTTTGCGGTGCACACGCGCTAGCTATCCTACCTCGGGCCAACAGGGACCTATAGTTCATTTCGCAAGCTGCCTGCAGCACTGTAGACGCTACACGACTCTCAACCAACCTACGGAGGCCGGCTGAGGAAAAGCGGCAATAGTCACTGGAGCCTCGGAAGGACATTTCCGTCCCCCCGCTGTGCAGGTGGAACCGCCTCAGCACGCCATGTAGCTTCGGCCCTGCTGCACGCAGCTTGTGAAATGTACTATCAATCCCCCTTCGACCGCTGAGGTGTCGACGCCCAGCATTATCTCTCGGGTAGCACGGCCATCTCGCTGGCGTCCAACCTTCCTTACGAACAACGTCCGAGCCAGTCAGTCGCGTAAACAGATCGGAAAAACTTAACACGTTTATTCCATAGCGAAATGTCTGATCGAAGACGACCGTCCCTCGAACGGTCATGGTTTTTGTTGACACCTGAGGGGAAGGAGGATTCCGTGGGCGGTGCTTCCCTTGAAGCGACCGACGGCAATCAAAGCTGGAAAACCCTGATGTCCCCCCGATTACCAGCTTGAAACAGACCCCTAATTTTAACGCGTTAGCGTTAAAAAACTCGCAATACGCTCCGATAAAAAAAAAAAAAAGAATTATTATTGAGTACATTTGTAAATTAATTAATTTAACCCGAAAAAACCCGAATTTCGGAATGTTTCCACAAAAAAACCCGCTTTCTCCCCGATTATCAGCTTGAAAAATAGCACCCGATTTTCGCCCCCTGAATTAAAAATAATATAAAACCCGAAAACGAACAACGCTGCATATCCTGTGCCTCAGCGCTAGGTGTTTGCTCGAAAGGAAACGACATTTCGCTGGAGAGAGGAGTAAATGTTTTACACTGTTACAACGTAAGAATTGCAGTAGAGCAATGCCTAATGCGTCTAAAAACGCTTCGCATAAATATATATACGTATATATATATATATATATATATATATATATATATATATATATATACACACAGGCTATTTCACGAAAGGTGGACAAATTCGATATTGCGAAAACTACGCGTCGCAACAAAAAAAGACTTGTGTCGTTTTGGTCCTGGGCCACGGGCCTATTTAGGAAAATTATTAAAATCCGGGATAATTAGATTGTTAATTATTTTTGCCTAATTAACTTTTGTTAATATATTGTGTTTAAGGGCATGGTTTCAATTAGAAAATTGCTCAGCATCATCGAAAAACACTAAATCAACAAATTGCAGAACGATGGAAGGCACGCGCAGCATTTTACCGCTTTCTGAAAAGCCGCACAAATTCGACGGGTTTTTAGGTTTCGGTTTGCTATCGGAGTGCACCTGAATTCTGAACCGCGTCGCGCGATGACAGCGCAGCAGAGGTTGGTTGCACTATTTCTCCACGGGGGCGCGGTGCCGTCGGTGTTGAGATGCGCTCCGATAGCAAACCGAAACTTAAAAACCCGTCGAATTTGTGCGGTTTTTCAGAACGCCGTAAAATGCTGTGCGTGCCTTCTATCGTTCTGCAATTTGTTGATTTAGTGTTTTTTCATGATGCTGAGCAGTTTTCTAATTGAAACCATGCCCTTAAACTCAATATCTAAAAAGTTAATTACGCAAACATAATTAACTACTTAATTATCTCGGCCTTTAATAATTTTCCTAAATAGGCCCCTGGCCCAAGACCACAACCACACAAGCTTTTTTTTTTTTGTTGCGACGCGTAGTTTTCGCAATATCGAATTTGTCCATCTTTCGTGAAACACCCTGTATATATATAGGGATGAGCTTTTCTTCATCATAACTATATACATGTTAGTTTGGCTTCAGTAGTTATCACAGACGGCTGAGCTAAATATTTGACGAATTATGACGCTTTATCGCATCGTAATTTGTTTCGAATGGGTGCCGTGACAACTGAAAAGCAACGGGACGTAACTATAATACTGTATTACGACACTTGTCAGAATAGTTATCATAGAGCTACATATCTACATTGATCTGCGTGACAGGAATTCGATTTTCGCCCTGGTTTCCTTTGGGCTCTATCGCTCATTTGGTTCGTGCACCGTTCGTATACCTGCTGATATTGCCTGGTTAGGGAAAGGCTTCTTTCCCCATTGGGGAGAGCTTTTTAGTCTAGGGACAGTCAGAGCCGTATATGTAGATAGTTTGGCCATTCGTTGGGAAGTATAGGAGACAAATGAGGAGGCGCCATTGGCCAAAAGCGGGCTGGGCGTGTCCCAGGGCGTCTTCAGAAATTCGAATGTGACCAACCAGAAGCCGGAAATAATACCCTGGCGGTGGTCGCGAGAAACAAACCTGATAACTGCATTGGAGTAACTCTCGATGACTGAAAATATGGTACACGTGATGTTTCAATCACGCTCATCCGAAATGATGATGGAAGAGTGCGACTAGCGGAACGATTGACATAATCCGTATGCCAAGCGCCGAGGGCCGGGAATCTGCCGTCCGAGAGGTCACACTCTGTCCGATCAAAACAGAGTTGAGCGGCGCATTCGTTTCTTACATCTTTCTGCATGATCATGATCAAAACAACCCGCGTACCCTATTTTCAACCACAAAGAGTTACTACACTTCACTCTTACGCACTTATTAAAACTATATACGAACATAGACCTTTGATCAGAACTGTTTCTCGCTACCACCGCTAGGGGATTCTTTTCGGCTTCTGGTTGGTCAAGAGAGCATGCCAAGCCCTCTTTCTGCGTATAGTGCACGCCCTGGCTCTGCCTGCACCTCCCATTGACCAAACTCTCTACCTATACGGCTCTGGGGACAGTTTGCAGGGTCTACCGGATCTATACACCCTGCGTCTGGAGGGTGAGTAGCGAGTTATATCATGGGACTCAAACATCCATACATGCAGGCAAATGACCGTGCTTTCTGCCTTTTTCCTTCCTTTCCTTTTGCGTATGGAAAGACGTTACTGTTCGTCACGGGCTAGATGCACTCTCGTGGACACATTGGCCGCGTCCACTTAGGAATGTTCCTCCAGATGTTTATTTCGTTATCTGGAGTCTCCGCGTAACCCTCCCTTACAACCAGCTTATCTGATCGTGAGGCTTACGAGAATTCGAGATAAACCGATGCGGTAGGATCTGGCGTTTTTTAACGCCACATATCCGTTTTTTACCATCATAAATGTTATCACCCTCTCGAAGAAGAACAGAAGGGGGTTCATGAACCGTCGCACAAAAATGTGACGAGGGACAGAAAACGTCAACAACCAAAAGACGCCCTCACGATAACGACGTCCCCCCCCCCCCCCCCCCCCCCCCCCGCCCCCCCACAGCGTAACCGAAACACTCGAAAAAAAATTGCACTTCATCGTTTTTTGTCGCGTTCCGCTTCCTGTTTTTATCGCATGGACTCGCCTTGATTGCAGCGGAAAACCGCAAGCTCTCTCCGGAGCCAAACAAATGACGGCAGACGCGGTGAGCAATTATACCCTCCTCCCAGCTTTGTTTCCATATAGTAGTTTGCTGACAGAATCGATTATAGTTAAGCCTCTCCGCTCTGCATGACACCGTCACGACGTCGGGCGTGAGTGACGCTACTTTTCCCCTTGGAAACTGTAGACGTCAAGACTGTTTACTCTATTTTATGTTTGTTGTTCGCGATCGCCGCTTCTGAACGCGTCCATTTTGGCAGAGTCACTAATCCGGAGCGCAAGTTCGTCTGCTTCTTCTTGAGCTGCAGGTTGCGGCACGTCAGAACGCCGACCTCTGATTGGCTCCGAATAGAAGGACAGCAGGTAGACGTCGGGGCAGCTAGCGTTGAGGTCTACCCACTACAGCCCTCCTCCATCAGAGCCAATCAGAGCTCGGCGTTCTGACGTCGGCTGCCAACTCCTGCGCGAGAAGCAGACGAACTTGCGCTCCGCATATAGGTTAAGAAACGCAGGGCACGGTCTATTACGAATCACGTTTCTCGAATGGTGATTGGTCCTTCGTCGTTCTCATCGGCTCATATACCGCGCAATCTGATTGGCTGCGGAGTCATAATGAGATGCTGGAGACACATCCGATGCAGCCAATCAGGGAGCGCCAAAAGTGCATCGTTACGGTGCTCCTCGTTTTTGTGGGTTTGTCGCCGCCGCCTCGTCTCCTCCTTTCCCTCAGCTCCTCGGCGCATAGTCAACCCCTTCTAGACTTGGTTTCAGCTTAGGTCCGAGCGTGGCCGTTGTTGTGAGCTGAAGGTCCAATCAAACAGCGCAAAAAGCGCAACGTCATGGCGTTCTTCGCTCTTGATAGGACGAGCCGGCGGAGGAGCACGCACAGAAAGACGGCAAACACCGCTGGTCCTATCAACTGCGGAGTGCACGCCATGACGGTGCGACTTTTTCGCCATTAGATTGGGCCTTCGGCTCATAACGTCAGCCACGCTCGGACCTAAGGTGAATCAAAGTATAGAACACTGTAGTCAAGCTTTGCGAAGGGCATGCTCACTGTTGCCAGACCGGTGCCTCAACAGAGCGTTTTCCACCCGCGGTGTCAAGACTAGCTTTGGATGCGTGGCTGCCTTCAAATGTGCGTACGTACATGATGCACGTACGCCACCCTACGTGCACTTTAGTGGAGTGCATTTCGTACGTCTCGACCACAGATGCACGATGCACGCGAAAGAATCGGGCACCACGTTTCCCCTATATCTTCCATTAACCATTGCCATTTTGGCTTCCTCGACGCTTCCGGTGCAAAATGGCGTCGCTTCCGGGTAATGCTTGGAATCTGCAGTCTGCCCTTTTCTGCCTCTTAGCGAGTGTTTTTCCCCTTCGCTGTGTAATTTCTTTTCTTGTGTCCGCCGACCGGAAGAGGGGAAGGGAAGAGGTTATCGAACGTGGCGCATCGTAAGTGTCGTCTGCGTTTTTGTTTTTGCTTTTTGTTATTTTTATTCTGGGGCGTGAGCGATCGGTGCGCCACCGTCCGCTATCGACCGCTGTTCACCCCCGCTCTCGCGCCACGCCAAGCCTCGTCGGGGCCGTAAGATACTTTTGTGTATTATTGTAGGGAAAGACCGGCGCGGAAAGGGGGAAGAGAAAGGGGAATTCAGGCCAGACTAGGGAACGTCTGGGGTCATGCTGGGGACATTTCGGGGCAACATGAGGAATGCGTCGGTGGATCTCGGGACATGTGAGCGGAGTCTTGCGGGAGTTTGGGGAATTTTCTGGGGAGGCGAGAAAGGAAGCACGGGGCGCCACACTCGTCGTTGTCTTCCCTTTTCCGGGTACTTGGTTTTTCTCCCCACTCCGTGCCCCTTTTAGTTTCGTTTGTTTCTCGAGTGTTTTGGCGTCGAGGGCCGAACTACGGCGCTTCTCCGGTCGCCGGCGTTTGGGAGGGAAAGGCGGAACTCGGCCACGACGCATGCGCGGTAGTACGTATAGTACGCGTGCGTCTCTTTGTGCTTGGCGCTCTTGAGCACGCTTTTATGGGCCACTGGCGGTGGCATTTGCGTTCGTGTGTCTCTTTGTGCACTACCGTTGTTGGCAGAGGCCATGTGGCGTGCCGGGGATTCATGTTACGCTCTGTTTTTTTATTTAATTTATTCCCCTCGCCAACTTCGATTTTTTTGCATCTTGGGGAGATAAAAGAAGCTAGAAACAGTGCGCAATAGACCCGTGTCACCAAGCGAACTGCGCAGGCGCGCGCAGTGGTGCCGCCGCCATTCTACTTGTAGTCATCGCTTTCCGGCTTCCCGGCTGCATAGGGCTGCGTGTACATCGTAGATTATCGTTTGGAACGCCCCGGTATCAGCTTGGATTCTCCTGCATGCCTGTACTTCATAAAATTGTGTTGATTGTGATGTCTTAATTTGTCAGCAAGCGCAGAAAAGCAGTTCCAGTCGTCTTATCGCTTTAGAATCGTTTTGTCGTCTGCTTCTTCGTCTTCGTGAACGCGTGAGCACACTGCCGTTCACGCAGCGGTTCCACTGCGGCCGCAGGAGAAAAACAACGACGCCACTACTCAAGCTTTCCGGCTGCTCGGATGTCTCAATTAACTTGGAAACTGAACATCTAGTTGAATTGCAAAAAACAAGAAAATTCGAGAGACCATCGGCTTTGTGTAGCACCGTGGAACAGCGTCAAATGTGTTGGTGAAAAACTGAGCTTGGTAGTGTTCAGTCTTGTGCATAACGTTTAATCAACAATGAAGTAAGAGGAGCTAAAATAGACTTTGTCGGTGAGTGATAGTTTTCTAAAAGTTGTTTCATTCTGGTTGACAGCCTGTGCGACAGGGTACAGATGAACTGCGGGGAGAAGCCTGCACACAGAGAAGAAATCATCTACAGAAAGGCCATGCCTGATGCGCCGTAACAATTGTCATCTCTCAAAAAGAAGCAACCATGCAAGGTACCTGAAAACTTGGGGTGGAGATGATTTTTCGTGTACAGTATCTATTCAGTTTCGTTTTGTTTACGCAAGCTCCGAACGCTAAGAGTCGCCCGACGTTAGAAGCTTTTTTCTGGATCAGTAGCGCCAGCCTAATAGACAACCCCAAAATAGGTTAGGCTCGTTTGTAACATTTCTGCCGGTAAGTGTTGCACTTCTAAATTGCTATATGTAGTGTTTTTTTTTACGTTTTGTATGAAAAAAAAAAAATGAAAACCGCTTCCGAAAAAAGTTGTTTTATTTCAAGTGATGCATATCAAGAATCACTGCTTTTTTTTTAGTGATTGTCCTGATCTTTTGAAGCACAGTTGTGCTTAAAACATGTCGTCACATGAACAGTTATAACCACCAAAATTCACTGAGCAAAAAATGTATTCAAAACGGCCTCACCAAACTTATACCCCTGTCAGACGGGCACCTCAAATAACATTTACCCCAAATGACATTCAGTGTAAATGTCATTTAGGCAGTGTCACACGGCAACTCAAATGACATTTGACTTAAATGACATTCGAGCTCAACTGAGTTCTCCCAAACTCATGTACGGCTCGTAAATGTGTAGTCTCGTCAACAGCGGTCAGCACAAGTTCCGGGAATTGAAATAAAACATTATAAATAATATAAATACAATTGAAAACAATGCTTGTAGCAATTATTTTTAGAAAAAAATGCTTATAACGTGTATATCTCGCACACCTTTTGCGATATATTTGTTTAATATACTCGCGGTCTCAGTTGCGCGTCAGGAACGCGATCCGACGTTCCGGCAGTTCCGGATCCATCGCACTACGATCATTGTCGTCAGCAGGCTCCATCGCTACAGGGGCACGGTCTTCGCTTGAATCGATCGCAGACGTAAGCGTCAACGAGGTATAGACCTTTCCAAAAAAGAGCGTGTGGCCGGTGCCATTTTGAGCGTTCGTGCGTATGGCGCGTGCTTTCCTCGCTTTACGAAGCGACGAACATGCACGTGCTGGGCTGTGAAGATGGCACGCTGGACTGTGATTTTGTAAACATTGGAAAGGTCTATACGAATCCGGCGAAGAACGAAAGAGCGCGAGGAACAACGGCGAGCAAGATGCACGGAGTTCCGAAAGCAGACGAGCCAAGCGGCGGAACGGCTACGGCTACGGATTACTTGGGATTGCTGACGTCGTGTCATAGTTGCCACAAAACACCTTGTCTCCTTCAAAACGTGTACTTAGTTTTCATCACCGTGTTTGAATTTTATATTCTGAGAATTCATTACATTTTATTTACTTGGTAAACAATAAAATAAGCACTAGTTTGCCGGGTTAACAGCAGACCGCTATCGTGATAGACATCACCTAAATGACATTTGAGTTGCCCGTCTGACACGACACGACTTAAATGTCATTCGAAAATCCTAAAGGCCTTTAGCGTAAATGACATTCAAGGTGCCCGTCTGACAGGGGTATTAGTGGAGATAGACCAACGGATAGACCGCTACGGAGCGAATGCTCAGAAAGATTCCAACGTACGGAACACTTCGGCACGCTGTGTGTCTCGTGCGCTGTAATCTTACACTTTTTAGCTGACGTGCAATAGGTGAATATAAATTATGAATCAAATCGTGAAACAAATGGAAAAACGCTATTTTTCCTGCCGCTCTGTCCGGCTCTGTTTACCTTTTTTTGCCGTGCTGCTTTCTTTCGGGAAGACATAATATCCGAGGCCTTTTTGCCTGGTGCTGTTATTGTAGCACCGTGGCATACAACGGGTGAAGCCATCCATTGAAAACCATGAGTAAACACCCGGCTAAACGTCTCGTGCTAACCCGAAAATTTCCAAACGCCTGGCGGGCGTACAATGCGCATTGACGCGGCGGGAAACTGGGGAGAACTACAGGTACCAGCATGCACCGCGGCAGCGGTGGCGTCGCGCAACTCCTGGTGAAATCGGTCTATTGCCTTGTTAAAAGACCGTTGGCACGACCGCGGGCACAAATAAACACGCACGCACTTTTGGTGAGTGAAGCTGCGAAGCATTCGACTTTTTTATTTTGCAGGCAACACTGCGGATTCAGCAGTCTATCAGCAGTAGGCTAGAGGCGAACCTGCCTAGGTTCGAGCTCAACCTTTTCGAACTTTTAACGCCAGGTTCGACACGAGTTCGACTATTATGATTCCGAGGGTAGAAGCGCTAAAAATACAGCGGACAAGTGAAAGAGACGAACAAACCAAAGCGCTACTTAAAACTAAAATTTACTAAAACAAAAATAAAAATAAAACAACAACAACAACAACAACATAAGTATATATACACTCTAAGAAATGCCTGGGCGTCCACTTACCCGCAAAACACTCAAAGAGCCAATCCCTGCGGTCTAGGAAATCAGCTCAGCGAATGATGAGGCGGAACATCCGTTTAGACCTAAAAATGAAGTCTGCGCTGTGGCATTACGCAATGCAAAACGTCATGCTTGCATTGCGTAATGCCACATCGCAGACTTAATTTTAAGGTCTAAACAGATGTTCCGCCTCATCATTTGCTGAGCTGATTTCCTAGACCGCAGAGATCGGCTCTTTGAGTGTTTTGCGGGTAAGTGGAAGCCCAGACATTTGTTAGAGTGTACATTATGAAGTCAATACATGTGATGACAGAAATGCGATATTATCAAATCAATGCCTATCTATCTGCTATCTACTTGACGAAAGATGAAAAAAAAAATTGCGTTGGCTTTGAGGTGGCATTTTTTTTTTAAATTCTTCCGTAAAGTAGATAGCAGATAGATAAGCATTGATTTGATGATATCTCATTTCTGTCGTCACATGTATTGATTTCACGGTGTATATACAGGGTGTTTCACGAAAGGTGCACAAATTCGATATTTCGAAAACTACGCATCGCACAGAAAAAAGGCTTGTGTCATTTTGGTCCTAGGCCAGGGAAGGACCTATTTAGGAAAATTATTGAAGTTCGGGATAATTAAGTTGTTAATTATTTTCGCGTAATTAATTTTTTTTTTAGATATTGAGTTTAAGGGCATATTTTCAATTAGTATATTGCTGAGCATCATCGAAAAACACTAAATAAATTGCAAAACGATAGAAGGCACGCGAGGCATTTTACGGCTTTCTAAAAACACGCAACTTCGACGGGTTTTTTAAGTTTCGGTTTGCAAGCGGAGCGCATCTCGGCCCGACGGCACCGCGCCCCTTGGAGAAATAGTACAACCAGCCTCTGCTGCGTTGCTCGAGGACAGCGCAGCAGAGGTTGGTTGAACCAACCTCTGCTGCGCTGTCCTCGCGAAGCAACGCCGCCGCCTTCGTGCGGTATTTATTAGGTATATTCTATTCATTAAAAGCTTATGTTTCCTTTTATTAGATGCAAACATTGATCCTCATTTTTAAAAGGTGTAACGAGCTACCATTTAAATAAATTTTTCCCATATGTTTTTTTTTTTTTTTTTGCTGAAGTTAGACAATTTTGTTCAATAAGTCGAAAATCGTCGAATTTCGCAGAGAAGTTCGAAGGTTTGGCGAACTAGTCGATCCTGAATTTGGACAGAAGTTCGCGACATTCCTAATCCGTGGGAGCCTAGGTTCGATGATGTTGAAGTTTTGATGTTTTATGGCGCAAGGCCTAGGTTTGATGGGAAATTCTTTTGGTGCGATGTTGCGTTCGATCGTTTTATGTTCGAAACGCAGCCGCGTCGCCATCGCTCGTGACGTCCCTCGACATCGCACATGCGTAAAAGTAGGTCGAACACGTGCACGCTCACGCATTTCGAGTTGCACCCTGTCTCTCTCTCTCTCTCTCTCTCTCTGAAAAAAAAAAGCGAAACATGTGTTCCGTTTGATTCCATGTTGTTTGGAAGCGTACAAGTCAACGAACGCGCTGGCATCAGTGTTTTCATCGGGTCGCCGCAGCGCCGTTGCTTTGACGGTGAGCGATTCTAGCATGTGTGTGACTTGGGCCAGTTTGTCACGACCGATGTCAGTGATGTTATAATAATAATAATAATAGTAATATTAATAATAATTCTACTTAAGCTCCTCGAATCGAGGTTTTTCTTTTCTTTTTTTGGAAAATTGGGAAAAAAAGGGGGGGGGGGGGGCAATCGGGGCCCCACCACTCTTGTACGTTGCTCAACAGTAAAGAAAGAAAAAAAAAAAACGGGGAAAAGAACACAACACATAACAGACACATAAAAAGTGTTAATACATCACAATCGTATAGCCAAAAAGACAGTCTGATCCAAATAAAAGTGAAATCAAAGGGATCGCATCTCGAAAGTTGCAGTTGGTCTGCTCCTGTACACCGTCGTACAAGAGGCACGGAGTTTCTCTGCAAACACGATGAGAGAAATTTGTCCGCGGCCACGCCTCGGGCATCTTGGAAAAGCATGTTTGTACTGTGCACACCTGTGTTCATGTTTCGAACATCTCTGCAAACGGTTTTTGTACGCGACCAACGTGACCATTCTACAAGGAAGCAACACTCCTCACACACAGTGTCTGCACACTGGTTTTCGTACGATGGACGTATATTCGCCGTCAGCTTGTAATGTTCAGTAAAGCTGCCACGCCTTAAAAACTCGCCGACTACACGAGCTTACAAATGAAAAAAAAAGTTGCAATAAAAAAATGGAGGCTGTTTACAACACCCTGTAACGCCGAATTAGAGCGCAGCTCTTGAGGGGGAGGAGGGGAGGGTATACCCCTTCTCCCTCCTGATCCTCACCTCCTCATCCTACCTGCTACTCTTCCTCCTCCCTCCTCCCCGTCCCTCCTCTCCTCCTCGTCATCCCTCCTCCTCCCCTCTTCCCTTCTCCTCTTCCCTCCTCCTCCTCCTCTCCTTCTTCCTCCTCCTCCTCCTCTTCCCCTCGTTCTCCTCCTCCCCGCGCGGTGCATCATGGTAAATATTCCATAATACGCCGCGCGGGACCCTCGTGACGTCACACGTGACGTCACGAGGGTCCCGCGCGGCGTATTATGGGATATTTTCCATGATGCACCGCGCGGTTACGTCGACGGTGACGGCGACGCTGCTCAAGCCGGAAACGGGCGCCTAAGAGCTGCGCTCTAAAAATAAAATAAAACGAGGGTGCATGCATGCGGTCACAGGTCACGTATACTACTAAAATAAAATGTTCCATAACGAAAAAAAAAAAAAGAAACGCAATAGATTCTTTTCAAAAGAGCGCGCACCATCTGGTGGTATACCTGCTGCGCCGATTCTTTGAGTCGTCCGCCATTGTTTGGGCACGCGTTCTCTGTCTGAGCATGTGTTGGAGACACGGGGGCTTTTCGGCGTGATCTCGGCTCAGCTCGCGTATCGAAAACGAGCACAGCGTCAGCGCTGGGCGAGGGCTCGAACTCCAGTCAAGCGCTGCGTAACCACCCCCCCCCCCCCCCCCCAAAAAAAAAAAAAAAAAAAAAAAGCGATTATTATTGTCGTATGATGGGGTGCCGAAAAAGTTCTACTGAACGCAGGCAAACAGACGGCAACATTATTCAAAGTCTGGTAAGAAGGTATAGATGCGGAAAAAAAGGGGAGGGGGGGGGGGGGGTTCAGACAGTGATAATAACTAGGGCTGGGCGTCGATTAAAAATTTTAACCCGATTAATCGCCACCCTTTAATCGATTAATTAATCGATTAATCAGTCTCGTTCATTTCCATGCATAATAATATTTATTAAAAATAAAAATTGCATCTATATATATATATATATATATATATATTTTTTTTTTGCTGAATATGTGTTAAACGACGCAATAATTTTAATTATGAATCAGCTTCGATATACAGTTGAGAACAGTTAAAAAAACACTCACACTCACACATTATTACTTCAGCTCCATGAGGCAAAAATGTTCGTTGATATTCTCCGAGAAGGGCGACCTCCTTTGATTGCTCACAGTAGTCTCTGCTGCGCTAAACGGACACTCGCACGGCGTTGAAGTCCCTGGGACATGTGTAACCTTCTGCACACGTCTGAAGTTACAAATCTCCCCCTTACAGTTTACCTTAAGTTAATACTTCACCTAAATTTTTCACTTCATACAGGTGTGCTCGTTCATGTCTGCATGGTGAAAGCGTTTCATTTTTATTTAATTTTGGTTCGTCAAAATTTTACCGATTAACCGGTTAAACAAATTAATCGCGATTAAAGCATTAATCGATTAATCGGTAGGTTAATCGATCAATTGCCCAGCCCTACCCTCTTTCTTTGCAATCGGTTATTATTAATAACCGATTGCAAAGAAAGAGGGTCGGGCGATCGTCGGGAAACGCCCAGACCACGGTGGTTTCTTGCGGTTAGGCGTATAGTTTTGCGCGGTGCTTCACCTCGATCAAATGTGCTCCCTTTTCTTGTCGGATACCTGTCAGCTGGGTGGAAGGAGTGCAGTAGCTATTTATACGAGCTCTTTGACCCTTCTTTGGACTCCGTCGAGCGCTTCGAAAGAAGCCAGAAAGAGAATGCGCGAGAACCAAAGGTATTTACTCCTTCTTTCTCATCATAAAATTTAGCCGACCGTTTTCTTTTTTTTTTTTCTGTCTGCAGTTTTAGTTTCGTTGACTGAGACCTCCCCGTCCCACACACGCACACACACTCTCCCTTTCCTTCCTTCCTTCGAGAAAAAGGTTTCACGGTTCGTCTGACGCCAGCTGTCTAACACTGATTGATGTCGCTGCTGTCAGCATTTACCGAAAAATTTCAATAAATATGGGCCAGACAATTTATTTTACCGAATACGAACGAAAACAAGACTAAACGCCGAAAATAAAACTGATCATTCGGTGTTTGCGAATGTCTTTTTCTTAATGTGTCGGCGAATATACTAGAGGTGATAGAAACAAGAACACCGGTCACGACAGCGTTGCATTATCGAGAAATGTTACAAAAAATAAATAGACAAGAAAGGCTTTTCTTGTGGTTTTTTTTTTTTTTTTCTTTCTGCAAATCTCCGATCTTTAAACAAAGAAGAAAGAAAAAAGATACTGAAGAAATGCTTCTCACAGCAATACTACTTCACTTTCGATCGCTTTCGTGCTTTTTTTATTTACGTCATACCTTTCAACCGATCTCAGGCCTCGGGTGGTGCCGCGCCCACGTAGAATTAACGCCGATTTTGTGTACTTGGCACGTAGACGCCGCTTTAGATAATAAACGCCGATTTTGTGTTTGGGGCGTATTGACGACGATTTAGATCATAAACGCCGATTTTGTGTTCGGTACATATGGGCGCCGATTTAAGTCGCGTTTCCATTGCCAATACGTCGTGCAAAAAACATTCTCTGCACACCTCGCTGGAGAAAACAAAAAACAAAACAGCGCTCAAAGGAACAGGACAAAAGGAAGCAACACAGCTCGAACACGCGCGCGCCGCTTTCCCATTGTCTCTTTATGCGATTGTTTTTTTATCATTGTGTTTAACGAATGCCGCTTAGCCACGCTTACCACTGAGATGCCTTCTGCCGAAACTAAGGAGTTTTAGAGAACCGTTTTTGCACATCGATACGGTATACGGTATGGGCCCTCCGGAATACGAACTGCGCATGCGCTACCGCAGAAGACTCGCACATGCGCAGTGCGTATACCGGAGGGCCCATACAGTATACCATATCGATGTGCAAACAAGGTTCCCTAAAACTCTCTATTGACCACACAAAACCTGTCTGCGGACGTGTTGGAAACATGTACTAGTACGTACAAAGGAAACAGTCTTCGAACATACGTGAGGCGTGTCCGCGGACAATTTGTCGTCGTGTCTGCGGCGAACACCGTGTCTTTTGCACGGAACGGTGCGCGGCTTCGGCCTTAGGGAATAAACGCCAATTTTTGTGTGTTGGTATACGCAGACGCGCCGGTCTTATACGCCTAGTCGTGTTTCGAATGCATGCCGAACTTCCAGGCACTATATTCACCCCTGCAGTGAACCTCGGTGTTGTGGTTCTCCTGCCCGTCGCGACGACGAGGCAGACGTCTCCCCTTTGTTTTCAATCCGATTGCGCGCGACCTTGTGCTAAAACCGTTTGCCGTCAGCTGACAAAGGCAGGGAGCCCGACTGCGGAGCTCTCTTTTCGCATAGGCTATTCACAAAGGGCGGGGAGACTCGAGAGAGCGCTCGCGCACGAACACACACACACACACACACACACACACACACACACACACACACACACACACACACGCACACGCACACACACACACACACACACACACACACGCACACACGCACGCGCGCGCGCGCGCGGCCACACGCACACATATGTATATTGCAATACAACACAATGTATTCCCCGTTCGATTGAGCATGATTATTGCGTGATTTATTTATTGATTTATTAATTTCACCCTTCAAAACCCCACACTAGGCATTCCTTAAAAAAAAGGGGGGGGGGGGGGGAGGAGGAGGACATAAAACTGATTATCATTAGTTAGCTTTGACGCTGTCTTTTGTTTTTAAATAGACTAAAATTGTAGCAATATTTTTTCTGGCACCGAGCAGGCGACACTGGAGGAGCCAAAGCCAAATTCAGACAAATTCTTATTTCATGCGAACAATATCTCCTTTTTTCTTTTCTCTTTATTCCGAACTTTTCCCCACTCCGTTTCGGCGTCCTTGGAGTCACGTAGCTTACACACCACGTAACCTCTGTATCGTGTCGCCATTAAAAAAAAACATGTTTTTTTTTCGTTTTTAGGACGTAGTAGCCGTTCACTATACCTCTTACAACACGTCGACCTGTGTAGCCATCACCTGCAGCTAGTTGCCTGCTGGCGTAGCGGCGTTATAATAGCTTTGTTGTTTAAAGCCGCGGTCACGCACCGCTAACACATCATACATTATTAGACAATCTGCACACCTGTTCGAAGCATATACATACGTGTATGAAGCAAACAATGCTTTGAACAGGATTCACGCGTGTCCGCAGTTAATTCTGACATCATATCTGCTGTGTAACTCCGTGTCTTTTGCATGATGTAATATGAGCAGTGTGAGTGCCGCTTAAACGACATTCTAGGGAAGCAACAGAATGCTCGCAACTCCAGAAGCGGCGGCGCCACCCGGCGGGAAAGACGCGAAGCAGAGAAGTGGCGCAGCTTTTTTATCCAAGTGTGCAGCGAATACTGGCCCAACCTGGCGGCCGAAATGTGAAACAGGCGCATGCGCATGCCGTTAGAGTTGGGAATAGTTGGATAGAGACGGCTGAACCCTTGAAATCGGGCGGCGGCTTGCAACTCCTATAGCCGAAGCCATTTTACTGGGTATAGCCCTAGAACTGCGTAACTATATACTAGACTGGAGGTTTTGCAGTATTGGCGAGGTCAAATTTGCGCACACTGTATGATAAATGGTCTACATTGTCAGAATTATGTCGGGTGCACGGCGAAAAAAAAAACAAAAAAACGACGCATTAAAGATGTGTGCTTTAAACCTCTTTAAATCTCGTACAACGATATAGCACACTTCCGGTTGCTCAAAAAAGACTTTTTGACGATGTCATAACCGATTACTTCTCGTAAATATATAGATGTCACATTTGATATCGCAAATACCACAAGACCTTCGCTTTAGTGAAGTGCAATTCCTGGGTCACCTCATAGACGGTGTCAGCGTTCCAGTTCCATCTCTCGACATAGAGAAAACCACAAGAACTCGGTCCTAAAGGGTAACCGCAAAGAAAAAAAAGTGTATTTTTAAACAGCCTAATTGGGACAAGCATGTCACAAAACAAATTTTCTGCCAAAAACGAAATTTTTTACAGCAATATTTATTGCGCGAGACTCATTTTAGTTTGCGGCTATTTCGTCCTTTTTAAATCGCGCGCCACAAAGTTGGTATTATACGTCACGGAGTGGCTGCTATACGTCACGGAGTGACGTATAGCAGCCACCCCGCGCGCGTCGAAAGAGCGGGAGTTTCAAATGTGGAAAAGTTGTGACTCCGACTAAATTACGTCCTGCAGCGTAAATATTGCTAGAAAAAATGTTTTTTCGTGGAAGATTTATTTTGTGACATGCTTGTCCTAAATAGGCTGTTTAAAAAAAAAAAAACACTTTTTTTTCTTTGCAGTTACCCTTTAAGGTCCTCCTAAGCAAACGCAAGATGCGTGAACGCTCCTTTCTCAGAAGAACGTTCGAAACGTTGTCGGGGCGATGAGGAGACCTCGGGATGTTCCCCCGAGTTCAACGAAAGAAGCGCTCCGACAGCTCACGTGACCCCAAGGAGAGAACAATCGCTCTTGTTTGGACCGTCCGACGTGCGCACGTGTTGCTTGACGGCAGATGCGCCGCCGCGCTTCGATCACCCGCTTCGTCGGCTGCGGACAACGTCGTAGCGGCCGCGTCGTCGTTCGCGCGGTGTCTGCCTACACGCGCTGTTTACACTGGACCGGGTGTTCGTGAGAAGAGTGAACCGTGTTCTTCGGTCCGCGTAAACATACTACACGCGTCGCGGAAAGCTGGAACTCCGCGAGAATACGACGATATGTAGCTATTGGGATAAGAACGCGGAAGTTTGAGAACATGACAGATAAAAAAAAAAAAAAAAACTTTTTTTTTTATGAGTTGACGTCAAAACAAGGGATGACATTGTGGGCGCTTGTCACATCTTTTCCAATAAAAAGAAAAGAAAAAAAAAAATAGAGAAAAAACAAACTTGTCAGCAAGAAAGAAAACAATACTATATATTCTCTTTAACCTTTCCAATTTTTTTTTCTTTACTGATATAAATGTCACATGCAACCACAAGGTCAGTTCTTGTTGCGACGATATGAGATGCCTTAGTGGACGTCAGCTTCATTAGGAGATTTCCCATTTTCTACTTTTTTTATTATCCAGTTAACAAATTGTGTTTTCAAAATTTGTGCGTTCTATCCCAAACCGCTAGCGTCACAATAGGGAGTTTTAGAATAGCGCACGCTAAAGCTTTGCGTACGCAAAGAATAGCGTCGTCACCACAGCGCATGCTCCGAACGCAAACCAGGTTTTGCGCTTTGCGTGCGCAATTTTAGCGTGCGCTATTTCTCGGAAATAGCTTGCGTACGCAAAGAGTCTTTGGGCTTCTCCAAGGAGGATTCGTGATGAGAAGTTGGCTAAAGCCAAGACGAGCAGAGTTAAAAAAATGGCGGCTTCCAGCATTATGTCGGCGGCTGCTTTGGCGGCGTCGTGAGTGCGACGTCGGCGGCATCCTCGCGACTGCGATTTTCGATACAAAACGGCATTGTACTCGGTTTGGCAACGATCACCGGCAACTTGATGCTTGCGACGCGCGAACATTTCTCGGCGAAGGTATACGATGTGCGAACGTCAGTACACGAGACCTCTCTTGCCGAGGCGACGCAAGCGGACACGACCGGTCAACCGCTCGCGTCCCATTCTCATTTTTAAACAAATCTAAATTAGTACTCTGAATAAAAAAAAAAAACTTGTTTTTTTTTGTTTTTTTTTTTTCTAAAGTTGCAGCATTTCGTGTGTGAAATAAAAATTGTGACTGTATCTATTGGTAGCGTCGCAAGCGCGAGCTGCTTGGGCTTTTGCGTCGCGACGAAGAAACGCTATTCTAAAACTCTCTAACGTCGCGTGCGCTAATACAAGCGCTAAATTTAGCGCTAGCGTGCGCTCAAATTGCGTACGTTATTCTAAAACTCCCTATATTTCACGGAGTTCGCTTTCCTCCACGAACGCCCGCGGTGCTCTGTTTCAACTTACGATGGAGCGCAGACGAAGACGCTATTAGGGAGTTTTCGTAGATTCGTAGTTTTCGTCACACCGGCGGATGTGACGTAGTTAGGCGACTTCCGGTCCACTTTGGAGCGCTTTTTAGCGTCCGAGATGTCTGTGGGGGAAAAATTGGTGGTTGCCATTAGAAACCGCGTATCACGAGGCACTCCGGACTTTAACCGCGTGGCCGGCCATTCATACTCGTTCTGGAGTTTCGGGAAGAGGCTCAACGACGTCATATCCGTCCGTGTAAAAACGCGTTCACGCAAAAAAAAAAAAAAAAAAAAAAAAGTTGTTATGCGAATTTTTGCGAGGAGAGGCCTGAAGTGTGACGTCATGATTCTGACTTCACCGCGAGGCTTTGGAACGGGGATTCCACAGACCGTTGATTTCAGGGGAAAAACGGCTCCCTGCGCATGCGCGGTTACCTCTAACCGCGTGCTCAAATACGACTGTTTGTTTAAACAATCGGGGTGAGCAATTTTGGCTATAAAGGGAACTCGCGTGCTGCTGCTCGGCCAAGAACCAATGCCTGGTAAAATGTCAAATATACCTTTCCTTGAAGAAAAAAAAAAAGAAAAAAAATATTGCGTTGGTAACAGTTTTAGATAACAAAAATAACATTGTTGTTGTGTACAAACGTCGTTCCAGAAGATCGTACGGGTCGTAAGAAGAAAAAAAAAATAAGAAAAAAAATCTGCTTTGTTCTGTCACCAAACAAACCTGAGTTGTTTTTTTTCTTTCGTCTGTGATTCAAGGTCAAAAGTGAGACTGATCACCGTTGAGAACCGTTTGGAGTCTATCGTTTCAAGCGAGTAATTCTAGGGCCTTTGATTGATTCATTAACCGGTTAATCGATCTAATTTTAGAGGTTGAAATGATTGTTGTATAGTCCATTCTAATAAACGCGAGTGTAGCACCCGCTGTGGATCACACTTGCTGGGGTTTAGAAACGCGGGGACGTCAGAACACCCGAGCTCTGGTTGGAATGATTAGCGGGTGAACGCGTTGACGCAAAGCTAACTGCCTTTGTCTCTACGCGCTGTTCGAAGAGTGAGCAGCGACAAAGGCAGTTAACTTTCCGTATACCCGCTAATCATTCCAATCAGAGCTCGGGTGTTCTGACGTTCCCGCGCGCTCTCCTGTCCTCCTCTTCCTAATTTTCTTGCCGTATACGTTTTAATTCCTTCCTGTTCGTTTGGTATAAGATCGAACGCCCCAACCCGATAAAAGCAACACAAAAAAGGTAGAGGAGAGCAACATAAATGTAGCGTTATTTGCTCGAGTAATAGACCCACTCCTTGAACAAGGCCCGTGGGTGTGCTTTCCCGCGGAGCACGGGGATGGCGATTTACGGGACAAAGACAACGTCTTCACGCGAAATTGTTATCTACACAGATCGCATTTTTACAGAGAATCGTGTTGTCGACCTCGTCATTCTCTGCATTTTGTTTTCAGTAGGGCGGTTTCTTGTTTATTTACCCTATTTCTCTCCAGATGTGACTAAACCGGAAGGCGCAGACGAAAACACAAGAAGTGAGCCCGGTGTTTGCCAGAGGTGTGACAGTAAACGCCAGAAGGGCCTCAATTGATGCGGCAATAGGCGAAAAAAAAAACAGTAACAAAAGAGTAACAATAACAAAACAGTAACGATAATGCCAGCAGGTGTTTCGAGAAACTATCAAATGTTTACTCGTATTTCGGCCCCTTTTTCTGTCGTTATTCGCGTTGTTTACAGTTCTTCTACGTCGTATTTGTTTTAATTTTGTTGTGTTTTTGGTTGGTATTTGCTTTGGTTCTTCTCGGCCCCCTCCTTCCACATCGATCAATTGTACGAGTGCCTTAACTGCCGCTGTGCATGACACTGTGTGTGTGTGTGTATGTTTATTGCGATTTGTTTGCAACTGCAAATAAAATAAGTTTTTGTAGACCGTGTATGCCGTCCCGCAACGTTCTCCGCAACTCACTACGATATGCGCAACTCTGCAGGCAAGGCTATAGCGTCGCGCACGCGCAGTAGGGGCGGGACGTCTTCGTTCCGAAAAAGGCAGCGGAGATGGAAAAACGGTTTTCCCACCTCCGCTACGCTTTGGGAAGTTTTTGTAGAGCGTTTTCTCACCTCCGCTACGCTCTCCGGAACGAAGACGTCACTACTGCGCATGCGCGACGCTATAGCCTTGCCTGCAGAGTCCCGGATCTCGTAGCGAGTTGCGGAGAACGTTGTGGGACAGCGGAAACCATCTACGAAAACTCCCTAATAGGGAGTTTTCGCAGACCGCGTTTCCCCCTCCGCTAAGTCCTCCGCAATGAAGAAGCCGCTACTGCGCCTGCGTGCCGATGGCCTTGACTGTAGAGTTCCAGGTATCGGAGCGGGTTGTGGAGCGCGTTGCGGGACGGCGAAAACGATCTACGAAAACTCCCTAAAATCTTGCTGCCGTCCAGCGGAGGGAGGAGCAGCGCCTTGGCAAAGTCTCGGTGTCCCCGCGCTCCATCATCGCGCTCGATGTGAGACGCTGCAAGACGCGCTCGCAACGACGTGGACGCGAGGTATACAAGCCCGCGAGCCCGCTGACGCTTCACCTCGCGAGGTGAAGCGTCCGCGCATGCGCCGTTCCGTGAGCAGCGCCGCCGCAGAAGCGCAACGTCAGAGCCCGCGTGTTGGTACTTTACGTCTACCCGCTAATCCTTCCAATCGGAGCTCGGCGGTCTGACGTCACCGCACGCTCTCATCTCCCCGTCTCCCTCATCAGAGAGTTTTAGGGAACTGTTTTTGCGCATCCGTTACGGTTCCCTAAAACTCTCGATTTGGGTTGTCGGTGCAATGGAAGCTACGCGCGCCCGTTGAACCATTCATGCGTCTATCTTTCGCCACGTGATCACCGTACCCACTCGCAGAGGGCGGGGTCAGCTGATGGACAGGGAGGCGTTTGATTGGTCAAGGCCAACGCATGACGTCATCGTTAGTGGCTTGACAATAGTAACCGCAAAGCGGCAGGCGCGTCCTTTCAGCCTGTTTGCCGCTTGGGGCGTGTCGGGGACACACTAGTGGTATTGGTTGTGACCGTTTAGAACCACTTACGCCGATGGAACACACTGCCACATCAGCGCCATCTATCCAGTAACCCCGTAACACAGAACGATCTGCGTACTACTGGACCGAAGGCTTGGTACAATGTTTCCGAGATGAAATCTACGCACTGTCGATGGGAAATTGTCGTTTCTCACATTGTCGCAATAATTTTAACACGCATGTAATAAAATAATGCGTAAAAAAAAAGTAAATACTTGCGCAGATTTGAAGTGTTGCCGGCTCTACCCAATAGATGGCGCCAGTGTGTTGTCTCGTTGTAAGCAGTTGCGAGTGGTTGTAAGTTAACGCAGTCGATCGCGCTCAAACGGAAATTTCCCACCCAGCCTATTTGGTGCGTGGGCGGCGGAGGTATAGCATTTATACCGACTGATGTCGCGGTGCTCAGTGCCACAATGCAGACCGGCTTATGGTAGGTCCAAACAGCCTCGTCATTATCGTGGATTGCAGCGATTGGCTGTCCTAAGTGCTCATCAAAAAAATAAACGCCCTCAATTCCCTTTTTTTTTTTTTTTTTTCTGACCGTGTTTAGATATTTTGGGCTGACCTTCCGATTTCTCCCACAATGTTCCTTTTTTTTTTTAATTTAAAATTCATTTTTCGGAAATTTGACTCCTCTCTCTCTCTCTACTCGCTGACAGGCTGCCATTCCAGAGCCGCGCCGGCCCCCCAGCGAAAATCGCGATATCAGTACACTGTAGCGTGACAGAAACGTTCAAGATCAAAACCATCTGCCCCATCAGTGCCGGCTGCTTTATATCGCGTCGCATCCTGAGCCACATCTAAAAAAGAGGGAAGCGACGCAATGGAAAAAAAACAAACAAACAAAAAAAACGAGCCTTGGTTTGCACGGCTAGTCGAGTCGCATTAGGCTACGTCTGCCCTACGACGGGTTTATATTTAGTCCGCAGGAAAGACCTAACGCGGTGCAAGGCCTTCGATCATTTTATGTTTTATTTTTTTTTATTTTCTCACTCGTTCCTCTTTGTGCCATCATTCCTGTTTGAAGGGGGAAGTTGCCCTATCTCTCCACTATACTCCGTTCGCCTCAGCTGACAGTGCGGTGAGAGCTACGAGCTCGCCAGACCAATCGGCCGCCTCCCCAATCATCACGTGACCCAGCTCTCCGCGCGTGGATATGGGCGCGAGCGTGATCACGGGACGAAAGATAGACGTGCGATTGGTTCAAGGAGCGCGTAGCTTCCACCGCACTGTCGGCTTAGACGTGGACGGAGTACATCTTCCTCCTGTGGAGTTAGGTTGTTTGGGGAGCCGCCGAGTGCGTGCGAAGGGTGAGAGCGCCGCCATATTGCGATGCGTCTGGACGCTCGAGACGTCTGTGTGCGTGAAAACAAAACAACAAACAAGAAAAGAAAAAAGTAATTTCGGTTGTTGGCTTCCTGCTGCATCTATCGTGACTAGATTTTTTTTTTCTTTTTAGTGTCCTTGTGGTTGGTTGATTACGAGGATTTCTGATTACGCGTGCTATTTGTAGTGGCGACAGCGTTAAATGCGGCGCACACTAACGGCTGCGTGCCTCCGTGAAGAACAGGTAACGCCAAATGTGGTGCTCTTTATTATTATCATCAGGCTCGCATGTTTTTTTTTTTTGTTTTTTTTTTACTTACGTTTGGGTTTGGTGTGTTTTCCGCGGATAAACGCGTGGAGTAGAATGCATAAGGAAATATAACGTGTAACTACGGTCAGAATTAAATGACTAAAAAAAACAACAAGAAAAGACGTTTCTTACGTAATCCCTATTTTTCGCGAGGTCCGCGGCGGAAAACAGAAACTATTCCAATAATCGGCTTATGCGCGCTGCCAGCTTTGTCTGCTGGGCCGTTGACAAGTTCTAAGTGCGCGTAGTAGCACCCTGCTGCATCCAACGTCGCGCATGCGTCCACAGTCCACCAATCTTGACGACTTGGCTAGTTCGACGTCAGGTTCAAGTCGCTGCGTTCAGTTGTTTGTACTTGTGATTGGTCACTCGGATTGTTTGGTTTTCTTGGTCGGAATTTTAGGTTAGTTTGGGAATTCAGTGTTTCTCGTGGGAGAGAAAGGGGGCGAGGGTCAAGCCGGGTCGGGTCGGGTCGGGTCGCGGGTCGGGTAGGAACTACGTCGAACCATCTCAAAGCAGCAGAGAGTTATGGCAGACCACCTTTTGTAGCAGTACACTGCAAACAGCCTAGTGGCCTGGGCAGCAGTACACTGTCGAAAAGTCATAAATGTATACGCTAGTGTCAAACAAAAATGTCTTCGTGAAGAAAAAATTGACATCCTACGTTTGTTGCATCCGTGTCATAGAGCAGATGAACTGCACATCGGGTGGTCCAGTGCCGCCATTTGCGCAATTTTGATAAATTCCCTTTTGCCTGCGCCTTGCTGCGCCGAAAGGGAAGAATCACGGCAAACTGCGCTAAAACGAACAAATCTGCGAACAAATTCGTTTGTAGAAGAGTTTTCGTTTCGTCTGGGAACTGTGCGAATCCAGGGGGGTTTGGTTATCACAATCCAATCCAGGTTTCCAGCTCCGTGGCATTGTTTCACACCAATGTTTCAGGCTTCTGGCCTACAGGGCTGTGCGGCTGAAGCGCCACTCCTCCCCCTGGCGAGGCGCACCCATACTTGTTAGCAGTACGAGGAGCAGACGACGCGGAAGGCTGGTGCGCTTGTCGTGCTGGCCTCGCGCTTCGTAAAGTACTGTACCAAATGCAAAAGGGCAGGGCTCCAGGTATTGTTGTGTACTCAAATGCCACTGCATCGTATTAAACAGAAAGGTAAATATCTGTCTCCCGGAAAGTTTTATTCGGTTCCTGGAAGGATGATTCAAGAAAGATCGCCAGAAGCATGAATCGCCAGCTGTGTAAAGAACAAGGTTAATTTTAGGGCGAAAGCCTTACTTGTCCCATTACGCGAAAAAGAGACGGCGTTGTCCCCGAAAAATGGCCATAAAAATACGTCATCAAGCACGCGCCTCGGAAATAGAACACAAAGAAAAGTACAGCCACGCAGATGCTTCGTCACGGTAGCTGGCGGGGACGCTCAAGGTCAAAGCGGGCGCGTCAGAAATAAAACACAAAGAAAAGCACGTGAGGCCGGCGGGGTTCGCCGCGCATGCGCAGTGGGGAAGCGTGATGTCACCGCCGGAGCGCCGTGTGCAAAAGGAAGACGTGGCCCACGCACTGCTTGTAAGAATGCGCTGCGTGTAGGAATACTTTCACATTCCTTCACGTAAGTAGTCTTAAGTGTATTTTTGCTTCTTTATCTTGTCGCATAATTCAGTAGTGCAGCTACGCTTACATTTCACGTTAAGAGGAACTTTCCGTAGATCATGCTCAAGAGCACGCAAGAGTTTTGTGTTGTTTGGGGGAGCCGTCACGGGCGGACTGAGCTCGCGCCCGCAGAGCCTGCAATGCGCGACTGACGTTCTACGATAAGTGCCTAATGTAGTAGCTACGATGGCTGTCGACAAAAGAATCCCAAATATGCAGTTACAATTTTTTCAAACTGCTTTACATTTGCGAGAATTAACCTCCCTTCGCTTACCCGTCAATTTTGTTCCTGATGCTTACAAGAAAGCGAGTAAGCGGCAAAAGACTTGAGATAAAACGAGGCAGATAATCCTAGCCCCTGTTGCGTACTGAATTGAACACATAATTGGAAAGAAATTGACGGCTGTACTCTAGTTTTTTTCTATATATCTTAAAAATGATGTAGTTAGCCCAAAACAGGTATAATTACTTTCCAAGGAACTCTAAAAAGTAGACATTTGAAATTTCCTGGGTCGACGAATTAGAGCGTGTTGGCAATGTTAGGCGTGTAAAATGAAAGCAACATAAAGGGGACCAGGAGAGGACACCTCACAAAGGTAAATAACTGAAAATGTATGACTGAAATTTAAAATGAATTACGTTTTTTGGAGAGATGAGAGAGTAATATCGACGATCGTTTCCTGGCGCAGGGTGTTCTAGATATATAAAGTATAACTGCACCACCAGACAAATACCAAAAATCACGTAAAAATGATCATTCTGGCGTCACATAAGAAACGTAAAAAAAGAAGACAACAACACTGGCGCAAATGTGAGTCGATTGGCGATCACTCTTTTTACTCATAAAAATATGAGTGGGTTACTGACGCACGTGCGTGAGTTACGATTTTACCGCTTTGACGGCAGCGGTACATGTGCGCAAACACAAGACCCGTGTGGCGGCGTGTAGTAAAAGTTTTTAAATTTGTTTTTCGACTTGCTTAAAATGCCTGGGAACAGGACAGATGAGCTGTAACCGTAATCGCGTCCCGCTTATTTTTTTTTTACTTTTTTAATATACGGTTTGATCTAGTGTTGCGGTCTGGCACTGCCTGGCTCGTCATTGACTTCATTAGCATGAATTAAAACAGCCGCGACATGTTTTTAGCAGTCGGCAACACCGACTTCGAAGAGCACCTGCCCGAGTTCAAGGAGTGTGTGCGACAGCGCAGCTGTGCGGGAAAAGACAATTTGAACAATATAGCATCCTCATCTTTGTCCGAATAGCTCTGACTTTAAAGAGTGAGCGGGACTTTAGAGAAAAAACACCGTTAATCATGATGCGGATGTCATAGGCGACACCGTCTTGCACTTGCGAGACACACTTAACTGTCGACAAATGTTCTTATGGCAGGATTATCTCCTCCACCCCCTGGCACACGGGCAACCTTTCTTTGCGGAAATTCGCCTCCCTAAAAAAAAAAAAAAAAAAAAAAAAAAAAAAAATATATATATATATATATATATATATATATATATATATATATATATATATATTCACCCTTTTTCAACACACAAAAAAACCAGAATAATATTGCAACGCGGCCGCAGTAGAATTTAAAAGTGTTCGTCCCCATTGCAACCGGACCCGCACTGCTATGAAGGGCGGTTTTGCGCCAGAGCGCGGCGCCACTAGTATTGCTCCGGCGTTCCCTCTGGGCAGCCGTTTCGTGGTCGCTCGCAGTCACGCTCAAAATGTGCAGCTCTTTCTGTACATGGCTTGTACGTGACGTCATCGCTCTCGCACCATGGTCATTCCTGCTTGTTCTAGCAGAGGGGAAAAAAAAAAAAAATTTCGGTGGTACGAAGTGTACGTTGCAGAAGGTAGTACGCGCTCGGCAGCTAGGCCATCAACATGGTCGCTGACGTGACTTCAGTACAGGCCATGTATTAACCCCTACTTTGCACACAAACTGAGGTGTTACAGCAACGACAGCAATATGAGTGCCGAAGATCCCCCACGATTGTTGTCTTTCATCTGCACAACGCAATGAAAGAATGGTATTTCAGGACGTTTTTGGCAGCAGTCTCCTCAAATCTGTTCACCTTCAGTCATTGTGAAAATGGGTTCCTACAAACTTTTTTCTACGAAGAAAAAAATCACATGTAGGTGACCACGTGGCATTGCTCTCTCTGTCTCTCTCTTTCATTCTTCCTCTAAATTAAATAATAAATAAATAAAAATCGGCTTGCTGTGAAACCAAGGAACGCGCACAGCCAAACAACTGACGCTGGAAGCGCGCGAGCAACTTTGCCTTTTTTCTCTCTCCCCCTCCTTTCGGACGAAACGTTGCGTCACTTTCTCGTGGCGGAAATAATGGGCGTCTTATTGTTGTGATTACGGCGAGTCTGTTTTTCCCTGGGACGCGAGTCCGTCGTTGTTCGACCTCCTCGCGTGTCACGGTCTCCCGAAAGTGTGTCAACGATGCCTCAGAGGCCGCGCACGCGGCTTCCAAATGGTAGGTACGGATGGACGCTCCCCGAGCCCGGAATTCGATCAAGGGCGATCCTTTGTTCTTTTCGCCTGATGCACCTTTGCTTTCTTTCTCTGCTCTCGCTCCGAAACAGAAACAGGAGGGAAAAAGTTAAGCGCAAAACGTCCTTCCTTGAGCGAAGAGACTTCTCCGGGATTGAGTCTGTGCATTTCGTGTAGTTTCCGCTTCGCGTGCCTGTACGAGTTTGTAGTAAAAAAAAAAGTGTTTTTTTCTTCTTTGCGAAGCTACTGCTTTTGTAACAGGATACTCCCACAACTGCTGCTCAATTTGTTTTTCTCTGTCTGAAAATATTTAGAACTGGTGCTCATTTTTTTTTTCTGTCTGGGAATTTTTACGTTGTATACCTGGAATTAGATTTGCATTAAAATTGAATAGGAGTAAATTCCAAGTCCCAGCCCCAGCGCGTTTTCCGCATTGGCAGGCCAGTCTATTCATGTTAACCTAACCCGAGTGCACTCATTGACATTCGTCCAATCACTCTTACGATGATTCACTCACACACTCGCTTACTCAAAGTCCTTACTCACATACTCGCTCACTGATATTCACTCTCACTCACGTTAATTTACACGCGTTCACTAAAATGCTCGCATTCGCTCGCTTCCCCACACTCGTACTCACCCACATTTAATGTATAACTTGCATTCATTTGGTCCGAGTCTTCCATTGACCAATTCCCCCAATCCCTCCTTCGTCGAGTCAGTTCGGTCGCGCACGCCGCAATCCAACTTGACATTGTCTCCTAAGCGAGAACAGGAGGCCCCTCGGCCGGGAAGTGGGCTGGAAGAAAACCAATATGACATACGTCTCCGCGCGAGATAATTGCGCTCGTTGTATTCTACGTTCACGGAGCTCGTCACTTTCAACTAAAAAAGGAATGCGGTTAATTATTGTGTTTGGCGTTCGTTTATAGTTATACACTCGGAAATATAGTTCGACCCCAGTGGGCGTCTGGCATCCCCGCTGTGTATAGATAGGTGATACAATTAGCCAGTGCAGTAGCAGCCACCGCTACAGTTTCGGGTTAGGGAGGACGCGAGGAACACGGCCGAGGAATCATCACGAAGTCATGTCTCCGGAACTGTCTTAGCGTGGCGTCAACGCAACTTATACCGTGGGCAGGTTACGACTCGTGGCGCCCGCTGAAGAGCACGCTTCGAGGTGAAAATGGCTCGGATACACAGTTAGAGAATCTAACGTGATTTATCCGCTTTCCCAAGTAACTCTCAAACCATACACAATACAACGGCATAATCCATAATTTTTCAGTTTCGACAAAAGCATTTGGTGGTCATCATTATCAAATGCCTTGGTCATGTCTGATCTGCCTCTTAGAACAAAATCCGTGTTGTAAATGCGATTTTGTTTTTGCTTAAAATAGCAATACAATCGTTCACAATCCGGCATTTAAAAAAAAAAAAAAAAAAAAAAACCTTAGAAAAGCCACAGGGAAGGAACACTGGACGGAAGTTATTAACATCGCAATGATTTCCATAATTAAATACTGGTATAAAAATTGACATTTTCCAACGAGGAGGGTAAACCCAATTTTTAAAGACAAATTAAATACTTGTGTCAGAACAGGTGCAAATATTTCCGCACATCCTTCGATAATAAAATATGAAATGCCATCACACAGAGGTGCCATCACAACCCGTTGATAATTTTGGTTTTAACTTCCACACCGAGCACATCACCTCATCGTCGGTCACTCTATAAAACGACAAGCAGCCAGCAAAATCTTCCACCGCGATAACAGTGGGCGTACTATGAGGTTTCGTATAGCAAGAACTAAAGTGCTGAGCGAATGCTTGGCACAGTTCTTGTGGTTTGTAACACGTCTTGTCAGTTTCCAGCACGGCGGTGCTAGCTGGTCACATTTTTAGTTTGTGACCGCGCGTAACGCCAAAAGCGACCAAGTTCCTTTTAAAATTTCTGTTCCAGATGGTTGTTATAATCTTCTTCATCCCGAGAATAAAGGTTTTTAACTATTGCTCTGCAAATTAAAAATCTCTAATGCTGCTACTCAATTTTTTTTTTTTTATCGCTTGTGGTATTGCTGCTTTTAGCGCGTGTAATGTAAGATGGCGCCAGCGTGCTGGAGTGTTCCTTCGCTAAGAGATCACGAGAACTCTGTCATAAACAAGCGAAAGTGTGTGAACACTGCAGCCTTTGAAACCACCTATTCTTGGTTCGCCGTAATTTGAATTGTAGGACAATTACCTATTGCACTCGTACGTCTTAGAGGCAGTAAGTCGTAGCGTAGTTTAATTAGTATTAAAGAAACACTGACACCCCCCCCCCCCCCCCAAAAAAAAAAAAAATCTTATTTTTCCTAGGCGATTTATTATGGCGTAAGAAGACTACCAAATCAATATTTTGCTACAGCGTCACATATATTTTTAATAAAAAAAGAAAACGCAACTGCTCGAAGCCGAGATTGGACTGCGGAGGAAGAAGAAATATGGAGGAGGAGAGAGTTGGCGGAAGTTGCGTGGCTGTGATACTTTTTTTTCTGCAATCAACGTATTTGTTGCTTTTAAAAATCACAAAATATGGACATCATGTTTTTTTGGTTTTTTTCTATTTTTAATATTGTGTGTGGGCCTTCGATGACCAACTAGTTTGATGACATTTGGTGGTTGTGTCTAAACCATAGAGAAGGGCACGTGACCACGGAGAAGAGAGTGAGTGCGACTCAAACCGGCCAGTTCTCGATCGGCGGTTTTCGGGCGGTAAGAAAACGAATTTCGAGCCGCCAATTGTTTTCTGGGTAGTTCGGCTCTTATACCCGTGCCACACGGGCAACTCGAACTGCCATTTACAACGAATGGACATTTGTGTGATCGGCGAATCAGCTCGCAATCTGTCGCGCGTGGAATGCGCCACGCCCGGAGTGTCGCGCGCTGATTGGCCGTCCGCTCAAATGTCATTCGTTGTAACGGCATTCGAGTTGCCCGTGTGGCACGGGTATTATATGTCCATGTACAAATAAAAGCTTTGGCGAGCATAAATACCCTGTCAGTGTCGCCTTAGAGGCCGACGACCAAACTCGAGATTCTGCAAGGCAGAAGATCCTCCTCACCATAGGGGAGGAGGAAACCGGCTACGGCGGAGAGGGTAAAAGAGGGAGAGGAGGAAGGGAGGGAAAAGTGGAAAGCGCGAACTGGTCGCTGGTCTTTAATAAGAGCATAGTTTCCCTCTTTCCTCGATGAGCACATGCTTCGTCATCCCCTCGCGCAGGTGTCGCTGACAAGAGTTAGCCATGGCATATGGATGTACGCTCTAGCTCGCACTGTTTACCCCCTGTCGTCTTTCTTCTTGCCTTTGTGTCTTTGACACGGTTGTTCTTCGTAGGTGTGCCGCTTGTTGCAGTTGCGTGTGTGCTACTTCTGTATTTGTGTTGTTGTTATTCGCTGTCCCTCTTTCAATCTGTCCGTCCGCGCGGTGGTCCTTTGTGAGGCCCGTCGTCGCCGACATGGCGGCACCATCCGCTCGTCTTGTTGTTTCGGGTCAGAAGGAGAAGAAAAATAGTACCGAAGAAAATCATACACACTGCTCAAGACACAAAGACAAATGTATCCTGTTCGAGGGAGAGTGGACCTGGGCGAATGGATGGGGCTGAATCCTTTTAATCGGGCGGCGGCTTGCGCCACCTAGCGAAAGCTTATCCAGGGACGTTCCGTGCCAGAGTACACTATATATCATATATGCCAATACGCTGTTTAGAAACAAGCCCGCGTTTGCCAACACCAGGTGTCGCGCGGAGACCGGATACGCGGGATATGAAGTGTCTGCGCATGCGCAGTGTCGACAGCAGCGCCACCACCGCAATGGCGTGACGTCAAAGAGTTCGCTTCGTCCTAGGGAGAAGTCCTAGGGTCTTGGTAGCTTTGGAATAAAGCGTCTCGGACGAACTGTCCTAACGTGCTAGGGAAAGTCCCGTTAAAAAAAAAAAAATAAAAGTTTTCGGAAGAAAATAGATATCTGTTTTGTTCCGAACGCTTTTGTTTTGTTCAATCGCCAAGCTGGAAAGCGGCCTGCTGCAGAAAAGGCGTCTGACGCCGCCAGGATCGCGGCCGGCGACACACCAGTTGGATACGCGTTCCAGGCACTTGAAAGTTTTTTTTTTTTTTTGTGTGTGTGTTTTTATGTGTGTTTGTTTGTTTGTTAGAGGGTTAGGTCCCATAGTCTCAAACTCTCGGTTTCTTCGAGAATCGTTCCGTGAATAGAGAACCCAATTGAGGCGGGGCGATTGGCGTTTGCCCAAGGCTTCGAGCACCCGCGGCGGCCTGGCTAGAGCGGGTGTTTGTTTCGAACCCCCTCTCTCGAGCGATAAAGAGGCCACGTGACCCTGAGGCCACCCGGGCACTGAACCTAGGCTCGTATTGGGGTGGCGTGAAAGCGGAATAGACTGAGTGGGAAGAAAAAAAAAAAAAAAACAAATAAATAAACTAAGAAGCAGAAAAATAAAATGAAGAGGCAACGAGGAAGGAGCCCGAGCCTCCCGAAAACGCTAGAGGGGTCGCTACAGGAAGGAAGGTTACGACACTGATTTTCGAAGATTTATGAGCTGGCTCCCTTCTTTGCTCTTTATCTGTTTTTGTGGTTATTGCTCGCTGCGGTTTGGCAGTGGAGGGAAGGAGGGAGCATGGCCCCCTTCAAAGTGTGAAAACGGAAACGAGCAGTAGAAGAAGCTAGCGACGGAATCCCAGAAAAAATAAAAAAATAAAATGAAAAGTCTATAGAAATACGAAAAAGATAAGCATTTTTTTTTCTTAATTTATATTGTATCTTTTTTTTTTTAATAAAGTAGTTAACGTTGAATGACTTCCCAGGGAGCCGCATACGCCACTACTGAGTGGATTTGAGAGAGAAGGAGAGGACGGGAGAAAATAATGCGACAATTTCCGGTTCTTTCCGTTTCTCGTTTTCTCCGCGGAGGGTGCACGGCGCTTCTTTGGCTGCATTGCTCTTATTCCACGCCTCGTGCAGAAGCTTTGGAAGCAGACGAGACATCGGTCTGTCTCGCTTTTTTTTTTTTTTTTGTCCGACGCTTTTTTTTGTGTGTGGATTTTTTTCTCGTCTGCTATTTGTGACATCTTCCTTCTTCCAGGATTGTGCTTCTTTGTTCGTCGCCGCCGACGGGGAGCGAGGTGCTGGGTGGTCTGTCTCTCACTGGAGAGCCTTGATTGAAGAGAGAGTCCATCTTGAACCATGGGAGCGTTTGCAATCTAATAAGAGAGGAAGCAACTCGAGCCATGGAGAGCGTTTTCAGTATAATGGCGGACGCCTCCCGCGCTGATTGGTCTCAAGTGCGCATGCGCTGCGTTGTCGCGTGGCGAGGAGGAAAGCAGACGAAAAAACCGGAGACACTTGCAGACGATCAACGCGTTCGTCACCTCCTTGCAGCTCGTGTTGCTAGCGCGGCCCATAAACCACGTGACCCCTATCAATCAGTTGGAAGCACTCTGGAATCGAGGCACACTGTCTGTTACGAGACGTGGAATGCGGACGGATGTCTTCTTCCGGTTTCAATTTACGCGCCGCGCCACTCGACTTCTTTCCCTCCTCCTGTGCTTTGGGAGTTTTGGAAGCAGACGTACTTTTCTTCTTTGCAGACGGCTGCGCAGCAAGAAACCGAAACTCTGACCGGGGCGGGTGCGTTGAACGAAAAGGAGAGGGGGTGGGAAAATGAACAAAAATGAACGGAAGGGACGGAAAAGAGGGAGGGAGTGGCGACGTAGTGATCCTGCCGAGATTCGTTCAGGTTCGATTAGGTTCTACTTTTTCGACCTCTAACCGCGAAGTTCGATGAAAGTTCGACTAAAGACCGACTGTTATGCGCGTGCGCGGAAACCGAAAACAAGTTGATGGGAGACGTTGTGTCTCTCTTTTTTGTGTCTTTCTTTTCCTTCCGTACCTCAGGTTAAGTTATGTCAACTTTTCATCGGCTCGCCTACGTTCACTCTTCTTTCAGTTTCTGATACATCAAGGAAACAAGATGTTTTGAGCATCATGCTGTGCACGAAGTAGTTCTCACGGGATTTGATTGTCGAAGAAAGAAACGAGCCTTTTGACGTTTCAACGTGTACGTCTTGAAAAAATAACATAAAACTAACCGAGATGCACCTGCATATATCTCAACTCAACACATAAAAATGGAAATCAGTCGCGTTCCGCGAAAAGCCAAACGTCTTTTTTTTTTTTTTTCGGTTTTTGAGGAGGGATGCAGTATTTATTGGGGGTATTGTTTCACACTAGCCAAGCTTCTAAATCACGAAAAATATGCTTGTGTCCTTTTATATGTCGTTGCAAGATGTAAAACAAATTGCTCAAAATTATTTTCCCTGAAAAGCTTTGAAATTTTTGTGTAGAAGTTGGGCAACACTGTTGAAAGGTTTGGCTTAGAAGGACGAAGGGAGTAATCTTACTTTTGGTTTTTAGTTTCTAGGCAAGGTGGCGCAAGCTACCTTCCGTTATAAAGGGTACAGCCGTTAGCATCCATCCATCCATCCATCCATCCATCCATTGTCGAATTTTGCCAAGAGTTCCAAGCTTCGCCGAACCCAGTCGAACCTTAAAGGGATACTACAACGAAATTTCGGCGCTCATTTTTTGGTCTATATGTGCTCAAAGGAGCAGTATCACATCGAACACACCAATATCTTGCTAAAAAAGTCACGAAAAGGAATTTTAAAACGAATTAAACGATTAGCAAAGAGCACCTGGTGGATGTCGCTAACGCCTCGTTTGTAATGCCCGTCTAGGAACCTTGACAGCTAGTGACAGTGAGTGTCTCGCCTCCCGCCACGACGAGAGAAGAGGGGAAGGAGGAACTCCCCTCTTCCCGAGAATCCCCTTTGTTTGTCCCAGAAGTCGCTATGGTCCCTCTACAAGATTACAGAAGATTAATCCGTCACTCAAAATTCGTACAAAAGCAGCCGCTTCGGTGGCTGGAACGACTAGGCCATCCTCTCGACGTCAGCCTTGCCGTAGCTTTGCTCGTCCCGAGACGAACTACGTCATGATTGCGTTGGATGTCACATGCTCCCCGCTGGCTGTTCTCCGAGCGCTTGCCAGAGTGGTCCGTTTATGACAAAAAATGCAGCCACCAGGCTGAAAATGCAAACGTGCGATTGTCATTTACGGATATTGTAGATCATATTCAACCTATTTTTGAACACGACGGGTATATTTCAAATTTCGTTGAAGTATCCCTTTAAGTTCGACGAAAGCCCGCGATATCCCAAGGACGGAGTAGCGCTCGTTGGCTTCGATCTTGAATGGATTTGAAACAAATGTGGGGCGATTGTGTACTCGACAGTTGGCGCGTCTTTCTTTGTTTCTGTTTTATCGATATTTATTTTAACGGGAAACGTTCTTTGGCCGGGTGTTAGGTATTTCGTGAATCCCAGGTAAAAGTGAGCCTGGATAAAAGCTTGGCCGCGAGGCTCGACACTGATTATCATCGGATGGGAGAGGAGGGGTGGGGTACTCGACGCTGATTGGTTGACGGAGAAGTCAGTGTGACCAGAGGGGTAGGCGAGGAAGAGATCGGCCACCCGTGCGCACCGTGAGGGAGTAGGAGCTCGGGAGCATGGAAGGCTCTGGAAGATCGCTAGGCGTCTGGCGTCTTGAAACTCAGAGTATCGATCGCTAAACGTTTGTGATGCTAGAACAATTTGTCATACTTATTCTGGTCGACAATGTTCATATTTGTCTGGTCATCGTTGCGCGTGTGTTGAATGGCCATTTCCAAATTCCTTTACAATATTTATTTATAGTTGGATTCTTTTTGTGACGCTTCGTCTTACCAAACCAGGATGTTTGGTCTAAACCGTTTGAAAGGGGGGGGGGGGGGGCGTTTTTTTTTTCTACCTTTTTTTTTCTGCGTCTATTATTGCACAGAGAAATAAACTATACTCTGTTTCACCTTATATGCTGAACCGCAGCAGGCGATACCAGCCATCCCAACCAATCCCGTGCAGTGAATGTATCATCTGACTACGCGCCCCGCGCGGCGTGTTGCGCACATCTCGGAGGTCACGTGGCACTCACAAGGCATTGGATTGGCTTCGATGGTTCGTAGCGTTTATCGCGGTCCATCGTAAGGTGAAACGGAGTATAGCGCGTGTTTAGTGGGTTATGAACATCAGAGATTATAAAGAAATTGTTGCACCGTCTCTTTTAAGAAACATGCGGTAAAGCCACTCCACAGTTCCACTGAACCCGTTTTGCACACGTGACGCGGGAGGAACCTCGCCCGATGAATTTCTTTGGTGATCGCAGCTGCTTCGGCCGGTTTCATGACGTCATGATTACGTCACGAGCCCCTTTTCATTCCGCCCTTCTGCTTTGCATATACTGTTTGCGACTTCGCGCTTGGTTTCGCCCAAACATCTGCCGACTGCTCACCTGTGTTTGCGAGCACGCACGCCTGACCTTGCACGCCGGAGGAACAGACCCGAGGCTCCTCGAACCTTCTAAAACGCACGGGAAATTTGTCGGACGTGAGCAGGAGCGACATTAGACCAAGGTAGTTATATCTTCAGTTGAGCTGCTCCATTTGTATCCGAGCATACGTGTAGCCATTTTGTGCAAATGTTAGAAATAGTTTTTCTTTTCTTTTTTCGTGTTGCTTGCGCGTTGCTACCAGTCTTCTTTTTTTTTTTTTTTTTTTCACACACGCGAGCAAACACAGGTTTACATAAAGAAACAACTTACCGTCCCGTGCTCTTTATTTTAGTGTTGTTTAGGCCGGTAGGTAGTTTTTAAATTTAAAACAGCTAAAACCGTAAATTATGCAGAATTGGAACGTGCAAAAATCGTGCCCTGCCATTTCATATATATAAAAAAAAGTAGACGGGTTACACGAGCCGTAAACGTAATTGCGATTTTCCTGCTGTAAACACCCCATGTGTGTAAGAAATATATATATATATATATATATATATATATATATATATATATATATATATATATATACTGTAAACGACTTATTTTTTCGGGAGCTCGATATTTCGCGATTTTGGTCAAAGCTGAAGTTTTGGAATAATTCGCGGGCTCTAATTTTCGCGACGCGGTGGGATCTCAATATAGATTCCAATGGGTTTATATTTTACTGGAACTGTTCGCGGGACCTATTTTTCGCGAATTCTAGGCGATTCGCGAAATCCGCGAAAATTAGGTCCTCGCGAAAATTAAGTCGTTTACAGTATATGAACATGTAGTGTAGAATTACTTTTGCACTTTCGCGTTTAGTTCACGGCCTTTCAAGAACGTGTGCAAGCCAGGGTGAGGCCTTACTCATCCATGGCGCTTTCTGTCTCCAACACAGGAGCTGTCGTTCGGCGGCCTGTCGTGGACCTCGGCGGGCAGCATGAATTGTCTGCAGCTGTCAAACTCCATCCTCCAGATGACCACGAGCTCGTGAGTACATATAGTCCGCCCTAGAGTCGCTGAATAGGCGACTCCATAGAGCCACACCATAGGCTGCGCTTCAGGGTAGCGACGCTGCGGCCATCTTGGTGCTTAAAATCATGGTCGCCAGTTCACCGAAGCTTCGTCTGGAATCGCGGCAAACGCTTCTCCTTTCTCAAAATATAAAAAAAAAAAAAAAAAAAATATTGCGACGATGGGAAATCGATATCGCCTGGGCTTTCTGATTCCATGTTTGAAGTCGAAAAAGCCTTCGTGTTCGTATCGTAACTATCACAAACTGTTCCCGCAACGAATCAAGAACCAAGATGGCGGCGCCCACAAGATAATCGGGGAATGGAGTGCCGTTGCTCTAGCTTATTTAATGGCTATATACAACTAGAGTGCCCTAGAATTTGGGTAGTGGGCTCACCGCCCTATCTCCCCCGTGTATTGCGCTGAAGCGGCCGATGTCAAAAACGCCGGAGATAAAGCCAGCGGCCGCTAGGGGCGCAGCAGTAGATTCCTCCTGAAACTTCTCCCGCCCGCTGCCCGCTTTGTGCTCAAATTTATATAGTTCTTACCGTGATTGATTCAGAGGCAAACACGAAACCAACGATTGGGTAAGAGCCGCCTAGCCGACCTTGTCTGGCCTATGCGCGCTGCGTCGCGTCGTGTCGCCGCGTCGACATCAAACGCATGAGGCCGAGCCGTCCTGTGAGCCCACCACAACTCTCTAGGCCATTGTAATACAACTTTTACACGCGGGGTGCCACCATCTTGAATGCCGTCACTTCCGGTATGGGTGAAAACATTGTTTTGCCGTCGCCACGCCAATAGAAGACATTTAGGATATCAGCCTAATCAACGGTTACGCTTATATCCTGAGACACAAGAATGGGTGACTGTTACTAACTGTTATCCCTTCTCCTTCTGCCTCACGTCTATTTTTTTTTTTACCATTTGCAGGTCAAATTGTTTTATTCTTTTCTCGTTGTCCATACCGGATTTGTCTGTCTACCAGGTGGCTAGGAACAAGAGTAAACGAAAAAAAAAAAAAAGCGTATAACCGTTGTCACTTAAAAACAAAAACAAAACAAAAACGCATATTTTGTGCATTGTTTAACGTCGCGCGAAGTAGTTCTTACGATTTGGGTGTCGGAGGAAAAAGCCATGCTTTTGACGTTTTGAAACGTGCGCTTCTTGATAAAATAACATATTTTTAATCTAAAACGCATCTACATATATGTAAATTATCCACATAAAGGGTGAAATTAGTAGTACTCCGCGAAGAGCCGGAATTTTTTTTCTTATTTTTTTAATACGCAGTGATGTGATTACTGCGCCAAAACTGCGCAGTTTTGCGATCTCTTAGGACCAGCAGCGGAGCTGGTCCTAAGAGATCGCAAGAGGCTTAAAAACCGGTCTGGTCTCTCTCGGTCGAACTCGGTCGCAAGATTGTGAACGGGCCTTCACCCTGCTACACCCTACGACCTTTTGCCAAAATTTGAGAAATGTGCGCCAACATTGCGGCCGAACTTTTTTTTCACCTTATAATACTGACAATATGAGAAGTCAGGCACCGCTGCACGGCCGGATCGTTACGGTAGACTTGCGCGAATTTCCAAAACTTTCGATTCTCGCCTCAAATAATATCATATTCGATTTAATCTCTGTATCAAACATTTACAGCCGTCGGAAGTTTGGAAATATTTCTCATGCTCGTTGTCTGTTCTGGCTGGATAGCTAGATCGTTGAGTGCGCTTCTCACCGTTCACTGGTGTACTGCAGTGAAGCGACAACCGCGTAGTAGGCGTCGCAATTTTGCATTTCTTGCTTCGCCGCAGCACACCTGTGTAGTGAGGGGAAATCCCTTCTCCAGAGCGGGACGTTACACACGGTTTCTGAATAAGAGTGCGGCTAGTAGATGTGATAGACTGCGATATTCTGATAATATCTTCTTCACATTCGAGATTCATGAATGATACTAGTATTGCGAGAATACTTTTATGGACTGCTTTGTATCTTTATTCTTTATGTCAACTCACGTTTAGCTCTTACCTTTACCTAGCTTACATCCGTTCGATAGCGCAGTGAATACATTAAATTAAAACTAAATTAGGAGGAGCAGTGAATGCAAGTCTGTGAATAACTTAAACGAATTCGACGGAATTTTCCATTTTTTTTTGTAAGAAATCATATTTTTGTTTACATGCTGATTTTTGTTGTCAGAATGTTCTGCTTATATAATGTCATTAATGCTGATCATCAAATGACAAAAGCTTTGTTTTTTTATCTAAATGAAGAACTGCAGTTTGATAACAGCATTTCGAAAGTAAAGAAAACATAAATTTGGATGCTCGAAATTATTATAGTCGAACATTATTTCGGCGTAATATCTATTCAATTCACGCTTGATTTCGTGCTAAAAAAAAAAAAAAGAAACATGCACAGAAGTTTGTACCGCTTTTCATCAACCGGCGTCTCGTCACCGTGCCTTCGTTGTGTTTCTACGCGCAATTAAACTGTAGCAAAGGAATCAAACCTGTCATGCTGTCGCCACCAAAAGGTTGCACAGAAGCAGGAAAGCGAAGTATACTCATCAACAAATAAACCTTAACATGATAGTCACATTAGTGCCGAACGAAAATGAAATGCGTGCTTACACTCTAAACGTTTATTTTGCTCCTCCAAAATTGACTTGAGGCTGCTCCCAAAGCTGGTCCAACATGGCTCGGATTAATCAAAAATGGGTATATATTTGACTCAGTGACACTATGTTTGGCATCTGACACTATACTCGTTTTCGCCGCAAGAAGAAGAAAAAAAGTTTTGCGGCTTGTTCGTACGTCTCGCGAAGTAGTTCTTGCCAAGATTTGGTTGTCGGATGAAGAAGCGATATACTTTTTGGCGTTTGAAACGTATATGTCTTGATAAGGTAACGCATATCTAATCTAAAATGCATCTACAGATATGTTATGTATCCACAGAAAGGGGGGAGTTGGCAACGCTCCGCGAGGAGCCTATCGCCTGGAGTATCGGCCCTCCGAGGGGCTGAAGCCGTCGTGAGCGCAGCCATTTTGGTGCTTCGTGTAGAGCGGGCGCCATTGGCGGTCGTTACGACTCAGTGATGCAACTTCCTGATCTTGACATATACGGCGTCAGTAAGCTCCTCGTACGATATATCGTTTTGCTCTGTCGCGAACGGTTGTAACATTTCTGGAGGACGTAGAAGCGTTTTCTGCGATTTCGGGCGAAGCTTCTGGCAATTCCGGCAACAATGATGTTTAAGCACCGAGACTTTTGGCGAAGGAAAGAAATCATACTTTTGGTTCTTAACTTCTAGGCTAGGTGGCGCAAGCTACCGTCGGATATAAAAAGTACAGCCGTTAGCGTCCATCCATCCAAAACGTTACTGCGTGTGGTGCCTGAAACGCGCCTCTGGTGTGTTTAGCGCGGGCTACAAAACTTGCAGCGTCGCCCTTTATCTCCAAAGTATTACGATGCATGAAATGCAGTATTTAAGGAGTGATCGTTAGAATTTGTTTAAAAGACAGTACACGGTCCAGTATAGTCTAGGGTCAAGTGACCTCGCGTCACGTGATGCCGGTTTTCACGCTAATTTAGCGGGAAAACTAAATTGGTGTATAGGTTAAGGGACGTCAATTCTCCCGCTAAATGGTCGTGCGACATCGATTTTCCAGGTAAATTCTGCGGGGAAACTGAAGTGGGCTCTAGGATCACGTGACATCAATTTCCCCGCTAAATTTATCGGGAGATGGGCGGACGGACGGACGGACACACTTTTGGGAGGGGGGGGGGGATGGGGGTCCGTTGAAAAGCATTTCACGTTTTAAAAGTGGTCTCTCGATTTCCGCCTGATGACATCACAGAGGTGTCGTGCTGTCGCCTGTCGCGAACCCTGGCGGTGTCAAAGCAGCGATGGTGGATGTGGTCGTATAAGCGAACGCGTGTGTGTGAACGGTCCTGGAAGCTGTTGTTACCAACGCTAAACAAAAGGCGAACTAACCGTGCAATCAAGATGGCGGCCGGGGAACGGTTGACTAAGTCAGGGTCGTGGACCGTGACTAAGCGTGTACCCAGGGCGCTCCACGCGGCTGGGCAGATAAGGCGCGACGACGTCCGTCAACCGAACGCAGTTTGTGTCCCTGTTTGCGTACCCTCTCCTCCACCGACAATGCGTCACGTCCGATTCGAGATATCTCGAGAGGCCGTTGTTGTTGTTTTCGGGTTCCCACCGTTGTCGTCGTCGTGGGCCCCGCCGCCGCCGCTGACTCAGGCCGCGACGACGACAGACGACGTGGCGTGCACGTTCCCCTTGCATGGACAGCGCGCGACGTCGCTGCCGCTGTTCGCCGACCGGCCTGACTGACCAGGAAACGGTCGTATAGCATCGCGTGTGAGTTTCCCAAGCCGTACCGCGTTCCGGGCTCCCGTACTCCCTATACAGCTGACGCTCCGATTTGACGAAGCAAATCAGGCAGCGCCAAAAGTGTCTCGTCACGGCGCGCCTTTGTGCTTTTTTTCTGTGCTCGATTGGCTTAGCCGTAATAACAACGGAAAAACAAAAAAACATCAACAAAAAAACCGAGCGTCTTGATTATGCAATTTTGGGCGCTTGATCCCCTTTACTACGTATAATAGTAACATATCCTTTATTCTCCAACAAAAATGCGGCGTTAATAAAAGTAACGAAAAACAAATCTGTTCGGACAATTTGACTAAGTATTGAAGCCATCAGCAGCGTGAGTTTAAAGTCCCTTGATACTTCTTTTACAACTAAGAACTAATAGACATGACAAAGCACATTCCACTGGAACAAAATGGCGGCACTCAGTTCAAACCAACGTTACTAAAACACTCAGTTCGGAAACTGCCATAGAGACTGCTCTGAAAAAGTGGCACCGACCCGTCCACCAGAACCGAGCAAATGGCGATCACAACGCCGCCATTTCTCCCGCAGCGGCCACTCGGAAAACTGCACGTGACTTTATTTTGGCTTTAATCGGCCGCTATGGCGCCGAAACAGATACGGTGGAAGAGGTTGCAGGGGCGCCACCCCCGTCTCCCCAGCGGACGGGCCGCGAATTACTACCGAAGCTAAGATGCACCTAGGTCGGGACGCGCTACCTGAAATCACCGCTGAGGCATGGTTGTATAAAAACAATAGTAATTGTGCCGCAAAACCTTGCAAACTAAAGATGTTAGAAAACACCACGCGCCCTCAATTTGTACTAAACTCCAATAAAAGTTACTACAAACAGAGGTTTTCCCAGTTGGTTTTTACGCAAAAACATGCGTCTGAAAGTTCAAGATGACCACAGTAAAGACAAATGATAAAGGGTGGCGCTGTTGTCGTATTTAGCTCGGTCTCGGTGGACGCCAGCGACCCATGTTTCAACGGTGAGTTTCCCAACTGAGAGTTCTAATAACGTTGGTTCAAACCTCTGCTGTGCGCCGCCATTCGCCTTCTAAAACCTGCACCGTCACGGAGTCGGCGCTTCAAAGAATGTCGCTACTTGAGCTCTTATCTAGGGCTTTAGCTTGAGTAAGGCTCAGGCTCTGAACCTTGACAGCGATAGCTTAATATATGTGGGAACCTTCCAACGGACCTTGCTCGTTCGGGTCTCTCCGCATGGCGTCGCAATATTACGTGACGTGGTGGTTTTGCGTGAATTCACAGTGTTACTTGAAGTCACACCGTCACAATGTCATGTGGCGTGACGGTATAGTTCCCCCGCCGTATTTAGCGGGAAAAAATACCCCGTACCTTCATTACATTTTAACAGTGCATCTAAATCAGCTTATTGTTTTTTAAACCACTACTGTTTCTTTATTTTTATTTTTTCATTACATTATTCTGAAGATCCAGTCAACACTTCCTGAAAGTTTCTGACTTTGATTAGCGACTGATTGATTATCGGTTCCGAGTTAAACGCCGCCAACTTTCAGCGATGGTGCTTCCCTACACCTAACATAGACGATGCAAGGCTAAACGCTAATCGGAATTTCTTTTGCACTCACACGCGGCTTTGATGTCTCACCGCTGCGATGGCGCTGTTGTCGCCACGGCGCATTTGCCAACACCAAGTGTGGGCAAACGCGGACTTGTTTTTGTCCAGATAACAGCCATTTCGGCATGCTCCACTCGTTTGCCCAACAAGAGGCCCGCGTGAACTGGATTCATTCCTTTGTCTTCCACAATCGATGGACACGTGTTCAAAGCGCTGCGTCACAAACATCAACACACAATGAATGGCGTTATTGTCGCCATCGGCATAGTTTTCAGCTTAGCCGCGGGGGGCGCGACGGTTGAATCTCCTCCCCCATAGATGTTTTCAAGTCCGGCTTCATGGCGCCGCCATCTTGCTCGGTTGGGTGCGCTTGGACGTGTCATAATCCGATTACGAAGCCTTGCTAAGGCGTCGTAATCGGATTATGGCCGCGCCCAAGCGCACCCCAACTGAGCAAGATGGCGGCGCCCTGAGATCGGACTCGAAAATGTGTTCTGGAAGCAGCCGCGCTCCGAGAGCTACTTCCGCCGAGGATGGAAAACGCTTCGATTGGGCGGCAGTCTGGAAACCGCGAGTACGTCTCAGCGATGCTTGACTATCAGACGATCTAGTATCTACTATCCACCCCCCGCCAGCAACACGAAGACAACACGCAAGCGGGATTTATCGAAGGTGCGCGGAAGAGGAGCAAGGTCCGACTCCGTGCGCTTTCACCTTTCGCACAACGCGAGCCGGCGCCGGGAGGCAGAGAGAGGTTATAAATAAATATATATCGGAGCGCAATGTTTCACCCAGCGTGGAACTGTGCCACGGGACCTCCGCGCTCAGCTGACTCGGTTCCCGCCGTCGCACACTCAGCAGCAGCCACGGTGGCAGACAACGACAATAACAACGCGACTGCGACGTGGAGAGAGTGAGGGAAGGCGAGGAAAGAAGCCGACAGAGCGGTCTCGGGAAAGGAGGGGGGAACGCGCAGCGGAAGCTAGCGAGGCGCGCACGGGCCTGCAAAGGTTCATCTTTTCTTGCCTGTCTTCGGCGGCGTTTTGGAAGGGGGGGGGGGGGGGGGGGGGGGGGGGGAGAGAGAGTAATGGATTTGGCGGCGTCGTGTTCGTTGCTCGTCGGCGCATATTTCCTGTTTGTGGCATATTTTCTGGTGGTCTTCTCCTCCTCGGTCTGTCTACCCTTTTCCATACCGGTAACCGCAAGCGAGAAGATACCTTTAGTAGATCGTTCCGATGACTCCGATAACTATACCCGATACTTCGCCGCCGCCTTTGCGCATGCATCTGATCGTTATGGGGGGGATCGGAAGTATCGGAACGGTCTACTAAAATATTCTTATAACACAGGATGGACCACAGTGGTGGTCCATCCAGTGCTGTGAACGTAGTCATGTCGCGACCCCTAGAGCCACTCAATTAAACTACGCTTCGGAGTGACGACACTGCAGCCGTCTTGGGGCTTTAAATCACGGTTGCCAGTTATCTGAAGCTTTATCTGAAATCGCAGGAAACGCATTTCCGTCGGCCTGAAATGTTAAAACAGTTCGCGACGGAGCAAAGCAATATCACCTGAGCCTCCTATATACCGTATGTACAGCTGAGGAAGTCGCATTTCTGAATTGTGACGATCGACAGTTGCGTCTGCTTTGCACAATCACCAAGATGGCGGCGCCCACGAGCAGATCGGGGAACGGAGTTCCGATATACTCTATACTACATTTTCGGGGGACGAACTGGGTAAATAAATGCATCGTTGTCTCTTTATTATGGACAACTCACATTTGTGACGCTTTTTGAGGTAACGGAGGTGTCCATATTGACGAGACATCACGCAGTTCTGCACCCTGCGCGTCGCTGTTGCTCCTCTCCCGAAGGTCACGTGTGACATTGGCTTCGGTGCCTCGTAAGGTCTATCGCGAAAATAGGCGTGTCCCGTCGTCGCCCGACGTTGTCTAAACTATCGTCCTCTCTGGCCAAACCCCCGCCGCGCGGCGGTTCTCAGAGCGGTTGGTTCGCCTTTTAATTCATCTCCGGAATGTCGGTGTTCTCCTCACAACGCTGGAGGAGAGCGAAACGGAAGCTCTAGATTGTCCCTCGATGAGTCACTGATGACGCTGCTGCAGTCTCTCTCTCTTTCTCGTTGTGCAGTCAGTGTCGTGCCCGTGCCCTCCTTCCAACCGTGCGCTGCGTCTGCATCGCTGTAAACATCATAGACCACCCTTGTCGCGAAATGACCCTAAAATCGTCGTCTGACGCTTGCTCGTTCTTTTTTTTTTAAGTTTTGGTTTTACATTGTTTCTTTCATTGCATCCCGAGTTTACTTGCTGCGGGCGACCACCCTTCGAAAACTAGACTGACCGCCGTGTGTGGTAAACCCGTTCTTGTGGCGCCAGTCTGGCAACCGTGGGGCACGTCCAACAGCAAGTTGGCGCCACCCAGAGATCGTACTTGCAAACGTACAGAAAAAAAAAAAAAAAAAAAAAAAAAAATTATTTTTATGAGTTTTTAAGACGCGTTCAAAGTTGCAAGTCGCAACTGTCGTGCGACGGCTTTTTGTCGCAAAAGCGACTGTCGCAGTCGCAAAAGCCACCGGTTCGGGTCAGTTGCTGCCAGACCGATTTTTCGAAGCGCTCGCCGAGTTGGGCTGAACCCATCAGCGGCGCTGATTGGTTCAGTCCAACTCCTCGGTTTGCCGGAGCGGCCATGCACAGAGCCATGGAGCTCTCTGCGGCGGCTCTGATCAACGCTGTATTAAAGAATACCCATTTCTTTATACCAAGCAACACCCTATATTCGAACGAGCGCCCGAAAGAGAACTCGGCCTGGCATGCAAATCCGTGGCTTTTAGCTTGACAGGTACCGAGAAAAACGACATTACTCGAGCTTTCTGACACCGAACCCAACGTTTAGAAAGCCGCCTTTTCCAAAGCGCAACACTAAATTCGACGTGCAGGGCACTGGCGTCGAACAGACGGCCCCAACTTTTACGAGGGGCTTGTTAACGGTGCTGTATAACGCATTAAACAGGTGAAGTACGTATCAAAGACTAAAAAAAAAAAAAATGTTTTTGCAGTAAAACAAAACAAAAAAACTCGATTGCAATTTTTTTTTTTTTTTTGTAGTCAGTAACACTTACGTACATTAGCTATTTTAATAAGTTGTACCACTCGGCTATCAAGCCGCTCGTGAAAGTTAATACCGTCCGTTCGACGTCAGCGTGCTGTACGTCGAACTGAAATGTGGGGGTGTCTTATATGGGACAGGGGGTTTAAGCATATACCCTCTTTTTTTCTGAGAGTGAACGATCGCCAGTGGCGGCCGCACTGCTCTGAACGCCGAAATGCCGGCGCCTATCAAAGACATCGGGGGAACGCAGTGCCGGTATTCTAAGCGTGACTCTACTTCGGACATCCGGTCAAAGATACCGGCCGTAGGTTGCGAGGAATGTGTTGGCGAGCGGCATTCCGCATGGTCTCCTGGCTGTTAAACCGTGAAGTCGGGCCGTAAACATGCGCCAGTAACGAGAATAAAAATAAATGTGTTTTAACCGAAGAAACACCTTGCCTTCCGAAACGCTCAACTGGGAAACAGCTGTTGTTTACTCCGAACGGCCACTGCTTCGTGCCAGATGAATGCGAATTCCAAGAACCGCCTATATCGCTAGTTGTGCTTGCGTTTCGTAAAAACGACGACAAACATGTCTAGATATTTTTTTTCTGTTTTTGTTTTATTTGTTGTGCATCAGATAGGCAAATGCTGTTGTTGTTGGCCATCTATGCCTTTCATGTCCTTCTGTTCTTTCCTCTTTTAATTCGCGTCATTGAAATTTCCCGGTGGCTTTCCCCCAACACGAGGTAGCCAACCTGTACGCGTACCACGGGTTAACCTTTATATGTCTTCCTCTTCCTCCACTGACTGTCCGCCTCTTACCATTTCCCTGGTTCGGGCGCTTTATATAACCGTAAAGCCGGGGTCACATCTGCTCGTACATCATATGCAAAAGACGGTCTGCAAACATCCGGGGTTCGAATGCCGCTTGCCCAAATTTCTCCTTGAACTCGTTGTGCATTCGAAGCACGGATCTCGCGTGTTCAGACAGCAGCAACTTGCGTCGGACAACGCATGTTGCCCTGATCGGTGGCTGAGCTAATTTCGGGCCGGCAACACAACAACGCAAATAGCTTCGATAGCAGAGCTAGTTTCCTAGCAACGTCTTTTTTAAGAGCTTACTGAAATAAAGGCTTGGAAAGCTTTATTTAACAAGAATCAAGGCTGGCGTGCAGCTAAAATAATTTGATGATGTTTTATCTGCGTAAGTACGGAAAGCGACTGTCAAAATGGTCACAGGTCAAAATGGGCACAGGTCGTGAACATTCAGGCTGGTATTGAAATTAGAACTGCGGAGAGACCAATTCACATTACTGCTAGTGAAAGAAAGAACCGGACAGAAAGACAGAGGGGGGATGGATCAGTGGCCGAGTGGGGAAAGGTGTGGCGACGCACACCAACGCGATAAAAATGTTCACGTCGAGCACATGTACGAACAATTGTGAGAGGTGTGTCAGAGGTGCTGACCTTTTAGGTTGTAAATAGCAGAATGTTTTTAGACAAATAAAAGCCAAGCTGGCAAAAAAAAAAAAAAAAAAGGATTGGTGGCCGAGTGGGCTATGACGCGTCTCAGGTCGGAGGGTCGGGCGAAAGCTTGCGTTGCAGAACGTCCTGAGTTCGATCCCCGCCCCCCGCCATTTTCGATCTGGATGAGTTTCGTGCAGGCACGCGTTCGTGTGATCACTACTGCGTTGTGCACGTTAAGACCCCAAGTTAGCGGTTGTACTGCGCTGGCCAAATGTCTCATCTACAGCTAAGAGACAAGTCACCCGTTGAGGCGTACTAGCATCAAGGCTGTCTAAGCAAACAAGCAACACAATTTTTTTTTTTGTTTTTCTCGGCTCTTCGCGAAGGAGCCGTATAGACTGGGGAAAAGGGAGAGAAGGGGGCGTGCTTACGCGCGCTACAAGGGAGTCCCGGTGTCGTGTGATGGGGGGGGGGGGGGGGGGGGGGACCCGGTGGCGGCGGCAGGCGCGAACCCAGGGTCCCAGCCCAGCCCCCCCCCCCCCCCCCCCCCCCCCCATTGCTGTCGTCGGCCCGTCGCTTCCCTCGTCTTGTCGGGCGGGCACAACCGCGGCCTGCTTTATAAATACTCGACTGGGCGCTTTAACTTGCGCCGCCGCGGCCGCCGTCGCCGACGATGACGCCGACGCCACTGCCGAAACAACAGCATCAGAGACTTTTAAGAGACTTGGGATCGGCGCGCGGCTAAAGTCCCGTGGGGAGGGAGGGAAGGGAGGGGAGGTACGGTTTTGTTCTTGGAGGCCCTTGGGGAGCGCCTGGAATGGTGTTTTTCCGGTGACTTTGGCGCTCTTTTCAGCTTATTAATTCTCTTGTCAGTTTATTTTAACCAGTCCCGCTATATTTCGTTTGCGTTACTATTTTACCGCTTTATGCGGTGTATTAAGATAGTCGCACGCGATTTTAAGATAAGTTATTTATTTATTTACTGCAGTGCCATCGGGGCCGAAAGGGCGTCGTCACGGAGGGGAGTGGGCAACTAAACACAGTAAAGAAACATACATAGGAACTGAACACAGTTATGGGACGCTTACGCAAAAACTAATTATTAACAGCATCTTTAAACAAATCTAAGGATGGTATCGATATTATAGATGCAGGCAGGCGGTTCCACTCTGATGATGTTCTAGGTACGAAGGAATCGTCGTAGGCCGTGGTCCGTCGGCAATGAGGAGTGCCAACTCTAAACTGATGGTCGAGGCGCGGAGAAATCTGAGCTCGATCGACTAGTGTTTTTCTTCTTTTTTTTTTTTTTTATCAAAATCTACTGCATGCTTCAGACAAAAAAAAAAAAAAAAAAGAGTATATTTTTGGACAACTGCACCAAACTACTACACGCAAACGTATCATGAACCACGGGCAAAACGTTTCACTGTCTTCTTGAGGCAACAACGGACTCGACCTTACGTACTTGGGTAGGACCGAAAACTTGCGCTTAGCGCACTATCACGACGCGTTCCCGACGTCGTGCTCTTTCTTTTTGTGGTCGCGCCCTGTCGGTTTCACGAACGCTCTCGTGCAGCGGAGTCGCCATCCAAAGCTCGTATACTTGCAAAATTGTACGTCGTTTTTTTTTTTTTGGTTTTTTTTTTTCCTTAGGATAGTTGCTTTTACAAACGCCACCGCGTGTGACGAGTTCCTCCTGCAGTCGTACACTCTTCCCTCCTCCCTTCTTCCTTTTTTAATTTTTTTTTGTAGGGTATATGACGAAGAAAAGAGAGGAAGTAAGACATAAAGGGAGAGCGCCAAACAAGTGAACGAGTGAAATTGATGACGACAGCCGTCTCTGCTCCTCGCTGTAAAGGCAGCCAGCGTAGCGACGTCTTTTCCAGCTTGCCCCAATGAAGAGAAACCGGAGGTAGTACCTATATAACAGAACGGAGCGGAGGGACCAAAACGAGACGCTTGGCTTCGCTCCCTTTGCTTGCGCTTTTTTCTTCTTATTTTTTTTTTCCTTTCCTCGCGCCTTCTTTGTGATTGCCGTCTGCGTTGTTGGGAGGGGGGAATGTTGCGAACTTTTCTTTGAACCCGGGGTTCGACTGGTTTCGGCGAACCTTCGAGACTTTCGGCAAAGTCCGACGAAGTTCGATTTTTGAACAGTGTTGCCCAACTTCTTCAGAAACATATGAGAGAGAGAGAGAGAGAGAGATGATAATAGATTGCGTATTTTTGGAGTGAATGGCTGTTGAAAGGACACCTGCTAAAAACATTACAATTTTTGGGGGAAAAATATATATATACATTTTTTGCTTTATATTTTGCAGGTTACAAAAAAGCAAACGCGGTAAGTTCGAAAGTAGTCGCACCTCAATCGAATTTTCGGCAAACTTTAAATAAAAACTTAAAAAGAAAAGAAGTCGAAACTGGCCGATCTCGAACCTGGGACAGGTTCGCGACAAACCTAAGTTGTTGGGGAGGGTGAGAGTGTATTGTGGGGCAGCCTCCTGCGCGGGGATCGTCTCCTCTTGTTGCCCCCTTCCCCACCTCCGGCGTCGGGGCTGAGTCGGCGGGGTGCCCCGATTTAGACACCTGCCTCAGGATGGGGGCCAAGGGCTTTCCGCGGTATCGAATTCGGCACCTCCACACTTTTTTTTTTTTTGTTCTTTTCTTCCGCGCTTTCTTCGGCGGGGTATGCGCTCTCTTCTCCGCCTCGTTAACCTCCCCAATTTTGTTTTTGTAATGATTTTGTGTGTGTGTGTGTGTTTTCGCTGGTTGTCGTTCTCTGTTCGAATTCTTTCTTCGTGAATGCGTCCTCATCTGACTCGACGATGCCGAGTCACAGAGCTTGAGGGGCGGTTGCGCTCCTCCGTTCTTGATTTTATGTTCACGCCTCCCTCTGGCATCGATAGCTACGAGTGCCATATTCAGAAACCTAAAACTAAAAATGTCGAAAAGATTTTTTTTTTTAAATCTTGAGATTTGACGTTTTACCTTGAGATTCGACTGGTTCCGCGAATGTCTGAACTTTCGGCAAAATTCGACGAAGTTCGAAGTGTTGACCGGCTTCTACGCAAACATCTCGAATTTCAAATTTTTCTCGAACTTTGCGTTAAAAGTTTTAGAACTCGAACCTTAGCAGGTTTGCAACATCTCTATACTCGTTTCCATCTCAAAAACCGTAGATATATATATATATATATAAAAAGTATTGCTTTTTGCGGAACATTACCGATTTCCCCCTTTGTGTAGATAATTAAGATCTATGTAGGCGCATTTTAGATTAGATGTATGTAGGGTTCGGAGTTTTCGGTTTAAACCGGTAAAAAACGATAAAAGTTTGCCGAATCCATTTTCGGAAATTTGGTTTTAACCAAAAAAGGTCAGTTGTTAGGTTCGGAATTTTCTAATTAAACCGATAAAAGTATGTCGAACACATTTTCTAAAATTCAGTTTTAACCGGTAAAGGTCACTTTGACCTTCCAGACGTGTACCGCAGAGTCGCGGCGAAAACGTGGAACAGTGTCTATCGAAACGTGTCCGAATGTATGGGATACACGGATGCCATCACGACGTTTGGTTTAATGTGCGCATCATCTATCTTAACGTGAAGTCCGAAATGCCCCATGACTCCGCCATGTACGAGCGTGTTTTCAAACTCGTAAGGAAGACTGACTTGATGCAAGCTCTGCATGTTGTGTTGTGCTTCAAAACGTCGCACCGTGTCTCTTTTGGCGGTCACAATTGGTTGATTGGCCGATGTTGGCTCAGGCAGCGCTTCATCTTCTCAGCCTGCCAGTGTCCAATGTTAGCGTTGAGAGGGCATTCTCGAAGCTCAGGGTGATATTAACAGGAAGGAAAGAGTGGGTATCAACGAGGAGAACCCGAGAAAGTACATGTGTGCATAACAAGGTCACGTAATCCTGATGTACAGAAGGTGAGGTTCCATGTTTTTTGGGCATAGGCTTCATATCTGACTTGTTTGTACTTCTATGTTTTTCTTGTTTGTTTTACAGTTGCACACATTTTCCAAATAAATTGTCGATTTTTTTTTCCAATGTATCTGTGCTCTCTGAGTGATCACAAATATGAGAGCTATAGGGATCACCTGATCCGGTGTCCGTTGGTGTTTATTTTATATTCACCGAACACACACACACACACACACACACACACACACACACACACACACACACACACACACACACACACACACACACACACACACACACACACACACACACACAGACAGACAGAGAGAGACAGAGAGAGAGAGACAGACAGACAGACAGACAGACAGAGAGAGAGAGAGAGAGAGAGAGAGTACTTGCGGCAAGCGAAGGAAGTAAGTGCTCCGCGGGTGCACCAACGAAGCTGAGACTGTGGTGGGAGTTACGCCCTCGCCAGACCAATGATTGAACCACCTCCCTTTCGTCACCTGAGCCAGCCCTCCTCCGCACGGTTGGGTTGTAGGTGAGAGCGCGATCACGTGACGAGGGATCGACGTATGACGGGTGGTCCAACGCGCTCGGTGACGGCTTAAGGGGGAAAGTTGGAGAGGAGGTCGCCCCCTTTCCAGCATTCACTCCGCTAAAGTGGAAAGAGGTGGGAGGAGTTTCCATCGAACTCTTAACCTGTCACTGACTAATTATTTTATTGAGCGAAGGCGAGAGGCGTACACAGACTGCCTCAACGTAGCATGCAAATCGTCAGCTTAGCTTTAAAAGCCGCTTTCAGCGCAACCGCTAGAGCTAGGGTTAGTGGATGTTTTTCTTTGAGTTCCAGGGGAGTTTATTCCCCATTCCCCCTTCCCCACAGATTCGGTGTTTTTCGGTGTCAATTTTCAGTGTGGGACAAAAAAAGAATTAGCCAAAACTTAATGTCGCAGAAAAAGAGAGAAAGAAGAGGACACGTCTGGGGGGATTTCCCGACCTCCGGGGAACGTGCGCTAGACTCTTGGAAAACGTCCCGGTACTGATAAAAGAAAGAAGCGAGACAGAGAGTGCGATCTCTGAAGGGAGCAGCAGGCTCGTTGACGCTCAAGTGGGAGGCTGAGTTCCGGGGCAACACATTATAAAGCCGTAGATAACTGTTTTTTTTTTTTTCGTGAGGGGTTTTTTCTTACTCAAGGACAGTTTCCATTCGGGGTCTTTCGGTTTTCTCGATTTTGGCAAAACTGGCTCGGGGACTTACTTTTCGGGATATACAAACGTGTGTCAGTTTTGTATAGTAGTTTGTTTCTGTCACTATACTTACGTATATCTGCCATATTTCAAACCTTGCGAGCCTAGGAAACGTGAACGAACGAAAGCTAAATTTAGCGCATTATAATTAGTGGCCGTTTTATAACCAAATGCATTAATATATTTTTTTTTTAACCTTTACCTTTTCTTTTTTTTTTTTTTTTGCTTTTCGCGGATGCGCACACATGCATTAGTTTCATGGAAGAAGTAGCTGGCCCGTGAAATGACGACACGATGAAGGACTAGCCAATAGGAGTATGGCATGCTTTAATTGAATAAAATATAGTTTATTCGCGTAAAAATTTTAATAGGCTCCATCCACAAGACAACAACAAAAAAAGAAACACTATTTTTACAGCCCTTTTTTAATAACTGAAGAAATACAAAGAAGCAAAAAGGAAACATCTAATGTCAGCTGGCGGTTCCGGATTCTTCCTTCAATTTGAGAATAAGCTTGGCCTTATAGCTACAAATACAAGGCTGTTACTAGTAACAACAGCACAGCCCAACGTAAACTGACTTAATTGAGCCGATCACGCTACGGGATGTGCACGTTGAGATTGGGTACACAACAATGACTTGTGATGTTTCCATACAGAAATGTGCAGACCTTTTAAGTCAGTAGCGTGAATACAAAAGATTATACAAAAACTTCGCAATACTCGTTTAATATTATACGAACGATTATCACCTTAGCTACGCTAATTCGAGCATGGTAATTTACTGCGATTATGGCATGCAAGTTTGTTATGGGCCATATTAAACTTGTATTTCTTAATTGTAGTACATTACTATGCTCGATTTAGTGTGTCTGAAGTGGTAATCGTTCGTACGATATTGAATGAGTATTGCAAAGCTTTGTATAACTCGCATAGTAGTGCCATATTATATGCCACTATTGAAAATACGCAGACTCCGTCTACAAGAAGTACATGAAATGCTTCTACTTCTCTGCAATGTTTGCATCGTTTCCATTAAAAAATCGAAATCGACACACGCAGTAATTTTCCACTGTGCCGGTTTTCAAGATAAAATCGCGCGAGGACTGAAGTAGCGTCCCCATTTCGTAGTGCAGGAGTTGGCCAAGGTCCGAAGGCGGGCTTTCAACAGAAATGCCTTCAGTTCTGAAGCTGTATTATTGTTCAAAAACACTCAACTTAATAAAAAAAAAGAAATAAATATTTGGCACGTTAATTAATGTAATTAATTATTTTTAGAGCAGGCTTTGACATGTTGGACCAATAACCCTCGTAGCAAATTACACCGATCAGTGACTTTTCATATTTCGCGCGCCTTTGCTGCGATCAGCGCAGCTAACGACGGCTAGCACCGCCTAGTGACTTCGACAGCAACTAAAAGCACTCCCATAGCTGTATCGCGCAAGTGGCGCTCTCTGGCGGCGCGAAGCGGAGTCGCTCGGTTGCCGTGGGCCGACCGACGCGCGCGCTTTCATGGACACCGGTTTTTCATTCATTCTGCCCCGTCCGTCCGCCGAGTCTCCGGAACTTCGTAAGTTGATCCGTTTTCCACTTTAAAAAAAACACAAAAGAACTGCTTTCGAGCTACGAAAGCGTGCTTCCGACCGTCTGTTCAGCCAAGGTTTTCTTCGTTTCTTGAACGGGGCAGGAATGAACCGTTGGTTGGGTCGAAATTGTGCCTCACGCGTACGGCGACGGATCACTCGGCTCTGCGCTTTTTCCCGTGAAGTCTGCTCCGCGTTCCAAGAAATGCGTTTGTCGGTTCATTTCCGGTGATGGGCCGTGCTCGAGGCGCGTGTCGTTTGCGTAGAATGGAAGGTAACGTTACATTTTCGATGGCTAATTCTTTCGGGAAGGTTCGACCCACTAGCGATCGCTTCACCGGCGTCGACAGAACGCCGACGTATTGTAGGGTGACGTTTGAGTTGCGAGCGACGCTGAAGCCGGGGAGGGAGGCGTTAAATATTTCGCGGCAGATATTGAATGTTCCGTGGAGCCGTTTAATGTACACTCTGTAAGCATATGTAAACTCCTGTTCGCGGTACTCGAAACACCACGAGCTCGAAACTCTCTTCTGTGATTCAAGATCGATGGAGTTCGTCTGGGGCTCAAGCGCGCCTTTCCCGTTCCCTCTCTCTTCCCCTCTTTCTTTATCTGCGTGCGGGTGCGAAGTTTGGAAATGCGACTTGTTCGCCATAACGCCGTAAGCGGAGCTACTTCTTTTTTTTTTCTCTCTCTCTCTCTCTCTCTCTCTTAATCGTTGTTTGCGAAGAGGCTTTTCATCCTCAGAAACAAGAGGTAATTTATTGTCTCGCAGAAAAAGAGATGTGCCTTCGAGCTTATTTGCGGCCAACTACACCAAATTGCTTATTCCGCTACATGCCAGCAAAATGGCACGAATTTGCGCAAACACTGCGCCAAAACTTGATTTTGCTTTTCTGAATACGAAAAAAAAAAAAAAAAAACGACTATCTTTGGCACTGCTAGACTGCTGGACGGTTACGACGTATGATCGAGGTTGTGAGTTTTTGCCGTTTGGGGCGGGTTGGGTGGATCCACTAAGGGACGACGCGCGGACCTAGGTATCGCGGTTCAAGCGGGCCGTCCATACGGCCCGTTTGAACCGTTTGGACCGCCCCAAACGGTTCAAACGTCCATTCCATAGTAGCCCGCTCTTCCACAAAGTGCGCTTCGCACTGCGCATCGCGCTGTGCAATGTGGAGAAGCGACACCCGCGGAGTAGACATCGCGATCCTGCTTACCTCGCTTCGCCGCGGCGCGGCCGCGTGCCAGGGGGAAAACCACACTTCCAAAGCACGCACAGAAGCAGCTTGGCGAACCGTATTGACCTGACAACTGCCTATACACCAACACAGGGTTTACAAACAATCCCGCTCTTTACCCGCCCCAGGTGTGGGCACTGCGCGTGCGCAGAAACCAAATTCGAAAGAACACAAAGTCGACGAGTGCCTAGGCTAGGTGGCGCTAGCTACCGCCCGTTACAAAGGGTATAGCCATTAACACCCATCCAGCCGTGGCGTTGCAATATTTTTGGCGCTAGCGTCGGCTGCGGTCAGATTAGAAAAGTGAAACGGTGCGCATACCGGATCGTTCCGATAACTATCGTATATGGCTGTGAATGGCGTTTCGTTATCGGAACGCGAAAAAAACGAAACAAAAAACAACGAACTGCTAAAACTCTCCGATAACGGTTCCTCGCTTATCGGTCGAATTGCGGTGACTTCCTTCCCCGTACAAAGGTTGGGCCGGAAACGGGCGTTGTTGTCGGGTGCGCGACGGCACTTGGGTGTGCGATAAGAGAGGTACGAGGCTGCTGCCTTGAATGCGCTCTGGCAATTACCCGCTCAACAACCCGTGAAACACGTAGGCTTGTTTTGTTCGCTTTATGTTTTATCTAGCGTTTATCTAGAATTAAACGTTCGTTCTATTTATTTGTTCTTTTATTTTCTCTCACACGTTTGCGAATAGCGACTCAAATTCGATAGCGTTTGCGTCGAGGCCGTGTTCGCATGGTGAATGAAGGCTGACTATGCGGAGCGCAAGTTCGTCCGCTTCTTTTTGCGGAGGTTGCGGTGACGTAGGAGAGACACCGAGCTCCGATTGGAAAGATAGTGGGTAGAGCTCAACGTGAGCTAACTGCGTTTTTCAGAAAATCACTTAATCAAGTGATGAAATATCACATCACATGACTTAATCACAAATTTCAGAAAAGAAAATTTTCAGAAAATCACTTATAACTTATGAATAAGATTTCCGTTCGGGCTGAAACGTTTGACATCTGGTTCGGACCTCTAGTGCTACCTTCGGACGGAGAATAAGCGTTTGGCGAAGCGTAGATTATTTTTGCGGCAAAAAAATCCCGTAAACTTTTTTTTTTTTTTTTGACACCTTGTACAAGGAAAAAAAAAAACACATTTCAGACGGTCTGCCGACTGTCTTTTTGCGCGACATGCATTAGCAGCGTGAACAGTGCGTCTACTTTCACTCGAAACACTTAGGAGGGCATATACATGTCTGTATACACTTCGCTTCACCTCAACTTGTTTACGTCATGCTCAATTTCAGTTTTTTTTTTTTTGTTTTTTTTTGTTTTTTTTTGGGGTGGGGGGGGGGGTATATTTAAAAAAACGTGAGGCCTGTAATGTTTAGTGAAACCAGCTGGACTTCCAGAAAATATAGAGATGGGAGGGAAGACACCCGATCGCTCGACTACCAAGTATTTATTAAACCTCCGCTTCTTCTTCGTTGCTACTGCTATTGTTAAGTTAAGAAACATGTAGTACAATCATAGATCAGCTCTTACCCCTCGTAATTCTCTATAATGCCCACTTTTCTTGCCTCGCCGTTCGTTTTTGCGTTTTTTTTTTTTTGTTTTTTTTTCGGCTGATGCTGCAGTTTTATTGGCTGCGAGGCGATGATGATATGCTCGGGCCACAAAATTGAGCGTATACGCGCTGGCGTATCGGTGTATTGCGCTAAACGTTGCGTAAAATCGAGTTCGTCTAAGCGTGCGCGTTATAGATTCATTGTACTCGGCAGTCGTGTTACACATCTCTATCGCTGGGGCCGTTTCAAAAGACGGCGCGTTCACATTTCGGGCTAATCATTTCAGTCGCTCGTATATTAGTCTCGGTTTTATGCACCTTCCTTCGAAGCAACGTCCTCTCTGGCTTATTACATTCGGTCACATACCCATTTTATTTGTCACTATATATTTCACTCACAAGACTCAGAAATGCATCTCATTTTCGTTTCGCATGCAGCCAATAAGATTACGGCCCTTAGCCGATAAGGAACGACGAAGGGCCGGTCGCGAAGCGAGAGGCCCTGCATTTTCTTGAACTTTCAATGACTCTTAATGCACCAAGAGTCCCCTTCTCACTCTTTTATTAATGGGTAATTATGATTGTCATTGAAAATGAGAACGAGCGAAATGCGAGTGGGGCGTTTTACACTCTTTTTTAATTGATTGCTCGCTTGACATTTTATTTTGACACGGACGTGTTAATTTTGACACGGACGGATTAATCGAATAATGCTGAGTTAGAAATTTCGTGGAGAAAGTGAAAACTCGTACTTTACTACATGAGATGAATTGATCAATTTCAGCAGGGTGCACCGTTGTTTTGCACGGTCAAGCACTTTAGATGATAACCAAAAGCCTATGATGTGTGTGACCGGAGTGAAGATAAGGTATAAATAAGAATGTAAAAATATTCAATGTTTTTAAAATGTTTGCCCGCGTTAATTTTTTTCTTCTCTTTTTCTGGGCGTTAGCGTCAAGTTTTAAATGAGGCATTTCGTAATTTATGACATATATCTAGAAATAGTCAAAGAAAAAAAAAAGTGTAGTGATGGCACTTTTAAATATTATGACTGAAGGTTTAATAATTCGTAGAAATTAATAATTAATCGATTAAAAGGTAGCGATTAATCGAGTTAAAATATTTAATCGACGACCAGCCCTCGCAACTTTGCTTTCTAGAGCTTGAGCAGAATTCGTTAACTTTATTTCGCGCCTGCTTCGTGACGTCACTTCACTTTAAAATGTGTAGAGAAAAGAAGAAAAACAAAACAAAAACGTCGCGGCATTTTGCCTGGAGTTTTTTAATCTCTTTGAGTGAGAAGAGAATCGAAGATAAATTACGCCGCTTACTCAGAGCAGATGTTGTTCGTAAACTTTCGCGTCGAAAAGGAAAAACGATATTAATAAAACAATAAGGATCGCGGTGCCATTTCCGCTGGAAGGCTAAAACGAAAAATAAGCGGGATGGGAGCCATTTTAAAGATGGCAGTGCCAGCAAGTAAATATATATATATATTTAATTTTTTGCGCTTTGTATGACTTTGCTTGATGGAAAGCCAGTTTCGGTTGCCCGATATCAGTTGGGTGTTTCGCCATTGATTTCGCAATGATAGTTCCCCCGTATTGTTTCGTTTCTCTTCTTTCTCGCAATGCCTGTTGATAGTTTTCGTGAAAAAAAAAATAAATAAATCAATAAGAACCAGGAAAAAAAAAAAAGTGGGTACGCGAGAAGCGGAGAGCACGAACAATCCACAGTTTGAGAAAGGTGTTGCCTCACCTGCGCAGAGGCAGGTGAAGATGTTTGGGTCGCCGTTTCACTCGGAGTTTGAGGAGGGCTTTGGGAGGCTTGCTGACTAATAGTTCGAGCGCAGGTGCGCAAACGGGGAGCTTTAAGCCTCCTCCCCCCCCCCCCCCCCGCTTTTTTTTTCCTCCCCCGTTTCACAAATGGCGTGCAATGGTACCGAGGTCACGTTTCTTTTTATTGATTGATCTATACTTCGTTTCAGCTTCCGTCCGAGCGCAGCCAAAGGCTGAGGGACGGTTCGCAACTTCGAGAAGAGCATTCCTACGCACCACAGAGTAGTCCGCAAAAGTAATTTTTTTTAAAATAACTGTTTTGTGCGTAAACCTTGCACAATATTCCGGATGTGTACTGCTGAGAATGATTTGCAACTAAAGGAACTAAATATCTGAAGTTTAAGTTTTATTAATACATCTAAATGAATGTGGTTTGGTGAAAACACATACATCCGCTGGCAACACGGCTGCAGCGCTCGGTTTTTTTTGTGTGATTTCGTTCCCGTAATGGCCGAATTATGTGCTTCGCTGCTTTCCTCACCGAGTCGCTTCAAAACGTCCTTTTGCAAATGCACGTTTGGGCGTCAGGCGCGTCGTGATGAATGTCTACTTTCAAATTCGGCAGGAGACTCCGGCCGCGTCGTACCGCGAATACGTTGTGAACAAGAAAAGCGTCCGGGCCACAATTCATTGATACACGGCAAAATCAGGGCACCCCTTTACCTGGCGATCACATTAAACGCCGAGAGGCTGGTGGAAAGGACTGTGCCTCGACCCCTGGTACATCCAGACAATACTAGGAAACATCAACGGTCGGGTCAACAGGCACCTTGCAATGTGTACTTACATCTCGAAACTATGCCGATATGCCGAACAGGTGAAAAACTCGGACACAGACACCAGCGGCCAGCCTACATACTGGCATCCCCTGTTACTAAATTTCAGAACGTGAAAGGGCACTTTTTAAACCTGTAGGAGACGATTCCTCTGATACACCCGTAGCAGACGAAATACTCGGCGAGCGCGGTTGGCGCGGACGACCAGCGGCGCAGCGGAGTGATACAAAAGTGCAGGCGAGATCGCGTGACCTATCGCCGGCGTGTGATTGGCTCCGGCCACATGTAGCTTTGGCTGCGCTCGGACGGAAGCTGAAACGAAGTATAGTCACTCCGCTTCTGCTGCCCGGTCGCGTCTTCCGGCGATCTCAGGTGCGTCTCTTTCGCCCCCAACGGGTGGATGGATGGATGTCAACGGCTGTAGCTGTACAGTATCTACATTATCCACGCTTGTGGACAATGTATCTTGAAGACTTCCCAAGTCCTCGATTGGGGCACCGGACCTTAGCTGGAATGCAGTCGTGTCGACGAGCTATCGTATCGTGATCGGGTAGTGTTATCGGAACGATATATTAAGTTTTCCTAGAGGTTCCGTATAGATCGTTCCGACACGTCCGGTAGCCGTGCCCGATAACGTCACGATGCACCCTGCCCAACTGTGACGCAGCGCTCGTGCCCGATCATTTCGGTGGCACTGCCTGCCTACAGTTGCCCTTTTTGGCCACCAGCCACGCTGATTGGCGGCCGACCGAGGCGCCCCCTGCTCACTGCCCCGTGCCGCTATTAGGCGACGTGCGCGACCCAAAGCGTCGCTGTTGTCGGTCGGTTCCATTAACGGAAATAAGAGGAATACAAGTCTGTAAACTTGGACGGTGTTGGTTTAAGGACGCGACGACTCCAGGCTTCCAGCGTGTTTTTTTTTTTTTTTTTTTTTTTTTGCACGCACTATCGAAATTGTCGCTGGCAATCGATAATCTTAACCGATGACGTCACGGATAGGAACCGCAAGAAGGAGCCACCGAAACGTCTGGAATCTCTGCTCCGCTAACCCCCTCGGGCGGCCGCGTTCATCCGACGCTGCCGTTAGACGGCACACCGCTAATTCCTCGAGTATCTCTCCCTCGGGGCTTACGCTTCTTCCCGCCTTCGCGCACGCGTACCCTCCTCCTTCTTCGTTCTACGGTTTTACGTTTCTACCCGTAGTAGTACGGTCGAGGAACACCCGTCTTTCTCAGGACTTTGGGCGGCTTCCTGCGCAACCTGACGAAATCAACGCGCGCGCTTGCTTGCTCGCCGCAACCCACGAGGAATAATTAGCGACCATGGGAATAATTTGCGGCTACGCAAGCTGAGCTCTCCAGCGACGACGACAGCGCGTCATCGTCGCTTGTCTCCTCCGTGTTCTTTAGGTTTCTTCTTTTTTTTAGTGGGTGTCTTCTTTTGTATTGTACGTGTGTGCTCAAGAGTGTGTGAGACTGCGTGCATGAGTGAGAGTGTGATTTCCGTTCCTAGAAACCTGTCGACGACGCGTCCTTGGATGAGTTATGGGACGGATGGAAGGAGGGGAAGAAGGTAACCTAAATAAAAAAAAGCAGACGAAGAAAAAAAAAAAGGCGCGACATTACGTAAGAACGGCTCAAGCGCGTTAACGACCTCCCTCTTGTATCGCGCGTGGGTGGAGTGGACTTCCATATCGGTCAGCTCGGGCCCGCTGGGCGGCGAATTACGACGCTTTGAGGTGCACTGAGTGGAGGTTTCTTGAGCGCGACTATTTACGTGAAATCGGTTACTCTTTACCGAGAAAATTCGTTGGTTTTTCGTTTCACCTGACGAAAATGCATTCGTTACTCCGTTTCACCTTACGATGGCCAGCAACGGACGCCACGAGCCCTCCCAGCCAATCAAATGATGTGAAATTATCACGTGACTACGTCGCCGCACCTCTGCAGCGGCGTGACCTTCTGCAGAGGCGTCGCCGCACCTCTGCGGAAGGTCACGCGACCCTCAGTTGGCATTAGATTGGCTCTAGAGACTCGTGGAGTCCTTCTTGTGGTTCATCGTAAGGTAAACGGAACTAGCAAATAGAGTAACTAAAGGGAGTAGTTGGTAAACTGAGTAAAGGCCGGTCCACGTAGCACCGACTTTTTTTCTTTTCTTCTTTTTTATGTTTCTTTATGTCCTGAATATCGCGTGTTAGGCTATTTCCTCGAGCAGGTAATCACGCTTCATATGAAACACACATGTCCAAGTGACTTTTGGCGTAAGCAGACGGCCGTGTTAGAAAGACCGTTAGAAACCCGTTAGAAAGAAAAAGAAAAACTTATTTAACTGCGGAGCGTAGCATATTGTTCGACCTCTTTCTTGATCGTCCGTTCTTCCTTTTTTCGCGGACCCGCTCGCGTGCATGTCTCGTCTTCCTTCATACAAGCCCGGTTTCAAAGTTTAAATTGTCCTCAATTCACGTATGTCAGTTCAATTCATTGAGCTGTCTCTGAGGTATGCTGGAGGCCTTCGCTGCCTTCGTATACGTGCTGGTGTTGCAGGTTGACTTACGTTCATCCAATTCATCGTTGTTGTCCGTTGAGCTAGCTGTTTCTTCAACGCTTTCGGGAAGATCATCTTGAAGGTTTAAGGCGTCTTGCAGCGATACTGTCTCGAGTTAGTTTGCTAAAGTCTGCCCTGTTACACTGTCTGATAGGTCAACTGGCTGGATATCTCTCTCGACGAATCTTCGTCGCTATTGCAAATGAGCGAGTCTTGAGTTGGGATCTGTCCTCAACGGGGACGGCTCTTTTCAGCGACACAATATTGCAACTCCTTGTATTTTGTGCGGTCCTTCGAATAAGGTGTCCAGGGATCAACATCTAGATACTTTGATGCAGTGGACCAAGTCTACGACGTTGAAACATGGTGTATTCTCGCCAGCTTCGACCTGGCTTTCGCGAGTGACTGGCTATTCTCCAAATTCTCGAAATAAATTACAATTACAATTATAATTTATTAACGTAACTCGAAGTAAGAGAACGGGGCTGTGTGAACCAGCCTTAAAGGCCGACGACCAGACCCGAGATTCTGCGAGGCAGAATATCCTCCTCACCATGGGGGAGGAGGAAACAGGCAACGGTAGACAGGGTAGAAGGGGGGAGAGGAGGGAGCGGGGGAAAAGTGGAAAGCGCGAACTGTTCGTCGGTCTTTAAGCAAACAGAGTAAGTAAATGGAGTAGAGTAAGGGTTAAAAGGGAGCACAAACGGAGTAGGTGAGTGGGGCGAGCAAATGGAGTAAGCAAACGAAGTAAGTAAATGGAGTCAACAGAGAAACGCAGCTAATGAGGTTCTCAAATAATAGCTGCCCCTCGGGTTTGTTATAAATATATACCCATACATCTATATATATTCTCCGTGATGCCGACGGCGTGACGGTGCGGAACAATTTGCATTTGAATCTCCTCTCCTCTGTTTCACATTTCCGCCGCCAGGCAGGAACTCTATAAGGCAGTAGCTTCCCGCTTCTCCATTTCACGTATTTTCCGCTGGGTGGCGGTGCCTCTCTCGTATTTGCGAATAGCGGGAAATTGAACTGGAACGCTCTGCGTTCTTCCTGCCGCAAGCTGTGCTTCGTCCCGCCTGTTGGTTGGCGTTGCCCGCAAAAATCCTGCGCGCATATGTCGAGGGGACTTTACGAGCAGGACCGTATACTGACGCCATAACTATACTGTTCTGTTAAAGCGGTAACTTTAAAGGAAGAGCACAAGCCCTCCATGATCCTTTCTCGCTCGTGTTGGTCTGACCGCATGTCGTCACAATATCACGGGTCACGTGACGTGGCGTCACAAGTTCTGCACGTCAAAAACCCATCCGCCCCTTCGGTGCATTTGACAGAAAGTCGAAGCAAGGCGATTTTTTTTTTGTTCTCGTTTTTTTTTATCAGGTGATGGATGGATGGATGAATGTATAAACGGTTGAATGAATGAACGTGAATACGTGCCGCCGCTGAGCCCTCATTATTTTGCGATGAATTCCGCTTTCTGTGAAAGGTTATACGACTCATTACCTCCATTATCGTACTCATACTTCTATTCTGCAGAAGCTTGCGTCGTTTCTGATGATCGTTTATGATGCGATAGACTCTTTCAAGATGCACACGAGTTTAGCAATTTTTTTTTTACCTCGTTTGTCGACTTTCGTTGTATTGTCAAAGAGTATCAAATCACATTGTCAGAGATTTTGAAATCTCGACTCTTTCAAAACGTATAGTTGAACAGGATTCTTTTATTTTTTTTTTACTTTTTAGGAGTTTATGTTTTAACTTTGGAAATGCTAGATACCGAGTAAGCTCGCGCAACGGTTTATTATGCAACCTCATGTTTCGAGACTTGAACAAGCTCCCTCTTCGTTGTTCGTTTTGCTTCCTTTGCGGACGTGACAGTCGCAGGGTGGTGTTACAGCAGTGAAAGCGGACCGCCTGCTCTTTGACATTTTATGCGACTAATGTTACTTCATTATTGTTATTATGATTTTTTATATACCTAGGTTTCCATACTCGAAAACGGGCTCGGGTTCGTCGTGTTGTAACTGGAAACATTCGTAAAACTGTCGTTTGTCCATTCTTTTTTTAAACTTTCACCTTGAGACGTTTTACTTTCACTCATGCACTTTCTTATCAGCACTTCTTCTTAACCTTCGTGGTGTGTGTGTGTGTGTGGTTTTTCTTGGCGCGTTGTGTCTGAACGCCGTCCATACTTTGTTCACCGGCATAAGCTGTCAGTGCGGTCGAAGCTACGCTCTTGTCGGACCAATCAAAAACCTCCCTTTTATCATCCGACCGCACTCCCTGCGCGTGGGAATATATAGGGGGGGGGGGGGGGGGGGACCATACCACGATAACGTGGGGAAAGCAAGACGTCTGATTGGTCCAGCGAGCACGTAGCATTCCACCGCACTGTCAGTTTTGGGATAAACACACGCGCTCGTCATATAATGGCTCGATGCCTTCCAAACACGCTCAAAAACCCGACCAACGAATATTGCAAAAAAAAAAAAGAAAAAAAAAAGAAACACAGCAACAGCAGCATAAAAGCAGGAAGCCGGGAGAGGGGGGAGAAAGAGAGAGAGAGAAATAGTTGGAGCATAGTCGTTAGTTGAGCAACACAACCTCTGCCATTCGGTCTTCGCGCTCTATGAGCTGTTTGATTGGGCAACATCGTCATTATGGGAATGCAGACGACGGGCGAACCACCCCAACCGCCCAATCTTTTCTCTGATGTGTGCCTCGATTACGGAGCGTTTCCAACTGCTGGATCGGGGTCTTTTTGGGACCGCGTTTGCAATATCAACTGCGAGGGGGGGTGACGAAAGCGGCGTTGATCGTCTTGCTAGCGTCTCCGTCTCTCTTTGCCCGGTTTCCTCCTCTCCAGGTAACAACGCAACGGAGTTGAACGGAGGCGCCCCTGCAACCAGTCGCCGCGGAAAGCTCCCGCCATTAAATTGCAAATGCCCTGCATGGGCTGGGATGCTCCGTCTCTTAAATCTGGGCTCTTTCTTTTTCTGCCCGCGCTCGCGCCGCCGCCGCGCTTCACTGCCGCCGACCGAAGCTTCGCCAAGACGACCGCTTCTTGCAACACGAAAGAGAGAAAAAGCGAGGATGATGCGGTTTCTATACTAAAACCACTGCGCCCACAATGTTTTTTTTTTTTTTTTTTTTTTGACAAAAGAGTTGTACGCAAAACCCACTTTTCGATTCGGTTTCGTATTCCCCCCTCTTCTTTCTCTAAGCGTCACACTCTTTTCTTCAATTTAGAAAAGGGAGACTCGGCGAAAATCCTATCTTTGGGTTACATCTGTTCTCCCCTCGCCATTTCGAAAGAAGAGCTCGACTCTTTGTTTATATATATATATAGCGCTACTCTAAACTCTAATATATATATTAGAGTTTATAGTTGCGCTATTCGGTCTTCGGGATCAGTTTCGTTTATTATTTCTCCGCTGAAAGCAATTTTTCTCAACTATACACCGAGACGAAATATCTCGAGCTTTGATTTAGCCGTTTTCGATGTCGAAGCGCTTTTTATCGCCATTTTCTTAGCAACGTACGCAATAAAAACGAACCTTCCTCTTTTGCATATTTATCTATGCGATACGATACTGATAGGTTATTGGCTTTCACTTCCAAATGCTCGCCGTGATGGTGCGAGTGTCTGCGAAATACTCGAGGGACTGAAAGAGAGATGGAGAGAAAAAGAGACGTTCTATCTCCTTTGACCTCCTCTCTTTCGGTGCTCCCCACGTCCACTTTAATAGAAACAAGTCGCTCGAGAGTGTTTGTTTGCTCAGTCTTGTCTGTATGTATGCGTTCGCACCCGTAGCGTATACCGGCTTCGGTGAGTCCCATATTGACTCTGAGAGCCTTCCTTTCCCCGTGATGAGGTAACTCCCGCGAGAAAAAAATAAAATAAAAATAAACAAAATGAACAAGTGCTGAGGGATAGGAATGCAACGCCGCCGCGCATTTCGCTTGGTTTTTCATTTTCCCATATTTCTCTTTGAGGAATGGCATGCGAAGAAGAATGGACTCGAAAGGTGTGCGAAAAGCGTCCCCAATATCTTTACTCTTCGCGCATTGCAGCTCTTTTGGTTGTTTTCCTTTCTTTCTGTGTGTATGCGTCCGTTAGTTCGTTCGCATGTGTGTGTGTGCGTGTGTGTTTGTGTGTGTGTGTGTGTGTGTGTATGTGTGTGTGTGAGAGAGAGAGAGAGAGTGAGTGAAAAAGAACATATTCTTATTTGCGGTCACCACATATCTTTAAGAAGAAATAGGATGGAGATAAAAAAAAAAAAAAGATATTGGAGGTGAAAGTTTGTGTTCGGGTTTATGGGGGTTCCAAATTTTCAAACAATGCCGACGATTTTTTCATTTTTTTTTAGCAGATGGTGGGATAGCGATTTTTAAATTTACAATTTTGTTTTAAGAGCGTCCCCCTCCCTCTGGGTGGAGTCGCGCTTTGTCAGCGAGTTCTTCGCCAAGAGAGATTGCTCAAAATAAATACAGAAATGGGGGGACGGCCTTTGAATTGATGCGGGCGGCATTGTCTGTTACTAAACAGGTCGTCCCGTCTGCTCCCAGCGGCTTAGTGCTTACGTCAGCTACTCCTCCATCTACTGTAATCCGCTACCTTTTAATGCGTCTCTCTTTTACACAAGAGGGTATGCTGACCTTGGTTTCCACGGCGATCCTAACGTAATCTTTCCTTTCTGTATGCATTATCTGAAGCTGTGGCGTTCGACACATGGCCGACGCCACCGATTTGTGCTCGGCTTTTCTGCCAAGTTTTGAAACCGATGGTGCCGACTCTGAGTCTGGTAAAAGCCGAAGGCAACGCGAAAGCCGCAAGCTTTAATGGGACCGACACGCGTCAACCTGGATAAGTAAAATGGGTCAATGTAGCGTACGAGCTAACGTTAGGAAGCTTTTAGTAGGTTGTCCTGATAACTTGGATAACGGTACCCGATAACGATCGTCTCGAACACTTGGATAACGGTACCCGATAACGATACGATGAAGATGCAAGGCGCAGGCGGAATCTCGGGCATTGCTATCGGAGTTATCGGAACGATAAACTGTAAAACTCTCGTGTCGGATTGTGTACAACCAGAAAGGAGGACACCTCGTTGATTTACCCATCACCTCCTAGAAGACAAGGCCGTAGCGCTCTTCTCGTGACGTCGCGAAGGAAGGCCATCGGGGGCGCGCGTCGAAGCGAAGGCAACGCGCGTGGATCGACCGTCGTAACGCGCTTTTAGTCACATACGCGTGTCTTATTAGCTAAAATGAAAGGTGCACATACATCAAGGGGTCTCGAAAATATTTTATTACACGGTCAAAATATTACACCGCTAAATAATCGGTATGAAATGGTACGAGGTAGGCGTATAAGAGAAAACATTGAGTCACGCAATTATTGCTGTAGGAATGCATATTTTACACAGAAATACTTCGACAAAATAGCGAGACACGTAGTGATTGGACACAGCAAAACAGATCACAGTTAAAAATCAGGTAGACGTAGTCAACGCGGACACGGCTAGACAAATGTCACTTACGATCATGTAAGCGATGTTATCGCGTGCAGTCACTGAATTCTTGCATCATACCCCGGCCAGATGGCAAAAGTAATGTAATTTCGATCGAATTACATTATGGGGTCGACAAATCAGCTTGCGACGATCGTATAATCACTCAACACCGCGAGCTGATTAAGTCCCATATCATTTAATGGAAATATATGAACTTTTCCGTGTGGACAGTCAACTAATTTACTTCTCCCCATGGGCTCGAGCTGCCTTAGAACAAAATATCTTATTTTGTATACAATAATACTATTACCTTAATACAGTTAAGATTCTAGTATAAAAGCGGTAAAGGCAATAAAATAACATTAGTATAAATAAACACATAAGCACAAACAACGCACTTTTTATAATCACACAAACTTGTTATTCACCTTCCAGTGAAAACTAGAATATTACCACACAGATTTACAAATGTCGACGCAACCGCACACGGATAACGATCGAACAAGATGCCATTCTATCACAAAAAACAACCCGAATGCAGCACTTTACTCGCGTCCCACATATGACCAAGAAAGCCCGTAGATAAGTTGGTTCTCACCTGTCGATCGTGCCCATACGTCCCACAATATTCGTGGCGAAAACATTTGAACAGGAACTTTAGGTCTCTCTGTCGAGAGGCCTATCGATAATCGACCAGTGTCATCGTTGACTAGTTGCCACACGTCACTCAAACCGTAGCAGGACTTGTTCCGCGAATCCACGTAAATGCCGCAGTATCAAGCGAACACAAAAAAAAAAAAAAAAAACTAGCCGAGACTGCGGTCACGACTAAAAAACGACGGTAGGAGTATCAAAAGAACCACACACACACACACACTAGAGCAGCGGCCGCAGTGTGGGAGGCTAATTTTTTTTTTTCGGTTCCCTTCTCTTCTGAAAGTTTCAGGGTTCCTTTTAACACAGTCAGCAGCTCACACACAACGTAAATTTACCAGAATCGGAGCCCGTATGAGGGAAGAAAACGTCCCTGCAGACCGGTTCATTCGAAAAGTGTGGTGATCTGCGGGATTGCACGTAGTCCCGCGGTTACGGGGATAATCATAAATATAAAAAAAAATTGGTACTTTCAACCTTGGTAGCGCGTTGTATATTATGTTTATATTATATATATATATAATAAATTGTACAATACTGCGCTTTTAAAACATACATTAATGTCAGATAAACGCTCACAAACACCCCGCGCCACTCGAGAAATTTTTTTTTTTTTTTTTTTTTTTTTTTTTTTTACGTCGATGCCCAGAACTTTTTCTCACGTAGTTGCGCGATGGACTTCCTTCCTCCGCCATTGTGACGTAACGACTCGGAGCGCTCTGGCCTTCTCTTGATTTGGTGTTGATTTACCCTGCGGGAGAATCGATGGCGAGGAGGAAATGCTTGGGGAAGGGGAACGCGGGAAGCGTAATGGGGAAAACCCCGTGGAACAAACTCGCGGGGGAAAACATTGATGCCCCGATTGGCCTATTTCAAGCGTGTCACGACGATCTCTTCTGTGATGACGCAGTGTCTCCCTGGCTTACGAGGGGGAAGGGGACCCCACGGTTTGAGTCAACACGCGCTTCAGTGGTTCCGCCGCTGCTCAACCGAGAAAGGATTTCCTGTCGTGCTGAGCACGATTTTGTACGCCGGCCTTTTTTAAAAGCAGAGTTTTACAGTACTCCCTTGTCTCGTATCCCTTTTCAGTCTTAGACATCTGGAGCGTCCGCTTTCCAGCAAAGCACTCGGGAAAGCCAATGGCGAGGATGAAAACATGCTTATACGAACACGCTGGGTTGTGGCGCCAAACGTTAAACGTCGTGCTCATTACTACATGATATAAAAAAAAAAAAAAAAACACACAGCGCAGACGGTTTAAAACATATTTTTAATCTCGTCATACGTGATTCAACTTGCTTCCTCGGTAGATTGGAGCGATAGGCTCTCCGGAGTGCTTTGCGGGACGGTCCTAGACGATCCATATTTCTTGGAGTGTTGCTGCGTGACGACCCTGTCCGTTTGTGCTGTGCCCGCCACCTACATGTCCGGTGTGTGTGTCGCAGGTGCAACAAGACGGCCGAAGAGGCGTCGTCTGTGCGTCAGCTGCTGCTGGGTGCCGGCACCCCGTCGTCTGCGTCGTGTGCGTCCAGTCCGGGCTCGACCAGCAGCGCGGATCGAGGCTATGGATTGCCTTTCTGCATGGACGATGACCAGCTGACCGACACCTGCGACACCTGCCTGCCAGAAGTGAGTGTCTTTCTTTCACCGATGACTTTTTTTTTTTTTTTTTTTTTTTCCGCTGCGGTGGCGCTGCGTACATCTTCGCGGTGTAAGGTCCCTCTGCGTACGTCTTCGCTGACTTCATTTCTCGTTGCGGTGGCGCTGTGTCTGTCTCCGATGACGTCAGTTTTCGCTGCGGTGGCGCTGCGTACGTCTTTTCGGTAAGTTCCCTTCGCGTACGTCTTCGCTGACGTCATTTCTCGTTGCGGTGGCGCTGTGTCTGTCTCCGATGACGTCAGATTTCACTGCGGTGGCGCTTCGTCCGTGTCCGATGACATAGCGCGCTGCTTACAGTACGACTCGAGCGAGGCAGTCACAGACTCGCAGTCAGGGCGTCGCGAACCAGGTAAAGTTCTAATTTTTTTTTTTAACCTTAACGCCAAGTTTGACGATAGTTCAACTGAAGTTCGACTTTCTGCGCGCATTGGCGAAAAATTTAAAACCAGCTGACATCACTCGATGGAGAAAAGTGTGATATTTGTTGAGTATATCGTGTCATTGTTGCTGAGTGATAAACTGAATAAGGCATTTAATAAGTACAGGGAGTTTCCGACAAACGAGAACCGTGTGTTTCGGCCCGAGTAAATAAGCTATGCATCGCAGAAAACATGACGTAACCTTGATCAAGATAGTTGAGAAAAACGACATTTATCTATGAGCCGACGTCCACCTAAGCCTAATATCGTTAAAACAAGAAGTGATACTTTGGGAGCATGTAGCATTTATTTCAGTGAAAAAAAATCTCAGCGAAAGGATACTGTTTTCTATCTTGCTGACAAGTTGTTTTCACTGAAATAGATATTACAGGCGCCCACAGTGTCATTTCTTGTCTCGACGATATTAGGCTTAGCGGCACGTCGGCTCGTAGAGAAATTTTGTTTTTCTCAGTTACCTTTTGACCCAGGTGACGTCATGTTCTCGGACGTTCGCGTTTTATCCCAACCGCTAACGTCACATCTTCACGAAGTTTGAGCCCTCTACGATGCTGAGTTTCTTCACCCGAGCCGAAAAACACGGTTCTCGTTTCTCGGAAACTCCCTGTACATATATGTTTGCTTTTATATTGCGTAAGCATTAGTATTAATATTTAAAAAAAAGAACGCACAAATAAACTACTTTATAAATTTATTGTTTTCTAAAAGGTGTGTGTGTGTGTGTGTCGCGCGTGCCTGCGTGTGTGTGTGTGTGTGTGCAAATGTCAGGCAAAACTGTCCATAAGTCGAACTTCGTCGAATTTTTGCTTAAAGATCGATGGTTCGCGGACCTAGTCGAAACCGTGAGGTTTTGACGTACAACTTTAGGTTTGACGAAAGTTCGCGACGTCCCTATAGTCACAGTAGACCACTCGACTCCTCGCAGAAATCGACCTTTGCGCGTGCGGAGCCCGCACACCTGGTGGGAGCAAACACGCGCTTGCTTCTAAAGAGAACGTATGCGCGTATTCGGAGAAGCGGATTGGGGGGTTTGCGCGAAAAAGAAACTTGACTGCAATGCTTTTGGGCGGTCCTGGCCGCCACGGCAAATTAATCTGACAGCAGGAACTGTCCTCACAATATTATATATATATATATATAATATTGTGAGGACGAGACAAGCAACTCCGGGATCAAATTTCATAAACGGCCCGTATCCGAGTAATCCGGCCCCTATCCGACTAATCCGAGAGCGGGCGTGTCCGCTCGTGCATTCGTAGAAGAAGAAAATCGAGGACGATGCATGGTGATGAAGAAACGGTGATTAGGATGCGATTGTCCATGAGCGTCCGCACGGCATATTTCGATTATGTTTTTTTTTCATTCCTAGAGATACGTGTCTTCAAAGTGCGGATCGATGCAATTAAGCGTCGGGTAATGTGAAGGCCAGCCTAGTTCAAGTTACGCCAATTTCGCTGATGACCCCTTCTTTCGTTTTGCACCCGCGAGACTAATTAAATGCATAATTAATCGACCGCGGCCTTTTTTTTAAGAGAGAGAGAGAGAGAGAGAAAAGAGAAGGGCATGCAAGAGAGGAAATCCTAACGTGTATGTCATAGCCAGAGGCCAGACGGTCATCATTAGTTGGAGGGGGGATAACAAAACTGTTTCCGAGTCAATTTGAACGAGCATGGTTTCGAAAACAGTTATGACTTACAAACATTGCGAAAGGAAACACAGAAGGCGTGCTATTAGCCCCGGGAGCGAACACAAGTGTCGCTGCGGTCGCCGCGCCCTGATTGGGTGAGGTGTACCGTGACGTCAGGAAGAGGACTCCGCTCCGCGATCTCGCATCGGCTCGCTTCCCAGCACCGGTTTCCTGGTTTGGCGTTGTGTGCCGCAAGCACTTCGAGGAGCTGGACCTCGTTTACCCGGTGTACAAGACGTTGAGTTAGGCCGATATAGACGTGCTTCCGTACATTTTATAAGCCTGCTTGTCCCTTTTACCTTTAAAATTGGGTTACAAAACCCGAAAGCTATCGGCGGAGGCGATTCCGCCGATGAACCTCCCCGTCCCCACACGACAGAAGGCAATTTTGCGAGGGGTCGGTGAAGCGGTGGCGCAAGTGTTTCAGACCCTGGAATTCTGTTCCTTGCATGTTCATGATTTAGGACGATATTACATCCCGCTTTCAAGGCATTCGAAGTGGAATTTATATCATGGGCCTTTGGGTGGTCGGCGAATTAGCTCGCGACCCCGACTCTGCGCTGCTACTCTGCATGCGCTGGTTCGCAGATGTTTTAAAGGCCCTGCGTCTGATGATCTTTGAAGTGCTCGTGAACAGGGTTGTTTTACATAAATGTAGCTTCTTCGTGAATTAATTATATAGTTTATACACCTATGCAGGCATATTTCTTAGAAGATGCATAATTACTGGAAGTTAGTTTGTATGTTTACCAGGAAAAACGACCGAATTGCCCCCCGTTGCCTGTATGATATGTATTGAACTGCCCAAAATATGCACAGCAATAGTACCGCAATTTGTAATCTTTATACTTTTTCCTGACATTCTTTATTCCAGCCTTGGGTATTCGGAAAATACACCGTTTAGATTGAATCGTCGTTTATTTCCAATTAAAAGAGACACTGCTGCAGGTTCCCAAAAGCTTCCTCAGCCTCCAAACTCCCTACAGCTGGACTCTCTGACAACAGAGGAAAACAGGAGTAAAAGCAAGCATTCGAACGTCTGTCCAGTGGTAGATGCAGCTCTAGTAGCAGAAAATGTGGAACCTGTGAAGGGTGACAGTCTGCGTGCGAAAAACTTCTGGTATTTTAGCTTCAGGACAATTCGATTTAAGTACAATCTCAATTTTAGGACTTAAGGGACTAATAACAAGCTAGACACATTCGCTTACGTTTGTTATACATTATTTGAGGGTTGATATAAACAAGTCAACAGATGCCACCCGTGTAGTCCATTGAAATACTATCGAAATCCAGCAAAGGTCAAATGCGAGCAGTGTATATAATAAATGTTCCTTGTTTTTTTACTTTGCCCCTGCACTTGGGCTGTCTTACTTGTGATTCTCTCCCCATGGCCCAGACTGTATTTAGCATGTTGCTCGAGCAGCATGCAGCTTTTCTGCTTCGGCGATCTTGTTTAAAAACAGAGATACAAAAAAAAAATAGTATACAAAACCTGCCAATTCATTCAGACCATCAGCAGCATTTATTGTGTGAGATGTAAATCTATAGTGATGCTCCTGCAATCGTGGCCATATTTCTTTATTTTCATATACCAGCTGTGATTCATGCGTTGCCTGCCTGTCAACCATGCTTAAAATGTTGGTTGAAGTTTCGCCTGCAGCTACAGGCCATACCCCAATAAAGCCCCAGATAAAAATTTACACTTCCTACGAAAAACACGGCAAAAAAAAAAAAAAAATTAAATAGAAACGAGCGCGCCGAAAGCTAACGTCGTCACAGCCTCCACAGGGCGAGCGGGGCGAGTCGGGGAAAAATTCTCTCCTCGCCGTGACGTCACCCCGGTTCGCCGTAAGGGGGCGCCACGCGAACTTCTCGGGGCTAATATGTATATTTATAGTACCCAGAGTATTACGAAAATGGATCGTCCTCCTGCGAGAAAAAGCGTAAAGTTTCGCGGGATTTCAAAATATATGCTTGCTTTAACGCGTAACAAACCATACGCCAAAAAAAAAAAAAAAAAAAGTTTTAGACTTTTAGAATGTATGCAATCAATATTCAAGGGGTAGTAGTTGTTTCTTTAGAACACATTAAACGGTCCTTTTGGGTGCTTTGCCTTCTATGGGGTATTGGATATATATCCAGGGGGCATCGAAAATTGTAGCGGGCATAGTTGACCGAGCGGCACGCCTCGCAATTCATGTGACGTGAGTCTTCTTGTTTTGTCACGTGTAATTAAAAAAAAAAATCTAATGAATGCCAGAGCATTCGTATATGTAGCGTATTCCTACAAGCTGCGCGCCGCGCTGAGCTCGGCCGTGCAGCCTCTCCGGAGTCTGCCCGGGCGGGCTCTGCTGGCCTGCGGCCGGCCGCTCCCTCTAACCGGCGGCCGGGCCGCTGCGCTCTCATGGAGAGGGCTTTTTTGTGGGGTGGCGTTCCTTGGAACTACTCCGCGCACTAGCCAATGGGGTGGTTGCTACAGACTACAGCCTTCGCTCCAAGGGACAGGGGAATTAGGTGCCGTTCGGCGCGGCTTCAAAAGCTAATAACGCCGGTTCGCTCCATGGGACAGTTAATGCATTCGCATTAAAAGAAGAAAAGAAAAAAAGGAGGATCGGGTTTGAGCATGTGGAGCGAAAGCTGGCGCTATAGAACCCGGCCAGGGACCTTGCGCTCATTCCCCGCCCCTTTCCCGTTTCGATTTGGATGAGCGTGGTACCGGCGTTTACGTTCTGTATTTGTGTGGCATGAGGCATCTGAAAGATCCATATAAGCAGTCGTACTGCACTAGCAAAGTTTCTCATCTAGAGCGTGTAACAATGTCGCCCGAAACCAGGCTAACCTCACGCTGTCTAAACATCCAACCAGAGGTTTATTTTTCTGATACGAGAAATTGTAGGTTTCTCTTTTTTTTTTTTTTTTTTAGTCTTTACGAAACGTGGGTCATTAACATGATTTTGAAATAAATCTAATCCAATTTCCCGTAAAAAAAAAAGAAAGAAGAAATCACGTTTTTGTCTTAGTTAAAACGCCAGGAAAGACACAATATTTCTTGGTTTGTGCAGTTTAGCCGGATAGGAGGGATGTTTTACTGCGCACAGTATCCCCCTCGATATTTTTGAAAGGCTATACACGAAGGCCTTTCACTGTCGAGTCCCAAATGTCATTAGCACTTCCGCTAGCCTTACGAACGTGCTTTAAATATCGTTGTACCCTCTAGCCCCATCGCCTGTTCCATAGGCTTCGTTGAAAGTTTTAAAACAAGTGTGTGTGGGTGTGGGTGGGTGGATGGGTGGATGGAGTCTTTAAATAGAGAGGAAGATAAAATAGAAGGGCTCCGTGCCTTGACATCTCTGAGGGGATTGTCCTATGGCATTTCGATTCAAATATCAGCTGTAAATGACGCTCAGCTTGCTCTCCGCAGGATTTCTGGTCTCTGTTCTTGAGTTCTCTAAATTGACTTTTCAAAAAAAAAAAAAAAAAAAAAAAAAAAAAAAGGTCGAGTATGTCAGCGAATTGCATGCAGCTTAAGTGCCTGGAGCGAAAGCTCGTGTCTGCAGAGCTAAGGGATCATTTGGTGTAATCCCAAACTCTGACAGTCTTGATCTGGATGAGGGTCGTACCGGCACGCGGTCATGTATTGTACTACAGCGTGCTACACGCTAAAGCGCGAGACACATGCGCGAAAAATCCATCCGATCCGACGTCCGATCCGGCAGTACGACTGCCTGATCCGAAAAATTTGGTCGGATCGGCGATCCGACGTGCGTCCAACGCGCCAGATATTTTCGGACGGCGGACGGATTGTCGGATGCGTCTAGCCAATCACAGCACAGCTAGCGCGAACGTCATGATGACGCACTGAAGCGCTCATGCATGGTGGCGAAGTTAGCGCACAGTGATCATGGTGATGCCGGAACTGGGCGGAGCCGAACGGATCGTCGTGTCGCATGCAAGGTCGGAAGCGTGTGTCTCAAACTGTCGCGTGCGGCAATCCGGAGCGGCGTTCGGACTGTCGGATCGGACGTCGGATCGGACGATACTGACGCGCATGTGTCTCGCGCTTTAGGCCCGTGTACACACTTGCGACCTCTTAGAACCGAGTGCCTTGGAACCTCTTAAAGGGGCCCTGCAAGGACTTTTTTACTGGTTTTTAATTTGCACCGAACCTGAACGCACTGAACGAAGTAGCTTAATGAAACTTTTCTTGAATTTCGCTTTATTTTAAAAGTTATAGGCAAAGTAAAATTACAAAAACAAGCAAAAAATAACCTCCTTCATGACTTCCTTGGTCGCGTGAGTGGCCGTGAACTAGAGGAAGGGTAGTGAGCTTAGCGAGCGCTCACAGCTGCCGCACTCCGTGTCGAGGGCTCGAGAGGGCGCCACTAAAGCATGTTCTGGATAGGCTGTATGTAGCAGACAGCCAGGTCAGCTCGCATTGCATTTGCTGCGAGATTAAACACTAATTCGGCATGACACTTCATTGGCCACAAACGGCAGCAAACACGGGGTAAAGATCAGTTCAGAACGGGAGCCACTTCGCGCTGCCATACCGCGAAACGCTTCAAGCGCAAGCCAAACCTTGTCGCCGAAGGTCTTCGGAACGGGTCGGATCCTCGAGCCTGTGTACGACCGCAGCGCCGCCGCGTACATCGGGGACCTTTCTACGCTTACCGCTCGTCAGTGCCTGATCCCACTACCCTTTCTAGTATGTGCCGCCTTTTCCACCGCTTGGTGGCGGGTATGTCGACGGGTCATTTCTTGTTTCCGTACTTTATAAACTGCATTTGTTTCTTTTCTGATGTAAAATACTGTACAAAAACTACTTTCTTAAATAATTGAAACGGTTCGCGCCTTTTATATTTTGTATTTTGACCAAAAAGAAGCTAGTCACGTGACAGGACTAGATCTCGCGTTTCCTCGACTGCTCGAGATCGCGCGCGCGCCTCCGTCGTATTTTTCTTTTCGGTTTTGTCGTCTGCTCTTCGTTAGGTTCCCCCGTTTTCGGCTCCCATCTTTCGCATAGACCAGCGTCGAAACCGCAGTCGCTGCCTACGTGGCAGGTGTCGATGATGACTCGGTGATCAGCGTGAATGTGATCATCCTAGCCTACTCGTTGATCTTGCGACGTCGCCGCGCTTTCGAGGCAAGGAGGCGCAGGTTCTGGGTCCGGCCGAGTTGGCGCTACCATGCAAAACACCGAGGGACGGGCCAGTGCTTTACTTCTCCGGCTGCGCGCCAGAGATGAAACATCCTTTCGAGGGCGAATGATTGAATTGGTTGCGACGAGTGTGCACCCTTTATGCTGTCGCACAGTTTCGAGGAACCGCTCCGGTGGGAAAGGCATTGAGGAAATAGAGATAGCAGACGAAACAAAACAACGCTACGCTCCTTTGCAACGTGAAAGACGTTCGGAGAAGCGGCTTGCGCGTTGCCATGGCGTCGCAACGTCACTATTTACGCCGCCTCCCATTGGTTCGCTTCATCTACGGCAAGAAAAGGCGAATTCCCCATTCTGTTGAGAGACAGAGAAATAGCCATTTCTGCGTTTTTCTTTGTACCCTTGTCGAATCTTGCGCGCGGCGTCGCTCCTTTTTTTGTCGGATCAATCAGGGTTCCGAATGGCTATTGGGGTCAGCCTGTCCCACTCTCAGCGGATCCGAGCTCGCGTCAAAGCGTCGCGACAGTCGATGTCGTCCGTTTGTGGATCGATTGTGCACGGACGTTGATCCTGTCTGATTGGGAAGCAAACAGTACAAAACGGAAAGTCGCGCGACAGTTTCTCACGCATCTGAGGGACACAGAATTGACGTAGCGTAACGCGGCCCTTCCCCCCCCTCCCCCTCTAAAAAAAAAAAAAGTTTTGTGTTTTTGTTGTAGGCGACGTTCAGCTCTCTTCTATAATATACTCCTCTAAGTTGGTCAGAGTTGCGGGCTTGCCGGACCAATCAACAGCCTCCCTTTCATCTGTTAACACCTCTCTCTCTCTTTCTCTCTCTCTCTTTGCATGGGTAGAGTGGAAGCGCGATCACGTGTAAAAAAGATAGACGTACTATTGATCCAACGAGCACGCAGAGTATAGTCGTGTTGGCTCGGTGACATTGGTTGTAGCAATGCTGCTCTTATATCGTTTTTTTCTTTTTTTTTTCTTAAATTACATTTTTCGATTTTGTTTTTAGCTTTTTTTACTATCTGATCGCGTTCGATAGGTGGCTAAACCAACCCATAGAGAACAACGTGGAAAACTTCGTAGCACTATATTTGTCTGTAGGTGATTGACAGACGTTTCTTAAATATATATTTTTTTATTAACGGGTGTGATCAATGTTTGCCAGCACGGGATTGGGGTTTCTTCCAGCTCGTTATTTTTGAACACGAATCGCGGCTTTCAGATGTTTCCAGTTTGTGCCCCCAACGGGCGGACCATACGTCCGTTGCGACAGCACTTGTGATCGATTGGCGCTCATTTCCAAAGCTTCCATTTCATAATAATAGCCCCGCCAGTTTGCGCGCCAAAGTCTGTCGCGTAATCGAATTTACTCTCAGCCAAGCCGAGCTACTCCGGCTAAACGTCAATCAAACGAATCACGCGAATTCTTTTTTTTTTTTACGCAATTTTTGAAAGAAGTGGAACTGTAATTCCCTTTTAAGGGGGAGGGGGTGACGCAAGGACTGTCACCCAATCTCCCTCAATATATTTAGGGAGTGCTATGCATCAGTTACTCGGTGGTACTATAGCTATGAACAAGCGCCGCGTGCACGCTCAACAAAACGCATTATTTAGAGTCAGTTTAGTTACTCTCAAGAATTAGAAAAGCAAGTTGCCCAATGTGTTTTTCGCACGCGTGCGAACAAGTTTGGTTACTCTCAAGAATTAGAAAAACAAGTTGCCCAATGTGTTTTTCGCACGTGTGCGAACAATGTGCGTATTTTTCTTTTTGTTTTTCTACTGGGACAAGTACTTATAATGTGTCACCTGAAACTCTGGTGCGGAAAAATGAAAAAACTTTCAAGTCGTAAAAAAGGACAGTATGAGAAGTTGAGAACGTCTCAAACTATTACTGTTGTTTCTTCCTTCAACTTGAAAGTTTCTTTTTTTTTTTTCGCACCACAGTTTCAGGTGCGTACATTATGATAAATGATCACCAGCACGCCTGCACACTCACAGTTGTTTTTTTTTCTCGTTAATTGGGGCAAGGTCCTTATCAATAATCCGTTGTCTTCGCATACCATCAAAAAGTTGTGTGTGTCCCATACAAAAATGGTCTATGGTCGTCTATGGAAACTTATATGGCAGGCTATCACCCCTTATGGCCCTCTATGGTCGGCCATAGAAATCCATAAAGACAGCTACAGCCAGCTATAGAAAGGTCTATGGCCCTGTGTCTAAAGACTGGGAACCAATAAATTTTCTTTACCCGCCTATAGAAAATATTTTGGCCACAAATCTAAAGACTGTGAACCAATAAATTGTCTTTAACCGTCTATAGGAACTTTTATGGCCCTGGGTCTAAAGACTGGGAACCAATAAAAGTTCTTTAGACGCCTATAGAAAATTATATGGCCCCGTGTCTAAAAACAGCGAACCAATAAATGTTCTTTTCAAACCTATGGAAAACTCCTTCGCCCCGAGTTTAAAGACTGGAAACCAATATATTGTCTTTACCCGTCTATAGACCTTTTCTTTAACGGCGCCGCCATCTTGAGAATTGCGGCGCCGACGACGCCGTCTAGCGGCTTAGAAAAAGAAATACCGGCTAGGTCTGGCAGCACAGCTATCTGGGTAGGCAACGGTGGGGGTATGGGGGGAACTTGGCTAGACTTGGCTATGGTGGGCTGCAATAACTTGGTTGGAGCTTGTCCGGTTGAATCCAGCTGGCTACTCACAATCCATCACCTTGCCTCCTCGAGAGAACGACGACGAAGACGGTGGGGTGTTTTGATTGAGTTTCCACAGCGAAGTATATATGAGCAGTTTAATGTAGTCTAGGCAGGTAAGCTCTCGGCATTTGATAGCTCCATCTTGAGTGATGGCATGTAGACTTTTTCATACCTGTAACATACCATGTGGCTTGCAGTTATAACCTAATTGGACCACCTGCACCGGGAATTAAATGCGGTCCTCTTCTCGTAGACGAAGTGGTCGTGAGCTTAAACGTGACGTTGAGTGTGATACGAATCTCTCGCGATTCAAGCTCGCAATCGACTGACTTCATAAATAAAGATTCTTGGGGAAAATGCTAGGCTCGATAAAATTGCAGCCACACTCGCGCTGCAGCTTCTTGTGCTCATGGCACACTTTCTGCTATTGCTCTTATGCTTTTTAAAATTATTTATCCACCCCACGACCACGCAGTGGTAGCCAGACAACCGTAGATTTTCGGAAATTGCAGCACGGTAAAAAGGAGCACTCGGAACTAACTCATGCACGAAGTCCGCTTTTAAGCCTTTTCGCCCATACCCTTGGCGGTTGCATACCCTGTGTCAGCGGGCAATCCAAAAATGCACCAGGTCGAGGGTACGTCAGTTACTGGCTGGTTTGAGGTTATGCGAAAAATTTATGGCCCCGAGTCTAAAGACTAAGAACCAATAAATTTTCTTTCCACGCCTACAGAAAATCACTACCGGCGCTTACTTTTTTTAGTAAAAACACTCCACGTTAGAAAATTAAATCAATATTA